>CM056995.1:68216245-69416245 GCA_029891345.1 Dryococelus australis | reverse complement strand
TACACTCGACTATTTCGTATTGGGATACCTCAAGTCACTCTCGTATCGGGGGTCACTCCCGGATTTTCATGCGTGGAAATCGTTCAGGATGATGCCGCTGGTCGGCGGGTTTTCTCAGGGAGTTCCCGTTTCCCCCGACATTGCATTACAGCGTCGCTCCATACTCACCTCACTTCACTCCCATTGGTTCTCGAAACCTCAATTTTAAGATCTGCCCAAATCTCTCCACTCTGCTCGCGTATGAGACCCCCGTGGACACGGGCATGGACTTGGTTGCCAGGATTGTAAGTGCTGTACACGATAAAGTGAACACTTTTGATATCAACCTTAGAAAAATGTCACTGCTCTTACCTCCGTATATTTGAACCGGTACACTGAGTGACAATCACCTAGTAAAGTTTGTAACGATCGAGGGGAAGTAGTTCCATGCCTTAACGTCGAATTAAAAATGATATGTGACCATTTGCGATAACTTAAATTATTCATTTTCTTACGCTTTGTGTTATTTAATACATCTAAGTATATATATTAATATCTATAATATCTAAGTGTAGATATTTAACTTTCTAATAATTTCATAGTGTCATTTGACAGACGTATGAATCAAGTGGAAAGGCCCATCGCAGTGTTAAATTTACATAAGGCAGAACTATACACGACTTGCATTCAAGTAGCTCTTAATCAAGGTTTTCAAAAGTGCTCAGTTTAACACATACAGCCTTTAGTCGCTTGTGGTGCGATACGCAACACGCATCGGAGATTCGAATTGTTACGGCAGAATCTCATACACCGTTGTCATTCTTGCGTTGAGGCCGGTTGCCGTCACTTTGAGCAACTCATGTGAAGTACAAACTGATAAGTTAACATAGGTTTGTCAACGGAATGGTCCAATACAGTCAATGGTGTACACAACGTGACCAATCAAGGCATTTGTATTCCTGTTAGAAATATTGAAACCCTTATCCCCTTTCGCTGGCTTGGCGAACCACACTGCCTTAGTCTCAAAACGTTCTGTAGTTCTGTCCCTATTCCCAAGTTTCATTTTTCCACCCTTTTACTGAAACATTATGTATTACACTGATGTAAATGTTCAAAAATGTTCTTAGCGTGTAATATTGTAAGTATGTATTTACTTTTGTGTTCCAGATGATTTTCAAATTCGGAATGTTGGTGCTAGCTCTGTTGGCAGCCCTGGCGGCTGTCATGGCGGCTCCTCAGATCTCCATCACACCACCCACCAAGAGGCCGTCGTACATTCCAGGCCCCTGGGTCTACCCCAAGCCGTTCCCACCCAAGGAACCCACCAATCCGTGATCGCCACACTCCCTCTCCCCTCAACCGCACAGGGGTAACGGACATAATTACCCTCGGCGACGTCTGCTGTCGATACGTCAATCATTGACATAAAGCCTCCTGCAAAAATCGTGTGCAATCAACGTCACTGTGTAAAGAAAAAAAAAATGTTGCATGTATGATGTTACTATTTTTTGCCTTAAATAAATATCATATACAATTGATGGTTTACCTACTGTTGTAATAAATTCTCGTGTAAACACTTGTCGCATACGACGAGGTAAAAAAAAAAACAAATGTTACTGTTAACTAACGGTATATACACTACTGATTATTCCGGAGTTTTTCTATTTTCCTCTCTGTTTTATTTGTGTAGCTGATTCATAATTAACTAGCTGCTATATAAAGCAGTTTTAATTATTTCGATCCACATTGCAGCTTTCCGTTTCATGTAAAAAATTTAAACTGCTCTCGCCCGAGTGACTTGTTAGTCATGCTTTGATCAAATAACGTTGTGAAACTGTTGGAAACTTTTATTTCTACTGCATAAAGCAACATATTTTAACAGCAGCGAATTTTCTACATCACAATTCCAATTAGACGTTGAAACACGGATAAGCGTTTCCTAATTTGGCTGACGTCACTGTGAATATACAAGGAGTTTTTTATTAAAATTAAATGCAGCAAAAGGTATCCTGTTAACATCAAGATGACACATTACATTTAATTAAATATATCTGATTTCAATATAGGATGATAAATATGGATTCTGAAAGAGTCTTTCTGCCCTTTCAGAATTTACGACGTCAGAGTTATCAAGCGCTGCAATGCTACTGTCATGTAGGTCTAAATTACCTACCATGATCCTTATGCGCAACTTTAATGATTCTACCCTTGGCATATACGATGAAATTAAAACTTGTTTTCATACGTCATTGTACAGATATGTTTTATGTTAAATAAAATCCTGACTACAACAAAAACCACACGGACACGGGAAAAAAAAGGCAAGAAAAATGTATTTCAGCATACGTATGTATGTAAATGATACATCGGTAACTCTACGGAATGGAATTGAGTTAGAAATTACAAGCTAATCAACAGACAATGTAATCAAAAGAACAAACAACAAAAACAATATATACGCATACATATCTACACACAACTCTTAATGGCATTACGAAGACAACACATACGTACAAAGTAGGTTTCTATAAATAAATAGTAAGCAACGTTTTGGAAATGGGTATCCAGTGCCTCTTCGCACTGGCTGAACGCAAATACCGGGAAAACAATTTCTTTATAGACCAGCCAATTTCTCTCGTCACAGCCAATACCAATAGAGGACTCTTTTGACTGACTGTGTATCTATTTTGATACATATTTGTTTATTAAAAATGCCCATGTAATTTCAATGCAATCCTCACAGCAAGCAGTTTACTTACTTTACTCGTAACATTTTTTTTATAAATATAATACAGCTGTGAACGAGGTACAATTCACCACGTTTTTTTCCATGTGGAAATAACTGTTATACGTAATCTATTACGGAACTCAAGATCACGACATAATATTGCAGCAAACACAAACAAAACACTCAACGAATATTTTTGCACCTTCCTTAGCAACAAGCGTATAACATGTTCACAGCTCTTAAATTTAACGCGTCATGTATTAATATGTCTCGGTTTCAGAAGTACGAAGTATTTCAGTTTTTGGAAACTTGACTGTTGCTTCGCATGGCCAGTCAAATTTACACTAATTTTATTTAGCAGCAGTAAGTATTATTTTTCATGCAAGTGAAAATTTATAAGTAGAATTAATAAAAGGCCGATATTATAATAGGAACGGCTAATTTAAATCGTATTTTCCATTTCTCAAACTCTTTTATAGGTTTACTGATCCGTTAATACAATACGCGTGATTTGCAGTGTATTTACATGATTTTCGATCGGGCAGCTAGCAACTGTTTGTGCTTTTTTGTCTCACGTACCTCAGGTAGATGGTTCATTGCGTGACAGCTGCTATCACCAATACAAACTACTCATTTGGCGTGGAGACCAAGCTTGTGTCAGTTCAATACCAGCTCAAGATATGACGAAGAATTTCAGTCCCTGGGGGGGGGGGGGGAGGCGCGGCGGCTAGAGCGTTCACTTCTCAAGGCGAACCTAATTGGATTCCCGGCTGGTCAGTCCCAGATTTTCCCACATGAGAATCGTCCCAGACGATTTTTTTCTCGGTAATCTACCGTTTCCTCACGTCATTGCATTCCGACGCTGCTCCGTACTCGCCTCGCTTCACCCTCATCGGCTCTCAAGACCTCGATATTAAAAAAAAGGCGCCCAAATCTCTTCCCTCCACTCCACTTTAACATCGAGAATGTACAATCAAGCTCTTCGAGATCCTTTATAATCAGAAGGTTAAAATCAGTGGCGCCGTAACTAGGGGGGGAGGCATCCCCCCCCCTGTATTTTGGGCGTGGGGGGGGGGGGATAGGGCATGACCTTTCGAATAGAATTTTGAGAATTCAACGTGAAATTATAATAAATTTTAATTGGAATATTTTATGTTTTAATCAACAGTAAATATCTGAAAAATAAATGCAGTTGAAGACGGCTACATGGGGCTACTCATGTAGATGTGACATAGTTGAATGAAACACACGCTTCAGAACGTGCATGATCCTAACTCCTTTTAAATCGCAACAATTATTGATTAAGGGAAATTAATTAATGATTAGTAACCAATTACTTGGTAGATAACACATAAAGAGAATTTTTTGTTTCTTTACGTACAATATGAGAACCACAGTCACACCACTACTTTTCTAAACACTTGGCCCCTCTAAGAATTAGCATTAATAAATGCACTCGTAATTTTACTTATGTTTGTATCTTCAAGTAATTCTGGGTAACTGGTAATAACACGCAAATTATTCAAGCGTTTTTGTGTCGTGGTTGATCGACGGTACATTTTTATTCTGCGCAGCATTGAAAACAACCTTTCAGCTGTAGAAGATGTAGCTGGTACCACCAGCAGCAATCTTAGGAGAACAAGTAATTGGGGAAATAGTCTCTTTGTTTCTGGATGCATTTGTTTGAAACCATTCACATAATCGCCTACACTTTTTGAGGTTTGAATTAACTGTGCGATAAGTTCCTTTTCTTGTTTAAGCTTAGCCACATCATTTCCAAATGCCGGTGTGGTTGTCAAAGTAGGCTCATCCAATGATCCAGAAGCCAATAGCAAACTCTTTTCCAAGTGGGGGTATTTCTCAAATCTAGGCTGTTCAAACCTATCTTCTATCTCATTAATAATATTATCTAGAAACTCATAATACATTTTTCTGTAGTATTGTTCAACTGACTCAAACTTGTGTAGAGCAGCTGGATTTTAGACCTGCTCTAAACTTTTTGGAAGTATTCTCATTCTTGGTAGTGTGGATTTTAAAATATCCATTTCTTTAATCTTCTGTTCAACCTTGTCCCAAACACCATCAAATGCAATAACCGATCTCTTAATTTTTAGACCTCATTGACAGCTTCCTTATCACCAGAAACTGTCTGGTTGATACTAAGGTTCTCAGTCAATGAAAACACCATTTGGGTTATCTTAATACCGAAAAGGATATTTCCTTGCGAAAGCTGATCTAGAAGACCTCTTGCATTAGGGTCAATGTCACTACGATCATAAGATAAGGTGTCTATAAAATCCAGTGCAGCTGGATACAAGTTTAAAACACCTGACAAGGATGCTTCTCGCACAGTCAAGCGAGTTTGACATAGTGGTCGTGAGCCAGAACTAGTCAAATTGTGATCTGTTGCGATTTGAGAAAACAGTGCACGTCGCTTGGGAGAGTCTCTTACAATAACTCCAATGTCATTCACCCACTGCAAACAGTTCCGAATCAAGGGAATCGATTTTGACGAATCTTTAATGCTAAATCGAGAGCATGCGCAGTGCAATGAATATATCATGCTAGAGGTTGCTCAGCTAACATCTTAGACTTAATTCCACTTTTTGCACCAGCCATGTTGGCGCCACCATCGTAACATTGCCCACGTAATTTATTTAAGTTCAAGTCCAGACGCAGCAATGCATCTTTTATTACATTAAATAAGGATTCTCCTGTCAGTGATAATGTTTCATATAACCCAATGAAAAACTCATCTATATTGATGTTTCATGATCCAGACTTCGAATATTTATTAACACGTGTTCCTTGCCACTAATGTCACTTGTTTCACCAATTATTAAGGAAAACTCTCCTCTCGTTTTAATTGTGTTAACATTGCTGCGTAATATTTCGTGAGAAGTTATTTTTTAGGATTACAGTGTGTATATCGCTCGAAGAGAATGATTTTTTCTTCTGTGTGGAATTGGTTTCAAAGCAGTGCAGTTGTTGGCTATATCAATCCTGACTTGTTGTGAAATAAGGGAGATTATTGGTGCGCCTTTTTTGATAGCAGTCAACTTCACTACTAATTCTTTGTGACTAGAGGAAGCATCATTTTTTTTAACTTGTTAACTGCTTTCTTCCAATTAATATATCCCTCGGAAGTTAGTGAAGTGTCGTGATTTGATTCGTGGACGACTAGAGTCTTGTTTAGAGCTTTTGCACAGAAAAAACATAATACTTTCTCACCCTTCACATCAAAATGAAGCCAAAAGTAATCTGCGTACCAATGATTTTGGAAATTCTGCTTCCTTCCGCCTTGATACCATGGTCGAATATTGGAAGGGTAATGTGGCTTATCAACATACTCAGTATGGGCAAGTTTGGGCAGTATAGAAAGTATACCTGAGATTGTACCATCACAATGTGTAGTTTGAGAAGGTATGAGCTGGAGGACATCAAAGACTGCATCATCATGTTTAGTTTGAGGCTGGAGGACATCTGAAACTGCATCATCATTAGTAGCTTGAGGCTGGAGAACATCTATACCAGCCAGTTTTACGAAATTTTCCCCACGATTAAAAAAAAAAAAAAAAAAAAAAAAAAAAAGAGCTTCCTGTGATAAATTCTCCTCAAATTTTCGTAGATGATTTAATATTTATGATAATGGCATGTAAATCACACACTGGTTCAATCTTCGACAGATGTGCATAAATTATACAGTGTTTTAAGTTTCTTACCATTTAAAGTTCAACAATGCTATGGTTGCTGTAGTGCTGTACTGCACCTTAGTGGCCTTGGCTTCTAACTATAAAGCAAGAAACAAAAACATGTAACATAAAAAGAAAATGATTTAATTAACGTTGTTTAGGAACTATGATTAGCAGCATTTTCACGTCTGTATTTGAAATATTGAAGAAAGCTCGAACGCCCTTCTCACGCAGGTATTTTTTAACCATTGCCGGTTTTTGACTGCATTATTGTTTACATTATTTGGCCCCCTCCCTTCTCCCACTTCCCTGACAGAAAAACATCCCGGTGCTCCTGGTTCTAATACTTTGTTTTAGCATTTTTTGAATAACTATACTACGTAAAGCCCGTAATCATAATAATTATTACTTTCACTATAATATTTTCACAATTATTTAATCTCTTCCCATAATAAACTTCGACATAACTCCACGCGTTTAATTGCGTAAATTTCGCCGTGAATACTGCCTGGAGTGCTTACAGTAAATTTGATAGCGAATTAGAAAAAGTGTTTCAACAATTTCTTAAAACTTTTTCTAACAAAACGCAGTTCAAATTTATATAAGCTGTTCACGGTTACTTCAAACTTTTCTGAAGCCCTGCTTAAGAGCTACTTCCAGGATACTCCTCCGCCTCATACAAACAAAGCTTAACTACGTACAAAAAATTACACCAAAGGGACACCGCTCCAGATTCGTGTGTACTCTGTGTAATATTAATTTGCATGAGAACTATTTCTTAATAGCCATTACCAACACAACTTTTATCTCTCTGTATTCATTCATGTTAATTATTAGTGGAATATTATATTTTAAAGATATAATATAAGTAAAAGTTCAATTTAATAAAAATATTAAATTTCTTAGAAACACAAGTATAAAACCGTTATTATAAACGGCGTATTTAGGAAACAACTTAACACGTCATGTATGGGATGATTTTTCAAAGGTTTGATTTTTTAAAAATGAAGAAACCTCGAACAGACTATAATGGATGTTAATGGTAAAATGAGCTCTTTTGACATCAACCTCTGAAAACAATCACTGCCTATGACTGCGTGTATGCTACAGTACAGACTGGCACGTGGTCTCTCAGGTGAGCTGCAGCAAGTTAATGGAAACAGTTATAACGCTTGGGGTCGTTTCACGAGTCTAGTGTTTAAATTGACGGCTCTTTAATCTATAGTCTATTCGCGATTTCTTGAAATTTTTTAATTCAAACCTTTGAAAAATCACTCCGTGTATATGACGTGTCTAGTTGTTTCCTAAATATGCCGTGTATCACAACGGTTTTATACTTGTGTCAACATAAAGTACCTTATTTTTTTATTAAATGAAACATTTGTCTATATTTCCCTTATAAATTTTAATATTTCATTTACAATTAGTATAAATTAAAACAGTAAGAAGATAGGTGTGTTGGTAATGCCTTGTAATAAATAGTTCTTCTGCATCATATTATTAAAGTGAGTGCGCACGAATTAGGTGCGTTGTCCCTTTGGTGTAGTTTTCTAGACTTAGTGAGAGTTATGTCTGCATGAGGCGGAGCAATATACTGGAAGTAGGAGTTTCGCAGGGCTTCAGAAAAGTTGGAAGTAACTGTGAATGGACTATTAGGCGGAAGGATAACAAACGAGAAGTAAAGTAGATCCCAAGCAGGGCCAAAAATGCTCAATTACGCCTGAACAGCCTATATACACACGTAAGGCAGGATCAAAACGAGATGTTTTTTCTGGAGAGTTTAGCATAGGTTCATCAGTGTTCCAGAGAGGCCGCTTTTAAGCTGGTGGTAAATTGAGAAACTCAATTGATTTGTGTGCAAAACTTCGTGTTTCTTTCAAATTGTATTATATACCTGCCCCAGCCAAAATCTGAAGTATTGCCTTTATTTTGTAAGTGTTATTCACGCCCGCCAATGGCATTTACAAGAACAAACAGCAAAAATACAACTGTAGTTGACACTGAACCTTCATAAGCAAGCTTATTTTAATGGAAAAACATTGCTAATTTAAGAACGAAATAAATATAGCCGTTATCGAAATATAATCCGCAGTTATCTCCTTCCCCTTAAGCAAACTGCTCAGGTAAGACTCAAAATTAATGATTATAACCATTCCACTTTTTTGTCGACTCAGTTGTCATAATTAAATAAGTTAATAATCCAACCAAACTTTTTGCTAAAGCCAGATTATGACACAGTATTAAACAACATGTGAGCATATTTCGTTATAATTCCATTCTCCCATAAAGAATAAAGTTAATACTTCACGTAGGTTCAAACACAATACAAATGTGGAAATATCACACAATTATATTTATTTTATGAAAATTTCACCTAGGCGGTGAAAATTCTACCCAAAAATTAAAAGCGTTCACGTTCCCAACCGGATTAGAATAACCCTTAACACAGGGAAAGTAGTCCCAGGTCCACGCAGTGTTGATTTTTGCATTGTGTGGCGGAGAGATTAGCGGGTAACTGGAAAACGATGTAAGTAAGCACTCCAAAATACTCATTTAAACCGCAACATATCTAAGCCAGTGATCGGCATCCTCCTTGGTGTAGTAGTTGATTACACACTGACTTGGGATATGAAGGATCCTAAACTGTAAAGACGTTTTTGCATTGTGTGGCGGAGAGATTAGCGGGTAACTGGAAAACGATGTAAGTAAGCACTCCAAAATACTCATTTAAACCGCAACATATCTAAGCCAGTGATCGGCATCCTCCTTGGTGTAGTAGTTGATTACACACTGACTTGGGATGTGAAGGGTCCTAAACTGTAAAGACGTTTTTGCACGTTTGCAAGAAACTGTTGCCAAAGAATTCGTAAGACTAATTCTGTTTTTTTATTTATTTTTCACTGCGATATGTTCGCAATATTACAAACTATAAACCAGTTTTTCATTTTATGTTTCTAATAAATGGTAACCAAATTATTTTTTTGTTAGTTCTAGAAAACAAATGTGGTGACTAATTAAATCAAAAGTGGGGTTGGGGTGGGACATTTTCACATATACTCGCACAAATGGATATCAGAAACTTGCTAGCTCTGAGACTAGAACCTTCACACACTTTGCGTTTGAACGCTGCGCCTTTAACACGACCAATGTGTCATACGATATTGGGCTTCTTTTGACTGAAATATAAATTTGAGTAATAATGTCATACCTCTGGAAGAGCGAAGTTTGGTGATTAAGTGAACTGTTGCCCTTCATAATGACATTAAATTTCAACGGATGGACTACAAATTTGCAGTTTTGTAATTACAGAATATATTTCTTCATGAACGTGCACCAGAAGAGCACACTACTAGAAAAAAATGTCCGTAAAATTACGGAAAATACCGGTTACAAATTATTCAGACATCTGCGTTAAATACGATCTCTTAGTTTTTTTTAATAACGCTATCTCCGTAAATTTTACGTAAATATCCGTGAATTCATGGAAAGTGTTCACAAACTTCCAAGTTTTTTTAGCTACGCTTTATAAAAAGGGGTGTCAAAAACATTTTACTTTCGTTATGCGGGTGATTCACTGTACACAAAATGATTATAAAAGAAATAAATAATTTTGTCCGGTGGCGGGATTTGAACTCGGAAAAAAAATCGACAGGTCAATGCATTATCCACTCACCCACATGGTTTTACCAGAAATGGTGTTATAAATAGGTTAGGATATTTATGTTGAATGATGTATGTGCCTCTTAGATTCCAGTCATGTTAGAGTGGTTTCAATTCTGTTTCTTTTATATCAGGTTTACAAAACATGGGTAAGGGAAAAAGTTTTATTTTCGTAATGTATTTCACAATGTATAATAGAAAAACTAAAAAAAAGTTAAACATTTTGTATATTTTGTCTTGTAGTGGGATTTGAACACGGATTAAAAAATTAACAATAATTAACTGAACCACTATTATTTCTAAGTTGACTTTATTGACTTCATCGACCGATACATTTGCCGTCGGACATACCGTAAGTGACGTTTGACGTTCGACAGCGAGTGTGTAGTTCGCCGCGTGACGGGCTGAAGTAAAGTAGACCGACTTGATGACAAGTTCACAGTAAACATGTGCGCGACATGCATCCTGAAATTCTGCCGCAGAGTAACCGGAACGCGAACACCCGAGCCCCTGACTACAAGTCGGCAACCCTATAGCCTGGGCTATGAGAGCAGAGACCCACTCACTAACCTAGGGTCCACGGTGGCTGAGCGATTTGCTCGCTCGCCTCCCACCAAGACGAACCGTGTTCAATCCGTGTCACCGGAATTTTGCAAGTAGGAATCGTGCCGGACGATGTTCGGCGAGTTTTCTCGGGGATCCCCCGTTTCCCCCACCCCTTCATTCCGGCGCCGATCCATATTCACTTAATCACCCTCATCGGCTCTCAAGACCTCGCTGTTAAGAGCCGTCCAAATCTCTTCACTTTACTTCACCCACTCACATACCACATCTTTACACGAAAGATTTCGTAAACATGGAATTTGCACGAAAGTGACGAATGCGCCGTAAAAAAATTACATAACACATAATCACGGATTGAAAAACAATTCCACATGACCAAGAAAATGCATGTCGCCAGGAGTACCAACTAATTTCCGATACAACCAAATCTGATCACCAAGTTCCAGCTTCATCTTCTTACATGAACACATAGACGTAATACCAAAAACACTCATTACAGCAGTATTGTATGCCTTTCCCCCATGAACTGAAAAAGTCTGCCATAAGATTATACTGTTTGGATCAATCTCACTAATGTACTTTGTTGCATGCTCCTTCTCGACATGAGACCTTCTGAAGAAACACATTTCCAACAAACTACTGCCAGTTTTAGAAGTTATTCCTTGAAGACCAAAACGGTACAAAAAAGACAACAAAATATAACTCTCTTTTATGTCAAGGATATTAACTGTCCAAGACCTATAATCTTTATTGGCATCCTTAGTAAAAGACACAATATTACGATAAACCTTCCTCTGGTAATAACCAGAAGAACGAATTCGCCTCCGATTCATCTTAGGATGAAATATGCAAAAACACATAATCAATACTGTTAAAATCGTAAAAATTAATATAATATGCAAAAAGGGATTATGTAATTATGTGTAATTTATTTTATAAACAAATATTTTGTAGGTACGAAATATACTGTGGCGTTTTTCCTTATTCTTTATATTCCTTTTTACTTTATATTAAAAGGGGAGTGTATATGGAGAGCTGCCGCAGAGTTTCCATTTGCATGTTAAATGCCGAGCGAGTAGGTTAAAGTAGTATATATTAATATATTAATTTTTACAATTATTAACAGTATTGATTATGTGTTTTTGCAGATTTTATACTGACATGAATCGGATAAATCTCTCTAATATCCTTTGGTGCAGGCTCCTTCTTGACATGATACTTTCTGAAGAAACACATTTTCAACAAGCCACTGCCAGCTTTACCAGTTATTTATTCCTTGAAGACCAAAATGGTACAAAAAAGACAACAAAGTATAACTATTCTATGTCAAGGATCTTAACTGTCCAAGACCTATCATCTTTATTGACATCCTTAGTAAAAGACACAATATTACGATAAACCATCCTCTGGTAATAACCAGAATAACGAATTCACCTCCGATTCATGTCAGGATGAAATCTGCAAAAACACATAATCAATACTGTTAATAATCGTAAAAATTTATATAATATGCAAAAAAAGAATTAAACTATAAATACAACACAGATACATACCTCAAAACAAGGTAAGGACACAAAAACCGAAAACAGGAAAGTTCAGGATCAGCCCGCACCTACTACTTTATCCTACTAGCTAGGCATTTAACATGCGAATGGGAAACTCCGCGGCAGCTCTCCATATCTCTATTCGCTGCCACTATGTGCTGGGACCTTATCACCGAATGTACTTCCGGGCCCCACCAAGCCGCCACTTCCGGGCGATAAACAACTGTCACTTCCAGGCGATAAACAAAGGATATTAGTCCGTGACTATGTGTAATTTATTATTTTATTTTGTAAATAAATATTTTGTAGGTACTAAATGTACTGCGGCGTTTTTTTATTTTTTATATTCCTTTCCTATATTTTATGAAGGAGGACGTATTGAGGAGGGAATATTTGAACATTTATTTTATACTATCAAATATACGGAGTGATATAAATACACGTCAAGGACATCACACTCGACACTTAAAAAGTGCGCCCTTCAAAAATCGTATTACTAAAATTAATAGCGAAATTTATGGAGCTTCCTTAGGGAAACGTCCATCATGGTATACAGAAATATATATAAATAGCATTAGATTGACAAAAGACATGCAAGAAGAGTTATATCCACCCTCCCCTCCCCCCCTCCCCACTTTTCCTCTCGGTGTGATCCCTCTAACATACCCGAAAAAAGTAATTATGTTTAAGTTGGTGGATCAAATGTTTTATGTTGGCCAAAATGTTTGCACTTGTGTATGTGTTGCATGTAACAGGATGTTGTTATCAGTTGTGATAGTGCATTGCGCTTGGTTGTAACCGGAAGTTGTTTATCGCCTGGAAGTGCCAGTTGTTTATCGCCCGTAAATCTACATAGATTTCCAACAGTGCAGCTATTAGCATAAACGTACCTACCAAATAATGATTACAGACTGTTCGGTTGGGTAAGTAATGGCTATGGGAAATACGCACAGCCGTATGGTCGCATAAGCCCTTCTTTCCGAGTAAAATATGGTTAAAGACAACTAAGTGATCTGCACACGAATTAATGTTATTATTAACATTCCCTCTTTTCCCCTTTATGGTACCAAAATACCAAACAATTCAAGACTGTTGTTCAGCACGTCATTCATAAATACATTCATTTGTTTTTAAGTGAAATACTTATCGGATAGTGTAGTAATTTATAACTTTGTCTTCACGATTTAAAGTAATTAGTGCTTGTAACAAATATTTGTTTCCCTAGAATTATGAAATAAACGGCTTCTTTAACATTAAACACAATACATTTTAAATAGTATTTTATTGTTTCTTTTTTCTTTTATATTTGTAGACGAACAAATAAACTCTCAGTATAGCACTTTTTTACAGCGTATGTTTGGATTTCGGGTAGCTTTAATGTAAAATGGCCAATCTTCTCCTTTCCGGGTGGGTTGACCGAATGGCAATGAAGTGAGGTCGTTAAATAACATCGTTGGTTTGAACTATGGCTTTTACGACGCACAGCTGTAATAGGCTTAAAACGCAAACTCTTTCTGATTGCAGTGGCATTCGGACGACTTAATTACTGGCTCGGTGCTCATAAATGAGTCAAACCGGATGTTGGGCTCGAACCTAGCAGATCCGCCCTGCTACTTCGCCTTATTAAATTTGCATGACTTATGGTGGGTTTATATATATATATATAATATACATATTACCCCATTGCAAGAATCATATATATATATATATATATATATATATATATATTTAGAGAGAGAGAGAGAGAGAGAGAGAGAGAGAGAGAGAGAAAAGGGTGCCATATTTGCATTTCGTTGATAACTTGACCTCACATACCTCAACTAGAGATTATTCAAATCTTTTTTGCGGTTGACTTTTTCTAGCAGACCTACTTATTATTGTGAACATAGTTCTCAATTATAATAATAAACATAATTACACACTTGCCATTTTAATATTTTTTACGCTTGTTTGTTGTGATGTTAGAATGATCCTTGCAATGGGGTAAGTAATTTTCTGAACTATCATGACGGCATACAACATTGCAAGCACTTTGTGTTATAGTCGCAGCAAACCTACAACGTAAAGGAAAAAGCTTAAACACGAATTAATAAAACGGTATCGTATCTAATCCTGTTTTATTAATTTCTATCCGAGGTTTTAGCGTACTTTCCGAAGGACAGAAAGACTTATATGAGATCACAATACTGTGTCTGTGTATGTGTGTGTGCCCCCCTCCATATCACCCCTTAAGAACTTTTGAACACGTGAACTGAATTTCATCAAACTCGGTACACATTTAACACTAATGTAGGTCATCTGACTTTTGTAGTTTTCTACAACGCCGTATGCTTACATTCAAAACAGTGGTCAATAAACATTGTTGGTGTTATGTTATATCTCGGGGACCATTCACCGAATTTTAACCAAAATTTTTATGTTGACAGTGCATCGTATAAGCATTTCATTTATAGATGGATATTATTGTTGGTCAGCAATTTTAGAAGTCAGCACTAGATGAAAAATAGAGCTTCGACATTATATCTCGAAAACTACTGTACCGATTAGCGCCTAAATTTGCACGTAAGTAATAATATAATAGGCCATGTAAACATGTACTACGTATAAGGCACTTTTTTTTTCAAATGGCTGTCATACAAATATTTTAGTTTAATATATTATATCTACCACACCGTTCGGCCAATTCCAACAAGATCTGTATGCTTAAAATATATATTGCAAGCATTTTGCTTACAAATAAGTCCTTTTATCTGCCATTTCGTAAGATACTGTCACGCAAAGAAATTGCGTTTTATTAGATATTTTAGCTTAGTATGCTATATTGTCGAAACCATGTAATTAATCCCAACTTTACTTTGTATGCTAACAATATAACTTTATTACAACTATCAAATATGTGTACAATAAACTCTTTCGTCAACAATTTTGTAAGTTAACATCACATGAAAAAATATAATTTTATGTGATATCTCTGGGGAAATAAAACAAAATATTTATAATAAATCTTACAAACATGTCTCACTACGGCAAATCATTTAAACTGATATGTTTTGAGTGGATCTGACACGTATTTACAAAATGGTGGCCATACAAATATTTTAGCTTACTATGCTATATCTACGAATTTATTAATCATATTTCAAACTAACTTTGTATACTGGCCGTATATATCACTATCAATTGTGCCTTTACAGACACTCATTTAATCAACTTTTTGTAAGATGACCCCACATGAATAAATAGAGGTTTTATGTCATATCTCGGGAAGCAATCAAACGATTCTTATCAAATTTTTCCAATAATTTGTACTGTGGTAGGCCACATTATTTTATATGTTTTAAATATGCCAAAAACTTATTTTTTGAATGGTAGCTATGTAAATATTTTCGCTTAGTATGTCATATCTGCGCAACTATGTAGGCCTCACAGCTTATAACTCAACGTTGTATACACGCAGTATCTATGAAAATCATCGAATGTGCTAGTATATAACCGTTTGTCCTCTAATTATGAAGGTCGTCACATAAAAAAAATTTATGTTTTATACAATATCTCAAGGATCAATAAAAGATTCCCACCACGTTTTACACCCAACTAGCGCTGCAGTAGGACATGTAAACTTACATATTTTAGGTGTAGCATGGCTTTATTATTAAATGGCGTTAGTATAAATAATTTAGGTTAGTATGTTACATCCATAAAATAATTCACCAAAATAAAACCAAATGTTGTATGCTAGCAGTATTAATTAGAAACATTAAATATACGTTCAGAGATCCTCTTTTGCCGGCCATTTTTAAAAATGGTGCCTGAACCATTCAACTTATTTCCACAGAATTTCGCTCACTAGAAATTGTACACAAGGCCATGTAAAATTGCATATTTTAAGTGGGATTAGACACTGATTTTCAATTTGGCGTCAATAAAAATAATTAAGGTAAAGTTTGTAGTAGCTCTTGAGCAATTTAACTTATTTCAACCAAAGTTATTATGCTGGCACTATATATTAGAAGCACCGCATACAGAACCTCTTTTTAGGCAATTTTATAAGATAACACCAAATACGAAGATAAAGTTTTTATGCTATATCTCGGGAACCAATCAACCTATTTCCACCAAACGTTTCACGTAAGTGCCACTACGGTACGCCACGTAACTCACTCGTTTTAAGTGCCTCAGACACTTATTTTCAAAATGACTGCCCTGTAAATATTTTAGGTTAGTAAACCTTATCGTTCAAAACATTAGACTGACTTCATCCGAAGTTGATGCTCCGAATCTTACCTCCGTTATGCACTCGATTGCACGCCAACTTATCGTACGAGGTTTTCTGGGTTCGAGTCCCTGGCACGACACGCGTGTCGCCCTTTTTTGTAATTGTCTCACTAGTGTTGCACAAATTTCTGATTGATATTACTGCCAGCGAGACGTTGGCGCTTACCTAACAACACATCTAAGCTTTTAAGAACTTCATTAGAAATAATCTTCACCCAAGTAGAGGAAAGTACGCCCATTAGTTATATCAGTAACTTGTCGTTTCCTTTACCTTTCCTTTTACTGCGGCTTCAACGAAGTGTGTAATGGCTTATGTATATCATAGTTGCACAGTTAATCGCTTGCTTGTCACAGTAAATACCAGTTTCTCGCCGCTAACAAATACCGCCATGCTGTGGTTGGTGACTGCAACGGAACTTTTACTTAAGGTGCAAGCGATAGCTATTTTTACGCTTATGGAGTAACGAATAACGCACACGACATGATAAGTTCTAATCTGAGCAAGTACACCGAACCACGCAGGTTTAGTTCTTCTGTACGCGTCATAATTCATCATTTTTACGCATAGTTTTTCAGTTGTAGGCCCATACCTATTCTTGACATTTATAAAAATAATTTGTTACATCATTTTTCTTAACAGAACAGTCTATCAGAATTTCTCTGTATTCTCGTTCTTTGATTCGGGTATACATTAGCTTCATGTCACTAAGCTCTTGCCCGAATAAACAGAAAGAGAAACACAATAATTTCATTTAACTGAATTTGTTGTTTTGCAAAGGCTTGCTTATTTAAATACACGGGTAAGTTTAAATTTTCGTATGCGTAAGTCTCTCTTCCTGCATAAAAGCGGAAAAAGAGAATTAATTTACCAGAAAGCCCCAAACAACACGAGTGTAGTTTTACACAATCTCGTAGTGTATCACTAGGTGATCGTATATTTTCATGTACACTGTAAAAAGTACTGTAGTTAAAAAAAAACTGAAAACTAATTTCCAAGAATAATATCTGTAACACTACAGATAAATTAGAACGCGAATTCTACAACACGTTCCTGTGAAACGTGTAGAATTGATGCTGAATTTGAACAGGCAAGCTCTATAAACTTCAAGTTTAATATAAATATGGCCAAACCTAGACAATTGTAGGCATTTCATGAAATAATGTGTTCTAAACATATTATATTTCACTTGTAGTGTTACAAGAAAAAATTTGGCAACTAGTTTTCAAATATTATTTTGTAGCACGTAGAATTTTTTGTTGTGTAGTTATTCGCCATTACGACCTTCTAGCACTTTAACTTGGATCTTGGAAAAGTGTGTTGCATAACAAGTTTAGCTCTACAAGTAAAAAGTGTTAGTAGTTTTTATTTTTTTTTATTTTTATTTTTTTTTATTTAGGATATTCACCACAATATTCAGCCCTTGGACAGTTTACAACTTGAAGTGGTTCTGCTTAAATTATACAATTAACATAAATGCGTATCTTAAACGTTATATTAAGCATCAGTTACAGAGTCGTACCGAAATATTATTTTCATAGTAAATCAGCTAGAACTGCTCACAACAAAACTATTAACTGACAATATTAGTGTAAACTTGTATGTTTTTCTACTGGTTAAAAGAAAGTTGTAATTTAAAATTACAAGTGATTTCTTGATTAGACATTGAGGTGTTTTAAAACATTATTTTATGTTTTGTATTCCTAAGGTGAGGATCAGGAAATAGCTCAAGATGCTAAACCTCGTGGTAATTACTCAGAGTTCTGGATACTGTTTTGGCACTCCCAATAACATGAAATTGAAATTAGTTTAGGCCTTTCGAAGGCCTGTTCTCCGTCCTCCGATCGTATTCTCGGTGTGTCCCCGCCCAACCAACCAGAGAGGAGAATCCTCCATGCACTGCCTACATCTCGAGAGACAATTCCTGCAATTTATTTTTCCCAATTAACATTGTTGCATGGGACGCCTGAGGGGCGTATCTGAGTTAATGGGGATGGAGGTCAATAAAAATTAAGGAATTTAATTTAATTTCTACTTTATTCACACAGCTATTATTTGCAGCATTAAATTTTCTGTTTCCACTTTTACTTATTCTATTTAACAGCGAGCGCAATATTTTTTGTCGGTTTCAAATCTAATTAAGGCCCTTAAATATCTCTGTGGGTTGCAGTTAGTTAACTTATGCTCATTATTAACACGTGTTCAGTCTATCTGTTGCCATGATTTATAATGTCTTACACTTACACATCTAGTGCAATAGTTCAGCCTGCCAGCCGCACACTTCGCTGTTTGATAACCGCAGTCGCAAGACTTCCCTTCCGCTGGTCACTTCCCCGCCACTCGTATTCTATCGCTCGGACCTCAGCCACTCATTCACTCATCAATTCAAACCCACCTCTCGTCCCGGATGCCTGTCGCAATATTTATAACGTACTAACGTACCCTAACCATCTCGAAGGTACAACGCACCCCGAGTCACGCCGAGAGAACGAGATCAGTAATCCAAATCATTCTTCAGATAAACGCAGAAATCAATACAAGCAGGGGCAGTAGCATTGAGTTTTAAAAGAGAGTATCGTGTCGGCTCGTTTTTTTTTTGTAACTGATACGTGGCCACCATCGCTCGCAATGATATCATATACCGTCTCTCTGTCTTCTTCGCTCACTCACGCGGGGCGGCCGAGGTCAGCAGCGCAGACCGTCAACACATAACAATATTACATAGTCTTCGCTGAGGAATGATTAGAAACAGTTAACAGAAACCCCAGAAAGTTCGCGAGTTCATTTCGGGACAAGCTGGAATTTAAACACATATATAAATGATTTACGTTTTCCATTGGATCGCAGTTTGTAAACCACGCCCTGGATGAATTACAGCCAATAACTAATATACAAGAAAACAAGGACCGAATACCGTGCTGCATGGTCTGAGGTAAAACTGTAACATCAGTCAATGAACAGCTAATTGAGGATCGAGTACACAAAGGATTGTGGAGTCTAGCTTGTTGCCAGACGAAGCCGAGAAATTTCCGGGTCTCTAACCATTAATTACCATTACTCAAAATGCCATAACCGTATAAATAATAGTTTATATTATGATTATGGCCTCAACATTTATAACTGTCACATATGGTTAAAGGCTGTTCACGGTAAACTGAGCACTTTGAAACCCTACTTAAGATCTACTTGTATGCACGTAGTGTATTCTTTCGCCTTATGTAAAATTAACATTGAGATGGATCTGATCACTTTATTCACGCGTTGGTCAAGTGAAACTGTGAATTTATTAGAAAAGGAAATATTTTACAAATTTGTTCTTACTTGCACTCACATTTTTCACAAAAAAAATAGACAGCAAAATAAATAATTTCAGTATTAGGAAATGTTTTCCTAACACGTTTCATTCAGTGTTAAAAAAGGAACTACCTTCCCTCTATCGTTAAACTTCGCTGGGAGCATGTCAACAAGTATGTCATTTAAAATATATGCTGGTAGGGGCAGTGACATTTTTCAAAGGTTGATTTCAAAAGTGCTCATTCTACCGCCGTGAACAGCATATAATAAATATTCAATCGTTATGCAACAGAAAAAAATTTTGTAGTTGCATTTTTGTACTTTTAATTTTATGCTAGAGATACCAATTTTAGAAATTGTTTGCTGTTATAAAACCAGACGGAAAAATTTCCCCGCGGGAGCAGCAGTATCGGGCAGAAGACAGTTCTCAGTAATTGTGCTGAGCTTATCGCTGGCGGCCTCGTCAGCAGTAGTTAAACACAGCGACACCGAGTCGATTGTCCGCAGCACACAAAGCAGTGATGTCAACTACAATGGCTGGGAGCGAGGAGGCCAGATATGTCCGATAAGCGGCGTGTCTAGTTCCAACGTGGAACTGCCCTCCGCATGCCTGGCCGGCAACGGCGATACTATACAAGACACTATACACGTCGTATTCAGCGCTCTAATGACCTGATTCCTGTACGGAACATAGCCCCCCCTCCCCCCCTTAGCATCATTCTCCCCACCGTGCACACTTGTTTGTAAACTCCCCCCATTTTGGTGAACGTGGATGGGAAACTGCAGCAACGACCCTGAATGGTTCGTTCGTGGCAAAGTGAGAACTTTTGAAATCAGCTTTACAAAAAATGTTACTGCCCGATAACTTCAGATAGTGATTTGGACGTCAACAGCGACCTGACCACGCCACGAGCAAGATTCCTCTCCCCTATGTACAGAGTTCAGATCTACCTGTCTTCGCTTTTAAGTCACAGATTCACCCCATTTGCAAAAATTCATCGTTTTAGCGTAATAATTTCGGATTCCTTGTAATTACTTATAATACAATATTATAGAAACTTTATATTTTAGATGTTTGATATTTGTTTGCGTCATTTTCGTTGCGTGTTATCTGCGTATTGTAAAAAGGGGAGGATATATTTACATTTTATTAATAAATTCCCGACATTTTACAACAAGCAGACATCACACAGCTGAAATTACGCACGAGAATATAAAACCACTCTCAAAATGTAAAGTAACTAACATTGTACATTGTCAGTAGCAAATTACTATGAATCGTAAATTATCACGCGAGTAGTGTATATAACCTGGATTCGTCAGGATTCGTCCACCATCTTGGAAGGCGAGGCCGGTAGCACCAAAAATTTCCAAAAAAAAAAAAGATAGAAAAATGAGGAAAGTGGATTTGAAGCTCCTCGAAAAAAGACCCGAAAAAACCTCAGTCGAGCAAGAGGAGGATTCCAGGATCTTAGCGGAATGAGCCACTTAATCCTCAGAGCAGGAGAAGAATATTCGAGTCTCCGAGCCAGGTCAAGCGGACCGAGGAGGATCAGCTGACATGGCTCCCTCCCCCATTCACCATTCCTCCACCTATATGCTAAGTGAGCACTTTTTAAGGCCCTGCTAAATTTCTCCGTTCAGTCAATTTCCATCTTACCGCCACTTTTTAATATGAATATTGGCATGTGGCTAATAAACAGCATGTATATATATCACCACCCTCAAATGTAAACGTCTGAAGCAGTAATAAAATATATTTTTTTGTGGTCAATGTATGTTGGGAGGGCCTTAAAAACTGCTCACTTTACCGTGAATAGCCTATACCACGTCCATACCCCGCTATCTCCACCCCCCCCCCCTTCTGCCCAATCATCTTCGCCATAACTTCACGGCCTCCCCACCCCCGCCACCAACCAATCACAAAAAAATCGAAAAATCGCAACAACAAAAAAAAATATATATATATATATATCTTCCAAAAATCGAAGAACATGTAATGCTACCGTACACTACCACTCGCTCACCCCACAAAATCTCATCCTTCCCCTCAAAAATAATTTTTAAAAATCAACAAAAAAAGCAAAAAAAACCCTAAAAAAAATCGAGGAAAATACAACATTAATCTCGCACTCGTGAATATGATGAAAGCAAGTGATTTTACGTAGTTTTCTATAGAGCTTACTTCTATGGAAGTACCTTCTCCCACTGCTAGAAAATTACAGGCAAAACAATGTTGCAACTGTGGAAAGATCTTGAGCAAAAAACTGCCATGGTCGGCGACATGAGAGGACCACTTGTACGAAGAGTCCTTTTCGCGCGATCAAGCATTACGACAATCGTGCCATGCAGTTTGTGCAAGACGAATACATCGAGTTCTGCAAGGGTTTGTCTACTTGGAGCCAACAATTGATATCGCCAACACCAACACCTCACGATGCATAATGCGATAATGATGAGACAGTTAAGGCTAAAGACGGAATTAGTGCATTAGAGTCGATTTGTTTAGAATGTATACTTGCAAGACTTTCGTGTGAAGTCGACGAACTTCAAAATAAACGGTCGTCGGCTCTAAATACTCATGAGGACCATGTCACTCCTACAAACTTGATATTGAGGATGAAATAGGAAGTGAAGGCGATAATGGAGACAACACTGAGGATAATGATTATTAAGACAGTGTTGATGAAGTATCTGATCAGAATTATGATGATTCTCTCGACGTTCCCACACATTTCACCAACGAGTTTCCTTCGACAAGTGGTGTGAAAAAGGCAGAAGGCATAAAATAAAAAGGCTCGTTCATTTGCTACAATGAGCGAAATGGAGAAAGCTAAAGACTCTGAGAATACTGGCTACATGTTTACAGAAGACCCAGACATTTAATCGCCTTGCAATAAGATGGAGATTTTTCGCACATAAACGAGATATCTTCTCTCATTAGTGAACTGAAGGATCGGTGTTATGTCATATGAGACTGTTAGCTACTGTCCATGATCTGCAAACATCTGAAAAATTTAAAAATCCAATCTATGAAATAATTATCAAGATAGTATGTATACAATAAGTAAATAAATTAAATATGTGTATACATAATGATGCGAGTTTAATTTCTTATTCAGATTACTTGTGAATTTTCTCGAATTTTAATTATTGGTTGGAGGGAGGGGGAGGTGTGAGTGGTGGGGTGAGTGTTAGGTAAACATGCTTCTGGATTTTTTAGAATTGTTTGTATTTTTTATGATTGGTTGGGAGGGGGAGGCGAGTATGGTGGAATAAGTGTAAGCTTAGCATTATATGTTTCTCGATTTTTCTAGAAACTTTTTTATATTTTTTGCGATTTTTATAATAATTGCCGGGGGAGGGGGTGTTTGGGGAGAGGGTGAGTGTGTTTGCTAAAGAGAAGTTAGATGCGAGGGAGGAGTGGAGGTAGGTAGCGGGGTGTGGACGTGGTAGGTGCATTATTGAGGTTGGGGAGGGGACCGGGTCCACTGATCCTCTCCGGTCTGCTTGACCTGGTTGGGAGGCTGGAATCCTCTTCTCCTGCTCTGAGTAATAAGCGGTTAATTCCTATAAGAGCCTGGAATCCTCTTTCTCGACTGAGCATTTTCCGACTCTTTCTTCGAGGAGCTTCAAATCCGCTTTCCTCAATTTTTACATTTTTTTAAGAAATTTTTTGGTGAAAAAAAAAAGTGAATTCTGGCCAAAATAATTAATTTCGGAAGTGATTTTTGAAGTGAAACAGGCAATTTTGTCGATAACATGACCGTCCTAGGCCGCCGACCACGCCTACCAAGATGGCGGACGAATCCTGAATCATTTTCCTGAACCATGTGCCATAACCGGCATTATCATATAGACACTACTGGCGTGAAAACGAAAAATTTATTCAAAACGTGTGAAGCCGAGCCATAGTGGTATTATGAATATTATGTGCAAATACAAATCAGTGTCGTATCTCTCAGCTCTATTTAATTACAATATTTATTCAAATTTATTTCTCCCCCCCCCCCCCCCATCATTGCTCTGGCGTTGCGCCACAACATCTCGCGCGCGCCCCTGACCACGTGCACAGTACGGGCCGTTTATGAAATCGGGCCTGCATGCACTCGACGTGCAGGTTCCCAGTTAGGTTGATGCCGGAATCACATAGCCCCGACACGACACTTACAACTAAACACCCAATGAAGTACAAGATATATCTGCCGTAAGCCCGACAAATTGTGTCGTCCGACCAGCTATTTTGGAATTATGCAGCGTAAAATAAAACAAAATTGAAAATTACTGGTTTTAACTCTAATTATTATTATTTTACCTTCGTATGCATTAGCGATGACACACTGTCACCATCATTTGTTCCAAATTTCCCTCTTGTTCACCGCCTTTCAAACTAGCAGAGCCTATCAGCGCCTTCTAAATAGTTAGGTAAAATGCCGAGAGCGCCATGTCGGATTTGTAATGTCGTGTTGCAATTCAAGCACTCACAATGAAACCTAAATTGTCGTGTCGTTGCTGCTGTTTTCGTCGTTTCATGTTGGATTTGTTGGGGCTATGATTGGCGGCATGTTAAGTAAGAAAGTTCTAAGCCTTGACAATGTATCGCGTGTGTAATGTTTATATTTATGGCAAATCAAGTTGGTGTATTTTTCTTTATATAAGCTGTTCACGGTAAAGTGAGCACTTTTGCGGCCCTAGTTACTTTTTCCTTTCAGCCATTTCTTACCATTAAACATCTTTTTTTGAACAAATGTAGCCGTGTAAGTAATAAACACAGTGTATGTATTCCACCGCACTCGGAAGTTAACCTGTAATGATAAAATCTTAATATAATATTGTAAATGCGAAAGTTTGTTTGTTTGTTCCTCAATCACGTCGTAACGGCTCGACAGAGTTCGATGAAATTTGGTACATGGGTACGTTATATTCTGGATTAGTACATAAGGTACTTTTCACCCCGGTAAATGAACATTTTATTATGGAATATATAAAAAAATATGCCACCAACTATTAAGAAAGAGCATTTCGTCATTATAATTAAGGTTTGAATTTTGCAAGCGGGCGTGTGTGTGAGAGAGTGGGTGTGTGTGTGTATATATATATATATATATATATATATATATATATATATATATATATATATATATATATATATAATAAATTCAAGAGCCTTACACACGATATATTCTTCCTATGCTTACGCAAATGTGATATACGTTCTGTATTGTGAATAATTAAGAGTCTTGCGTAAGATATATGCTAACTACGAGGTATACGTTCTACATTGCGCCAAGCTTTTACATACTAAATATAAATTGATATAAATATATTAATTTGTAGTAAAGTTTATTACGGTTGTTCGACCATATCTTACAGTTCTTCAAATTACGTAACCATTGTAATTATTTTTCTCTTTTTAGTGCATTTATAAATAATAGGTTGGTTTCAAAAGTTTTTTTACATTTAATTTATTTCAGTTGCAAATTTTGTTTATTTAATCTGCGTCCAAGTAAAAATACACTCAATACTGAAATAAAAATGTATGTAATCTTGCTGTACCTGTTAATTTATTTTAGGGCGTTTATAATATTAATCCACATTCTAGGTATGTGTAATTTTGGTCAATAGTTTAATGCTTTTTTTTTGCGTCTTTAACTTATAGAAATGTAGTTTTATTCTTACGAGAAGGTGATATTAATTTACACATGTGTAGGTGTATTATTAAAGAACATATTATTGCTCTCATCATATTGCATGATGTAACTCTTCAGGTAGCATGTAAAACTACAATTCCTGTCCAAAGCCTTTGAACTGACCTCAGTTATAATCATTATATTTTTATTTTTATACAAAAATCAAGCATATTAATTTTGTTGGAGTTCAGCTTCTGTATGAACGAAAAAAATTCCAAATTGTTCTACTTGCAGCAGCTGGAAGACCAGGTAATAACAGCACTTGTTTTGCAAACTACACATGAAAACGCAAAATCATAAAAAAATTTCTACGTGCAAATCTATACTTAATAGGTTTTTAGTACTGGTATTTCTGCCTGAATGTAATATAACTGTACACATACCTGATTATTGTATATTCCATAAAGTAATGTGTACAAATACTCTAACATTAGCCTTAGTGGTTTCGTAACCAGGGCCTGAGACCATTGAGTTGTATCATATTATTAATCTGTTTTGTGTTTCTTTTGTAGTGGGATTTGTAATTTACATGTATTCCAACTTAAAAATAATTTATTACTTAGTTACTATTGACAGGCTCCCACTTAGATTTCAAAACGCCTGTAAGGCCGACTAGGCCGTAGTAAACTATGCAGTGAATAATTGTATGCTCAGATAACGACGATAGACAATAACACCGTGAGTAACTTGTTTTGCAAGCGCGTCTCTGGTCAGCGGGAGACGAGTCACTGTTTAGGTAAGACTGTTTGTTAAGATCGTGAGCTTCGCTGTGATGCGGGAGCCGCAGCCACGTGGCGACCACGAATGGCTAATGTTCCAACTTAAAGAGGGTCAATCCTTTAGGTGCAAACCTTTTCCACTTCCCTTGCAAATTTCATTTTGGCAGTATCGACCTATAAATGATACTGTGCATTATGAATGATAAAGCAGTATCACTTATATAAATGCGAAGGTGTGAACAGGATAATCATGAAATTCAGATACAAACTTTGTGAACTAATTCTGTGTAGAAAGTGAAATAGAAAACACGGTACGTCATTTGACCTAATATGAATACTACGGTAGACATGTGCCCTTGAAAATTCAGTAAAGGATGTTTACGATAAAGTGAGCACTTTTGAAATGCACCTTACAAGAAGTCACTGTCCCTGCTTGCATATATTTTAACGGGCTTACTGAATGACACGCGTCCAATAAAGTTGGTAACTCGGTATGGAAAGTAGTTCCACATCTTAGCGTTGAATAAAAAGTGCTAGGTAACCATTTGTGATAACTGAAATTGTTTATTTCGGTTTCTCTTGTTCTTTTAATGCATCCGCCAGTAAAAATGAGCTTATTTGTACAAAATTTGGTACATTTATAACAATTTCACAGTTTCACTTGACCGACGTATAAATAAAGTGATGAGACCCATCGCTATATTAAGTTTACGTAAGGCGGATGAATACACAATGTGAATAGAGGTAGATATAAAGCAGGGTTTTCAAAAATGCTTATTTTACCGTGAATAGCCTCAATCAAAATTAATTACTTATACAATTATATGAAACAACAAATTCGGGAATAGAGTAAGGCCTGGTGAAATATCTGCCGTTATTGAAAATTTAGCGAGTGATGACATGGCTTGTCATTAGGAAATGTATTATTAACTAATAAAAGTATTATCCGTGGGTTATATCAATTGCTACGACATAATAATCATGTGTGAATTAAAGGAACGCAAAGCGTTGCGTTTGTGTGACGCGCTCAGGCCCACCGTTCTCGAGAAAACATAGCAGTTACTGACATTTTCCAATAACTAAGTTTAAATCCCTATATTCAAGAGCGTTCCTCCCTTAGTATTCACATTAAGTCATAGGTCTTATTATAGTTTGTACCGTATTTTCCTTAACGAATTATCGCACAAACTTTGTAACTGGAGTTTAGGATATTCCTATGTATATGCTATTCGCGGTAAAATAAGCACTTTTGAAAGCCCTGCTTAAGTTCTGCTTGTATGCACGTTGTGTAGTCTTACGCTTTATGTAAAATTAACATTGTCATGGGCCTCATTACTTTGTTCATGCATCGGTCCATGGAATTGTGAAATTAATAGAAAATAAATATTTTTTTCTAATCTGCTCATTGTGCATTGAAAAGCACAGAAAGCCAAATATATAATTTAAGTCGTCACAAATGGTTACATAACACTTTTTATTCGACGTAGTCATATTGAAATACTTTCCATCCTTCTCGACTAACTTACTGGGCGCATGTCACTCAGTGCGCCCGTTCAAATATATGCAGGTAGGACCAGTGACTTTTTATAAGGCTGTTTTCGAAAGTGCTCACTTTATCGTGGACAGCCTTTTTAAGTATCAGAAATACTGTTATTGAAAAAATTTCACAACAGCAGCTATTGTTTACAATGTCACGGCACGTCCCGTTAGCATCAAGGCAGTCAACGAGATTTTTACAATAAAATAACGACCACGAGGTTCATCCTCTTCTGGCTCTTAAAGGAAGGTAGATAATTCTTCCGTACTTTCAGCACAGTTTGGGCGTCCCCTTATAATTTCCATTTTTGGGTGCCTGGCAATTCTTCCCACAAAACTGAACAGGGAGGGGGGGGAGGACAGAATGTTTACTCTGCCACCCCCTGTTCTTTCACCACTGGCCACTATTGATGGTACTGGGGCTGTATACTTCTACGAATTAAGAACACGACAGGATTATCGGTGGGTGGCTGCTTGACGTCACTCTAGCGTTGCCCTGAAGGATCTTCACGTATAAAGAAAGCATATTACAATGGAAAACTGCGCCCGACTATACAACATGTTACAAAGTAGTACATACAATACCAAAACTTTCAGAAAAGTACCATTTATATTGCATACTAGCTTTCCTGTGCTACTTCGTACGCATGACATGTAGGATTTGGAATCGCTCTTGGAAAGGAAACGAGGACAGCCCATAGACCAAAAATGAAAGGAGAAATGGCAGAACTTTTTTAACAGTATTTCTTTTTATGCAGTAATCCTAAGAAAAGTTTAATCCAATACCTATGTACATCCCTGATCATCACATTTTCGAAACAGTTTGAGATATCTCGATGAAACAAAGACTAAGCTGGTCCTGGAGTTATTATAGTATGTAAATTCGATGCCAATATGTTCAGTGGTTTTGAGTTCAATCCGGTCGGACAGACAGACAGACACGAAAAAAATTAACATTAGATATGGCTTAGTAATCAATTAAAAGTGGAAAATTCGAAAATCACAGACAGACACTTCTATTTTTTTTTTTTTTTTTTTTAGTTGGATTGCATATAATTGAAGAATGCGTATATCTTGTAACGCTAGAATATTTTGCAAACATGTAACTTTTTAAGTGCTTAAAAAGCTATTAATAAGATTTTATATTTAATCCGAATTTAAAAGCATTTTCGTTCTGGGTGCTTCAAAAATGACATTTAGCAAAAAAAAGACATTAACTAACGCCATCATAATAATTACTCTGGTTGTATGTAATAAAAGAACAAGTTATAGTGTTTATATATATTGTTAATAATTGTTATTATGCACATCCATTTGAGTTACGAAAGAATTAATTTCATAACTCAAACCAATGCACGGAAAATTAATTATTAAAATATTTAATATTGGCACCAATATTTCCTTACAATAAATCATAGTAATTATGTTTGGCTTACTACACAAAGGATTTCCGAAAGAAAAAAAACTTTCTGAAGAATCTTGGAAGGAAGTGCGCTTAAATTATATTTACAAATAAATTGTTGTTAATTGATTTTTTAAACAATTAAATAAGTAAATTTCAGCAAAATATTTTAGTGTTACGAATTATAATATGTTACAACATATTCTTCTTTCATACTGAAAATAATCGCACTTTGCTGACAGTTTTGGTACTGTGCGCACTAATTTCTAACGAGTTCTGCTTAATATCGCACAGACGAGCGCAGTGTATCAGTTCAAGTCACTTTATTATACCTTAAGGTCAGAGAAGAGGAGCCGCCAAGGATCTATAGGATGTTCACGGTAAAATCAGCAATTTTGTAAGCCCTGCTTATGATCTACTTGTATGTACGTTTCGTATTCTTCCGCCGTATGTAAAATCAACAAAGCCAAGGACCTGATCACTTTATCCATGCGGCGGTCCAGTGAAACTGTGAAATTATAAGATTAGTAAATATTTTACAAACATGCTAATTTTTACACTCCAATACATAAAAAAACAGCAAAGCCAAACAAATAATTAAATTTATCACAAATAATCACCTAACTCTTTCTATTCGACGTTAATATATGGAAGAACTTTCCATCCATGGCTGCCAACTTTACTGTGCGCATGTTCCTCATTGCGCCCGTTGGAATATATGCAGGCAGGAGCAGTGACTTTTTTCTCTGGGTTGATTTCAAATTGCTCACTTTATTGTGAGCAGTCTTTACACACGATAGGGATGCTTGGGGGTAGTGTCAACTTTGTATTCTGTATGAAATTCAAAAAGGAATAAACGCTTTGGAGCTACATCTTCTTGTCCCATGTGCCACCGCGCTGACTTCACCACACCCTGGTAGACAGGCGTGGCTTGAAATCTCGTCGACAGTGAGATCACTAAGAGACGGAGCAAGTTTCCTCAGACATGCAGGAGCCGGGAAAGGAATCAGCCGTGGCCTGTGGCGAGGGACCGTCCCAGCATCTGCCTGGAGTGATCTCGGGGAAACCATGTGAATCCTCCCAAATGCGACTCCAAAAGTCAACAACTGCGCCACCTCGCTTGGTCCGTGACCTTGTAGCTCTGCGACAACCTCTCGAAGAAGAACTACGGTCAGTGTTTCTTCCACGCATTACCTACGATAGCGCTTCGCCCCCTCCCCCTCATCTCCCTTATTCTGCAATGTGTGTATTTAAAAATCAGTAGTAACTTAGTTTGAGGTTGTCAGGGCACAGCGCTCTGTCATTAGCTATCTAGGTTCGTGTCTCAGTGAAGAATAATTTTTTTTATGTTAACCGAAACGGTTTAATGAACAAATATTTAGTTACACCAATCAAATCTTACAGTTTGGGGCATCCGAATAAGAAGAACATAATTTAGTTTCAACAACAAAATATTTTATTCCACCTAAACAAACAGTTAATTTGATTGTCCCAAACAAAATTCGTTTGATTCGACAGAAAAACTCAGTGCGTGCTGCTTTTAAATGAATTCTCAAAATTTATGTGCCCATGTCTACTGATAATTCTTGGACAAATATATGCTCGACGCCTTTCTAATCAGAATTTCTTTGCGCAATCAGACGAGACGATACGGTCGCGTACCAATGATAGATCAAATAATGCACCCCCTCGCACCTAGCAGGCAGATTACAGCCACGAAGCCAAGACATAAATCACGAGTATGGGTATTCGGCGTGAGATTTCCCCGCGCGAGCAAGCCAAAATGTGCTGTGTGAACTTAATAAAAGAGTTAACCGGTTTCGTACTAATATACAGAATGTTGTAAAACTGCATGTCAATACTTTAGGGGAACATCCCTCACATCTGGAGGATGAAAGAATGGTATATGAATATAGGTCCGAAAACGCTTCGTTGCTTTACTACAACTCGTGATACCTAAAGTGCAGCGAATATCCCGCGGGCTGGATCATATTACTGTGGAATGCCGTCGCAGCGTTCGTTTGCATGATACACGATACCTCCCACCACGACACTACACCTATAACAGTAGGAACCGTACAGGTATTAGTTACACATGTGTGAAAGCTTACCATCGGCACTAAAGGAAGTGTTCAAAATGCTCTCCATCAACAGGAACACAGCATCAACCCACCATTGCATGAACTCCCTGGTGCATTGATGAATCCCTGGAGTATTCCTGATTTTTTTCGCAGCCCGCCACAATACGGTTACGGAGGGTGTCCACATCTTCCAATCTGATTGCGTACACAAGTGCCTTTAAATATCCCCACACATAAAAGTCTAGTGGATTGAAATCAGGGCTCCTCGGGGGCTGGTGTGGGTCTGCCAACTACAGCTGTCATGGCGTTCCACAATAACATGATCCAGCCCGCGGGACATACACTGTGCGTTATGTATTATGGGCTGTAGTAAAGAAACGAGGGGTTTGCGGACCTATGTTCATATGACGTTTTTTTCATCCTCCAGATGTGAGGAATGAGGGCTAAAAGTATTGACGTGCAATATTGCAACATTCTGTATTTGATGTACTTGCAGCAACAAACATGAATCTTTCAAACTAACATAGTATAATTTACAATCAATATATCATTACCCCTAAACATGGGCACGGTGAGAAAATAATATGGTTTTAGGAACCAAATCGCTGTAGCCAGATCCCATCTAAACTGCTAGTACAGTATATGAACAGCAAAGTGTGTTGCTGTTACAATCACAATATTCTTAACGGAGATAGTAACAGAACTGTCTGTTGTGGACCTCACTGTAAAAAAAAAAAATGGTAGTTTTTACTGAGAAATTGTTTGTAATTTTACAAATGCTTGTAACGGTATAAAGATTTCTCTTGTAAAACTACTCGTTTGTAAAACTACAAGGGCCGTGTTTGTAATAGACCTCAAGAAATGTTTGTACTATACTAATCCGTATCCACGAGCCACAGCTAAATGGCGGACACTCAACAACGTAAAACCGTATAAAGCGGTTTGTGCGTGCAAAAAGAAATGTATTGCAAGTTTTGATAACGTAAAACACTTAAAACAACGCAAATAATCATAATAAAACGACAATTTCAATCAAACGTGACCATATTACTCATTAACTGTTAATATTTCCTAGCTACACAGAACATCTTAAATCGTCTCTCAGGACCTTCTAAATTCCTCAACTCAACAACAGAACACTTAAAGTAAATAAATTTATTCTTCATAATTAAATATCTTCCTTAATGTTTGTTGGATTTTGCACCTATATTTAATATAAAAATAAGAATATGTTCGCTAGACAAGTTGGTCTTGTGTATTAGATTTCGGGCTACTGATACAAGGGGCGTGGTTTCTAGTACCTGTAATGTGTATTTCATTTTTCGTAAATTATATTTTGAAGTTTTTTTTTTTTAGTTATTCTCTGTTATTAATTCATCGCATTTGTTTTCTAGAAAAAAATTATGTTACGTGCACTTCTCAATAATGTAAGTTGTAATACAAGGCTATTGATTGTAATATTAAAAATATATTTTTTTGCAGATTTTACACGAAAGCTGTTTGTAATTTTGCGAAGCATTTTCTTGGCAACTGGGTTCCAAGGATTTTTTTTAAAGCACAAAAAAATGTTAAGAGTGCTGTCTGTGATTGTACATGTAACTATACTGGCGTCGAAGTTTGGTTGCTGCTATACCCTGAAGTCCGATCACGGAACTGTTCTATTGACACTCCTGTCCTGATGTTCTCCACTGCACCGGTTTCCCCCGGAAATTTTCCGCGACTAGTTGTACTCCAAAACACTTTATCTCATATTCCATTTACGTGACAGGTCACCCATATCAGGTGTCCGCCCGCGAATCGTGGGCGTTCAGAATCTGAGTAACTTAATTCTGATGGGATAAGTCAGGCCAGAACATATATTCTCGCAAAGACTCGTGGTCAATAACCAGAGAAAAGCTGCAGGCAAGCACGTAAGGATATCGAAGTCTTGGGTGCACGTAAATCTACTCACGAAAAATAGGTGGCACTTCCCACGAACAATAATATTGCCAATACAACACAATGAAATACACAAGTTTCGCTTTCGGTTTTATTGGCAATATCGGTAGTTTCTAATACAACCTGCGCACTTTCATATAGAGGACTTTCACATAAACTATCCACTAGATCAGCAAAATTGCAGACAATACCAAAATCAGAACATCTGAAATCATAAAGAGCACATGGTGCACTCTTTATAAAATCTATGAGCAGTAAATAAAATTTAAGGACTACTAAATACAGGTTGCACTATAAATCTGAATACGTAAGAATTTCGCTGTTCAAATCAGTTAACAGCACCTGACTTATTCAGCACCCGCGTCTATGCGTCATGGCGTTATGAAATGTGAGTTTCTTCTTTTATAATATCATGTTACGAGGCAACGTGAACATTCGGTCTAAATTTCGTTTTCACGGAATCATCATAGCCCTCTGTTTGGAGGTTTAAACTACAGTTTAGTTGAGAGTTGATATATTTGGACAGCTCTTAACAATGAGGTCTTGAGAGCCGATGATGTTGAAACAAGAATAATTTGGAGTTACGCCCTAATGCAAGTGTGGAGGAAACGGGAGATCCCCGAGAAAACCCATAGACCAGCGTCGTCGTCAGACACGATTCTTACATTCGAAAATCCGGGTGTGACCTCGCCGGGAATCGAATCCGGTACACCTTCGTGTGAGCTCATGTGAGTAAGAGCACACATCACTTCACTGTACTATAAAAAATAAATTTTGAATTAGCCGCTGATGTTCTCTTTGTCCATGAGAATTCTTTGAACAAACTTTGTATACAAAAATAAGTGCCAGCTCGTCCCTAATATTAATATTAGGCAGTGCACAAAGCAATCCTAATAATATTATAAATGCGAAACTTGTATGTTTGTTACTCAATCACGTCGTAACGGCTCGACGGATTTTGATCAAATTTTCTACATGGCTAGATTTTATTCTGGATTAGCACATAAGGTAGTTTTCATCCCGGAAAAACGAACAGTTTCTTATGGAATATTTAAAATATGCCATCAACCATTAAAACAGAGCACTTGGTCATTATAATTAAGGTTTAAATTTTGCAAGTGGGTGGGGCCACGGGTAACAGCTAGTATGTTATAGACAACAGGCCGTTAAGGCCATGATCTTCCATTTCTATGGCTTTTGTGATAATTAATTTGTTAAACACTAACGGGAGCCGATATTGTAAAATTGCTCTGGCCATTTTGTTACAAATTGTCTTTATTGTGTAGTCTAATTTTTTCAACCTAATAAAACGGTATAGTTATAACTAATTAATTAACTAACCATATTTTCGTCTATTTAGTAACAAAACAACTTTTCCCATTGAAGACCTGCTTCGGCCGAGTAGTGATTGAACAGTTAGTTTAAAACATCTTTAACTCAGTCACTGTCTTGAATGTTGACCTTCTGAAACTGATTACGATATTAGGGAGGACAAAATTAAAACACGCTGTTTTAACTGAATCAAGATAAAATCTAACTCCGTGAAAATAGCTTTGTATCTCATCTGCCAACAGAAAGGTAAGAGGAATGTATACATTAATAATCGTTGGGGCACACATACGTCAGCGAAGATCTCACAGTCATGGTTGCCAAGCCACACATGTGATAGCTTCGTAGTTACCTACGCTATCAAAAAAAAAAATGTTTACGTGACGGGAAATCCGGAAACAAGGCAATCACTAGCTCGGAAGTCTATTTTAAAGGAATTCTAATGGGCCGCTTTTGCGACAAGTGTATGATCACCTTCGGTATATTACTCCGTTTCTTCGAATGGAATGGCAAAATAAAGTTTTTGTCTGATGTTGAAATTATTAGGACTGCTTAGTGGAATAATATGAGCTGGTAATTACGATGGTGCGTGGTAACAAGAGCTGCAAGTATTCAACAGCTGAAATTATTTTCATAATTTTTTTTGCATATTGTGTAGCATACCCACGGCAAAATGAGCACTTTTGAAAGCCCTGCTGAAGACTAATTTTGTACACGTTGCGTATTCCTTCGCCGTATGTAAAATTAACATTGCTATGGGCCTTACCACTTTATTCTTGCGTCGGCCAAATGAAAATGTGAAATTATTAAGTAAGTAAATACTTTACAAATCTACTCATTTTTACACTTCGATACATTAAAAAAAATAGAGAGTGAAAGAATTAGTTTTAAGTTATCATCAAATGGTTATCTAACACTTTTTATACGACTGTAAGATATGGAACTGCTTTCCATCCATCGTTACTAACTTTACTGGGTGAATGTCTTTCGGTGTGCCCATTAAAATATATGCATGCAGGGACAGTGTATTTTTCTAAGGTTCATTTCTAAAGTGCTCACTTTATCGTGAACAACCTTTAGTTTCAGGTACCGCCTGTCATCTTAACTGCATGAACTGCAAGTTCTGGCAAAAGCTAAGAAAGCACGACTGCAATGGAATTTATTTTTTTTTTACATTAATTCCTCAGTGTATTAAAGAATTGTGACTAATACAAACGAACGTTGAGTACTTATTTATTTATGCTTCTTCTGATGTTAACACATTTCCCACGACAGTGCATTCCAAAAGTTTATTTTGTTTTAAAGCATTGTTCATTATCAACGGCAATCTCAGAACTTCAAAACACACGACAGAGTTTTTCAGATTTTTGTTTATGATACAGGGAAAACTGTAAAAGAAATACGTAATCACTGGACGTGATTTATTTTCAATAAGCTGCCCTGAACTGTAGACGAAGTGAAGCAAATGCAAATGTTTCATTTTTTTTTTTTTTTTATGTCGCTGTCATGTTTCCCAGAGAGAGTTATTTATGGAACGCGTAGCCACCTTATAACAATGTAATAGTGTAAATTGGAGTAGTTTATGTGGAGAGGGTGGGGGGGTGGGAAGGAGGAGGGTGTAGGGTGTTCACCTTATCCAGTGAAGTCCCCTGCATTTGGCCACTTCTCATTAAATGTGCATGGCGCTGTTAGTTTGTTCTGGTCGAGCGAGGGGTGGTTTCTGGAAGAGAGGGGTTGGGGGAACGAGTAGGGGATGGATTCGCGCGAGAGCGGTAGCCAGCTCGCAGGGAAATAAAACATTTGCGCCCATTCCTACCATCAGTTCTTGTTTTCTTTCCATTGTTAATTGAAGCTGGGCTTTCCCGGACCACTGGAGTGGAATAAAGTCTTTTACGGGCGTCGCAACAAATTGTTTTGCGAGACAGCTGCCACGCGCAAAGAACTAAACTTGCTGAACTAAAAATTAAAAAATAATAATTCGTGACGTACTGGAGATATAATTCTAAACATTAGCCCGACTTTCTTCCCAAAAAAAATATTCCACTCCTGAACTAGGTTTTAAATACGACAGAGAATCAGTTGGCAAACTGTCCTCCAAGACAGACTGACGTTTAGGGAGGGCGCAAATAAACTTAATAAATGAAACTAAAATGTAAATATTCACGTTTAGGGCTGTGCCTATTGCTGCAGTTGATGTAGAGAAGCGCGGGAGTGATAAGGGTCACATTGAGACGCGCATCAAATACCTCCGTCGCCCTTACGCGCAAGGCTCTGAACCAGCGTGCAGTTTATTAACTACGCAGTTGGCAAGAAAGCAACGCAAAATTTGGCCAACTCTCAACTTCTTGTGTTTCTGCTTCTGTTTTAGGCCTTCTAGACCAGCAGTGATGGATTGCAAAATCGTTTTACACTCGTACAGAAAACTATGATTTTCAGTTTTAAATATGTTTTTTGTTATATGCTTTCCAATTAATTAGTGTCAACTCGTATGCTCTGAGTCATAAATAAATCGTATAGCCTAATTACGTATTAAATATTTCAGTATCGCTTTCTTGTTAAGAAAATTGCATAGTAATCCCAGGAATTCGTTATTGTGAAGTTTACAAACTATATGCCATTAAGTTAACAATGTTCAAGATGTGAACAATATCTATACTAAACAAATGTGTTTGGTTGTTGTAGGGGGGGGGGGGTTGGAGGGGAGGGAGGAGACAGTAAAATATGATCACTCAAAGGCACAATGGGAAAAAACATTTTTACAGTTGTTAAACGATCATAATTTCCTTGCGATCAACCGAGGCCGCCCGAACTCGAAGACGAGACCTGCTGTTTCTGCCAGCCCGAAGAAAGGGTGAAGTGATATATGAAGTGGGGTTCGGGAGATATGCAGACAGTGGAGGGAACGGGATTGCGCAGATAAAACACCCCCCATAGCACGGTAGAGTCTACCACACACACCACGTGAGAATATTCCTCGATATTAAGAGCCGACCAAATCTCTACACTCCTCTCCATCTGAACAATTCTCGCCCGCCTGCGCTAGGCGTGAGTGAGTAAGAGAAGAGATTTGGGCAGCTCTTAACATCGAGGTCTTGAGAGCCGATGAGGGTGAAGCGATGCGGGTATGGTGCAGTGCCGAAATGAAGGGAGATCCCTGAGAAAACCCGCCGATCAGCGGCGTCGTTCGGCACGATTCCCACATGCGAAATTCCGGGACGACTCCGCCGTGAATCGAGCCCGGTTCGCCTTGGTGGGAAGCGAGTAGTCTAGCCACTACACCACCTTGGTCCCGCCTGGGCTAGGAATCGAATTGTTTACGCCAAGAATGGGAGTATACTATTTAACTTCGGAACTAGCTGTGGGTATTCTTTAAACTAACATAATTTCTAAAATCTCTAAACATGCTCTCGTGCCAAAAAAAAACGCTAATTGCAAATACGGTCATATTTTTCGATTGCAATGTATAGAGCACTGAGTTTAATAACAACTAAACAACATTCAATTCGAAAATTAGTAACGTTTCACTGGCTTTTTCGTTTTTCGCAAACACTGTTGTTAAATTTAAATTACATTAATTTGGTTGATAGGATGTCTCTTTCCAAGTGTTTTCGATGACCGAAGCTAATTATGTTTCAATTTTACAATATGAGTTTGAAATATTGGCATGCTCAGAAAATTGTAATTATGCTGTGTGTTTGGGATTTATCTCTTGATTTCCATTGACGCACTCGACAAAATGTCCAAGGCCGTTCCGTTTCTGATGGCCAAGTGTGTAAAAAAAAATAAATTATTTTTTTTTTCGTTTTGCTCTCTGAGAGTGGATAATCGGCAAGACAAACCCCCTCAAAGGTCTCTCTACCATTTGTGGTAATGGAAGCTAATTGCACCTGAAAGCAGTTTTTGCTTTTAAAATTAAAGCTTTTGGCTGCACTGGCAAACAAACGTGCCCTTTATATGTGGAGCTGTCAAAATACATTTTGTATTAGGTATATAAAAATTATATTTTCTTCTAAGGGATATTCATTAAAAATAAATAAAAACGCATTACTTAATACGTTTTATATCTCTGTAAAATTATCTCTGAAATTATAACTGAACGCCCTGAAGAGTTATGGTTAAGTGCAAAACTGTAGTAATAATTTCTGCACATGTGTGAAATATACACTTCAAACCATAAAATTTGCAATACAAGAATGCACATGAAGGACCTCACATTGAGGGAATGCGTAGAACAGTGTAGGACAATGAAGCGATTAGTTATTCAGCTTAGTGACGCAGAACGTTCGCCAATGGCAACACTGATAAACAGCATATAAGCGGAGGTCGGTAAGCAGCTGAGAGGTAGTACCATTCGTGTGCGCGGACGGAGCGAGCATGCTACGACGAAAAATACGAGAACCATACGAGCAGGTTTCCACTTTTGACAGCGAGGGGATCGTGGACTATCGGGATTTTGGTGTGCGCAGCCAACAAAATGGTAGTAAAGGTATAATGCTGGAGTTAACTGTACAGAAACTAAGAATGGATTGTCATCAAAATACATTTTAAGCAGGTTGGTTGCAACAGACATGAAAGCATGCTGTTGAAGTGGTAGAATTTTGACCCTGAGACTTGTAGAGTAGGGGAGGGTGAAAGTCTAGTTGGGCCTGGCCAGACCTGCTTCAGTGCGTCATATGGCGAAGAGAGGCCCTATATAAATTTCTACATGACTGGTGTTGCTATAATACGCAACAGTTATTTTTCTAGTACATACGAATGAGGAACTAAATGGAGTTGGATGGTTAAAGGTCCAGACCAAATGGCATAATCAAAGATTGCGGAAGTGCTGTAACCCTTAGAGGGGACCGAGAAATCAGCAGGATACTAATTCGAGGTGAAATGGCAGAGCATGAATATAATGTAAGATGGTGGGTGAAGCACAGGTTACTTAACCGTGGTGATAAAATTAAGAAGTAATGATAGAGAACGAAAGGAAGGTAACTAAGAAAAAAATTAAATAAAAATGGCGAACATGGCATGTCAGTGAATGAGAGAATTATTCGTCAGCTCACCTGGTGGCTAAATCGAGAAATTAGCACCACTTAGGTTATGGAAATAGAATCCAATATGTCAGGCGCAGACAGCACCACGCAGCATTTAAATAAATGTAAACAAACATGGCTGCCACCTGGTGGCTAAATCTATAGCTCGCCTACAAAATCGAAAATAAATACTGTAGTGCTACATAGGTGATAAAAAAAATGAAACAAATGACCAACAAAAAAACAATATGAATGGTGGAGTGCATTCGACAGAATGAGTATGGCTGAGGGGGCTGGAGGCCTGCCAACTAATTAGCCAATGATAAACATTGGTAGGGGAAGAAAAGGTCTATGGCAATGTGATTGAATGGAAGAGGGTCAATCGTCTGTTGGACATGGTGCTAGGGGAACTTCCAGAAATGTGAGTTTTTTAAAATAATTTTTTATTATAATTTTCAATAATTTTTCATGTATTTTAAACAAATGAAATGTTTGATAATTTTTCAGAATTTTTTAGCGATTTTTTGGAATTTTTGGGAATTGTTTGGGTTCTAGGCCATTCAATGTCACGGGATCAATTTTAAAGGTCAAGTTCAAGTTCACTTGGATTCGATATGGTGGTTAGATGACGCCATAACATGGCAGCCGAAAGACCGGAATGACAGATCATGACGCCGGCTTCTGCTCCAGGCCCTGTTATGTCCAAACATTCGACATTTTAAATTTAATGTTTTTTAAATTTCTGGTCTAGGGTCATGGGTCAAGGGTCTTGGGTCTTGAGTCTTGCGTTTTGAGTTAAGCAAGGGTTTTGAGCCCTGAGTCTTGAGTCATGTGGCAAGGGGTTTTTTTTTTTTTTTTTAATTTGTTGAAATGTTTTGAAAATATTTCGGATTTTTATATATATTAAAATAATTTCTTAAATAATTCTTATAGATTTCCTGCAATTTTGGATTTTTTGGAAATTTTCGGAAGTTTTATTTTATTTTTTTAATGATTTTTAAATAGTTTTAGATAAATGTTTGGATTTTTTTTATTTGTTTTATTATTTGGGTTCAAAGTCATTCAAGGTCATAGGCACGGGGTCAAGGGCAAAGGTCAAGTTCACCGACATCTAACATGGCGGACAAGATGGCTGACAGAACCAAGATGACTGATGGTCAGGTTTGACTCCGGATGCTGGACCCTGTGTACCAATGTGGCATACCTATGCCTATAAAAGCCAATATGGCCAGCACTGCTCGACCTGTGAAAACGATTCCTCCAAATCCTTCCGATGGATCGAAAAGTACCTTCTGGGGGATCGTTTTTGCAACTGGGGGGATCGGTACTTTTTTGAGGGAAAAAAAAATCAAAATTTTGAGAGAAATTTAGTCGATTTTGCGATGGTAATGAGAAATTTGGGGGGGGGGGGTGGATGGCCGCTAGGTGACCGGAATCCTCTTATCCCAAAACATACTAAATCATACTACTATTAGCCTATTGCGAAATTGATTCTCGCGTTGGAAGAAATACAACCACAATGAAGTGGATATGAGATGAGTGGTTCGAGGAGGGACGAGCTGAGCGACGTGCAGGAAACCAACTGGCCCCGTCATACACGCGAGCGCGAGGACAGACATCTAGTACGCATGACGACTGCGTACCGTACAGCCACATCATACACCCTCGCCCAGGAGTTCAGGCATGTGGCATATCAATCTGTGTCCGCACGCATGGCTCGTCGCCGTCTGCAGCGTGACGGAAATTTGTCCGGGCGCCCATTACTACTGTGGCTGCCACTGACTGCACCAGCGCAGATGACTGCGGCTGCAGTGATGCATGTGATGTGGGGTTTGGAGGGAATAATAGCATGCCATCGTCTTTTCCAACGAGTCCCTCTTCTGCTTGTAGCAGCACCACGATAGTTGCATCTGTGTACAGCGGCATCATCACGCATGCCTAGCCGAGTCCTGCATTATGCACCTCCATACCAGCACATCTGGATTTATGTTATGGGGTACTATCGGATTCCTGTCCCTCTCACGACTAGTCTGCATCGCTGATACGCTGACCAGCAACCTCTACATCGCGGAGGTTTTGAATCCTGTCATTGTCCCCTAACCTCAGGGCCAGCCTGGAACTTTGTACGAACAGGACATTGCAGAACCGAGTGACATATATCCGCTGAAGGTTCTTGGGTGGCCATCATGCCACAATGCTTGCTTGGCCTGCGCGTTCACCGGATCCTTCGTCCATCGAAAATGTGTGCCCCATAGTCGGACTACAAGCCACGAGACACCGGCGGCTGCTACGGATGAATTTTGGGTCACGGGTCGAAGCAACATGGGTGTAGATACCCAAGACGGACATCCAAAATGTCTTAACTCTCAATACCGCTTCGTGTGGCAGCGGTTATTGCCGCCAGTGGTGTGGCAACGTGGTTCTGATTTCACCATGCCTGTACGTCATACAAAGCTGCAAGAGTAATTATGTCACCTGTGTACTACGGGTATTCTGTCCAATAAATCTGGTTGTCATAGCTCACGTCCTTGGTGTTGCAATTTTAATTACCGACGATGTATTTAACCATCAAATTTAACCAAATGTATAAAGTGCGTCTGCTAAAGTTTCTGTACATACTGTGCAGGAGGTCGAGACATAGAGACATAGCGACGCTAAGGGCAACCCAAGTAGGCGTATAACATGTCTCATTGCCTCTGCGTGCAAGACAGAGGACTCACTTGAAGTCTTTCCGTTTTCAGGTCGCCATTATGAAACTTTCAAATGTCATCCTAACATTTCATTGGGTAATAGTAAAGATAAAATATGTAAAATCGCAGTCTACTACTTAAAATATACTGCGCGTGATATATAATAACATTAATAATTGTAAAAATGTCCATTTAAACTTTTTCCTTTTAAAAATATACATCAGAGGTAGTAATAATTGGCATTCGGACGTGGAAAATTTTTAGCTGGCTCTCGGAAGAGAAAAGTTTCTTAAGGTGTAGAGAAACTTCGCGCAGTGCTTGGATCCCCGAGACAAAAAGACCGAGAACAGTTTTGAAATACTTAATATATTTCTATGGGATTACTTTTATTGACTATAAATCCGAATGAACAAAAACATCCCATATATCAATAGTTGATTCAATGTATAGCTTCCTAACAAAAATTGTTGTGTGTTTTACTAATGGAAATATATTTTAAAAAACACAAAACCAGTACATATGCAAAAAAAAGTGTTTTAAAATTTGAAAATTGTTAAAAATGTATTATATGTACATGACTCTATGATAACAGTGTTAAAAAATGCCTTCTTAACTTAAACCTAATTTTATCTTCCTGAAAGATCCTGTAGGCCATTTTATTAATAACATTTTCTTCAGGATGTTGAAATTTCAATATCATAGCGTTTTAGGTTTTTATTTTATTAATTTTAAAACAATTATTTTGAAAATTTTAAGGTTTTTATAGTTTACATCCCTAATTATTCACAACAAGTAAGTAATTTTTAAATCTACAGCTATAAACAACATCAACTATTGTTGTATATGATACAGTTGTTACCAACATTGAAATATCTTGTCAATAAATTTAACTTCATCAAGATATATTATTGAGTAGTTCAAATTCAGTTATTAATTTTTATGTTTTAGGAATTCACTCACTGTAAGTCGTTTCCATTGCACTAAAATGTTATTCGCGAGCAAACGTCGCATAGAAGTTTTTAAATGAGAGCTATATACACAAAGTTAGTAACACTGTCGGCCTGGGCAGTTGGCGCCATTAACGCTGCCACGTACACAGGGCTGCGTATCTTATCCCGCCCCGTTTTCTCATCCGATGGAAGACGAGACGAGCAGGAAGTAGACGTGGGGTGTGGTTGATATAAGAATAACACCAGCTGTTTATATAGGCAAAGCGGTTAGACGACACTTGGGGAGAACTGTAGGGAGGGAAAGCCCCTTGTTTTTTTTTTTGTTTTTTTTTTTTTTTTTTTGTAAAAGTTTAGACAGTGCATGTTAAGAGGGCGACAGCGTTATTGGCGTTATCGATCGGTACGACGGTGACACCAAACACCCAGCGACGTGTTGATAATATTTCCTCTAAGAAGTGCTGTCCGGCAGTTTCGTTGATTTTTCTGACAACGAGTACGTGTATTTGTCCTCTGAAGGTGGAGTTACATATTATGTTTACATAGGTTGTCCACGTTAAACTGAGCACTTTTCATATACGTGCCTAAGATCAACTTGCATACACATTGTGTATGTTTCTACCATATCTAAAATAAATAATGCTATGGGCCTTGAAATACAATGCAAGTGAGCGACGCCATCACTCACGTATGCTAATCGTGTATGTATGGCAGTATGCGTCGCATGATATTCAAAAGACCTCACCGTTTACAAGTCATGCATGTAAGGTGTACGTACGTGGACCCCCAGAAAACACTGGACATGTCGGTCTGTAGTAGGTACAACAATACACTTTAAATATGATGTATGAGAGGTGTGAATAAGTAGCAAAATAATTGTTTATTTGCATTAACCACAACAATAGGCACCTTGATACAGATCACTGCGAGCCAGTCCAGCAACTTTAAACGAGTGTCAGGCCGTTCGTTAGAGTGAAAATTATAGCTGCGCAGTGTCTTTTCTCCTTGGTAGATGCCGTGCCTCCGTTCTTTACACGGCGCCGTGCAGGTCGCTGAATAGTGAGTGAAGTGAGTGAAGAGATTTGGGCGGCTCTTAACAGCGAGGTCTTGAGAGCCGATGAGAGTGATTGAAGTCAATAGGCAGGAGCACCGGAATGGAGGAGCCGTCGATGTCAACCAACGGCATCGTCCGGCACGATCCCCACTTGCGAAAATCAGGTGACACGGCCCGGATTGAACCCGGTTCGCCTTGGTGGGAGGCGAGCCGGCTAACCGCTCAGCCACCATGGCCCCGCTGATGAATAGTGGACACACAACTTAACTTATGATTCTCCACAGCATTCTGCTGTTGCACGTACAATTTGTACGTGGTCTGGAGCACACTTATGAACAACACACTGCTAAACAAGAAAGTTATAGTCATGCTTAGAAGGAGTAGGAATAAGTATCTCAGAACTGGATAAGGAACTGTAAACCATGGGCTTGTTTCAAATTCAGATCGTTTAATGAAATTAATTTCCACACTTCAAAAACAAAAATGTTCAAATAGAAATATTTAAAATTACCTTAGATGGCAATTGCAAAAGGAATTTATTCGGAAGATCAGACCTGCGATGGTTGGGTATTAGCTGTTATGTACCTACAACCCAAAAGACCTAGAGTGAAATAAACTTGCACTTAAAGGAAAATAAAATCTTCGAAAAATAGTTGTTAGCAGAATAATAATTAAAAACTTGCATTAAAATTGCCCATTCTAGTCAGCGTAGACATAAAATTCTGTCTCAGGTTTACCATAGTTAAACACTGGGATAAATACACTTAAATCGAAATCAATATGGCGTCAACACTAAACTTCTAGAACAAATGGTTAGGCGAAATTTTGATGTGTCACTGGGGAACTTTATTTGCAAACAAAACTCAGTCTTAGCTGTTGTAGGTCAAAGATCTTGTAGAAACTGCTTTATTAAACACGAACTCGTGGAATGCGTGCCTCTCCCGCAGCAGGAGCAATTAGCATGTAGGGCAGTTTTTGTATACACGCAATCTTCCAGCCTATGGACCAACGGTCATCTATGGTTACCTACTCCCGATCAGCTAAAACGTGAAGGGGGCGCTTGCGGGCCGTCTTATTTTCCTGTCGATGTACATTAGAACTGAAAAACTGTAATCAGGGTGAAGTCCGGACTCCCTATGCAGCTAATTAAAATCCCTACGGCAACACCCACTCGGGTGAGCGGCCTGACGTAGTCCTGCCCAGCTGGTGACGTATAGTAGAGTGATTGCTAGCATACTAAGCTAGCCTATCCTAACGAAGGGTTCGAACATTCTAACCAGTCAGAAGGCTGCAAATCCAAACCTATTTAAACGTGCCACGTTAACGATCCTAACGCCCTAGTATCATAGACTATAATGTCTCAAAACGCCAACAATACAAAATAATCCTGAAACATTAAGAAATAGGAGCCCAGAAATAAAAAATAAAAAAATATATATATGTACAATTTAAAAAATTCTAGAGTAATATAAAATTGTGTGGTCTGGGACACCAAACTACAGGCTGTGGACCCGAGGAGCGAGAATTTCCCTTTTTTCCCTTTTTCCCACCCAAAATAGCCAATTTCGCAAAAAATAAACGTCATTTTTTCCCTTTTATCTACCAAAATTTTTCGAACTTCCCTCTCGCCGACTGCGGCCATCTTGGCAGCAAGTGCCAGAAATTGCCTTTCCTCAATTATGCGCATTGTGGGTGAGGTTTGCTCAATGTGGTGAATCGATCGGAGCTTCTCTCAAATTGGGAGCTTCTCAAATTCGTGCCAAATCATTCCCGACGGCCATATTGGTATTGACGACGTATGTCTACCCAGGACAATTGGCGACCAGCTGGGGATGTCGACCATTTTGGCGACCAGCGCCTCGTCGGCGCGGCGGTAGCGGTGGGTCATCAATGAGTCGCGAAATATCAATTTCGGATCTCGTGGAACACTGGCTCCTCCTGAAGTCTGTGTGTGTGTGTGTGTGTGTGTGTATATATATATATATAACACTTGTATAGCCAACTAGGCTATAATTTCTGAATTTTTTAAGTTATAGTTGTCAAATGCATAACATAGACATCAGCTAAGACTAGGAGAAGGGTCGCGGGGTCAAATATGCCCCATACCACTTATTAGCATAGTTGGCTGTAATTTCCGAACAGTTTAAGTTATAGTTATCAAATTCATAACATAGGCATCAACCACGACTAGGAGAAGGGTCGCAGGGTCAACTATGCCATATGTCAGTGGATAACCATAGGTGGGTGTAATTTCCGAACCATTTGAGTTATAGTTGGCAAATTCATACCATAGACATCATCCAGGACTAGGCGAGGCCTTGCGGGTCATGTATGCACTATGTTAGTGTATAAGCAAAGTCGAGTGTAATTTCCGAACCATTTTAGTTATAGTTGGTGTATTCATCACATAGGCATCCGCCAAAACTAGGAGAGGGGTCGCAGGGAAAAGTATGCCCTATGCTAATATAAGTATAGATGGCTGTAATTCCCGAACCATTTGAGTTATAGTCACCAAATTCATAACATAGGCATCGACCATGATTATGATAGATAACTGTAAGTTAAAAAGTGGTTAAGATACAACTACTAAAATCTTAATATTTTCATAACCCCCTGACGATGAGAAGGGACATACGGACATTATATCGGCCTGCATGTCTCCCCATTCTTACTTACCTCTGTCTCTCATGTCCCCTCAGTGCCACCACCTGGCCACACACACTTCCTCGCATGCTCCCCTCTTTGGCACCTCGACCAGCGACCTTTCACTTGTCCTCATGTTCTCTCTATCCTTTGTCCGCCCCCCCCCCCCCCGGCTGCCTACATCACACCTTACCATACATCCTCACGTTCTCACTACCACCTGGCCAAGCGCCAGCGACTCACTGCGCACCGACCCTCGAGCACGCTTGTAACAGAGAGCAGACACTCTTTCAGACCCTCACGCTCAGGATTACCATCTGCATGTGATCATGTACGACCTATGTCTACGTACCTATGTCCCCAGCATGATGCCAGGTGAGCCAGAATATCCTATTTGGTATACAAGTACACTGCCTCCTCAAACGGCCTGTTAGATATAAACACAAATTATACTTGCACAACATGTCGCTGGCATCCATGTTGTGACTGACCACCAAAACGCCACCCATTCACCAATGTCCTCTGGATCCAGCTGTGATGAAGGCCACATCACCACTCACCATCTGCGAGGGTCCACAGGACGAAGACACCCCACCACCAGGCAACCATCTTAGCTGTCAAATGCATAACATTATCATCACCAATGACGAGAGGGGTCACAGGATCAAGTATACCATATGCCGAATTATAAGCATAGTTGGCTGTAAGTTCCGAACTGCATAAGATATAGTTGTCAAATTCATAACATAGACACCACCTAGGTTTGTTTTCCTTACTAGTATGTTACTACTACAAGTCGTCCTAGGCGACCACCAACTTGCAGGCCAATTAACCATCAAACATACACAGACCTTTAATGTGTGTACTTACTTCCAGACAGTCGGTCAGTACTGCCAGCCGTGCACTTGTGAGCTGTGTACCGAAACATCGATATATGTGTGTAATGTGATTTCACTCACAATGAATACACAGTCATCGCTATACAGCTGAGTCCCCACTCATACAACAACACATGCTAGAACGATAAGCTTCCTTTTACAAAACAAATTATCCCCTACCTTAACTGGTGTAGCAGTGAATACTTGTAGGTCACCAGCGCATCTTGTCATCATTGTCATCCTCATCGATGCGACCTCGCTGGAAGCAGAGACCACAATGATCGGTCCTGCCTTTCCGTGCACGATAGATAGTGACCAAGTACTACATCCCCACCTCCCCCTTGTCATAGTACTTACCAGTATACTATTGAAATGAACCAATGCATGTACCTTGAACCATCCTTGAGGTATCGCAGGTTCGATTCCTGTACAGATGCATTACTCTGTGTGCTTTCTCACGTTGTCAGCTAGAGTATATGAAAGGAAAAAAATACCTACCAACCCGCACGTGCGTATTGCACAAGCGTATGGCATTCAACAAAAGCCATGTAATCCCATCACTGATACAAATTGTCAGGTTGACCGAGCGGCCTAAGGCACCTGATATAAGCTCTGGTTCCAGTAAAAGGTAGCGTGGGTTCGAATCGCCACACTTGATTTTTTTTTTTGATTTTTGGTTCTGTACCTTATTCGAATAAATATGGTATTGTAGATTATATTCCCATTGAGAGCACATGCAGACATTCGTCGGTCTCACTGCGCATGAAGAGACTAGCATGACAGTCATACTCTGTCTCCCACCTGCACTCTTGTACCAAAGTAGATCAAAATAATAACAGGGAGGGTTCACAAAGGGGTCATCCTGCTCTGTAATATGAGCCACACACGCAACCTGTGACAACCCAAGACACGGACCAAGTAAGGAGGTATCGCTACACATCACAAACACATGTCAACTATATATGTACCCTGCTCTTAGACGATGCAGAGCAGAGGTTTTACCTTAATGAATATAGCTATTTCAGAAGACATGCAGGATGCGAGCACATATCATCATTGTGAACTCGCTGGAGCAATGACCCCCCTGCCTTTCCGTACACACAATACATTACTGATTACATGTTCGCCAGCAGACAATTGCTTGTTGGAGGGAAGCAAGGGCCCACTGCCATCCATGCATGTTAGATACTGACCAAGTACTGCATCTCCATCACCACCTCCCCTTGTCAACGTTCTTACCAGTATACTATTGAAAGGAAACAATGAATGTGCCCTGAACCAACCTCGAGGTATCGTAGGTTCGGTTCTCGTATAGAGTGGTAATACAAGTCGACATAAAAGCCGACATCTTGTCTACAACAGTGTTAGTAATTACACACAGTCAATCCCCGACCTGCACTTGCATACTAAGCCCATCACACACACAACCAATGAACCGTCAATACCATGCAGAAGAGAGGTTTATTTATACCTTAACTGGTGTAGCCATGAATACCCATAGACCGCAAGTGCATCTCGTCATCGACGCGACCCCACTGTAAGTGGAGACCGCAATTACAGTCTCCCCTCTCCATGCATGTTAGATACCGACCAAGTACTACATCCCCACAACCATAGCTCCTTGTCAACGTGCTTATCGATATACTATTGAAATGAAGAAGAGGTATAAATTGCTCTAACAACAGACATTCACACACAGTTGTGAAGCCGTGAGTGAGGAGTGTGAGCAGTCAGCAGTGTGGAGTCAGCAGTGTGGAGACAGCAGTGTGGAGTCAGCAGTGTAGTCAGCAGTGTGGAGTCAGTAGTGTGGAGTCAGCACTTAAACACACTGGTACGTATAAAGGTAATGCATCTTTGCTTTGCACCAGGCAGCATGCATTGTCGCACGACAAGGCTAACTTTCCTGCTGATTCGACATGTAAACTAATGTTCGTTCGAGCACCCATTACATTATTTGGGCCTGCATGGTGTTCCAAACCAGTGTGCAAATAATGAACTACGAGTGCTGCACACCATGAACAGACAGTCAGGTGTTGTAAATATTAGACCTACACCACTAACATGTGAAGTAAAAACCGAAGATGCTACCCAGGAACAATATGGTAGTTTTAGTATAGAGCTGTCCAGCTCAGTTGTCATCTAGACTTCGAAGAGCGAACATCGGCTGTGGATAATGTGATCTTATACATCGATTTCGTGCTTACAGGACAATTATTCTTAGTGATATTTCTGATAATTTAGTCAGTTTTAACGAAACAATTATGCTCATAATTATAAAACTAGATACACCACAAACCTGTGTTTTCCCACAGTCTCTCCTTCCTTCTAACACAAAGGTGTTCATTTATCTTCTATAAAATATTCAACTCCATTCTGCTTCAGTATAAAAATCTTCGTTTCGATGACACAAATTAATTTAAATATAAGATAAAATATAATTTACATTCCCATACTTTTTACTTTACTCTGCTGCTGAATATTTTGATTCTAGTAATGGACCAACTGACTGTTACAAAGAATTTTTTTGCAGTTCAGTGATTTTTTATGTGTTTACTTATATGCAAAAAAATAACAACTTGGTTGATTTTATAAATGTATTGTTGTATAGGAATAAATTTAGTACAACATATTGGATAACATCTATGTACTTTTAACTTTTTTGGTCATTTAGATATTGATATCAATTTTATGTGTTAAGTTTACATTATACCTTTCTCATGATATTAGATATTGTTATGTTTATTTAATGCATGAGCCACCCAGAGGCCTTGTCTAAAAGAAGTGTAATTAATGTACACTTCCCGTCAGAATAAATGAGCTATGGAAAAAGGTAAAGTCCCCTTCGGCAATCTTTGGCTTTAGACAAGATGTATAGCCTTGGCTCTTAGGCAACCAGCACCACAGAACTATCCGGCCAATCGTTCAGCGTTTTTAACTGTGCAAAGAATCTATTTAGCTTATATTCGAGCATCATTCTGACATCGGCTTCTCCAAGCGAATATAATGCATTTAATTGGAAGAAGTAACTCGTCCTGTGATTTATGAAGTTAATGCAAAAACAATATATCTCACACAAACTCCACACTGGAAGTCAGTGTCTCACGTGCAAACACATAACACTTAGTGGTATAAACAACAAATTATAAAGGCGAGTAGACCTACAGTGTTGTGCAACATAGCTTGTCCTGAAATATTTTAACAGAACTACCTCATATGAATGTTCGTGAGACATGCAAGCAGACAGCGGGAATAAAACCAGTCATAAATGCATGCTAAGCGACAATGTTGTGCAACATAGCTTGTCTTGAGATATTTGAGCAGAATTATCTCACATGAATGTTCGTGAGATATGCAAGCAGACAGTAGAAATAATATCAGTCATAAATGCATACTAAGTGACAGTGTTGTGCAACATAGCTTGTCTTGAGATATTTGAGCGGAATTACCTCACATGAATGTTCGTGAGATGTGCAAGCAGACAGAGGAAAGAAAACCAGCCATAAATGCATGCTAACGGACAGTGTTGTGCAACATAGCTTGTCCTGAAATATTTTAGCGGGATTACTTCACATGAGCTCTACATTAAACGTTCGCGAGTTGTGTAAGCAGGTAATACTTAGCAAAAAGAAAACCAATCATAAAGACGAGCTGAGCTACAGTATTGTCTATATTGGTAGCCATTTTGGAAGACAAGCACTACCTCAAATATAATGCTTAAATAGCATTTCTCAGAAATTGTTGAGTCGATTTGGCATCAGTGAAAGTAAGGGGAACGCCAAAAAGCAGTGTATAATTATATTTCTAATGTAGTAACCACTAAGTACTGAATTTCGATGCATTTCTTCAAGTAAAGCTACGAACGATATGACTTAATAGTATTATACAAATGGGTAATCTAAAAGGGGTTTGAAGCTGTGCACAAGGTAATTAGGCGACCCCATCTTTGTTGACGCCATACGAGAAAAATTACCCTTTTCCCATTTTCCCCCAAAAAATTTCCCAGTTTCCTTCATGCCTGTGGTGGCCATCTTGGATCCCAACCTCCTGCTCCTGTCAATCCGATGCCAGGGTGTTAGGACCATTTCACCTAGTGTCCTGGTGGGTGCCGAGTCTCATGCTCTGTCATTCTTTTTGGGATCCGTCGACCTAGCGTCATAATGTGGTGCTGAATACCAGCATTGGTTTACATACTCGCCAGACCTCAGTGCACATATAAGCATAGTTGACTGTAATTTCCGAACCACAAAAGATATATTTGTGAAATTCATAAACCAGGCCACACCACCGACAATTACAAGGGTCGCAGGGCCAAGTATATGCCATGCCTACTTATAAGCATAGTTGCCTGTAATTCCCCAACCATGTAAGATATAGTTGACAAATTCATAGCATAGGCATCATCAACAATGGTGAGAATTGTGGGGCCAAGTATAAACTATGTCTACTTACATACATAGTTAGCTGTAAGTTTCCAACCACGAATGATACAGTTGGTAAATTCATAACATAGACAACATTTACAATGACAAGAAGAGTCGCAGGGTCAAGTATACCCTATGTGTACATATAAGTAGTGTTGGCTGTATTATCAGAACTATGTAAGATATAGTTGTCAAATTTGTAACACAGGCATCATCCCCGATGATGAGAAGTGTCACAGGGCCATGTACACCCCATATATACTTATAAGCATAGTTGGCTGTATGTTCCGAACCACGTTAAGTTACAGATCCCAAATTCATAATATAGGCATCATCCACAATGGTGGGAAGGGTCGCAGGGCCAGGTATACCCTATGTCTACTTATAATAATAGTTGGTTGTAGTTCCGAACAGCTTAAGATATAGATGCTAACTTCATAACATAGACATCCACGGCACAGTGAATGGTCACAGGCTCAAGTATACCCTACTTTTACTTATATGCATAGTCGGCTATAAGTTCCAAATCGTATAAGATAGTGTTGCCAAATTCATAACATATTCATCATCCATGACAACAAGAAAGGTCGCAGAGATAAGTGTATCCTATATATACTTATAAGTATAGTTGGCTGTAACTTCCAAATCATGTAGGATAAAGTAGTCAAATTCATAACACATGCATCACCCCTGATGATGTTAAGAGTCGCAGGGTCAATTAAACCCTATATCTACTTATAATCATTGTTGTCTGAAAGGTCCAAACTGCATAATATATAGTTGACATATACAGTAGATGTACATCACCCACAATGATAAGTGTCGAACAGTCAAGTATACCCAATGTCTACTTATAATTATAGCTGGCTGTGATTTCCGAACCACATATGATAAAATTGTCAAATTCATAACACAGGCCTCACCCCTTATGATGAGAAGGTTCGCAGTGCCAAGTAGCCCCTTGTCAATTCATATGCATAGTTGGCTATAATTTTCGAATCATGTAAGATATAGTTGCCAAATTAATAACATAGGCATCATCCACAATGGTGAGTAGAGTTGCAGGGCCAGGTAAAACCTATGTTAACTTATAAGCATAGTTGGCTGTAATTTCTGAACAACATAATATATAGTTACTAAATTTATAACATAGACATGATCTAAGATGACAAGAATGGTCACAGGGGCAAGTATACCCTATGTCTACTTATAAGAATAGTTGGCTGTAAGTTCCGAACCACATAAGATATAGTTGCCAAATTCATAACGTGTCTTTATCATCCAAAATGACAAGAAGAATCACAGGGTCCAGTATAACCTACATCTACTTGTAAGCATATATGACTGTAGTTTCCGAACTGTGTAAGATAACATTGATAAATTAATAAAATTACCATCATCTACAAAAATGATAAGGATCGCAGGACCAGGTATACTCTAAATGTACTTATATTAATATTTGATTGTAATTTCCTAACTGTTTAAGATAAGGTTACAAAATTAATAACATGAGCTTCATCCACGACAATGAGTATGATCACAGGACTACATATACCCTTTATCTACTTATAAGATTAAATGGCTGTAATTTCTGAGTCACATAATGTATGGTTGTTAAATCCATAACATAGACATCATCCACAATGACAAGAAGGGTCTCGAGCAATGTATGCCCTATATCTACTTCTAAGTATGATTGGCTGTAATTCCCGAAATGTGTAATATATAGTTTGTAAATTCATAAGACAGGGATCACCCGCAACGACAAGAAGGGTTGCAGGACTAAGTGTACCCAAAGTCACTTATAAGCATGGTTGACTTTAAGTTCTGAACCATATATGATATAGTACTAAATTAATAGCATAGGCATCACCCACGATGATATGAAGTGTCGCAGGGTCAATTATAACCTACATCTACTTATCAGCACATATGACTAATTTCTTAACTGTGTAAGATATGGTTGCCAAATTAATAGCATGAGCATAATCCACAATGATGAAAATGATTGCAATATCGTGAATAACTTATATATATACTTATAAGCATAATTGGCTGTAATTTCCGAACCACATAATATATAGTTGTTAAATTCATAACATAGACATCACCCATGACTACAAGAAGGGTCGTAGGGCCAAGTATGCCCCATGTCTACTTATAAGCATAGTTGACTGTAATTTCCGAACATGTAAGATGTAATTGCCAAATTCTTAACATAGGCATTTTCCATGACAACAAGAAGGGTCGTAGGGTCAAGTTTACCCAAGTCTACTTATAAGCATAGTTAGCTGTTACTTCCATACTGTGTAAGGTATAGCTGTCACATTCATAACCCAGGCCTCACTTATGATGGCGATAAGGGTCGCAGGGCCAAGTATACAATCAATATTATCTGTAGGAAATCAATTTCTTCATTTATTTTTGGTCCTTTGCAAATAATACTACATTTATCAGCTGTCTTGTTGGTGTCTCATATAATAAATCAAAATATAATACAAGTTAATGTACAACAAAAGAGTAACTCTCACACAAAATAACATGTTTGTGTTTTACTGTTCATATTCCTGTTTTTATACACCTCTATGTTTGTATGGTCATGCTACGAGTAATTGAAGTAAACAGCATTGGATAGATGATTTGATGGTTGGTTTGCGTATTTAGTGTGCCTCTCCAATGTCACAGAGTTTCTTCCTAATTGCCTATGTATCTGTAGCCCTGAACTTAGTCACCAGTTGAGAACCTTGTTGCATTTTCGGACATACCTTATGGTCTCCTCCCATTTTAAATAGATGTCCTCTGACAACACACATTTAGCCAATCATGGCCCCCATTCGACTCTGGGCATGCGTACCTTCTATGCCACCAGCATATACACCCAATTTAATTCAAATTATTGTGTAGCGATGTATCGCCAGAGCCAGAAGGTTCAAGGAAGTGAAAAGTCATTCTGTAGCGATGTCTCACGACAGCCAATAGGTTTCGGAGAGTCTTAGGCCTTGTTGATGCTGCAGGTTTATCCGCCGCTGAAGGAGGCTGATGTTACGGTATTACAGAGAGCATTGGGAGTCGATGAGTATGAGAGTTTCGGGACATTGGTGACATGATGCATCGTGGAGGAACGAGTTCATGGTGGGTGTCGATTGTATCTGAGGACAGTCGTCTTATTACCCAGGCACAGTTGACTCCTTTCAACTGTGCCAGTCAACTATAACATGTCATGCACTTTCCTGGTAGCTCGAGTATCATTCTGAGGTGCTTGATGGTGGCAGGACTGAAATCCCGGTGTGCTTCAAGTAAACAAAGTCTCATCGATGAGCACAGGATTTATCGACTCGCATTTGCCGAGGAAAACATTGACCATGACTGGTCAGGTGTTGTCTTCTCTAACAAGTGTGTGTTTTCCTTGGCTAATGATGGCCAATTCATGTTTTCAGATCTCGTGGGACCTGACACAGTCTGGAATATGTGACTAAGTGCTCGCGCTATGGTCATGTATCTGTTGCTTGTTGGGGATGGATGAGTGCACGTGGGATAGGAATGTAGACAGAACCAATTATTAAAGTCCGAGTACATTCTGCCTAAATGCCGAGCAGTATTAGCATATTCTAGACAATATTATGATTCCCTCGGTGCGAGTTTTGTACACCAATGGTGTGCTGTGCTTCCAGCAGGACCATTCTCCAATACACACTACTCATACGGTTCAATAATGGTTCGAAAGACAAGACCAACTAGAGCTCATAGATTGGTCAGCTTAGAGTGCCGACTTAAATCCAATTGAAAATGTTTGGCCGGAGATGATGTGCATAATGGCGGCAAACAGGCCTGATCCACAGCGAGAAAATAAAGCTGCTCTCTGGGAGCTAGTAGCCGATGCTTGGGATGTAGTAGCTAGTAGTGTATGCTATGCTACTTCTCTGCTCACCTCTCTGCCACGACGACTGTGGCAGGTGGTTGAGAATGAGGGATACTAGTCCTCGTATTGGGGTTACAACATTGGCCCTGATGTAAAAATCATGACCCAAAAAACCAATGGTACACCCCATGGCATAATGACCACACTGACAAACAAACTAAAAGTGCGGGGTGGTTTCGAACCCGAAATATAAGGCATCAGAACCATACATGCGAGACCATATTTTTTTGTTACATGTATTTTTCATATGGATGCAAACATATGTTTACAATTAAAATACGTTACATGATGCTGTAACATTTTGTATTACAACGAAATAAAATAATATAACTAGTAGGAATTAAATTCAAGGTCAAAATCCAGAAACCTAATGTTATTGTGTGAAGGGGAAATGCCATTTCTTCGGCAAGTTCGATGACCATGCACACATTGCGATTAGCAGACAGCTGGCAGCATGGACTGACAATATAATACCATTCCGGTTCAAGTTCAAGTCCGGCCTTTACTGATATTTTTTGTGCAATTCTGTATTTCATTCCAGGTGAAGTGAAATATCATTGAACTATAACTCGAACTGTTATTCTTTGCTGCGCGATTTCACTCAGTCTGGTATTTTCGGTCTGACGAATAAAGTTATAATTCAAGTCCACGAATTGCCCTCAACCTTAAAAAAATATGCGATTTCATGTCCAGTTCACTGCAGAGGAAAAATGAAAGAACTGTTTCTCGAACTATATCTCGTACTTCCTTGGGTTATTATAGTCCGAAATTTTCGATTCAATGTAGACAATTCCAAGACATGTTCACGGCCTACCAGGAACTAAATTATGTCCACAGTTTCATTTCTAGTTCATTGAAGCGTAAATAAGAATTAACTGTACCTCGAACTATATCTCATACTTCCTTGCGTCATTTTAGACCGACATTTATAATTCGAAGTGGAAAATTCTAAAATATGTTTACTGCCTGCCTTGAACTGACATAGTGTTTCATTTTTCATTTCCAGTTCAGTAAAGAGGAAACGCCAAAGAACTGTACATCGAACTGTATTTCGTAATTCCTTATTTTGTTCCATTCCTACATTTTGAATCTGAGTATCAAATGCCAGCTAATATTCACAGAATCATACAAATATATGATAAGTTCTGGTGCAAGATTCAGAAATTTTAATCGTGGAGTTAATTGACTATGGCTCATATTCGATCAATTACTCTGTACAACGGCCGTGGGGGCAAAGGGGTTAGACTTCTCGCCTCCCACCTACGCGAACCGGGTTCAATCCCTGGCTGGATAACTTGATTTTCGCTTGTGGGAATCATGCTGGTAGGTTTTCTCGGGGATCTCCCGTGTCCCCCGCCCTTGCGTTCCGACACTGCTCAATTCTCACCTCATTTCGCCCTCACCTTTTCTCAAGAACTCGACGTTAAGAGCAGCCCAGATCTCTCAACTCAAGTACAACTTCTATTTTTAACATTTTTAACCTTGAAAGGTAGCCATGGTCGTGATCCACCGATTATTTCCACAAGCCGGCGACCATATGTGTTTTATAGGCACAGGGTTTACAAATTCGAAAAACTGTTTTTACCAGCCGGTTTAAATGTTCTTATTTATTCGACAACATACTTACATGTATAACATACATGATGTAGACATGCTATATATATATATATATATATATATATATATGTATATATATATATTTATGTATTTATTTATTTATTTATCATTGTAAGTATTTAGTATCGAAGGAACTAATTTGTTTTCATTTATAAGTGTGTTAACGTGTAAAACAAATGCAATGAGAACATTATGCTAACAATGCCTATTGAATTAAATTAATTTGGTTTTGTTTTGAATAGAGAAAAAAGGATAGACTAACTCTCACTGATATATTCTGCTACATACAGCTGCATGATACACTTCAAATGTGTTGAATGGTATGACTAGTTGGCTACAGAACGATGAAAGGTCGCAAAGGGAAAGAAAATACTGGGAAAAGAGACAAACCATTGTTACATTGCATTGTAAAACAAATAATACCCTGAAATTCCAAACATTCGTGTACAAATCTGTGTAATCTAGTGATTTAGAGAACAGAAAGCTTTAATAAACTGACAAAGATTAGGCCACCCACAAAATCTAACCGGCAGGGCAACGCAGCAAGTGGATTTATTCACTTAGAATTTGTGTACTATGTAATTAAAACACTCATATCTCGCGAATCATTAATCCTATTTCAATGACCTATAACTCCTTGGATTCCCCTTACAATACTCTACGAAATGAGATGTAAATGGATACCATTTAGTGAATAGTTGTCTAAGCATTTAACCAAAATTCTCAAAAATGAACTTATAATAGCAGTACTACTTGTAACACCTTCATTAACTGGAAACGCATTTCAATAGAAAGAGATCCTCCTAAAGTATAGTAATATGCAATCTTAATTGCACCTAGTGACAAAATGGAAACAAGAGAAAACGAAAATGAAATTATGAATGTCTGGTGGGAAACCTCTATGATGATGATCAAGAATGATCAAGAAAGATGCAAAAGTTAAGTATTCTGCATTATCCGCGAATATGCAAGAACAGTTTGGAAAACAAGTGACACCAAGAACAATAAAATTATTAAAGAATATGACTGAGAAACTCGGTTAAGGAACCTAGGTTATACCTGAATATTGAACGTTTTACTTATGACGGTAATGTATTTACATTTTTGTATGATATACTACATGTATGTCTGTGAACTGCAATTATAATTGTTTGTTCCTAGAGTATATAAAATATTCCCACACAAATTTGCCTTGAAGTGGCATAAAACTGAAACTCAAATTGAACAGGAAGATGTCACCTTGGTTACATATTTTTGTCAAGCCTTCACTTTGAGCCCAGTGCTACACTCTAAATTCGGATCAGTGTCAACCCATTGATTCGTAGTAAAATTCAACCACTCGAATCAGTGCAAATGGCTTCACTTAAAATCAGTTGAGAACCACTGATTGTTCGAGTGAAAAAATTTCACTTATTGAAGTAGTGATGTGAAACAATTTCACTAAGTGAATAGTTGACAACCGAATGCTGTGACGAATTAAATATTGATTTTATTGAATTTAGCTAATAAGAGTACATGAAATAAACATACATACTACAGTTTAGTATTTATATTGCTCGATTTACCACAATTTAAAGAAGTAAAAACAATATCGGAGTTGGCCGGGATTGAACACATACACCATTTCCAGTTTGCTTTTAGGCCGCTACCAGGTTGAACTCAAAATGAGAGCAAAATATATATCTTATACTTCTTATCGAAATCGTCAATATTCAAATAGTATGCCCTTATTATTCGTATGTGGTTTTATTGGTACTGTTAGTATTGTTAAAACGAATACTATGTATGAATGCACTCTCTTCACCACATTGTATGCAGTTTAAACCTTCAAACAGAACACTGTGGTGATTACATGAACACGAAATAAAAGAGGTACAAATGTAATGAAAGGCTGAATTTCCTTATAACCTCCTAAAGAGGTGATTTGAAAGAAGAAACACATTTTAGACAATATTTTGTTTGGGTTTATTATTTTATTCGTTGTTATTTCACTTGATACACATTGTTAAATGGGCATTTTTAAACTTTGTTTCACTGCCATTTCTAACAGCTGTTTAACTGATCCATCAGTCAAAAAACAAACCACTAAAAACAGTGAAAAAAGTGACTGATGAATCAGTGGAAAACGTCACTGAAGCAATACGGGAGGTAAATTTGGCATGTTTTCACTGATTCGTCAGTTAAATTTACTGAAGCAACTGTTGAATCAGCCAGGTACTGATGACTGACTGGTTGTAACAGTGACATTCTACCTGATTCAGATTTAGAGTGTATTGCAGCGTTTTGGTGGTATAGTCAATTCACGGTAAAATTAGCACTTCTGAATGCTCTACTTAAGATCTACTTGTACGTATGTTGTGTATTCTTCCGCCTTATGTGATATTAACATTGTTATGGGTCTCAGCACTTTATTCATGTGTCGGTCAAGTGAAACACTGAGATTATTAGAAAAGTTAATATTTTACTAATTTGCTCATTTTTACTCTTCGGTGCATTAAAAAAAAAAACATAAAACGAAAGAAATAATTTAAGTGATCAGAAATGGTTACCTTAACCTTTATATTCGATGTTAAGATATGGAATTACTTCCCAGTAAATACGGAAATTACGGGCCAGAATCGGGCTGGTAAAAGTTAGCCGACAAACTCTGGCCAGCCGATACCGGGCCGCTGTCTTATGCCGGCTGGATGTTGTTAACGATGCCGGGCCTGCAACAGCTGGATGCCGTTACGATGCCGGTCCTGCGACGGCTGGATTGCTGGATGCCGTTACGATGCCGGGCCTGCAACGCCCGGATGTAGTTATAATGCCGGGCCTGCGATGGCTGGATGTCGTTACGATGCCTGACCTGCAGCGGCATTATGTCCATAAATAAGCAGTATAAAATTTTAAAAAACCTTAACTTTTCGATTAAAAATTTTAGTAATAGTAATTTCTTCTTTACAAATTCATTTCTTTGACTTGTCAGTACATTATATGATATTAAAGAGTTTTGCTAGCCGAGTACAGAAATCGACCCTAAAACCCTTCAGTTAACAGTCCAGTATGCCAACCTATACGCCATGGAGTTAGTTGATTAAGTTCTCCAGTAATTTGAAATATATCGTGACACAAATTATTGTAAAGAAGAACACAAATTTAATGACAATATAACAAATACTTTGTAAATGAAGATTACTTAGATACTGTTTCTTACAGAGGCTAGCAAACCAAATAGTTTTTGTTAGTTTTTAATATATCTGTCAAATGGTTGTACAAATGAAAAAAATTTCAAAGTCAACAAATGTCATGGGCTACCACGTGACACATATGTAATCACGAAAAAAACATGCTAACGGTTAACACACGGTCTGAAAAAAGACATCATGCCATAAACAGCTAGCTAATATATTGCCTATTCAAAACATTTTCCAAAAATTTGTCGGCAGAAAGACGTCATATTTATATCTTTATTGTGATAAAAAGCTTTGTCTCGAAAACATTACCGGGCCAGAATAAATAAGATAATGGCCAGCTTACCGAAAAAAAAAAAAACGAAGATGCTTAATGGGAAGCTGCCCAGAAATATTTTTAAGATGTTTGCAACATGTTTGCTCAGCGATATCATGCCGACATATTTTCGGTGACAGCCATCTGTTATCCTAAAAAATATAACGAGCCATTGTCTTTTTTCTAACAGCTTGCAATCTGTTTTAAAAAAGACATCACGCAGTGGTCAGATGGCTATCTTCTGGCATTGAACAGACAGTTGCCGACAATACAGGTATTGGGCCGACAATTTGCCGACACTTTGCCGACAGGTTGTGTTTGCTGGGTTTCCATTCACTGTTACCAACTTTATTGGACACATGTCACTCAGGGCGCCCGTTAAAATATTACAGGTAGGAGCAGTGACTTTTTCTAAGGTTGATTTCAAAAGTGCTCACTATATCGTGAACAAACTTTAAAATTAATGGAGCCACAAAGAACATCAGTATGGCTTCAATGCCAAATCGCAACGCACATTTCCGTACAGATGAAGAATTAAAATAATATATAGAACATGTGTTTTATCCATTTGAAGATAAACAAAATACAATCTACATTGATGTTCGTTAAAATACGGTTTATTTTACTCCAAATTAACCTACTCTGATCTAAAACTCGGTACTGCTTTTCATTTCCGTATATAGGAACTTAGTGCACTTACGCATCATTATAAAAATATGTAAATATATTATTTAGAGAAGAACTTTTAAACCAAGTAATGATTTTTCAAACTTTTAAACTAAATTCAAATACAACACTATCTAGAAAATATTCGAAACTAAACCATAATTAACATTAGAATGTCATAAAACTGTTTATTTTCTTCATTTAATCTGTCAAGCTTAAAATTCTAGAAGGATTACTGTGTGAATGCCCGTATGAACGCTTAGGCAAGTTTCCATCGCTTATAAAAGTAATACGCGGGTTTCCTTACATAAAATTCTGCTTCCTGATGACACTTTATTCACCTTCTGATGCTGCCTTCATCTGCAAGATGCTTCTCCAAACACTGTATGCATTGGAACAAAATAATACTGTGTACAATGCAATTAAATCGCCGGAAAAGTAAATATTATTCCCGAAACTTAAAATGGCAATGTTAACTTACATAATATTTTAAAAAATGTGAATACAGTAATCTGTATTGTCCCTCGTGCTTGGTGAAATTATTTACGTATAATAATAATATTTTTGAAAGAATGTGGAAATTGTCCATCATGTTTTTAAATACAGCATTGAATAATGATTAGGCTACAATTTTTTTAATAATATGGCAACATACGTACAGGTACACTTTTAATTCTTATTAGTGGAAAACCACTGATTCGCAATGAAATTAAACTGCTCGAATCAGTGAAAGTATGTCCACTTAGAATCGGTGGAAAACCACATACTGTTTCAGTGAAACTATTTCACTGATTGAATACATTAAAACCAACTGTGAGCAGCGAATTAAATATTGTTTAGATTCCTTTTAAGGGCGTCATTAAGAAAAATAAACATATTTCCAACATTCGCTGTTTATACTTTGGAATATTACCTAATTTCGATGCCGAAGTAACAAACATTTTGTGGTGTCTGGAATCTGACCATAAAGCATCCAGCTTATAGACCATTATCTTGCAAACAGTGCTACCAAGTGAACGTTAACGTCAGGAGGGAAGTCAGGAGGAAAAATATACTACGTATTATAATTATTTTTAGAAAATATGTATCTTTGAATTGTGTAGCATTTCTTTTAGCATCTTTAGTAAAATTAAGGATTATTAAAGCCCTAATGTGTATATACAGTGACGATTACAAATATCGAAACGTCCTGTTCCTTTCATGACGTCTGTACAATAAGCAATTATGTTGACACACACGTATGCGTAGAGATGTATTTTGTATTCCATTTAATCAAATTCAATAAATAAAAAACAATCCTTATAAAAGAAACAAAGCAATATATTACACTAATGTAAATAAATGCACGTTTTCGAATCAGAAATGTTTATACGCCTTCGTACGAATAACAAATGTTTTCGTACATCAACATAAACAAAATGAATTCTCCATTTAATATTTAGCATGCCCTCATTGTTGCTTCAGAATGCTTCTCAAATGCGCTGGCACTGACTTTGCTATAATTTGTATCACACTGGGAGGGAAGGTTTTTCTCCTTCAAGTCACGCCACATGCTTGAAATATGATGTTCTCGTAGGTTTATGTTTAAGTATGCCCAAATATGTTCTATTTAATTTAAGTTTGAGTGTTGGGGTGCAGTTTATATTACACGAGGACAGTTATACAGCAGCCATATTCGTGTTGCACAGGATTTACGCTTAGTATCATTATCCTGGTAAAATTTGCATTACTACAAGTTGTATGGCATTATGTCGCCAATTATGTTTAAACAGGTAAATATATTTTTATTGATCCAATCGTCAATCTTAAACGTCAGTTCACATATGCCACATGCACTCATGCACCCTCACACCATGATTGGCGGTAGGACGAGAATGTTGGGGATGTGTCTCTTTATTGGATTTTCTCCACACTTTTGGCGGACTGTCATGACCAAAAACCTTGAATTTACTCTCATCTGGAAATATTACGTCTGTCCAGTAATCGTTCTGTAAATATACCTTCACCAAGTTAAGTCTCTTCTTACAATTATATTTGCTTACATACGATTACTTCTATGATGTTCTTGCATTAATCACTATAGTCACTATTGTTGAGCACTCCTCTCATTGCCATTGGCGACAGTGGCTTTGAAAGTATTTTGTAGGTCTCTTGTAACAGCGCATGGACTGGTAAAAGATCTCTGACGAATTTGTTTCACAATATAACTTTCTTCTCTACGCGAAAGTACGTTTGGCTATCCACTCCTCGGTTTGTCTCAGCATGTTTGTAGTTTTAAACCATTTTATGATACATTGCACAGTCGTCTAGATGGGTAGTACTACTGGAGTCATTAGAGCATATGAAAATATTTTTACTTGTAACTGTTTGTATTAATTCTTTAGGGTTTAATAATGTTTGTTTTTGTAAGACGTTATTAGATGTTTTTGTATGCGTGGACTCTACGTGTTTCTCAAACCTACAATTTACTGAACCATCCACTTTGTTTTATTTGCTTTGATTTTTGTTTGTAAACATTTCCTGCACAATGTCTGAAGTATGTATACAGAACAGCATGGTTTTTGTAAATCATTGATCGGCACTGTATGTCTTTCCTACCTCCCACTTTACACACACAGGGATAGAATGCATCCAGTTTAACAGCAAAAATCCCCTTGCCAAGAGCTCATATTTTGTAAGTTGAAGTGTTTCTGTCTACGCCGTGGTTACCTGCATTTTATAGGCCATTCACAGAAAATTGACCGCTTTTGAAAGCCCTTTTATCTGGAATAATAGTCAATAAATATATATTACCTTAGTCTTAGACTTTAACTTCAGAGTGTGGTAAAATATACACACTGTGTTTAACGTACATGGCCATATTTATTTAAAAAGATGGTTATAGGTTAAAAATGGCTGAAAGAAATAAAGTAACTAATGCCTCAAAAGTGCTCACTTTACTGTGCACAGCCTTTAGCAGATATGTACGTAAGTCGGCATGCAGTCTAGAAATAAACAATACGTGAACTGATTTCCCGCTTTCTCTATGATGCAAAGCCGAGCCACTTCACTTTCGATGTATTTTCGCCGTGGGGCAATTAAAACACCTTGCCACTCACCATGCGCCTCGTAACGTGAAGTAATGGGTTGTTGTAAGTTCTGACATTGACTCAAACGTATCTGTACACCTGGCAACCCTGCGAGTTTCTCGCTCTCTGTACACTCTTCCCTCTCTATCTTCGCGTATGCTAACAACGTTTATAGTGTCAGTTCAGCTGCAGTGACATTCAGAGTTTACAATGTTTAGTATTTAGAGCATCCTATTAGAGATATGCTCTCACCAACTTTTTTAATCTGCATTTTTGTAGTATTGCTATTAAATTGCCCGTTGAATTAATAGTCTGTTTTTGTCTTTGGGATAGCTGACATTTTAAAAACATAGATTTTATTTGTTACATTTGAAAAATAAAATATCGAATTTATTACCATTATTTTTGTTGCACAAATCTTGCCAGAGTTGTTGGATTCAAATCGTAAATCTCAAAAAGATATCAAAATAACAGGGATCACTTTTCCCTTATGTTAAAGCTAAAATGGCAAACAAATGTAAAAAGAAACTTGAGTTGTTATAGTCAATAAGAGTAGATGCTGTTCATGAACGCTTCGGGGTAACGGACTGCATTCAGCCATTTTTAACACTGTCTAATTTGTACTTCAAATCTACCCCTTCGAAAAACTAAAGCAAACAATTATATTGTTATTTAGGTTAATGTTGCTCCACTCTCGTAATATCGTCTTCTATGGCGATTGCCAAATATTTGACGATTAACTCCCAAAGTACAGAATATATTTGTGTAAACTGATCTGTGTTGTCAGTGCTACTTGAATATTTTCAAATGTGAATAAATGTTCAAGTTTGTTGGAAAACGAAATATAGAGAAATGACCTCGCCATTGTTATAACATGTTATTTTAGCAGTTCTCAACATGATTCGCAAGTTTAAATTTCTGATAGTTCTGTTTCCAAGAAATAAGTTAAATGTTGCTACTCAAAGATGGTTACTGTGCAGATGGAATTGGTTTCATATACCAATTCACTCTTCATTGAAAATGAAGTGTGAGACTATTAACTGCGGCATTAAGTGTAATAACACATTATGTACGCACAGAGAACATGATAAGAAAACATAACATAGCGCGATATATTTCACTGACTATTTAATTATTGAACCTGTTTGGATTTAATAAATGTTTGTTGAGAATGTAAGAAACATTATTTTTTGTCAGTGAGACATGTTAATTTTTATCCATATTTTTTTCGCTTCGTAAGTTCACAAAACATCATCCAGAAAACATGCGAACCTTCTTCATTCTCTTACGGATTTGAATTTGGACAATTCCTGAAATGGGTTTTAGGTATTTATATAACCAACCTTTTAAAGCAACGTTCATGGCTATATCTTATCGAGTTACTGAGCTATTGATATGAGTTTTCCAAAAGACATTTAACTTCTTTTCGTCCCCTACGATAATGACTTTCAAAAAATAACCTACGATGAATTTGTAGGCATTTGTATAGGTAGCCCTTTCAAACATACAGAATAACAATATACTGTGGCATTAATGCGCGATTATGAAGACGTCGATAGCATATTTGAACACTTTTCGCCCTCTTAATGGTTAGATTTTAAAATATGTTTATATGTTATCGTTTAAAGTTAAGTGCATAGCGATATTTCATTGGGTTAATAAGATATTGAGAGATCCTCGAACATATATTTTACTGCTTTTCACCCTCTCAGTTGTTGGATCTCAAATAATCCTGAAATCAGTTTTGTGGTATATGTATAGGGTAAATTTTGAAGCTAAATGCACAATCATGCCTCGTCAGATTAATCAGCTATCGAGGAGTACTCAAAAACATGATTTACCTCTTTTCACCCTCTTAGGGATTAAATTTTGAAAAGTTCTTTCTCAGTGGGTGCCTGCATCCAGAAATAAAGCCAATGCTACATTTTCAAACTCCGCATCTAGCCATTTTGTCTGTATATTGGTGAATGAGTCAGTTGGTAACTTTATTGTGTACACATATTTTAATTCAAGAATTGAAAATCAATTTCTTGTTATCGTTTTAGTTCGACGGTACAATACATTGTTCCATCCAATGTTCACATTTTGCCAAAACAGAACATCGCTTATCCAAATGCATTTACATCAACAAAGTGTCGATATCAGGCAGCAGCCTCAAATTGTAGATGATGATATTGTGAAAATGGAAGTTTAACTGTCGTATTATAAATACAATAAAGAAATGAGTTCTAATAATTTAATGAAGACCATGGAAGGAGGGATATCATGCAAATGTATCATGAACAGAAATTTACTTTTACCTTCATTTCCGGTCCAAATATAAGTACATGCTGTATATCATCCTAACATGTGCATCCAGTGCGAGGCCTGTCTTAATATGTTGTTTTCAGTTACACAATATATGATAAATATTTAATTTACCAGTTTAATTATACACATATTTATTTTGTCGATTTTAATGCAGGATTCACGAACGTGGCTCTAAGTTACTAATTATAGATTACTGATAATCTGTCCTTTTGGTTCTGTAGTAGGCATATGAACTAGCTTTTGTGACCTTGGATGTGTTAAATTTTCACTTTGAAAATTTTAAAGGAAACACTAAAGAAACAGACCATTCTACATCTAGTTCAAAGCATATCAATAAAAATAACAAAAAAAGCTTTCCCTCACATTACAATTACGGTTCAATGTACATAATCTTGGAATTAGTTGTTTATTGCGCAGTCAACGAATAATCCAACAAATCCGGAACTCTGCATGGCGAAAGCTTAACTGATGACTAGTTATCTGTATATTATATACTTATTCATTAAAATGTATGTAACTGTGATCTTCAAATATCGTCTTGCAGTACAACGATGATTATACACTTTGCGATTCGAAGACGTAAATTTAAATACTCGAGAAGAATTCACTTGCTGCAAGTTAATCTAATTGCCATTTTGCGGAAGCGTAACAGTGAGTAAAATTGTAGCTCTGAGAAACGTAGCGAACTGTAATATCTATTGTACATACAGTACTTATTCGAAACAGCAATATCACTTATTGATCACTGTGTTTGGATCTGAGAGACGGTAGTGAACAGCGAATATCACTGTACTACACGCCATCAAAACGGTAATGTAACACTTAGATCTGCGAGGGACCCACGTAGACAGGCAGGCTGCTACAACAGCCTGGCCAACTTGGCCTCCGCCATCTAACTGCTGTATATGCACTGGCACCTGCCATGAGCTCTGCACACGTAGCTGCGTGTACCGCCCGGAATCATGACAGCACATAATGTATGTTTCTTTACGTAGTCTGTATATTGAACGTTAGGGAATCGCATTCCTGACTTCGTACACTCCACACAAAACTAAATAATCATAAAGTGTGACGTGTGAATTCATCGTGAATATAAGCATAAATAGGATTCGAACATGTTTTCGTAATATATTGTCCCCATGCCAGAGATCAGTAAATATTTTTTTATACTGCTTGCGAAGCAAGAAGATTACTTATTACCGCATGTTTTAGAGAAGGCAACAAAAGCAACACAGCATTTTGGAGAGTTATTCCAGTAGAAATTTTTGTGTGTGGCGTTACCTAAATTATCTCTCAAGTGGAGGCAAACTTTCTTCCGCCAGACTCATAATTCTCATTGTTTTCTTCTGCGTTAGAGTATGAAGCATGAAATCGAACTGAACATTTTAGTTCAAACGGTATCTCGTTGTATCGCTGAAGCAACAAAATGATAAGTACATATCATTAAGCAATATTCTTTAAGGAAAAACGAAAATAATGACATCCACAAAGAATTCTGTGAAACCAAGACATGCAAGGAAACCTAACAGGGTACGCCACTAGTTGTACGAAACACTTTCTGAATCCATTTAAACATTAACAAAAAAACTTTATACTCAGCTTATTTATTTTCTGTCATAAACAATATATTTCGAAAATAGCGTGGAGCTGCTGTATTTAACGGTTGTTTAACAATTCTAAATAAAGGAGTTTTCCGCCATATTTCCTTGTTTAACTAGAAAAATTCAATTCAATTTAACTTTAAGCTACTTTCCTTGGGAAAATTGGCTTATGTAATCACGCAAATGTCTGTCTGCGATGTACTATATGTCCGCTCATAATAACATTCGAACCCTTGAAACATATTTCACCATATTCGGTACACATAAAACTTAAAAAGGACAACCAATTTTGCAATGTTCTGCCAAGCCGTTTGCTTATTGCCAAAACGGCTGCTATTTTAATACAATAGGGCACTATTTAATATCTGGGGAATTATTTTACTAGGTAATACAAAATCTTGTATTTTCACAGTTAGTCATGTACGTCTTTGATCTAGGAAGGTAGGTTCTTATTGGTTCGCCATTGTGGAAGGTAATGAAAACATGAAAACAACAAAATTTTACATCATATCTCGGAAATGACACAATAAATTCCTGCCACATTTTGAAGGTAACTAGTACCTTTAAGGCCTATAGTAGACCATGGCACCTTATACATTTCAGATTAATGTGGAACTTACTATATTTTCAAAACCGTGGCAAATATTTCTTTTTAAAATTTATATATAGATATATATATATATATACACATGCATACATACATACATACACATACACATCATCTAATTATATTAAATTTGATATGAATAACATATCGCCTAAACATTAAATATGCCAATAAATATAAAATTTCGTTCACCCACTTGCAATATAGCACAACACGAAAAAATAAGATCATTGTATCGTAACTCCTAAAACAATATACACATTCCTACCAAATTTGACAAACAAGACGTACGCTGATATGAATTAATTGGACCAGGGATTAATTTTAAATTGGTGGCAATAACATTTTGATAACTATACTGTGTCTATGAAACGATGGGACCAATTTCAACCAAACTTTGTATACTGTATCTAATACTATGTATGCCATGTTAACATATGCGATTTAAATGTGTAAGAAACTTGTTTTCGACATGGTAACTATATAAATATTTTAGGTTCATTTGGTATACAGTATACCATACCGTTTGACCAATTTCAACCAAACTTGGTGTGTTGAACGTATCACCTACATTTATTAAACATGCTGGTACAGTGTCTCTTTTTTCCACCATTTTGTAAGGTAGTGCCACACTACAATATATTGTGTCAAATGTCGGGTAACAATATCCTATTATTACCTATTTTGGCAAACAAGATTCACCACGGTGATCAAATAAACATATATGTTTTACGTGGGTCGGTCACTTATTTTTAAAAATGGCGGTCATACGAACATTTCGATTACTTATCTATAACCACGGAACCATGTAACCAAGGAACGAAAAAACAAAGAGAGTGTGGGGGAGGGTCATGCAATTTTGGAATATTGCACATGTACTAGCGAATGTTATCGGAAATTAGGAAATTTGATCTAAATAACACAGCACATTGAAAATAAACATTCGAATGAAATGAGGCTTTATCAGTGCTTTAAGCAAAACATGTTATACATTTCAAAATATCTGGATGAATTACTTTCTGGTTCCATGTTGGTAGGTTAAATATTGTTTAACATAAAATAATACAGGAATTATCAAAGTCATTCAGCTTAACTTCTTTTTATCGTTGATAGAGTGGCTACTCATATGCACAAACGTATGTTTCTTAGAGTTTAATTGTTCGCAAATTCTCAGCCATTAAAATATCGACACAATGAATCAAAACATTTTTTGTAGAACATTTTATTCTCTACACAATTTTCTATGCAGAAAAATATATTGTAGCTGTTTCTTAAAAACTGGATTAATTTTTTTTATCGGTAACCATTTTGTATTAAGAGAGACATTGTAAAACTAAGATGTCCGAGGGCATCTCGCTTGTTTTCTGACAGCTTTGACAAGTTCAAGTGCCAGATTTCAAAACTTTATAAGCTAGTTCACTTAATCGTCCTAAATGTGTATATTTTCTTCGCTTTATACGATAACTTTTACAAAGCATAGCTCTCTAGGAAATTGAAGAACGGGGGTGAAGGAACTGTCTATGGCCTTCTACGAGACTGTAGTCCAAACATAATGACGTAAGTTGCAGCGTTTGTTTCGCTACTGCATGCATCTCCGACCTGAAACGTCACCTCCTCGCTCGCTTAACACAGCAGTAGAAATCGGTATATTTGATTACCATGGCTTTATTGGGCAGTTTGCATTAAAACATTTGACATAAAATGGCATTACAACATTTGACTTGGATGGAAGTAAGGCCTCTGCTTCTACATGGCGGTATTCAAGGAAGCCAGATTATTTGCCTTTCTTGCTGACTTAACGAAGCACCAAAATACAAGTAAAATAACATTAATACGGAGCTTTACGTCTCTCTTGTCACTTTTACAAAATAAAAGTAAAAGTTATTCCTCTGGGAATACCAGCTCGCCAAGAAAATGGACGTGTATTTTTATAATATTTAATCGCTTATAGGATCTGTGGTGTTGTAACTGTCAAACTACTCGCCTCGCCCCACGACAAACGGGGGTCAAGTCCGTATTTTCGTGTGTAGGAAACATGGCGGGTGTTTCTGTTGGCCGGTGGGTAGTGTCGGGGTACTCCCGATACTCAATTTTTTGTCGCTGCTCCATCTGAACCTATATTCACCATCATCAGCTCTGAAGACCTTAGTTGTTAAGCGCCGCTTATGTCTCTCTCATGTTACTGGTGTTAACTTAAGACTGCGTTTCATCTACATGCAGTATTTCACATCTACATTGATCGTTCAAAGAATTAGATTACATTGTTCATCTCCGTTCTCAATTAACGTTAATTTTGTATCCATCGAATATCATATGTTACATGCAGATGCCACTTAGATATGACGTGAAATATGGGTTTTGTACGTGTCATACGAAAGTTTCCCTATTATTCCTAATATGTTTTAACTTGCCGGTGAATTGTGATTATGTTCGGAACCATGAGTCTTTGTGATATTTTTGCATGAGCAAATAATGAAGTCGATTTTATTTCTTAACTGAGAATTTGTTTGAGTAAATAAGCCTAGTAGGCGTATTTTTATACAAGATATGCCTAGCGCCGAGACAAAACGAACAAGCAGTCAGGTGGTGTCCCCCATTCAACCGATTCATAGCATACAAGTACCCATCATTTTTTATGACTGTGGCAATTCCTCCTCTATGGTGCTAAAAATGTATTTGTAATAAATTGACATACTCCGTGTCCTAGTTGTCCTGTAGACAATCTATGGGATAAACGGAATAATGGAGTGAAACAAAAAATTAATGAACCAACCAACACAAAGGTTATATAATCGGTTGACGGTTACATTGCCTTTTTGTACTGTCTGCACTAACGATAATCTTCAGAAGCAAATTTATGCCATCAGACCGTGGCTGTGATCTAAATAGTGGAATGTCAGTAGGTATTGTTTTCAGTAAATGTATTTCTGTTGATCTTAAATGTTATGTTGGCTTCACAAAGAAGAGTGTCTCTACAAAGTACCCTTTTCTTCATTTTACATGTACACTTTCTTATGTAAACGTGCCCTACGTACACAAATTTCACCTTAAACAGAAATTTGTTTACTATTTTTAAAGCTTTTTTTTACGGCCCATCAATTTTTTGTGCGGATTTGTGGGTAAATGCTGATATTGTAGCTTGCACATTCGGGTTAAAATTAAAATCAGCTTTGGCTTCTCTGCAAACAGCAGTACGTTTTCTGCTAGACTCGTGCGTGCAGAAAAACTTGACCGCACACGCACACTTCAGATATTGGATTGTATTTGTATATGCAATGCACTGATGACTTTCGCCGTTCACACCTCGTTCAAGCTGTCAAGTCTCGTTATGCCTCCGGCTGCATTCGTGTGCGTGGTGTAACGCCTGAGTTCTTTTGAGTCATTATGCGCGCACAACAGGACATCCTGATTAACATGCAGAGTTTAAACAACAGATAGTATTTAATAATTTGCATATAATTTTGTGACATTTATTAATATTAATTCTCACTTCATTTTCTGTCAACAAAATTTATTTGCAAGATATTTAATTGTGTATTATAATTACTACATATCTGCAACGTTATCAATGTTTGAAGTCATGTAATATTGATCTTATTGATACGTGGTCGTACACCTGAGTAACCTTTGTTGACAATTGCCATAGTAACGAGATGATGTAGTCATCCTCATTGGGGTAACCATACCATGATTGGCTGATCGTGGAAGCTTCACCATAAGCCACTAGTTTAGAGTTAAGCCATCTTGCTTTTCTACCGATAGGCAGGCTGCTGCAAGTGTCGCACGCCTCGTAGATTTTTATATTTTTGCTAGGGAACCTGTACGAGTTCCGTGGGGTAAGACAGCAGACTGCCTGATGGCGAAGCCCGTATTTTAGGGAAGACAAGAAGAATATCTGCTCGCGCTCCCTACACATTTAATATTTAATTAAGTTCACCACCCGTGAGTGATACGAGTACTACAGAAGGAAATGAAGTCTCGCAAGACTTCATTTAGGGAAGATGCTGGAACAAAACCAAGGACTGTACACATCGCAGAACTTCAAGACGGCTTCTACCAGATATTATATGTGAGTCGAACTTTACGTTTTCTAACCGATGAAACTATTAATCACGATTGCCAAAGATTAATTTTTAATGCAAATGAAGCCAACGAGTTACGCCATATTGAAGGTCACCCGAGCTTGCTTATTAATTATGCCCTAGCTAACCCTGTAGACTCCAAGGTGACTCAAGCTCCCAAGCCAGATTACTATTGCAAAGAGTTCCCTTACATTTGTTTCTTACTTATCATCTCACTCGTTATTCATTTATCTTACTTGTTTCGTCATAGATTAACATATCCTTAAAATGTTCATCCATGTATGATTACAATTTAAAACATTATTTTATTAAGGCTATGTCAAGATTGGAATTTCGTTGTAAGATATTTATGTTAAATTGCAGATTTTATCCATACTCTACCATGTGTTTTTAACTAAATGTTTGATTTATTTTCAACGCACATACAAGCTGATGAATACTTATTAAATTTCTCATACACTACGTGTCGACATGGAGAACAATTTTATGGCCATATAAAATACCGATCTTACGAATGGTTGCTAAGTGAAGATTTTGTCATTGAGTTGGTTTAGAACATTGGGGAATAAAACGTTTTGTCTGGAGAAGTAAAAAGTTATTACGTTCTGGAGATGATGGCTGCATGACTGGACGAGGTAGTTTCCACGACGGAGAAGGAGAGCCAGAAACTGATTAAAAGGGTGATGTCTCATCGGCCTGGAGTTCCGTTCAACTGCTGAGAACGACTTCTACTCAGATGGCGACGAGATGGACCGGGGAATCCGCCTGAATCCTATTCAGAACTGCTCTGGTTCCCTGCGCTTCGAAGGCATCGAGAACTTCTAGTCTACAAGTCGTCGCAAATTAATGTAAGATTCCAATATCCTATTTTGCATGCAGTATCAGCTTAAAGCCAAGAATGTGTTTCAAAGTACAGTAGCAAGCTAATCAGATACCCAGAGACTAAAGAGAATGAACCAGGTAACGTGAATCTAAAAAGGACTAAGCTATGACTGGTCGGACACTTGCATATTTAATTTATTACCAATTTCCAAGAAACAGTGCAAGATTATTGAAATGACAGTTGCACATGATTTCGCAATCATGCAAACGGATGAATATGTGTGAAGATGATGGTAATCGTTTTCAAGTCGTTAAAACTAAACTCATCTCATTTATTTTACATAACTGGCAGCAGTTATAATCATTGCTTTGCTCGTTTAATAATTGAATAATATTTTAATGTGGAACCTGTCATTTTTCAATAGAAATAGTTTGATTCGCCTTATTAAAAATGGTAGAACATTATAATTGCCTGATGTTCTTTGTATGTAGAGTGCTTATTTGAGATGCACTAGTTCTTCAGAATAATACAATTGAATCACCGCTAGTTTTAAAGAGGTAGTTTAACATGAGTCCTTACCATTAATTATTTTTGCTTGAAAACGTTTCTGATTTATATATTCTCTGTCTATTCACCTGTAAAGGCGCCCATAACATATTTAAATTGCTATAGTTTAATTTAGTTGTACATTCACCTTTGTTTTATGTTTTCACACTATCTTCATTTTACATCACAATAAGATTTTATTTCATCATCCTTTACTCTCCACTACAGAGGGAAATTGGCTTCCCAAATGTGGGGCCTGATGAAATCGAGATTGCTTGTAATTTCATTTTTTTAATTGAAAATGTGGTTCTCTTCCATGTTTGGTTAGATTTCCATACAGGTGGAATTGATTGGGGCTAGGGATTCTTGATTTAAAGACGTCATAATATTAGCTGTGATTCCAAACACGATTTAATGGAAGGTGAGAGATATTTTTTTAAGAAGCTCTATGGTTAATTTATGGAATATTGGGGCCATAAATACACATGAGAAGCATTCCGACACCCTTAGCATACAGGTCACGCCAGTAACTACGCGTTCAAATAGCATCGATGGAGAGTTTTACAGCGACAGCGAAGAAGTTGTAAGGTCTGTAATAAGCGACAACATCATGGCAAACGTAGGCGCGACTGCTAATCAGCCTCAGGCAAATCTAGGTATAAAGTCAGCAAATAAATGAACAAAGAGCGCAAATCAAATCCGAGTTGAGCGCGCAAAATCAGAAAATGAACGCGGAATTAAGTCAAAAAATTAGGTCCGAATTGAGTGCTAAAATTGATGCTCGTTTCGAGGAACAAAATAACAAATTTGGCAAGTTAATTCAACATGTAGTAAATTTAGAAAACCGTCTGGCTAATGTGAGCGAACTCTTAGATAACACTACGGTGTCATTGCACTCATTAGGAACTACGGTTGCGGTTTTGAAAGATAATCAAGACGCGCAAGCGAATACACTGGATACTCTCCAGAATAATTTAATGCAAACGCAATCGCAGGTGAAAACTAAACTATAGTCCATTCCCCATTGGAAGCAACATTCTCGGAGCCCTGCCAAATATCTACTTGCAGGCCCATCTCGTATCCTTCCGCCAAATGTAAACAAACATTGCCCCGTGACTGCCATGTAGCATCTGTCAAAATCAATGTTTACATTCCATTGTGTGAGTACATATGTTCGTATAATTTCGCTACACCTAAAAATAAACATTGAAATGTGACTTCTATTTTTACACCTGTCAAATGTGTTGTTTACTGTTTACAACTTTTCAAATAATTCTGTCATATTCCAAAAACCATTCCGTATGAATAACAGTTTAGGCCTCTAACATTATTTAGGTCAGCTTTATGACGTTTTAAAAATGCCTGAATTGAAGACAGTTCTTACGGTTATTTTACATTAACATATTTGTTTTCCACAACATAGCTCAATACATGTAATGCACGTTAGTATTTTGCCGCAACTGTGTTTAATACTGTTACAACTGCGAGGTAAAGGGCTGTAATAATTATCCTTTTGTTATTGATGTGTGTTGGGTCATTTCTTTAAAAGGACGACCTCAGTTGGAATAAATATTAAAATGAAGGAACAAGCAGTCAAACGAAAAATACACATTAAATTTAAGCACACAACTCGTGTTGCTCATTTTTGTCATACAAACTTTAAAATATAGCGGTGAATATGCACACAGATAAGCCTACGATAACTTTTATTCCGCTTATATTTATATGTATTACTACTTACTGTATATTAGGTTTATTGAAATTTATCAGGCTGGGCTTAGTATTTTTCTTCTGGGATTGTGGAAAATTACGTTACACGACTGTGTTTCAAACGCCTTGGGGTAAAGGTACAACATTGTGATAAACAGACGTGGATATAAAAAATTAATTCGTCATAAAAACAGTTCACATTTGAAACGTATAAATAGTGCTAATCAGAGGCTCGCCATTTCACAGACGCAATGATTAACGAAAACACATCACAGTATATTTATTACTGCCGTGGAAACACAGATTTATCACAACATCGTATCTTGTCTTTGTACGTTTAAAAAACACAACGTCTACAAACGTGATGTATTAATTTGAAGTATTTTTCGGAATAAGAATAATTTACATTTCGTTTGGCAAAAAACAACACGCCATGTCATGGCTCGCCACGTCTGCCAACTTCTCTAGGTGACTGCCCCGCCATCATATCTAAATATATTAAAATGCGTATTCAAACATTCAAATTTCTTTTCAGTTGTAAATTAGAAATTCAAAAATCATTATTTTGCTGTAATAAGTATGAAATATGCTACAATTGAAAATCTGTATAATTTCCTTGATTACTAGAGAAGTGGAATTTCCCGAGTGTGAAAGAGACGAAGAAAGAAAAAGAGGGAGACAAGCCTCGCCAGCAGACAGTTTTCAATTGCTTTCTCGCTCGATAAAAAAATTCAGTACCATTACGGCCTACTCGCGATATTTTCCGCTGTTATTTTAAACTGTAAAAATGTGATACTTTGTCATTGGGGCTACTTAAATATTTAAATATTTCGATAGGCACCGTTTAATTAACAAATAGTATACTAAAAAACGAGGTTAAAATAATATTTTTAACTGTGAACTATTTCTTACCGGTCGTTACCACCACGTCGCTGCACTCGCTATTGTTAATTCATATTTAAAAAAGAAATAAATATTACAAGTTATAGAAGATATTAGGGTAAAGGTTATTTATTCTGTAATACAGTACTCTTAAAGATAACCGCAGTGCTATATATTTGTTGAATACAGGTTATTGAAAAAACAGGTAACATGTTTTGCCTAGAGTGTTTTTTCAAAGGTTGATTTTCATAAGTCGCTTCCAATCGGGAATGGACTATAGTAAGTCTAAGGGAAAACACCACAGAACGTCTTACAGAAGTACAAACTAGCGTTAATGATATTCTGACTCAGGTTTAATCTATAGAGATACGTCTCGTCAGTGAGGTTGAACGTACTCGTCTGGACATAGAGAATCAAATTACGGCCTTAGATACACGTATTCCTACAGTGGAAAATACGCCGACGACACAATCGGCTAGTTTGAGCAGTAATATTCTGAAAGACGTAGATAATCAGCTCATTATCTTCGAACGTCATCTAGAGGAAAAGTTTAATAAAACAGCTACTGAATGTTTTCATTCGCAGAAGGATCGGTCGTTGCGTAATAATGTACTGCCAAGTAAACTTGCGGAATTAGACGCACGATTAGGGAAAATAACATTTTCCGAAGTAACAACTTCCGGAACGATGGAAGAACCAGTCCACCAAAATGAAGAACATCATGATTGGAAAGTTATGCGAATAGCTTTTACGCAACATGTGACAGGAAAGCGTACGCCGAGCGAACGTAAAATTCATCCGAATGCACACGAGAATTATCTAAGTAACGAGTGCAAAAACTTATGTCTTAGTGGGGCAGAGAAGGCGATACCACCTTGGCCACCGCCGAGAGAGAAGAGTACGTCGATCATGAAAGGCAGCAGTTATAATCATTGCTTTGCTCGTTTAATAATTGAATATTAATTTAATGTGGAACCTGTCATTTTTCAATAGATATAGTTTGTTTCGCCTTATTAAAAATGGTAGAATATTATAATTGTCTGATGTTCTTTGTATGAAGAGTGATTACTTGAGATGCGTTAGTTCTTCAGAATAATACATTTTAATCACCGCTAGTTTTAAAGAGGTTGTTTAACATGAGTCCTTATCATTACTTATTTTTGTTTGGAAATGTTACTTATTTTAATATTCTCCGTCTATTCATCTGTAAAGGCACCCATAACATATTTAAATTGCTATAGTTTAATTTAGTTGTACATTCACCTTTGTGTTATGTTTTCACACTATCTTAATTTTACATCACAATAATATTTTATTTCATCACCTCTTACTCTCCACTAACGTTTGAGCTTTCTAACTATAATTAGTCATGGAGAATATTAATTTGATGCAATATTATATTATTTTAGCTTCGATCACTAGTTTGTGCAACCTCAGTTTCGGCCATGTAAATGAATGTAAATTATGCTATTAATCATAAATGTATGTATTTTTGCTCTCAATCGCTAACTATTTAAATATTTTTGATCATAAGTATTTAATTCCTATCTGTCTCAAATATTGCGTGTATGTTGAACTAAGAGCATCGTTGTGTCTTGAAAGATAATCTTATATGTGGTCTGAAGTCTCACAATATTTAAACAAATGTTGATTTGTGATATTTTATGGAGAGTATTTTTGCTGTTAGTAAAATAGTTGGATTTTTCTATTTTTCAGTGATTGGGTCAAGTGTTAGTTTTGCCATTCACTACCAGGTATTTTTCTGTACTCTCTCATGGTAAGTCAAATAAGAAAGAGGGTAACGGAGGAATATTATCCTGATTGCAGAGTTCCTTATTCAGGGTATGCATAATAAGGTTGGTATATAATCCAGACTGGAATGTGAGTTTGCTATTCTTACTACATGTATTTAGGGAAATCTGCATCGTTTACAAACTAACCACACTTTTTGTCTATATCTACCATTCCACTCTTACATCTTATACAACCCAACACTGAGCTACATATTCATTTTGGCGCCCTTATGTGGGGCATTGCTGTAGGATTTACCCATATATTTACCTGATACAATAGTGGAGAGCATCTTATTGCATGTGTAGTACGTAAGACTCTTCTTTTATCTCGCTCAGTGTCTATGGGAAGTGTTGCACCGAATAACTTAGTGGTGACATCCTTAACTCACACACACACAGCATTAACACACCAATCACTCTCTAAACTGTTCAGCGTAATGTTAGGTCACTTCACTTAGGGTGGTACTACTTAGCTTAACGGGCCAACCACAATGACGATGCCTAATCTAGGGTATCAAATAGGCAGAAAACAAGGAAACACATACAATACAACGCAGTAACATTAGAAGACAAATATGTACAACAAACAGCTTTCTTTCCTGCCTAAAATCCTAAGGCACTCTTGCGGAAAAGAAAAACATCTTGTTGCTAAACCCTGTAGCAACACACAAATACTTACTACAGAACATATATGAAAACTCTTAACAATATTTACAAACAGCAGCTACATTAAGATATCAACACAAGCACAACCAAAGCCGAATCAAAACATATCACTCATCAATTACATATCACCGCACCGCCAGACTGGATTAACTGAGAAGACCGTATTAGCAATTTGGTAATAAACAAAGCCTGCTGTAGGAACCACGACACGTACACTTTTAATTAGAGTATCTATGTGCTTCTATATGAAGAACTATTTCCTCGTGTGCCCGAAAAAGCCTTCGGAGTCTCCTTTTCTCTGTTTGAAATATTCCGTTCGTGACCCAAGATCTGGAAATCGCAAGTGAATCTACTTTGAAAGTGCGGGCGAGGCAGGTTATCTCCGATGCAGGTAGGATCGGCTTATGTCGCTTGCTGAGGTTTTACAAGTGGTTAGGCAACTTCTCTTGCGCTCGTGTAATGTAGTATGCTTCTCTCTGCATACTAACACGTGGTTATCATCTGCTATAATTTTGTTTGTTTCACTGTGTCCGTAAGATCTTTTTTCAGTACATAGCTGTACAAAGATATTGGACAAGTCAAATTATAGTATACAAAATTTATATTCTTGACACAGTAAACACATATGTCAGATTGCATGTACACACATAATATCTTTTCTCCATAATCTGACTAATCTTCTTCCAACATGCTGTGGGGCGTTGTCGTTTTACTGAAACAGAATAAAAATGGTACGAGAAAAACCGGAACAGTAATGTGTACAGTGAAACTTTATATAGTAATTTCTTAATTTTTAATAGTTTAGATAATATATGCCATAAAATGCACATTCATTAAAAAAATTCTTTCATCTGTTTTTTAAATAGTTTGTGGTTAGGGAAGCAAATTTCTTGAAGGTGCTGTGGTAATTTATTGAAAAGTTGGCTACCAAGGCAGAATGGCCCTTTCTGGGTACGTTTGAAGTTAATATAAGCCATGTGTAAGTGTTTCTTTATTCTAGTGTCATGCTTATGAAAGGACTCATTTTTCTGAAATAAATTACTGTTTTTGAACATGAATATAAGTACTGAAAACATGTACTCATATTCAAATGTTAAAATATCTGAACTCTTGAAAAGAGGTCTACATAAGTCTGACTTTATTTTGCCATTGATTATTCTTACAGCTCTCTTTTGCATGTGAAACTTTTTTTTTTCTGTCAGTGGAATTACCCCAAAAAATCATACCATACCACATGATGGAATAAAAATATGCGAAAGATACTTTTTTTTGTTGTATTTTAGTTCAAGGCCTCTGCAACACCTTGCAGAGTGAAACAGGCTAAACTTTGTTTAGGTGAAATATACGTAATGTGAGATTTCCAGTTAAGTAAATTGTCTACTTTTAACTTAATAAACTTAATCACTGTGGTTTCATTGATTTGGTCTCTCTTACTGCTAACATATGAATTAGTGTTTTTTCTCTTCTTTGTGAGGAAATTCATAATAACATCTCAATACTCTAGCAGCACGACAACACAGATTACTTTAAACAAAACTCGGCACGTGGCGAAAAATAAACTACTTCATAGGTAAATACATTCCAACTACTTGCATAGTAAAATGTAGGGGCTGCTAATTCTCAGGTTGTACTATTCCTATCCTCCTCATTCTAAAATACTTCTCTTACCAAGCGAAAAACCTTAAGCTGGTGCCACAGCATACCGGCATCCTTCAAAGATTTCCAGCTCCACCTGTCAATCGCATTTTGCGGGCACTTGCACCGACTTCTCACTCATGTAGTAAACACGAAGTGCTGTAAGGTTGAACATTGCAATCACCTGACTCGTTGCTGGCAAAACAAGCTCATAGCAATATTTATGGATTTCCTGATTCTCTTCAAAGAATCCTTCAAACAGCTGCATTAATTTTCCGGTGAGGTTGGCCCAATGTTTACTCGAATTTAAAGCTCTCACAATTACTAATTGGCCGAGTTCTAACACGCTTATTTTTGACTTCTTGGCGTGCTTACTCTTGCGTTCTGTGGCGATAAACAATCTTCTCCTCACAATTAATTTAATCTCCTCTCGCAAGTCTTTGGCAGTTATTTCTGGTGTATCTGATACCGTAGGGGGTGTTGGCAATTTCGCTGCATCGAAAATCACCAATCTCTAGGGCACCTGTTTTCGCGAAAAGATTCCAGGACAAGTTGTGTTCCAACACACTTAAGTTCAGAACCATTTTTGTGATTGGATCATTTGAATTGTTAGCCATCTTATGGTTTTGCATGCAAATCACAGATGGTCAGTTTCGGAGAAACTTAATTCTGATTGGCACACCCATATAACAGACTGTCTTCACACAAATAAAAGCGACCAATAGTCAAATGAAGACTGCGAGCGTGCACATAGGATATTGAAGTCTATAGTGTCTGCGTAAATCTTTTCGCGAAAAACAGGTGGTCCTGCCAATCTCTGGCCTGTCAACTCTTCCCACGGGATCAAGTTTATGGTCTCATGAATAGTGTGCCTTTGCATGTATACTACCAGTGGAATCTTGTTGCGCCATCCTTGCTGGGATGCATGGCAGAAAATCGCAAATTGTTTCCAAGGCTTCTCATACGACGCTCGATGGGATTTCTTGAGGGGGATATACAGCTGAGGTCGTTGGAAGAATTCCCCTGGCTCTTAGGCCCTCTTGTCAAATATGTCTGGTAAATTGCGACCCTTTGTTGGACAATACGCAAACAAGTTGGCCAACTTCCCTGAAAAATAGCTCCAATTTATTCAGTACTGATTTTGCATTCGCCTTGACGATAGCGTAGAATTTGGTAGACCTTGAAAATACGTCCATCATATCAAAAAACTGTTACCCCGGCCTTGGAGTTGGGTAATGGCCCCAACAAATCCACAGAGACCAAATCTAGAAGGCTTTCTGGGATTTTAAGCTTCAACTCGCCCACTAAATTTTCTTGTGGTTGCTTACACCACTGGCACAAATCGCATGCCCTTACTGCATTAGTTACAACTTTTTGCATGTTCTTCCAAAAAAAATTGGCACCTCAGTTCTTTACAGGTCTTCCTAACACCTACATGCCCAATCATTTCATGCGTATCGGCGATTAAATTCATCTGTAACTTAGCCAGTATGACAACTTTCCATTTATCTTAAAAGTCAGTTTTATGTAGGCTCTGTTGGTACAAAATACCGCCTGAGCTGACACAAAATGAGTTTCTTAAAGGGTGCTCTCTCTGTACCTCTCATAGCTTCTTCGGCACGATGCTGCAAAATTTATCATTCCACTTCTCTTCTTGTAAATTAGCGAAAATTCGCTGCCAGTTTATTGACAGGATTGACTTTTTCTGAGCTGGTGCTACTGAGAACTCGTGTGACTTCCTACTAGCACATTCTGATGCTCCATCAGGTATTCTACTGAGGCAATCAGTTGCAGGATTACCGATAACCTTAATGTGTTGAAAACCTAGGTTGAACTCTTGCACTAGTAACGACCATCTGGTCAATCTGCTGCTGAATATCTTCCGAGTTTTAATGCTCAGCAAAGCCTGGTGATCTGTCTGCAAAACAATATGTTCTCTGAGCAGCAAATTTCCAAAATGCTGTAGTGCCCACATAACACTCAACATTTTTTTCTCCATCACTGTATAATATTTTTCCACCTTGTTCAAAATGTGGCTCGCCATTACGACAGCCTTTTCACTACCCTCTTCGCTCAGCTGAGCTAGCTTTGCTCCGAGCACATAGTTGGGGGCATTGACAAAAACAACTCTTTGATGGCTTCAAATGCTTGCTGTCGCTCCTCCATCCAAATCCATGTGACATCCTTCCTCAACAGTTCAAACAGTGGCAAACATACTCCGGCGACTTTATCGGAGTAGTTCCGGTAAAACCCTACTACTCCAAGAAATGCTCGTAATAGCTTAACGTTCCTTGGTACCAGAAAATTTGTAATGGTTACTAACTTATCTGGTGCGGTGCAAATTTCAGGAGGATTGAGTATGTGGCCTAAAAATGGTACCTCTTCTCGACAAAAGAGAGACTTCTTTAACTTAACCGTCATGCCAGCCTCCGTTAGCTTCCTTAAAACCACTTGGAAGAGTTCTAAGTGCTCCTCAGATGTAGTTGACACAATCAGAATGTCGTCGATGTAGCATCTTGCAAAACTGGCACACTAGTCGCCTAGTGTAATGCTCTTATAGCAAGTGAACTGTGACACTGCGTTGCACAAACCAAACGGTGGCACTTTGAAACAAAACCGCTCATTGAGGAACATAAATCCTGTGTATTGCTGGTATTCTTCTCTAAGGGGCACTTGCCAATACCCATGCATTAGGTCTATTGTAGACATAAATTTACCGTCTTGGTATAGCCACAACAGCTCCTCTGTCGGTCTCGGGCTTTCTCGTGACTATTGTAATGTCATTTAGCTTGCGAACATCTAAGCATAAGTTTACTGACCAGTCCTTTTCCTTTACGCGTACCATCAGGTTACAGTAGGGACTGGAGGCGTGTTTAATAATGCTCTATGATAGCATTATACCAACATATTCTTCGGCTTCCTTAGCATACTTAGCCGGTATCGGATATGACTTGTAATGGAATTACTCTCCTGGCTCAAGTTTAACATCTGCTTTAAACAGTCTGTTTCTCCCGTGCTGTTCAGAGAAGATGTGTTGATTAGAGAACAACAGCTGTTCCAGTAAACACTTCTGCTGGCGGCCAAAAATTTTCAAATTTTATAATGCCTTTAAAAAATCACTTTTGGTGTGGCTAAAACATTAACTCGCATTGGTTTACTCAACTGTCATTTTTCCCCAATGCAGTTGGCACACAAACTTGTCCGACCACCACCAACTGTCCGGTGTTGTTACTGTGCGGACTGTACTATCGGATGTCCTCACCAACCATCCGCCGAAATCTAGACTGATTTTATGTCGTGTTAAGAACTCCACACCAAGTACCGCCTGTTTGGTGAGGCCCTTAATCACTAACACAAAGACGTCTATAATTTTTCCCAGACCATCAGTAGTCAACAAAACTTGCTGACTGACTACGAGACTAGACTTCAATGTTGCTCATATAATTTTCAGTCAAAGCTCTGGCACAATAGGTAGCTTATAACCAGCAGCCAAAAGTATGTCCACATATGTCTCTGCTACACAGCTTACCTCGGCTCCACAGTTAGTAAACAAGACACGCTTACACCATAAACTGTCAGTATTAATTTCCGGGGAAAGTGTTTCTTGAACATTGACGATCTCATCAGTAACTCACGGTCTGTTTATCCCAACAAAACAGTGTTCATTACAACTTCAATTAATCCTGTAGGATATACATTAGATTTTCCATTGGCTTTAACAACACTGTTGGACCCTGTGTTTACATTAACTGTATTCGAAATCAGCGAACGGGACCCTACATCACTGACTTGGTTCACTTTAACTTCCAGTACTTTTGTGACTCGGAAGCGGCCCCGTTCGGTTCGCGCCAGCTTATTTGCAGCAGTGCTTGTATGAATGCCATGATGCAGGGGTCGAGGGGAGCTTGACTCTCGAAATAGCCACCCTGCGGTTGTGCTATATAGCCGGGATTTCTCTGTACATATGTAGGTCCTGCAGCTTGCCTGGAGTAGTATAACTGTTTTGTATATACTCTCTGGCCCTGTGTTATGCCCCCTTGTACTTTCTTAGGGGGGGCTGGATGCTCCTTGTTGCCTTTGCCTATCGGGATCTGGTGGGTTCCCTCTCGCAGATGTGTGTGTGTGTGTGTGTGTGTGTGTGTGTGTGTGTGTGTTGTGGTGTCTGGTGGCTGAGCAGATCTTAGGATTCGGTCTTCTCCCAACCTAGAAGGCATTAACCCGTGAGTTTTGGTCCTGCCTATGGTTCCTCTGTTATTGTGGGCAAGGTTTCCTTGGTATAGAGGAGGTGGACGCTTGGCTGGAGCAGTCTTTTCTCCATCTCGGTTCGCCTGCTGGTGCTGGAGGCGATCAATCTGATCTAACGCTTTGGCAATTGGTGCCACACCATAGCGACGAACTCGTGATCACTTATGGCGGAGTTAGGTACCGCGACTTCTCATATTCCTTTGAGATATGGGTCTCCACGCTCTTACCCTTGCCTGGGAAAATAACTATCGGTGTGCAACTGAGCTCTTAAATGTTCCTTGGACCTTCGTGTTCCAAAAGTGGTCCAAAAACGTCTGGCAGAATTCCGAAAAGGTGGTTACCGTGTTCCTTACTACTTCTCACCAGTAATACGCAGTGTACTTGAGCGCTAAGTTCAAACAGCACAGTATGTCACTATCCGGTAAGCAGCATAGCATGGAGTACCCCTCGGACTTAATTAGGAAATTAACTGGATTTTCTCAGTGTCTACCCTCAAATTTCGGCAATTATTCTGCCCAGAGCTTGGAAGGGCGATGTAATAGAGTACACATGTGTATGCTGGGTGCAGGAGCCGCTAATTGTGCCATAGTGTTTGGCATGCACTGTACCTGGTTTCTAGTGTCAGTAAGCAGCGTACAGGTGCTCACTGGATGCACCTCCTCCCTGTCAGAGCTGTGTGACTCGTCGCTGTATAAGGCTGCCCTGTGCTTAGAGCCTCTGCTTCAATTTTTCTGACAGCTGTATTTTGTAATAATTTCGACTGGGCTTGCAAACTCTCATGCAGCTGTGTTTGAAATGTGTCTGACAGCTGTGTTTGTAACATCTCTGCCTGACTTTGCAAATTTTCATGTAGTTATGATGTGTCTGCTTGCATATCTTCTAGTTTTGCGTGCAGGGTGGTTTGCAAATTTTTGTACTTCCTACTGTTTTTGTGATTGTGTTTGAAGACTTTCACATAGCTGTGATGTCTCCATTTGAAAACTTTCTAGATTTGCCTGTATGGTATCTGACTGGTTTTGTAAACCTTCTACAAGCTTGGTTTGTATGGTGTCTGATAGCTCTTTTTTCAGGTTTTGCATGTCTCCCCTAATCTCCTGCAGCATTGCAAACAACCTCTCCATCATAACGGGTGAAACTGTCTCGGTTCCAGCGATTCATGTGTTTGTGGGTATAACTTACTCCATTGTATTACTGGCAGCGTCGTCTATGTCAGTATATTGGCTAGTGCTAGCTACAATCCGGGTAATTTTAGTGGTCTCCTGCATTTCAGTAACGTACTTCAATACCCTGTAATTAATAGGTGATGTGGACCTTAGGTTATATGGAGTGCTGGTGTTCCGGTTCATTTACTGGTGTGTATGTTACTGTGCTTCCTAGTTCCATGTTCCACTCGTTGGTGCGCTAGTATTAAATAGCATATGCAAGTGACTTAAGCCACTTCTCACTTATGCAAATCGTGTGAGTATGGTAATATGCGTGGGCAAGGTATTCAAATAAACTCACCATTGACAAGTCAATTATGTAAGGTGTACGTATGTAGACCCCAGAAAACACTGGACATGTAAGTCAGTGATACAACAATACACGTTAAAAAATGATGTGAGTGAGGTGTGAATAAGTAGAAAAAGAATTGTTTATTTGCATTAACCACGACAACAGGCACCTTGATACAGATCACATCGAGCCAACCCAGCAACTTAGAATGTCTTATCAGGTCATTCGTTAGAGTGAAAATTATAGCTGTGCAGTGTCTTTTCCCCTTGGTAGATGCCATGCCTTCATTCTTCATCTTTACTGTATTATTCAATCTGATGTATCAAAATGACATAGAACGAGTACTTAAAGACATTATTATTACAACCTGGCGGGTCACTGTAGCCCAGTATTGTGCAGGTTGCTGAACAGTGGGCACACACAACTTTACTTACTGATGGTGCACAGCATTCTGCCATTGCACATACAATTTGTACGTGGTCTACAGCACACATATGAGAAAAACACTTCCAAAAAAGAATGTTATAGCTAAGGTTAGAAGGAGTATGAATAAGTATCTCACTACTGAATAAGGAACTGTAAACGATAGGATTGATAAAAATTCAGATCTTTTAATGAAATTAATTTCCAGATTTCAAAAACAAAAATGTTGAAAGAAAATTATTTTAAATGACCTTAGAAGGCAATTGCAGAAGGATGCATGAGAGAGAGAGCAGTCGTAGCAGAAAGATAAGGGATGTACAAAAGAGATAACACCCCAGGCTAAAACTTCTTATCTAAAATGTTATATCTTATAAGGAAAAGATGTAAACGTGGCAGCAAACAGTAATACTAGTGTTCTAATGCTGTTGCAGGTATTGAGGTCATGTTACAGTAAAATGAAAACCACTGAACCAATGTCAGTAAAAAAAAAAAATGTATTGGTGTATACAAGCTTCACATGACAGGAAAAATGTAAATTTCCAAATATACCAATTACTAATATATCTGTCTAATTAAGAAGTAAAGGCCAAACACAAGCTAATGGTCTGCATGTTGTATCTTTAATCAACTGTTCAATCACAACTGCATGGTACCACAAGGGTGGCATGCTCCTAGTGAGTTCCCCGTGGGAACTGACGTCACTGTTAACTGTCACAGGGGTGTGGTGAATCACTGAGGTGTGTGTATGCCTGTCTGTATATACATATATTTTATAATTATGAGTATATAATAATAATCATTATAAACCTCAATACGAATTATTAATTATAAATATTTTTAAAATAGTCATGAATATAAAAAATTTAAAACACAATATATTCCAACCAGTATAGATTTATTCATCACTTATGGATTGAACATAATTTCGACATGGCTGATTACACATATATTTCCATTAGTGCCAAACAATTTCCGATATATCCAAATTTGATCCCCAATTTCAAACTTCATCTTCTTCCTAGAGAACAGCACACTAGTAGAGTACATGTTAATTACAGCATTCTAATTTGCAACCCCTTCATGAACTGGATCAGTCTTTCAACAAATTATATCATGCGGATGAACTTCAGTCAAATCCTTAACTGTAGGATCTTTTCCATTATAGGCTTTCCTGAAGAAACAGAATCCTAACAAACCACTACCAGGTTTAGCAGTAATGCCTTGAGGACCAAAGCAAAACACAGAAGAAAGAAGATTATTACTCTCTTCTATACTCAACACTTTAACACACCATGAATCATCTTCCTTATCGACATCTATATTAACAGGCAAAAAAAATATGATCTCCCTAGGAAAATAATTAACAACACTGTTTTCCTTCGAAGCATTATGTGGTTTGTCTTCTCTAATGACATTGTTCAAAGTGAATTATAATACTGCTGTAATAATTGGAATTGAGGTTAACTATGATTATTATTATATACATATAATAATAGAATTAATAAGTATGCAGACATACACACACCTTAGTAATTCACCCACACCCCTGTGACAGTTGAGAGTGATATCAGTTCCCACAGAGAACTCACTAGGATTATGCCCCCCTTGTGGTGTCATACGGTTGAAATTGAACAGTTGATTTAAGATCCAACATGCAGGCCATTAGCCTGTGTTTGGTCTTTACTTCTTAATTAGACAGATTTAATTTGGCTATATCATGTGTAGCTTGTGTATAATCCGAAAATACCGATATAGTTTTTTTTTTACTGAAATCGGTTAAGTGGTTCTCAATAACCTCAATACTTGCAGCAACGTTAGAACACTAGTATTACTGTTCGCTGCCACGTTCACCTATTTTCCTCATAAGAAATAACATTGTAAGTAAGAATCATTAACCTGAAGTTCTTATCTCTTATGTAGGCCTACATTGCTTATATTTCCGCTACAACTGCTCTCTTTCTCATGCATGTTATCTATGTTTGTTATCTTATCAACATGTTAAGACATGTTTGTACATGTCTCTAGATGTATACAGTATATGAGTACATTGCAATAGTATTATAATTCACTTTGCTCCTTGTCATTAGAGGACGCATCACATAATGCTTCGAATGCAGAACCGTGTTACTAGCTATTATCCTAGGAAGCTGTATTGTAATATTGTGCTTGCTTATGTAGATGTGGATAAGGTGTTAAAAGAGAGTAATATTCTTATTTCTTTTTTGTATCGCTTTGGTCTTCAAGATATTACTATTAAACGTGGTAGTGGTTTGTTAGAATTCTGTTTATTCAGGGAAGCCTATAATGCAAAATATTTGTCTGAAGTTGATCTGCGTGATATAATTTGTTGGAATACTGTTCCAGTTCATGAAGGTGTTGCAAATCAGAATGATATATTTAGCATTTACTCTACTCCCATGCTGTTCTCTAGGAATACCCAGCGTGAAAAAAGGTCTTTAAACTTGCACTTAAAAGCAATCGGAATATTCCAAAAGTAAATGTTCCCAGAAAAATAATTAAAAACTTGCATTAAACTTGCCCATTCTAGTCAGCGTAAACACAAAATTCTGTCTCAGGTTTACCATGGTTAAACACTGGGATAAATACACCTAAATAGAAATCAATATGGCGTCAACTCTAAACTTCTAGAACAAATGGTTAGGCGAAATTTTTATGTGTCACTGGGGAACTTTATTTGTAAACAAAACTCAGTCTTAGCTGTTGTAGGTCAAAGATTTTGTAGAAACTGCTTTATTAAACACGAACTCGTGGAATGCGTGCCTCTCCCGCAGCAGGAGCAATTAGCATGTAGGGCAGTCTTTGTATACACGCAATCTTCCAGCCTATGGACCAACGGTCATCTATGGTTACCTACTCCCGATCAGCTAAAACGTGAAGGGGGCGCTTGCGGGCCGTCTTATTTTCCTGTCGATGTACATTAGAACTGAAAAACTGTAATCAGGATGAGGTCCGGACTCCCTATGCAGCTAATTAAAATCCCTACGGCAACACACACTCGGGTGAGCGGCCTGGCGTAATCCTGCCCAGCTGGTGACGTATAGTAGAGTGATTGCTAGCATACTAAGCTAGCCTATCCTAACGAAGGGTTCGAACATTCTAACCAGTCAGAAGGCTGCAAATCCAAACCTATTTAAACGTACCACGCCAACGATCATAATGCCCTAATATCACAGACTATAAGGTCTCGCAATGGTGACAATACAAAATAAAAATCCTGTCACATTAACAAATATGAGACCAAAAATAAAATAAAATAAATACATATATGCACAATAAAAAATTCTAGCTAATGTGACACATTTAAACATGAAAATAATTGCAATAATGTATTGTAATAATCAAAAAAATCTGATGTTGAATATTAAAAAATAAGAAATTCATAAAAATTAAAATAAATAAAATATTACGTTTGAAAAATTATAACACACACTTCTAATTAGGTATTCAGACATATATGTAATTTTAGTGTGCTACAGCCTTAACTCATGAATTGTGTGCCAGCCCATAAACCTGAAATTTTAAGTACAGCAAATATTTTAATAACTCGTTATTTTGTAAACGTACGTGCATTAAAAAAATAAAAAGACATAGAACCAATTTACTTATGACATTACCAACTTTACTGGGTGCATGCCAGTCAGTGTGCACGTTAGTTACAGTCAGTGACATTTTTCAAAAGTTGACTTCAGAAATGCTCTGTTAGCTGTGGAGGCCTATATATTTCATTTTAAATTTCAAAAGCATTTGTTTGGTTGTTGATTAAATGGCCATTTCTGGGGCCACTACGGTGTCGTAGCCAGTCTACTCGCCTTCCATCAAGGCGAATATGGTTTGATTCCCAACATGGGAAGCCCATATCTTCGCATGTGAACATTGTCGTTGGCAGGTTTTCTCGGGGCACTTCCATATCTCTTGCCCTTGCATTCCACTGCTGGATCTTCATCTCATTTCACTCTTACCGACTCACAAGACCTCAATATTGAGTACCAGTGAAAACCTCTTAAACTCTAACCGATTACAAAGTTTTCAAGGATTGAATTTCGAATTTTTTGAACCAGTGTGATTAACTAAAGGGGTCCTGTGACGCACAAAACTAGATAGAATATAGATTTATTCCTTTCGAAACCCAAAATATGTGATAATCTGTAATGAAATTTAATATCATCATTACTCTGAACATTTAGTATACTTGTCACCTTGTTTGAATCTAAAACATATTATCGAATAAAATAGAAGATTTAATAATTCTATAAATTAATTATATAATATTGTATTTGTGTGTTATGGTTGTAATTGTATACTGTGTTTAATTGATGAAAATTTTGTATGTTTTTCAAACGTGTACATTTTACTAGTTCTCTTATCGCCAATTTTATATTTATGGCTAGGAGGTTGAAATTCGGAGTATAATGAATACTAAATAATTAATATTTTTTCATTAATTCTTTAAAATTCATATTGTAATTTTTTTTCGAAATTCTGCATTATTTGGAGCAAATTACGTCGATGTCATTCTTCGAAATCTTTAGCATTTGTTTGAATTGATATGACTTTATTTTCTATTTCACTTACTCTTTTAAACATTGAATTTTTTTTATATCTATAATGTATATAGGAAAATTTTATAAATCTCTATGTTTATTAATAATTTCTTGAAGTATATTATTGATTTTTCATTTTCGTAGTTGAAATTTTACTATGGACATAATTGTTTAATAAATTTTGAAGCAAAACATTTTTTATTTTTTTAAATTCATGTGTGTTAGATTTAATTCTATTAAGAATAAAGACATCTTTCAAATCATTGTGACAAATTCCAAGACATTCTTCAAAGACATCGATTCTGCTTTTTAATATAAATAATCTTATACACTTCCAAAACAACATAATTCACAAATTATTAAATTATTAAATTTGTTAGTTTCAACAAAAATTGATAGTAATTATTTTTAAGTAATTGTTTACATTTCGTTTAAATTTGCATATTTTACTATTATAATTATTTTAGTAATAAGTAGAAGCATCATTGTTTCGTGAAGCTGTCATTTCATATCCTCAAATTCATTCTACTTACATATTTACCATATTCATTCTATTAATATTTATAAACCATTCATAAAATTATCAAAATTTTCATATTTAAATAATTATTCAAATAATCTTAAAACATAATTAATAAGATGATTAAACTATTCCATTTTAGTACCATAATTGCATTAATTTTTAAGAATATATATATATATATATATAATATATAATATAATATATAATATTATATATATATAACAACTAAGCTTTTACTTTTTAGTATAATTACCTAATTCATTCTTTAAAACAGCATGTTTTATAAAAATATCAAAATTTTCATTTGAGTGGTACAATTAGTTAATTAATTTTGAAAGGTATTTTATAAATTATTAAACTTTCATTTTTAGATAATTTACTCCAATTATATTTATGAGCAAAGATATTTAATATGTTGTTATAAAACTGATTTATTCTATTCTTAATATCATCATAAATATTTGTATGATTCAAACTACCAACTTTTTACTTAAGTCGTGAATTTTTTAAATAAAATAAAGATTTTGATTGTTGTGATAAAGTCAAAGTTTTTTCGAATAAAATTTATTTTTGGAATTTTTTTTTTTTTACTTTTACCATTAATACTAAATTATGTATCCCTATAAGTTATCGATGCTTTTTCTCACAAATCCATAAAGTAATAACTGATAGTTTATATCTCGTTAATTATAACATTTTTAAAATTATATCTAACACTACAAACATAACAACAAGAAATTACTGAATTGAAATTCAGAATTCTACCATTATTATAATAAATATTATGTGTTGTTACTAAATTGTTTAAATAATATATTAATTATGTACGAACATTTCTTCCGAATGAATCGAAGTTATAAATATCATCATTAATTTTATAATAACAAACCAAATGTGTACCAGGCTTTGATTAAATATCAAAATGAAATATTGTGTATTCACTTTTATTTGTGCTACTTTGGAATTCCTTGATAATATAAGCATCTGTAAACTATTTTTTACATAATTTTGATATCAATATTATATAATGGTATCAAATATCTTTAATGTTGCTATTCTTTTTAATTCCTTCCCCCAATCCTTTTTATATTACTAAGTTATGTCTTTGTAGTACTTCCAATTCTCTTTTACATTTTCTAGTTTGTTCAACAAAAAGAGCGCTAAGTCATCCAGCTAAGATTTGTGTTATAATTTTTATGAATCCCTTTTGTTTGAAATAAGGTTTTAACATAATTATTATCATTATCATACTCACCTTTGTCGATATTTTTCTGAATATGTAGTTTTTAAAGTCCATATGTTCATTTATATTTGTATAATTCAACGTAATACATATTTTATTTTTAATTTCGTCATTTTTTTACCAAATGTATTATCATTTCTATTGACTTAATATTATGTGTTTATAATAACGAATTATTATTGAACCAATTAGAAATATTATTGAATATTGCTCATATTTCACATTTAGTCAAAGATTGTGCTTGTGGAAGTATTTATCAAATAATAAAATTGCTATAAAATTTTAGTTAGTATTAATAAAGATATGCCTGTAAAAATAGTATGTGATGTTATTTTAATTAGTCGAAAAAATTTAACTAGTGACACTTTAAAAAATAATTAATTGAAGATATTTATTTTTATTTAAATAAATAAAATTATTTAATGCATGCATAAAGTTTATTGGTAGTTATATCCAATTTTTTTTAGATATATTCATAAATTATTAATCTGAGTAAAATCGCTCAAAAATGTATTCCATTTATAATTATAATTTTATGGTTTATATTATTTTACATTAGAGTCGATGTTTCGAAAGCATCATAACAGTGCCAGTTTTACCATCACAGTATTCATAATATCCAAAATCATCATGAACTGTACTATTTTTACTATCATACTCATCTTTATCTCAAGGACTTGTGTTAATACTAAATTCATCATATATGTTTAATATTTAATCATCTCTTAGTATATTTTCAAAATGAGCACTTACAAACAATTTTAAATATTCTTTTCTCATTTTACAATATTCGATTAAATTTAAGTTTCTAGCTAATGTTTTTTTCACTTATCAACTCCCACTTGAGTTACATTTGGTGCTAAAAAAAATCGCCCTCTTTATTATGGTTAAATTTCCAAATAAAATATTTATTCTGTTTTTAAATCATTTTTCTCTGATTTTATAATAAAATTTCATGTAAAAACTATTCGCCCATTCTTTTAAATCTCTAACATTCGTCCTATCAAAGAATGCTATTTTATCAAGTGTCGTTTGAGTCGTATTTTTATTATTTATTAATTTTTTTTATTTGATTATTTTTTCTTAATTCTTGGGAACTGTTATTTTTATTTTTCCCCGTTATTATGATCTTTATTTACTAAAATTTTCCCAATAAATTATTCCCTCGATACTTTTTCTTAAAATATTACGGATTTCAGACATAATTTAGTTTCTCAAAGTTTAGTTATATTTCTAGGAATGTTGTATGTTGCGCTAGAATTGGTTTTTTTATACTACTTACGTCTGCTCGCAGTTGTTTCGTCAGATGCCTCGGGCGCTAAGGGGACAGCTCGGTCAGCGAGATGCTCGCCCGACCCTCCGCGCGCAGTAAATGTAGCGTGCTTTTGCCTTACATCCACAGAGCGTTTCTATTGCACTACCGCCCTGCCCCACCCTCCCACCCTCCGCTTCCTGTCGCTCGCCTCATATTCCATAACGGTTTCCGGCTCATTTGCTCCCATCGAGCTGTGCCGTCCGCCGCGGGCGTGGCCGCACACAAGAAAATATCAGAGGCGAAACGGAAACCCCGGCTGAGCAGGCAAGTAGCATGTCGGAAACTGTGATGAACTTTGGAAACAATATCCTTTACCAAAACTGTGCATATTCTACGTAAATTACTTCACTCTTAAAATCCAATTCCATCAAGGAAGAGAGCCGGTAAAGTATTGTCCATAACTCCCCGCAAAATTACGGACAAATTGCTTTAGTCAAAGGCCGACTATCCTTTAATTTCATAGAACACGCCGTGAAATCATAGGACCTCTTTAAATTAGCAAAATTCCTGTAAAAAAAATCGTTTTACGGGCGTTTCAATGTGTATAAAAACGAAATTTAAAAAACTTAAAATATTTTACTTTTGTAAGACATTTGAACGCAAATCAAAGTTTTAGAATATGCGACTTTCACAACTTACGAATACAAATATGTAATTTTTACAAACGTGACATACGTAACTTTTTCAGTTTCTTGCCATGTTTAAGTGTTTGCTTTAGACCATTCACTGTTACCTATCGCTTTTCTGAAGCCACTGCTAAAGTTTTGTTTACAGGATATCCCTCCACCTTGTGCAAACAAAGCTTAACCGAGCCTGCAAAATTACACAAATGGAGACAATGCAGCGCAATTGCGCGTACTGAGTGTAATCATATTTTCTATAGTAACTATTTCTTACTAGGCATTACCATTGCAACTATTTTCCCTCTGCTTTAATTCACATCAGTTATAAAGGATATGTTATAATATATAGATAAAATTTAATAAAAAGTTCAGTTTATCAAAAACTAAGGTACATTTATGTTGGCAGAGGTACAAGAGTCTTGTGTTACACGACATATTTAGGAAACAACAAAGCACTTCTAATATGGGGTGACTTTTCAAAGGTGCTATCCAAAAAGTGTGAAGAAACCGCAAATAGACTTTAACACTGTTATAGGTACCTGATGTTACGCTTTGATGCTTGAACGAATAGGACTAAATCCTAACAGCCGCAAAAAGTATATTTTTATATTTTTATGTAATTTAAAGGCAGTGATGTGGTTCTCCATTACCGAAGCTGATTACTGGGGTTTATTAGGAAATTGCTTTATCTTTGGAGTTTTCCCCCCGTTATCAACTTCGGCAATGGAGAAAGTCAAACAGATTTCTCGATATATAATTTTTGTTACAGTGGGGAAGAAACTTTGTGTAGACGCGAGACTGTTCATTCCCAATACCCGAAACTATACGAAATACACAGACGTTCCTTATTTTGCGTTTACGGAGCTCGGTTCCTGTGTACGTCATCACCAAGGACATGCAAAATTCGTGTTATTATTTGGAATCAGGCTGAACTTCACAGTACTGTATCCATTAGAGCCTGCGTTGTTTCTCCATTGGCTGCTGCATACATGCGAAGACACTTCCTCTCTGATCGTACTACGCTTTATTGGGGCACACAATTGTGAAGTGTTCCTTTATTGGTGCAGAGTCGCCCAGTGTGTAACATTAAATATGGTCAAATAACAAACGTATTGCAAAGGCACATATTGTTATATTACCCTTTCCTACCTCAAAAAGCTCCAGGAAATAGACTATAGTGACGTAGCTATAATTTACTCATAATCTCCCCTCAACTGAAATTATGGTCCTGATTCACAACACAGTTGGCATGACTTTATGAATAAGGAATGCCTTTATATAAATAACTCACCGATTATTGTGTCTAATATTATTTATTTTGGGACTCTATTACAATAAATCGTTATCAACTCTCAATAGTAAGTGCTCCTCAATTAAAGCTGCTACTGAAGCAATCTAACAATTTCTTCGATGTCCACAACGATCCAGATCGGACTCACCAATGGAATATTACATTAGCGGGACGTTCAAGCCCGCACCGCGGAGAAGATTTCAGGATCCTGAGTGTGGTGAAGGATAAAGATGGCCAACACTTTGGCAACCTCGTTTATATAGTCCGGCCTCGCCCCCCCCTAATTCCCCTCCTCCCGTCGGTGATTGAGTGGCGCCCTATCGCTCGTATCGATGTTGGCACCCAGCAGTACCTTGTTTCCCATAACAATGTGTTTTAAGTTTAACATGTCCCCAAATAATAACGCGAATTTCGCAGGTCTTTAGTCATTGCGGATCGTGTTTCCTTACATTAACATGCATTTTCGTAAACATTTGTGGGACTATACGGGATGTTTTCAACTGCGTGGCTGAAGTAGGCGTATTGGGACAAATAGATCAGTGTGTTAATGTTATATAATATGTGTGATTATTAAATTATTGGTAATTGAAATAGTTTTCTTTTCGTCTGACGTATACATTATTATAATAACATTTTATGTTGACAATATATTTAAATTTCTAACCATTAAACACATCCGCATAGTTGGCGCATTAATATTAAGTCTTCAGGCATATGGCAATATTAGTTTATGCCTACATGCGGTGGAAAGATGCCTACACAGTTGGCTGAAGCATAAACTAAGTAGGGAGTTTAAAAATGTTCAGTGACCGTAAACCAACGAGTATTGGCAATATTTGCGTAGAATTTAAACGTTATCTTAAAACCACGAGGCTTTAAGCCTGAATACTGAGCAAGCAATCTATATATGTGCAGGTTTGACTGGTTTTTTTGTTCATTTTAGTAAGTAAGCTGTTCCTCGGTTAGCACTCCAGCATAAAAGCGTTTCTAAGTCAAGTAAAAAAAAATTAAATTCTAGCAGCATAGCTTAGCTGACCCGTAGTAAGTGCCATTTTCAATTGAATACCTGACAGTTCTTGTAAGTGTGCCTGCCCCCCCCCCCTTCCCATCTTCTCATCAAATTGGTGTATTTTGTTTATATAACTATTTTGCACGAAGTACCCGTCAAGAGTGTCGTCAATAAAATTCCCATTTGTCAGATTTCTGTAGTATGGAATATATTTACCCTTAATTCATTCATTTCGTATATCTCTTTGCGATACATCTGTTTCGTGGTGCAGTCTAGGTGCTGCCATCGGCAAGGGGATGAAAATGTGGAACTTGGTTTCTTTGTCATTGTATTCGATGAAAATTTGCTTGATGGTGAACGAGTTAGTTGATTGAAAACACTGAATATTGCAACAAACTACAATGTTTACAAGCGTGGAGGTCCGTATAAATATAAATATAAACATTAATATCAAGCAGATAATACACGGTGCTACTCAGTAACCAGCAATATTTAATATTAAAAATCCCATATATAATAAACATAACAATTAAAGCAAATCACACGAGTTTATTGCATCAGTAGAATTTAATGAAGTGATTGCATGGTTACAGTCTAATTTGAGTTAGCTATGTGACCGTAAAACCAACGAGTATTGACAATATATTCCCAAATTTCCCAATATTATTCGACGCTATACGACTACTTAACTGCTGAATGCACGGGCATTAGAAATCAACCTGACATAGAATTAAAAAAGATATTATTCCCTTATTGTATCACGAAAATAATGGTTGTATTTCGGAGTATTACAATTGTATGATTTGTTTCATATGTGCAATAAAGAAAATACCTTGGCAAAAATGGTTTTACATGATTTTTTTTACTTATATAAGTTATTTATATTTCTTAAAATACCCGCAAAGCAAGAATGTTGAGTCAGTGATATGTAGAGCCGGACTCTACCCGCGAAACAAAAACTGATTCAAAGACAAGCAACGAGTTTGTAGAAGACCTCCACATGTGAGGTCGCTATGACGCTAGTTCAATCCTAGAGGTTCGGGGACCGAATATGTGACCGCTACCATCCGATCCCCTTCCTTCACTTTTCCCCGATCATAAAGCCAAAAAGGTAAAAAACCATTATATATGCCCCTATTTTCTACTTTTATCATATTAAGTGTATTCAGGGAGAAAAAATTTAAGAAAACTGTGAAATATCGCATGGGCGTAGTTTAATCTGTGGGCCTTTATAATGTGTAATGAAGGTCCCTGTGTTACAGATCTAATTTGCACAGTACAGAGTCACGACGGGAACACTGCGCACCTTGCGCGTAGGAACCATGAAGCACTAGGGGTGTGTGTTAGTGTCGCCCTTATCACTCTCTCGCTTCTTGACCTTGAACGCGCTGCTACATACTCATTTTAATAAGTAGTAATTTGAGGAGAAGGTGCCCAAGCAGTTTGGAGACCATCGTACATAGGATGTCTCTCAACGATTAGCGTTCCCGAGCAAAATCGCACGACGTGAATCCCAAACGAACAGAATTTTAGTTGAGAGATTAAGACGGCTCTTAAAATATTCGGAGGGACTCACTTCGCCTCATGTACCACTAATGTTAACTTCCGCCATAACTTACAAGAAAACTATAAACAATGACGAGAACGTATTTGTTTTGTACAAAAATAAAAGGATAATCGTTGTTACTGTTGCTTAAAAACAGGACATTTTTATTTTGAAAATATAACATCTTATTGTTATAACTTTCTACAAACCCGGGTTTTGCAAATATAAAACATTTTACGAAGGAACCTGGTACACTTCACAGGAAATTAAACATTTCTATATACTTCCGCAGGTAAGTTCACCGTTCATCAAATACTGCATTCACCATATAAGTAATTCATTTACTTTTTAAATAAATCGACATTAGGTGTTGTATATTATTAAATTCCTAAAAATGTATTCATATATATATATATATATATATATATATATATATATATATATATATATATATATATATATACACATCTTATCTTCACTGGGGTGTGTCAGGTAGACGTGTTACTTTCGGAAAGGTGGAGAATAACGACAAACTTCGTGCAGACTGTCACTATCTCGTCAGAGCATCCCCACAGCAGAAGTGGAGGCTGTTCCGAACATCTTCCCTATAAAGGTGCGATATGTTTGCGTTTCTTATTGGAGAGTTCATCTCCACCTCGCATTGCTATTTAGTGGATGAAAAAATAGTTTCCAGATTTTCAGAGCTACTGCTGCAAATGTATGTAAAGCACATCAGAATTACTTCGCACTTGAAACACGGAAACATCAGCTGATTGTCAAGCGAAGATTAAATAGAAAATCGTCTTTCCTTCATCACCAAAATGCGCACAGTGTTAATAATAAATAGGAAAGTATTTTGGAATAAACTTTAAATACGTCATAGCATTCAGTAGAAGCTTTTGCAGCGTCGTATTTTTAAATTTTCTCACTCGCATATCGGAAGTTATCACAAATTAAATTGTATATATTCATCGTCTTACAACAGAAACGAATGTTCGGCCATACTGCTTGAGTAAGCGTTTTCTTTTTTTTGTGTGCGCATGTCCGATTTAATGTGTTCCGTGTCAGATTAGAAAATATTGTAAACCCGCTGTGGATTTTTTATTACTATTCCGCTACTGAAAAGCCTTGTGTTTGATATTATAGCGTGCTTGACATCAGTTCCAACACATTGAAATACTTGGTCGAGGTTATTTTCGCCCTTCATAATCACCTTGCCGTCGCTGGTAGAATGTTTCGTTTAACCCCCCCCCCCTCCATGTTCAGAAGATACTCTTACGTTAATTTATTTGTTCGCTAGAAATGTAGGAAAACCAGTTTGCGTGTGGGATTTTAATGTGTTCAACAGCATAAGGATGATCATACAGACCCTAGGTAGTGCGAAATAATTAAAGCGTTTTTCGCTCTCGAAATTTGAATGGCTGTACCGAACAGGACATAACCGCACCAGACTATTGCAATACCTAGCCGAATGAAGAAACTTTCATCTCGTTTCATTTTCAGATTTAGCAAAAATAAAAAAAAATATTAAAAAAAATACATTTCACCCCAGATTTAGAACATTTTTTTCCCGCCTACTACAGCTAAAGCAAGACGAGCGTAGCCAATATAGTTCGCATTCAGGCTCGTATCAAACAAAAGGCTAGACTGACATGTTTGGCACTACCGCTGAGTGTCTACACGCGTATGGCAATGTGACACGCGTATTACTGAGAAATTGCGTGGCTGTGTTTGCTGAATGCAAGAAACATACGGGTAAGCTACGTGTGTTAACTATAGGCCAGTGAACTAACGAAATAAGTGCATAGTACAAAAGTCAAACGACTACAGGAATACATCGCCGCAAGAAAAACACACGCGAACACAATTTATTCAACTAGTTTTGCTGGGTATGCCATTATAGTAGTCAAAAATAGTCCTTGTCATGTGGAACTGCACTGCACTGAAGTGTTATAACTTAGAGTAATCTGGGAACGAAGCGGTGAAACTAGAACTCAGTTACTAAAAACATAAATATCTTATATTACTCTATAGTTTTTTTTTTTCGAGATAACACATTGGTGTTTAAAGTATAATGCTTTAACAATGCCAAACTTAATTTAAATTTACGCACTGGCTCACGTTTCCAGAAGCTCCTTTGTGTGAAAACCATGTTCAAAAAATTGAGCATTGCAACTGATAAACAACACTTCTGGGCCTCCTGCACCTGCTCTTTACTATCCACGTGAATATTGCTTGTATATTTATGTTTATTATACTTTGTTTGTCAATCTACAAACTATCACGTTTGGTGTATGAACGATCACGAACGTCACTGTTGATCGGAAAATATGTAGGCTTAATTGAGCACAATTTCGCGAATTGTTTCACTAAATTTGTGCAGTAGCTTCTTCTTACAGTCTGTGGGCGCCATTTTTGGACATACCTACATATTTGTTTATACCACGTTGTTCCGGAAGAAGACAGTGACGATGCATGTGGAAATTTGCGAAATCATTTTCACGCAGTTCGTCATTTCGCCGTGATTGTTGTTGGATCTCTTCTGTAATTCATGGAACACCTCTGAAAAGAATTAACGACAAATAAAAATACGCGTTACTACTTGGCGCATAGTTCTCGTAGCCTAAGGTTTACCTTTGATTGGACAATAACATTAAAGTTAATATGTATTAGTGATTGGAATATTTGCAAGATTTCTTGCATAAATAATTCTTTTCATGAAATGTCTGTGTGGATCAACATAGTCGCCAGTATTAATAAAATGCACGAATTTAATTTTTGAGTTGATTCTCGTGCCAAAAATTATTACAGAGTCATTTTTAAAAATACGGTAGAAACTAATTACTCTAAACAAAATTCTTCACTAAAACTCGTGCAATTAACAATAATCCTAGTTCATGTTTTTATCTATATTCACAATGCCTTAAAAAGAGTAACTATAATTAATTAAGAAGTAAAAAATAAAAAGATTTTCTCTAGCATATACGTATCGCATAACATGTTCCGTTGTAAATACATTAGTATAATTTTGAACATATTTGAGAACTATCTGAAAACTATTTAGATTGAAACGCTCAGTTTGGAATTATCTCAATATTCCCTTTAATCCGCAACTTAAGACTGTCAAACATCAAAACTAAGTCTCTGGAAGCAGGATCCAGGAACATCACTTTAGCAACGTCAGATATAAGGGAACAGAACTGGTGATAAGATACTAATAAAAATAGCATACTCCTCGCCTTTGCTACACGCATCCTCAACAGCCGGCGTGCAAAATGGGCATAACCACCACGATGTACCATGTATCTTCCCAGCGAGAAAATCGCCTATTTCGGCCCAGTCCCTCCGACTCTTAACAACGAGGTCTTGAAGACCGATGAGGGTGAAATGAGGTGATAATGGAGTAGTGCCGGAATGCAAGAGCGGGGGGAAACAGGAGATCTCCGAGAAAAACCCGCCACCAGCGCCATCGTCCGGCACGATTCCCACTTGCGAAAATCTGGGAGAGTTACCCGGCCGGGGGATTGAGCCCGGTTAGCCTTAGTAGGAGACGAGCACTCTAATCGCTCAGCCTAAGTAGCCCCCCCAAGCGAACAGAAGTTCGGGTCACCACAAAGAGAGCTGGAGGTTACTTCGGGTCACTCCCAGCAGCGCGCTTGTTTATTCGTGGATGGACTGTGGATCCGCTCTGCAAAAACTCGTACCCCGAGAGGAGTTTGATTAACAACACGCATTCACTTTCGCTGTCGGCCAATCTCTCCGCCCACACTCCTGCGTTATACTGTCTCCGCCTCCCCTCCCCTTTTTTTCCCTACTCACCCTCCGCGTTTTTTCGTACCAATTTGTCTCGATTCACTCGCGACACGTGTGGGGGTGGAAATTTTTTTGCGTCAGTTGGCTTTACGGACCCAGTCACTCATGGCGAACTTTTATTTTTCAGACTGGCTGGCAAGTCATGTCGTGTTGTCTACTTGTCACCAGTGAGGACCCTGACAAAAATCCCTTGGTGTTGCTAAGGGGACGGGGGTAGAACAAGGGGCTGCAACCCCGCGAAATGGCATTGTTATAATGGTATTTTACATTCAGGCTATCATAAAAATGGTATGTTGCTTGTGCCAATAACGAAACTACGTGTAAATAGCCTCCCATAAAAAAAAACTGTTTTACGCGAAAAATTATAGCTAAGCTGTTAGTGGTCTTTCGTATTCAATATCAGTCCCCACAATTCCGAATATATATATATATATATATTATATATATATATATATATATTATAATCCTGAAAATGTTATTGCCAGGAACGTGATAGTGAAAGATTTATTCTCAAAGCCACTTATTTAGGAAAAAAAACCTGCAGTAAATACAAGCTTTGAGATAATAACACCACTAAACAACCCTCTGGAGCCTCGAAATACCGTGTGCAAGGTATCTTAAAACTGTGCAAATTCCTCAACAATATATTCTTTCATACGCTTTATAATAAGCAGAATTAAAATAAAAAAATGTATTCTGAAAGTACGTAACTTGATCTATTATTCTACGTTGTCATCCCTGGTATTAGGGTATTTTCATTCCGGCAATTAAAATGTTGTACACGGCCGCCGTATGTTTCTATTCCACTGGCAGAAAGATACTGCGCCGTGTTGCGTACAAAATCGCTCGGTGCAAGTCAGTACACAAATAAAAATGTGTTTTTCTGAGCAATCATGATTAACAAGAAACTCTATAATTCCGCCAAGTGTCAAGTCAGAGCTGCCAGTCAGTTTTTGCACGCTAGGAAGACTCAATTATGTGAGATCCATCGTCAAATCACGGAAGTGTATGATGCCGACGCAATAGACGAATCAGTAAAGAGACGATAGACTGGAAGATCTCATGTCTTTGATGAAAAACGTCCTGATTTTCCCATCAGTCGGTACTTACTAATTGCTTAGTAATGTGGATGAATTCGTAGGCTTGTCACTATTAATTAACTTCATCCACAGTTTTCACACTGTCGCAATCCATTATGCATTACAACAACTCAACTAACTAAAGGCTGGGGGCCACAAGAACCCGTATACGAGCTGCATATACATTTTTTCCACACGATACACAAATACAGGTGATGCATTTATTTGCATTTATTCTAATTAACGTGGCCGTTGATGAAACCCTGGTTGCCCGAGTGAAAACCAGAATCCTTGGTATAGCATCAGGTGCGTTCTCGACAACATCGAAGAAAGCCAAGCTGACCTCCTCCGTCCATAACACAAGGTCCACTGTGCTCTAGGACAGACATAGTCCACTCCTTAATGAGTTTGTGCATTATGGCCAAACCATCACTGAACGCACATATTGTGAAGTATTTAAGAATCGCAGAATACGATTTGACTGATGGAGTGTTAATCATCCACGCACACGTATACAACAGCTACTTCGGAAGTTCCGTTGGAAGCATTACAAGCACTCGACCTACAGCCCCGAAATGGTCCATAGCGATGACCATTTTTTCATAAAATTAAAGAAGTTTTTAGGAAGAAAGCGCTTTGCTAAAAATAAAGAGCTCCATCAAGCGGTAACTGAACTCCTAAGTTGACTTGTGGTATAATGAGGGTAAACGAAACTTGTCTCCGGGTATATTTGTGCCTCAATGCAATATGTGTCTATGTAATGTAACACGCTTAAATTGAAATAAAGGAATACTGACAAATGTCAGTTATGTAATTCTCCGGCAAGCTTAATTAAACTATGGGCTGCTACATAACATAAATTTCCGCTTTGTAGAAATTGATTCAGAAATCTAAGGCTTCGCCAAATTACCCTTATTTATAAAAACTGAATCTGCATAAACCTCCATTAACAGATATCAAGAAAAGGGAGAAAAATAAATAAAGCACTGAATCGATAAGACCACTAGATGAATAAAGTAATCACCATTGATCTGATTTTAACAAACAATAAGAAAATTGTGATTTGAATTAATTATTAACTGGTTTTAATCTGTATATCATATTGTAAAGACTCTCCTTGGTATGTTTTGCATATGTAATTATAGTTAGTAAACATAATACTTAGCTCAGGACGATACACCACTGTAGTTATGTCTAGAATCGCAATACTGCTCTGGCAACTGCTACTGGAACGATCTGCCACTAAAATTGGATCTCGTCTCTCGTCAGGAGGAACTGGTCATCCTCGGCTGTCCCCTGGAACCGTGGACTCGTTGTGGGCTCGCCGTTGCTGATCGAACCCCTTGGCGGGCTCCTTTCACTCGTACTTCTCCTGGCCTGGACAACGGACGTTGAACTCCATATTTGAAAACTGCGTCGGCTCAAGCCTGGGTCCTCTGATGACGTGCAGGCAACATCGGCTCTACGTAGCTAACTCCTTATAATATATACAAATTATGTTAGCAGCTTAAAGATGTACAATTAAATATTCCTTTTTTTCTGGACGGATGAATTGTAGTGCCGTACAAATGCCTGTTTCCATACACATTCTCTTACAATTTACATTTACGTGGAGCCTTATACTTAAACTGCCTCCATACATAGAACACTAACGTTCGATTTTTTTTTTCCTAATAAGTCGTCGTTGTCAATGCCAACTTGGCGTGTTTATTTTATACCAAAGAAAAATGTTTCTTAAACACTCACATTGCAAAGACAAAATTACCATTAAATACTAAACTACCGTCTGCTATGGCTTTCCAAAACAGTTATTTTTCTCATATACACTTTGCATACTATTCTTCTGACACAATTGATATTCGAACATAAATTTTGGCAGTCAAAGATAATATTATTTCCCTACATATAATAAAACAAGCTAACATAATCAGGTGTTACAGTAGATTTATCGCGCAAGGTACATTACTTCAACTTTTCTGTACGCACCTGGTATATGCTGAGCGTTTTGAGTGAACGAGGCTCTTCGACTTACGCCCACAAAAGAAAAGAGCTTGGAATGAGCATGGCGGTCAGTTAACATTACAAATCCTTGAAATTAGATGCCCTGGAGAGATATTGCAAAGCCTCGCAATCATTATTCTGGTCGGTCAGTGTTCATGCGCCTTAGTCCAAGTGTTGGCCTGAGGAAATTTTTCAGCATGTATCAGTTATGATGTGTTACTGTTATAGCTATTTGTCTGTTAACTCAATTATTCTGAAAAGAATGTATTGAAAATAATCCTGCTCTTGACTGTGTATATGTTAACGTTAAATACACATGTATACAGCAAACTTTGAAATGTAGTCCCTCTGTATCTTCGCGTTGACTGATCTCGAACGGCGACAGACATGGCCTTGGTTGAGGAATACTAGACATTCTGGAAAGGTGATGGACCCATGTAGCAAGACACAGTCGGCACACCGTTGTTTTACTGATGGCAATGCTGGGTGACTGCTGGCCCAAGACAACTGATAGACTTACACAAGTGACCCAGTTATGGTTAACTGCCGGCAACAATACATCTGGCATGCCATATATGGCAAGTTGATGGCATGTCGATGGCTACGAGACTAATGGTTGAGAGTTTGTGTTTCGCGTACAGTGTTCTCCACTAGTGGGCCAGCTGTGGGCCGGGTATGGTTAGTAGTAGGTGTTTCCATTTCAGGTCCAACAATGGAGCCGGGTGCAGTCCGGCTGTTGGCGAGCGTTCAACCGGCCGTATGCCATTGATGGGCTATGCGTGTTTTTCTGAATTGGGGCATAGCCCGTATTAAGTAACCATCCCAGCATTCGCCTTGAGATATTTCGGAAAACGCTGGAAACCCGAAATCAGTATTGCCGGGCCGATAATCGAGCCTGTGTCCTCCCGAATGCGATTACAGCTTGCCTACAACTGCATCAGCTTGCTTGAACCACTGCACCTCTTCGCTTGTATTTGTAATTGTAATTCTTAAATTAGTGTCCAAATAATTTGGTTTCAAATAGCTTCAAACTTCTTAGAATTAGAATTATAACAGATTATTATAATGTCTCACAATTTCAGTGTCACTTGATGAACAAATGTATTCGATTCATTAGATATGTTGCAAAAGTTATTTTTCAGAAGTTTTATTTTGCCTGCGAACCCACTATGCAACCCTCTCTGTTGTCCAACTTCAAAAATTATGCCCTAATATCTCGGAAGGACGCAATACTACATCAATCTTTGATTCTTTGAAGGAAGATACACGGTTGCTCTGCTCTGGAATTCTTACTGAGGTGCCCCGTAGCAGTATGCCTTCGGAGGAATTAAAAAATTTGATCAATTGATGTCAGATGAACTTCCTTTAAATGCCACGTTCAAATAAATTCTGTGCAACACAGACCATAATAGAGTTGGTGCTTCGCTTCATAAAACAGTGCTATGGAACGAGATATCACATAATTAGTATACGAGGACCTAATTTACAACAGCAACAACCCACTATAAAATGATCTGGTGTTGTCCCAGTCCGGGCCGTGCCTAACGTCGCATAGAACAAGAGAACCTTGTGTTTGTCATCCAGATCAACGCTACATTCCGTGCTAATGTCGCTAAGGCATTACACCTGGAACTTACAGTTTTGGGTCCAATGTTTACATTAGTTTAGATTGCAATGCTACCAGCTTTCCGATTACCGTCAACCATACAATCAGGAGTAAACAAGCTGAAAAAAATATAGTTTAACTGTAAGGAGCATTGCGTTATTTTAATTTATGAGACATGTATTTTCTGAGTGCTCGTAATTAAATGTGTGTTTATATGGAAACCCACTACAGCAACACGTAGTTGCAATTTCTAGCACTTAATCTCTATATGAAGCATCATCTGGTGGAGAAATGCGTTTACCGTGTGATGATAACACAGGAAGATTATGTCTATACTTCCAGCGACATCTTGTGGTAGGTAATTAAACTGTCTGTCTCAGAGTTTATCACCAGTTATTTTAATGATTGCTTCCAAAAATTTTTTAGCAAATGTTGACCTTCATTAACAGGCCATTGATGTGTTGACATAAATTAACGAACACATCATCTATGCTTAGCCGACATCAAGCTCAGGAGAATGAGAGTGGCTTACAATTTGAATTATTGTTAAATTTCACGACCAAAGGCTATGTCGATGTGCAGTAGTTTTCTGCAATCTGGTTTTTGTTATCTTTGGTTCTGTCTTCCAAAACTTAACTAAGTGTAGTTGTTCCCAATAAGGAAATGAAACTGAGTATATTAAATCGGTAGAAATGAATGACGCACTGAGAATTTTGTTCCTACGGAAATAAAATTCAATTTAGTATAACTCCATCGAATGAACTAAATGCGATAAATGTGTGGCTGTTCTACCGATTCAAGGAATACTCAACACATAAATATTGTTACATTTTTTTAATTGAATGATTTTCACTACTTGGGCGTTTACTTGAGCCACGTACATTTGAAAACCTTCCGCAAGAACAAAACGCAATAAATACGTCACTGTTAATACCGATGTGTGAGATGCATAGTGTAGGCCCTAAATATTTTCAGCAAATTTAAATTCCCACGTAAAAATAGTTAGATTCAATAAAATAAATTATCGGTAAAGAACGTTTTTTGAAAGGCCAAATACATTAAAAATATTGTAACAATAAATAAAAAAAATGTTATTTACAAAAAAAAACTGTTTACTTCGTAATTCCTAAACACGTGGCGAGATTTGGATGATTACTTCGTTAAAATCACTTTTGTCGGCCACTGATACGAAATAATTTATTTGATGACATTCAATTAACAAAACACTTGAGCTATTTCTTGAAATCAACAAATTTAAACTTCACAATGTAAATTCTTTTTCGCTCGTGCTTCGCGATGGTCACAGAAAATGATGGACCACAGCAAACAACAAACCCTTTTAAAAAGCGGCAGACACGTGACGATAATTAATTTCACCGAAGAGACTGTTCTAAAAAGGCAACTACGACGAGCTGCATTCAATAAAATACGCAAATACAAAAATAATTAATTACATGTACAGTATAACATTCCGACACCACCAGCAGGGCATTCTTGCATACACACTGTAAAAAAACTTCGAGGTAAAATTCCCTTACATGTAAGGAAAGCTAATTACCTTTTCGTATAAGGTAAAATTACCTCATAATTGTGGGGTAAATTTACAAATCAAGTACAATTCCCTAATTGTACGGAAAAGTACCTGACAAAAAAAGGGGGGGAATCATATACAAGGGAAAATTAACTATAATTAAAAATTAAATATTGTTAATTATTTTATTACCTATGTCCCCTGAAGAACAGTAACCGAAACCTCAACACTAAAATCCTCGACACTTGCTTGTAGGCGGGCGTGAACCACAGTCCCCATATCACGAGAGGCCGATGCGCTACACATTACACTACGACGACAGTGTAACAACAATACTGAATATAAGAGTGTTGAATAATTGTTTCTTAAGCCCATCCTCCCCCCTCCCTTTTTTCCCCACTTGGCTGTTGAGATTGCTGACGAGATGCACGCGTCGTAAGGTAATTTTTCCATCCATGTGTGGAATTTTCCACTGCCATGTACGTGAATTTTACTCCAGAGTGCGGTAATTTTACCTTACCTGCAAGGAAAACTATGTTTCCCCCACAAGTTTGCGAATATTACCTTACACTTGTCAGGTAATTTTCCCATTATTTTTTACAGTGTAGATAAATCATGACGGAAGAGAGCTCAATGGCAATGGCATTTCACCGGCCGGGCGGAGACCATAGACAAGGGAGATTGGTGAAGACATTTCACATAACCGTAATGTTCGCATGCTCTACTATAATATTTCCAAATGTTTTGTTTTTAAAACCCTTACTCTATATCTCAGAAAAATTATGCATTGGTCTATGGCCATAATTTTAGCCATAAATGTTGTATTTATAATTAAATTTCTATATTATAACAAATGCCGAGTAGTATTTTCTTCTACAGTCATCGCAAAGACCACCAACATAATAACAATAACACACATCCCGTAACAAACATCAGCTGAGACAGTACTTTGCAAATGGAGGCGTTTACTGTTTGCATGCAGTGTAGGCTGGTCACAACGTATGTCAAATTTTACTGAAATCATAGGAAACCTAGAATATTGTGGTTTGCTACTTCTATTTAAATAAATTTAATACACTAGACTACGTATTGTAAATATTTCATAACTAAAATTTTAAGTTCACTTGCAATTAAACAAACTCTTAAAATACCTTCGTGGTTTACGACGATAATGGTAATAGCAGAAAAAATGCAACTAATTTCATGCATATCTTAACTTGGAAGTATTTAGTGTGTAGGTGTGTATAATTTGGTTGGCAACATTGCGAGAGGGGGATCCCTTGTTACGTTTTTTTATTATTATTGCGGCTTGTATTTAAATTGTTTGGAATATTTAATTTGTTATTTATGATATAGTTTTTGTTTGCATTCTTCAATCAGCTGCACTGAACTCGCAAAGTTGATGCTCAAATTCTTAAATTTCACTGTAAATTATTTCTGTGGGATTTGGCACTGCGCACCAGATGCGGCTAACTATTGACGTTTGCAGGGAATCTGTTTTTCATCTCCACAAGAAACTGCAGGCCGAGTGACGGCACTCGCTATTTCCCCCAGCGTCTTGCGCCCCCCTATCAGCAACAATTCTCCACGCCTGCCGCAGTGTGCGAGCGCGAGAACGCCGCCAGATGTGGATCGAGCAGGGTGATTTGTTGGCGATCCGAGCTGAAGAAGAGATATGACGTGTTCGTTTCAGCCCCGGACGCGGCGAGTCTTATCCCAGCCGCGCCATAAAGCATAGACGCGGGGCTCGTGATGTATCGCGCGCAATAACACGTCGACTGTCTCTCCCCGTCCCCTAGAAATGCTTGGAAAAGGGGTGGTAGACGGGAACGCTGGTTGGTAATCACACTCGGCAACCAAACCACCCCTTGAAGCCGGGGGGGGGGGCGGAGTGACAAGGCCCTACTGGGGCGGGTAATGAAGAGAATGAATTACGAGTTGTAAAATTGAGGGGGTAGGGGCGGAGCATCCATAGCAGGGGATGCATCTAGCCTCCTTTATAGTCCAGACTCCCAGCTATATTTACCCCCTCCAAGTCCTCTAAATAACTCGCCCTTATATGGGAAACTTTTATAGCCCTTTTTCCTTCATCCAAAGCTGCGAGACTTTGCGATACGGGAGAACAATGTAGATTTTCTGCATTGCACTCACGCCACAATAAAATAAATTGTTATCTGTCGGATAAAAGCGATAGTTGTATGTGGGCGAGGGAGGGTGGGGATGAGCAAGACATTGGCAAGAAAATAGAAATTGCTTTTGAGATATGAGTACATCTGATATCCAGATGAGTTCTTTGCAATTTGTCATTTCCATTTAATATCTTTTCGCTTTAAATACGGCGAAAAATATTTTGTCGTTTAGTTTCAGAATTGTTATACTTCGTATGGCCTATTCGCAGTTACGTCCAACTTTTCTGAAGCCATGCCCAAATCATACTTTCGGAATGTTCCTCCGTCTCGTGCAAACAAAGCTTAACCGAGTCTAGAAAATTACACCAAAGGGACAACGCAACGCATTCGTACGCACTCGCTAATGATATTTCGCAAGAGAACTATTTCTTACTAGGCATTGCCAACATACCTATTTTCTCCCTGTATTTATTTATATTCATTAATAATTAAGTATTATAATGTATAGGTAGAATGTAAGTACACATTCAATTTAATAAAAAATAATAAGGAAAGAACTAAACATGTCGAATATGCGGTGATTTTTCAAAGGTTTGATTCACAAAATGTGAAGAAACCGAGAATAGGCTATATTTTAATGCTTTGTTTCCATAAGGGATCAAATGAATCTGTGAAAATAAGTAAAAGAAAGAAGAGATGACCAATGCGAGCGAGGATGACAGCTCTCTCTCTCTCTCTCTATCTATCTATATATATATATCTATATATCTATCTATCTCTCCCTCTCTTTGGCTACTGCTGCTGCTGCTGCCTCCTTCCCTCCTCCAGACGAAGGTCCGCTGTCCGAGTGTTGACCTGAACCTTGACTTGTCCGTCGCCAGACGTTAAGTGACGTAATCGCGACCTACGCTTCTAAGTCTGCTAGACTGAGGGAAAGTGGACGTAATTTGCGTGTTCGAGGCCAAGCAACGAGAGAGCGCTAATATCGATCCAGTTTCGCGCACGGGAAGCCTCGTTCCTTTCTAGTGCAAGACTAAACTGATATGCACTTTATTCCTTCCGCAACTCACCTCTTTGAATCTTTCAGTGGTGACATTTTAACTTTATGGTGAAATAATAATGTTGCAGTGGAAAACCACTGATTCGCAGCTAAATTCAACGACTCGAATCATTGAAAATTACTACTTAGGCCTACAATCAGTGGAAAACTACTGGTTGTTTCTGCGACGGCTAACCGCGAGCGGCGAATTAAATACTGATTTATAGAAATTAGACAAATAATTACGAGAAATAAACATATTTTCGATAGTAGCCGTTTATATTGTGCAAGTTAACGTAATTTAAAGAAAGTAGAAATATTTCACGGTGCCTAGGACTTGAACCTACAGCATGACGCATCCAGACTGTTTGTTTACGAATCGAGCAACTAAGCCAATATTACTGCGGGTAGGAAAATATCCGTATTATAGTTCACTATCGAGAATATGTAGTATTGAATTGCGTGTTCTTCCTTCTCATTTTTTATTTAAATAGTAACAAAATGATCGTTAAAACAAATAGTACGTACGAATACACTCACTTCAGCATATTTAATGCCGTTTCATACTTCAAACCGAGTGCATTGACGATAAGGTGATAATAGAAAGGGAAAATTTTTTCTGTTGCAACGGATTCCGGAGTACGAGCGTAGGAGACTGCTGGCCGCCATGTTGTGACGTCTACCGGCGGTCATCTTGGATCCATGTAACTTTTACCTTGATCTTTGACCTTTACCTTTGACGTAAGACCGTTGACATTTGAACCCAAAAGTTTAAAAAAAAATTAATTAAAAATAATAAAAAACTTTAAAAATTCTATAAAAAAACTTTAGAGTTCCAAAAATATTGCAAAAAATGTGTTAGTAAACAGTTATTTTAAAAATTATTTAAAAATTAATTAAATATTATTTAAAAATTTCAGCCCCCCTTCGACCATTTCCCTGACGATTTCCCTTTTTACCTCAAAATGTCGGTTTTTCCCCTTGAAATGGACTAAATTTCCCTAAAAAATATCCCTTTTCCCTTAAGAATTTCCCTTTTATTCATAAAAAATTTCAAAATCGCAATAAATTCATAAAAGTCAACGAGAATAATATGTTACTACTACCGCCATTATTAGCTGCAGGTTACCCTGACATTGATCCCATGACCTTGAACTACACTGAAAACAAAAAACCAAGGAAAAATGTATAAAAATCAATGAGCATATTAGGTTACTGATTACCACATACATCCATATTGGATACAGGTGACCTTGACATTTACCCCGTGATCTAGAAAAACACAGAAACAAAAATTCGAGAAAAATGCGTAAGTCAGCTAGCATATTAAGTTACTGGCTGCTACCACCATATTGGGTTCAGGTGGCATTAACCTTGACCCTGTGACCTTGAATTACCTTGAAAACTAAAACTCTATAAAAATCCATACAAGTCAATGATCATTTTACATTCCTGACTACTGCCATCATAATGGATGCAGGTGACCTTAATCTTGACCCCATGAGGTTGAATGACCCTGAAACAAAAAGTCGAGAAAAATTAACAAAAGTGAGCAAATTATGTTACTGACTACTGCCAACATATTGTATGCAGGTAACCATATGACCTTGGTAACCATATAATCATATGACGTTGAAAACAAGAATTCGAGATAAAAGTCATAAAAGTTAACGACCATATTATTTTACTTCTACCACCATATTGGGTGCAGGTGACCTTGGCATTGACCCTGTGGCCTTGGATGACCTTGAAAACAAAAACTCGAGAAAAACCATTAAAGTCAGCAACCATATTATGTTACTGGCTACTACTGCTATATTGGATGCAAGTGGCCTTTGCCTTAACCCAGTGACGTTTAACCTTGACCCCAAAAAAATTATACAAACTTTTATAAAATCCAAATATTTCCAAAAAAAAATTTAGAAAATTAATGAAAGATTTGTTTCTTCACCAATATTTCGATCAAACTCGCTATCAGCACTGTAATGAGCACCACAATCTTTCAATATTTCCCAACCTTTCCATCAATCTCTCAATCAGCACCACAATCTTTCAATTATTGTAATCCTTCCATCAATTTTTAGCAATCTTTCCATCAATCTTTAGCAATCTTTCCTTCTATATTTAGCAATCGTCCTCCTCAATCGCAATCATTCCATCAATCTTTAGCAATCCTTGGATTGTTCGTCTGCCTCTATCCATGCATATTTTAAAAAACGATTCACCAACTGTCCTCAAAATTTGTACAGGGCGACAGAACTAATTTTTGTGTATGCAGTTGACTATCCGTGCATTTTGTATACTGAAGTCTTCATTATCATTATATATGCAGAGCTTTGCGTTTATAGATGAATGCTCACAGTACCACTTTAAAGTTTTGAGGGATAAAAGGATAGGACACGCGAAAAATTAAGGAAAAAACACTCACTTTATCCTTCAGTTCATCGGTGATTGAATGTTATCTCAACAAAGTACGAGAAAGTCCCTCATTTTTGAAGCTCAAGTAAATATCTGAGTCTGTCAACAAGTTAATTCGGGTCTTCGGTAAATAGGTAGCCATTATTCTCGGCGTCTTCCGCCTTCTTCGTGTCACTCATTGCAGCAAATGCGTTGGAGGAGTGTGTCAGTGCGTCGAGAAAGTCACCATCATCGTCTTCAACACTATCACTGTCTTCATGTTCATTTTCATCTATGCTGTCTTCATGATCGTCTTCACTTCCTGTTTCATCATCAATATTATATTTACTTTTCTTTGTAGCAGGATTTGTATACTCATCAGTATTTAGGACCGACGACCGTTTATTTTGAAGTTCGTCAACTTCACGCGAACGTCTTGCAAGTGTGCATTCTGCGAAAACCTACTCTACTGCACTCATTCCGTCTTTAGCATTAACTGTCTCGCATAATCATCAGTGGAAACAGTACCCATCGATGTTGCAGGATGTATTGGCGGCATCACTTGCTGACTCCCAGTAGACCAATCCTTTCGGATCTCTGTATGTTCTTTCAATGCATCGCGTTGCACAAACTGCATGGGACCAATGTCGTAATCCTTCATCGTGCGAAAAGGACTCTCCGTGCAGGACGTTCTCTCACGCAGACAAGTATTTTTACCATAGGTAATTAGATACTTTTGCGCGACCACTAGCTGATATTCTATAGGAAAATATGGCACACGATGCGAAAGAACAAATTAGGAAAACATTAAGAAGTAGGATTTATCAGTATGCAGGGAAGATGCCTCCAGCCATTTGCGTACTAAAATTAAGAAATCTTGGCTATGAGTTGTAGAGAGTACAGTATGCTTGAAAAAGAAATTGTACCAGCCCACTGCACCGGATAAACTTTGATCATTGGACAGACGATGACTACGCCAATTAGAAATCACATTTTGAGACAAATAATTTAGAAAGATTGCCTACCATTAAGTGACAGAGTTGTGCGACAGAAGGGTATTTACACTACCCACTTGTTTCCTTTCACAGTTTACTCGTAGCTGAAAACAGGAACAGATTACAATTCGCGAAATGCAAGTGAATATATTTTTTTCTTTGTGTCGTTTTACAATTCATCTTATTTGTAGCTGCGTTGTTTTATTTGTAATGTGTCTTCTTTTGTGGTATTTGTTTTTGTATGCTTCATTCTGAACATAATTATTTTGCTCTCATATATTTGACGCATGGTCTTGCAATTTCCTGATATGGTCGATGTAGATTTGTCAACATTGCCCCCCATTCCCCTTTCTCCATCACTTTACATCCTCTGTCGTGGCTATAATGGACATGGCCGAAAAATTGGATTGTTGAATTTTATTTTCCGTTTTCAATATCCTTATTTTTCTTCTTTTTTATAGTATTTTAAAGTTAGTTTTCTGCTTTAATAATTTTGTCCGTGATTCTGTACTTCTTTTATATTTCTAGCCACTCTGGATAACGGAGAATGTGTAAATATTGGATGGATGTAACTTCAATATCTTGTAAACTGTTGGAGATATTATTAAAGCAGTTAACAGAGAAACGTGCTTTCCCGTAAGCCCGCAGAATTCTAGAGGTAACATTGTAGGCCTAACACATTTTCAAATACGCTCAGTGTGTGTCAAAAACCTGAGTTGTTATAAATGTGCGCGAGTACAGAGTGCGATTCCGATTTTGTGTTCAATTTAATGTTGTTTTTATGTTATTGGCAACGCTATACATAAGTTTTGTTCAAAATTATGTTTGATTTTGTCTGTAAAATATAGCGGCTACAAAAATATAACCAAGTTTAATACTACACAACGATGGTAGAAAAGACTTCCAACAATTAAAATTAGACAATAAAATTATTCATAGATTACTCACCTATCTTTTGTCAATTTACTTTCATTTTGTGTCTTTTAAAGTTTAGTTTGTTATATTGATTTGTGAGATTTTCGAAGTCTGTGTTTCTGATAGCCCGATATCTATTATTTTATGTCTCGTAAAGGAATTTGTTTGATTGTAACACAGGAAAACGCAGTTCACTTCGCTACAAAATTCCATTTCTATTCTATACTCGTCTAGGTAAATGGACGTGAAATTACGTAAGGACGGTTCGCTAATACAGCATTCCACCGTACACTATACAAAGAACTCAATTTTTTTGAAATGCTCTTCCATTGTAGTTACGAAGCTGGTATAAAAGTTTTATGTTCGTTCGTTCTGGCGAGTTTATTTAGTAAGTTTGAGAGGAGTGAATATAGTACGGACTAAAGCTATAAAGTCTATGGTTACTGTGTCTTCATAGCGCATTTTTTATAGTCCACTTTGTTTCAGCTATTCATTCCTCAGCTGCGTTGCCCTTTATACACAAGAACTTTTAGTCTCAATTTCTAGTCATATTTCAGCTGTGCATATCACCAAGAGTTTATTGTTTGTGTGCTTTACATTTCTCTACCAGACAGTCCTGTCCCTATACACTCCTCGAATTTCATTTATTTTGAAGACGCATTTCAATCCTCCTTATTAGCTGGGTCATAAAACCACTGAGTACTTGTGATCTTAATCCGACATAGATTCCTACGTTTTTTTTTCGCTCCATAATACATTATGTTTATCTTAGATACACAAGACAGTCTCACTCAATAGTCATTCTAATCTTCGAACCATGAGGTTTTGTGTTATAACACCAGAGAAGCCATGCTGTTTTTAAATGTAAGCTTAGGGTTAGTTCACCATAGAATCCGCCTCTCCGTATATAGCAGAGCAGTAAAAAACATCCTAAATACAATATTATGGACAGTAGCGTCTAAAAATAACTGGAATATAATTATTATCATAGTTTAAATAGTCGTTAACACTTGCACCTTACAATACAACAGTTTTGAAATAATGCTTTATCCACACTTGCATATATTTGCGAACTAATATATCTTCAAACATAATTATTTCTTGTATCCCGCTGTTTGAAAAGCGAAGTGACACTGTCTCAAAATGTTTTCGATTCTCCGGTTTCGTTTCCCCTTGTGTACCATTTAATTTTTACAGTTTGTTTTGTAATATTACATGTACTCTCGCTGCGTTGCCTAGACTACTGTATGGTGTATCCGCGGTTTCCTCACAACTTTCTGAATCGAATATTCGAAAAACCGCCCGATGTAAGACGTGTTTGGTTGTTTCCTAAATATGCAATATTTTATAAGCGTTTTGTACTTCTGTTAACGTCACAGTACATATCTCATTTTTTGTTAAACTGGAATTTTATTTATATTTCATCTATACATTGATCTTATTAACAATTAATACGAAAGCAGTGCGTTGTCTCATTGGTGTAATTTACCAGTCTTACGTCATCTTTGTTTGTACGAGGCGGAGGAATATTCTTGGAAGTAGATTTTTAAGCAGGGCTTCATAAAACTGTGAAGTTATAGTGAATGGACTATATAAATTCGAGCCAAGTTGGATACTTACCAGATAAGCTGTACAGTGAATAACTAGATTAACCTCCCCTTCCCTACTAGCCCCGACTAGCCAGAACATAAATTCGCTTTGCGGCTGGCACATCTCAACACGTGCATAGCTGCACTACTATGTACATAAATGTAACAGAAACAATCTCAGTAGGTGGCTGAAGATATACTGTGTATATGTTTTTATGTTTGCATTATTCGGTTCCTCACTCTTCGAATATTTATCTCTGTTGTAATTTTTCATCCGTTTTTAATATTGCTTTCCCAATATTCATATCCCTTCCAACACTTCACACTCTACTTATATTCCTAACTTTTCGAAGAGACCTTATTCTTCAAATATGTCTCAGTTTATAAAATTGCAATTTTATGATTATTTCTCAGTCGTGAACTTTAAATACCGTTGGCACTTAATAAGTAAGTGAAGAGATTTCAGCGGCTCTTAAATTCGAGTTCTTGAGAGCTTATGATGGTGAAGTGAGGTGAGCATGGAGTAGTGCCAGGAGATCCCCGATCCCCGAGAAAACCCGCCGACCAGCGGCATCGTCCGGCACGATTCCCACAAGCGAAAATCCTGGAGCGACCCCGCCGGGATCGAAACCTGTTCGACTAGGTGGAGGGGGGCGAGTAATCGAACCACTACACCACCGCCACCCGCCGTTGACACTTAGCCTTTCAACAAACATTGTCTAGGCTACATGCGTGAAAACCATTTATATCGGCAAGAAATGAGAAGCAATTTAATTTAGGACTTTGTAAATTATTTCGTGAGTGGGTTGTGAATATATACAACGACAACGAACATTTACGGTGTGATTTTTCCAATGAGGCAACCTTTAAAATGAATGGAACCTTCAACTGCCAAAACTGTGTGTACTGAGCCAATGAAAATTACCATACAGCAAACAGTTGACCTCCCTAGGTTAATAGTGCGGTGCGGTATGTCTGGCAGGGGACTTGTGGGGCCATTCATTTTGACGAACCAGTGAAAGGTAAACATTTAACACACTGTTATGAAGTTTCCATTTTTGGTCACTTCATACATGTACGGCTAGGGGAGTAGTTGAATACCGAGCCATGAGAGCTGTTCATCTATAGGATGAGTCATGATAAGGGCTAACTCATGATGGTAGAGACCTGAGGGATGAATAATTATATTGACAATTAGAATTTATATCGGGGATATATTGTAACAACTTGACATTACACTATATGGTACATTGAGCAATGTTGTTATAATTACGATAACCTAATGAGAGCCGATAGTAGCTGTATTTGTCCCACCTTGCAATGTGTCCGGAGGCTGTTGTACAAAGGCCGTTACGGAGGTCGGCACAGCAAGCTCTTGGGCGTCCTCCATCCCGGCGCGGCGTCATGTCGCAGAAAAGCCACGGCCGCCACACAGTAATTCCATATGTCCGCGTCGTATGTTGCAATCCGCGTTGATTCTCCGACTGGTAGTGGAGGTTCCCACTTACCAGAGTTCGACAAGGTACGCCCCGTTTGCAGCAACCGCCTTCCTGGTTTCTACTTAAGTGAGAGGGCGTGTTCAGGCGACAATGTTATTAAAGGCATGTTCACGCCAACGTAACGATACCATGTTGCAAAAAAAGCATTACGCAAGCTGTCCGCCAACTCTACCCAGATGACGATTGCTTTCTCAGCAAGACTGTGCACCACCATATTACCTGGGTGAAACATTTGTTAGGAGGTGGATGGACCGACGAGGAAGTGTTGAGCATCCACCCAGATCCCAAGATTTAACGCCGTTAGATTCTTATCTATGGGAGAACTCTGAAGAACACTTCACGCCACAAAGCCGCGTACGCCGGATGTCATAAGAGACGTGATTGCGAGCAGTAGGAGCGGATTGGTTTCATTTCAATTTTAATTAATAGAAAGGGTTAAATTGATATCAAAGTGTCAATTAAATTAATTGAAAAGGTTAATCAAAAATTGAAAGGGTTAATCAAAATGAAAGAGTTATATTTATTGAATGGGTTAAATGGATTGAATAGGTTATATGGATTGGAAGGGTTAAATGAATTAGAAGGGTTATTTTTTAATCAGTTCAATATTCTTGTGTTCGGTGCAAGAATGGCATAAGTGTCAATTAATTTTATTTCTTTCCTTTTTTGGGGAGCAGCAGCTCTGGTACATCCACACCATTGGAGCTCTGGCAGTCGATGAGGTGCTGCGTGTTGGGGACGGAGTGTATATATATGTGTGTGTGTGTGTATGGTGTGTTTGGTGCAATAGTGGTCTAAGTGTTTTTTTGTGGTGATATTGTTCGTAGATGGTGTTGGTAGATAGGCGACTTTGAAAGATGCGATTTACGTGTTAGTAAAGACAAACGATAAAGTATACGACAACGGTTTGCGAATGCAATTAAATGTTACACAAAAGAGAAAAAAATAATTTTAGAGTATTTAAACAAGTTCTATGTATGAATAAATTACACGCATCGAATCGAATATTTCAAACGACTACGTGAATAATAAGTTCCATTATGTGACTTTCCAGGTGTCTTAAACATAAAGAGGTGAATTAGTCTACCCCGAGCTGTATGCTAGCAATATAATTTACACAAGCGAGAAGTGTAACGAACAAACGAATGAACACAACTATGTGAATATGACAGTTATGTGAGTATGGAATCAACTATCTACAGCGAATGAAAAATGTCCCTATAAATTAAATGAACACAATAACAAGATATATGACACTACTTGATGCCTCTTGCATACACCTTACATGTCCGTCTGCATGTGAGACTAGTGAGGGAGAACTTTATAAATGTAATCCACGCATAAAAATAAATTAATTGATTAACACGTGTTGGTGAAGGAAAGAAGCAATCTTACGTCGAGAGTGTGACTATATATATAAATGGAGCATGTTCGGAGGCTGATAAGCGACTAAGGTTATAGCTAATCGGAAATAGATGTGAATACGATTTACACACTAGTCATACACATCCTGAATTATATCTAGAAGAAAAATGTATCCTTACTAAGCACTGCGTGCAATTTAATTAGCGAAGCACACAGACAATGATCTAACACTTCCCAGACAAATAAAGATTTTCCTAACTCGCATTTGGTTTTTAAACAGACGCAATAGAAATTGCACCAGGAGCTCTCCGAAAACACCCGTCCACCTCGAAGGTTAGTCAATGAATGAGTGGATTGTATGACATGAACCTTATATACGTGTAGCACGGCTGGCATCTTAAAGGCAACTGAGTTGAAATTTACAACTGACAGAATCTATTTCCCTACCAAACAACTATTAACAACTTGATTCGTCCTACAAGTATGTGAATGAAATGATATTTTTTTAAACAAAAGTTTTACTACTAGTGGTAGAGTTTAATTTATATTTTAAGAAGTTTTCCAATTATGTTTTCTGATTCTGTGAAAAGCATGACTGTGTTTTTCACCACCACACATCGTCGTGTTCATTCTTCAGCTGCAACAGATGCAATCTTGGTGCTGTGAGAAAAAGAATTTTTATTTCAAAGTTGGCTGAACTCTTCCAGTTGTAGGACAGCGGGGATACATTGTGGTGTGTTGCTAAGGTCTCTTTCTACCTGGCCCTGAAAAGGTCTTTGTGTGCAACTTTCGGTTTTGTTAAATTCACTTTCTTGACCAACAGCTCGGTGAAATTTTCTCGAGATATCTAAGTCTGTTCCTTCCATTTCAAAAATTCATTCCCACATTTTCGATTCTCTCCATAATTTTTTTGTACGAGTTCTCCCTTCAGAGTGTGTTTTAATTGAAATGTTAGTTTTCTCCCTTTTCAAGAAACTTGTAAATTTTTAATTTTTTTAAAGAGAGAGCAAATAAACAAATAAGCTGTTACCTGTCTTTGAATTGTAAGCAACACTAATATTTAGCAACTCTTTTAATGATTATCAAGAATTTTTTTTTGGTTTAGTAATAAAAACAATATATTAGATAATGACACGGGGAGAACTTTAAAACTAATAACTAAAAGTAACAGTATTCTTTTTTTCTTTTATAAATCTTTATTTAAATTTCTTTTCAAAAAATCCATCCTTAAGAGCTAAAAGATTTACAACTAGTTTACAACAAACAGTTACACACAATAAATCATCTTTCAATCACAATTTTTATACAAATATATACAAAACCATTTTTTCACATATTTTAAAACAATCATCTTAAAAACTAAAAGACAGTTCATCAATAACATTTTATCAATGACAATTTACAATTTAAACTTCCAAACATTTCATCATACTTACTTACATCTGGAACCTACCACTACAATTACTGTTACTACAACTACTATTACTATTTATACTATCTCTAGTACTACTGCTACTACTAGTACTGTTACAAAATTGTCTGATATATTACAATATTTTTAAAAATATTTACAAAATATGATTAACAAAATATTTGCAAATATAATACATCATTGTGTTCATTTCCTATCTATTTACAGTAATGACACATTCGGGTGGTGTGTTTGTAGATGCTAAATGAGGAGCATTCATTTATTGTGTCAAATCCAGGTAATTCTCACTTACATACGCTGATGACAGGGTACAACACACACTCACATGCACATAGTTTCCTGTAGATGATTTGTTAGACTGTGACTTTATTCGTCTTATTATTTTGTAAAATGTATTCTTGATATTGTACTAATGCCTTGTAAATAGGCAAACAGGGAACAGCAGCATTCACTGGTGATGCAATGCATGTTGTAGACAGTGTGGACAGCAATAATTAGCTGTGAAGTTGGTCATAGAACAGGAGGTGCGTGCGGTGGTGATGACAGATGGACCTTATCGGCGGCATGGTGATAGTGATAGTTGTGATATCGTGGGTAGGCTGCATTTATTGTGGTGCAGAAACTATAGTAGGGAGGAAAAACTTTACTCAGGTATCCTGTAGTGCCCCCAAATTAAGATTGATATTCCATGTGTCTCAATGTACCACTTACCATCCATACCTGTGTTACACATTCGGTGTAGACTTGATGAGTACATGAACAGAACTGATATTCGGTCCCCAGAATCCTTGTGCAATTTTCGAGGCAATCTCGATAATCCTCGTACCTGAGTGACTGTAATATGTTACATTTTACACCCTTTGCCTTGCATATACATTGTTCATCCCCAACGACGCATGTGAAAAGCTTGGGACGTAAACCCACAAAGTGTGTGATGATGCGACCAGCACATTCATCTTTCATCGCCCTGGTACGGCCTTGTTCTTGTGAGGGAATCCTTGTGGATTATCGAGCACATAGATGGATGTATCAAACCGCACCTTTAAATCTGGGGTAATTACTCTATAGATATCCTCACAAGCAACAAAATATACCAAGGAATCGGTGTCACAATAAAGGAGGTGTAAGGCTGGTGGAAGAAATTTTGTACGCATGTACTGAATAATGGAATTCATTGAGGGTTAATTTTGATAGATCTAGAATGGCAACACCAGTGTACAAATATTTGTTGAATGCAACAGAACTCTTTGACATCTCGATAAGGACCAAGTTTTCATCGATAATCTGTCTTGCCTGGAATGTCGGACATTCTATCAGCTCTGAAGCCCATAGATCACGTCATACCTCAAAATGACTCTGGTGTCCTCTTCTCAGTGGACATTCTGCAAGGTTTTTCCATAAATGGAATTATTCATTAACTTGAAAAACTAATTGTCGAATTCGTTCGCAGCCTGGGCAAATTTCTAAATGTTAAATTCGATGTACAGAGCCATCCAAGCCTTCTGCTAAAAGTGCGAAATGCGATGAACAGAGTCAAGTTTGGCCCCATACATCAAGTACTGTCTCAGTATTTCCCTGTATGTAACACATTTCTTGTGTGGCACAAGTGTTAAAAGAAGTTTCACATGCAAGCCGTTTGGGTATGTTCCATTTTCTGGGGCCAAAGGCAGATATTATAGTGCAACATGACACTCCTCCGAAAAATACAGATCAGCTTCCGCGAAAAAATTGCCGATCAGAAGCTCGGATCGCATTGTATGACTGCACAGCCCATTGACGTCGAAATAGCATATATATTTCGATGCCACACTGAGGCATAGTCCTCACCCATGTAAACATTGCTGGTTTCTGTACGTCTTTTTGAAATCTGGGTAATGCCGCCACTAACCCCGCATTCTACAAAAAGATACATATCTGGGTCAGTCAACAGCTCTAGCCACGCTTGTGTCATTGACAATAGAGTGTCCCATGAAAGATACGGAGCTGTGATGTACATGGCAGGGTCAATACCATAACGAGCCAAACATATGGTCCTAAAATTCTCAAAAATATCAGCAAGCAAACTAGTGTCCACATATAAGTAATGAATGGCATACAGCAACAAGTTTGCACAGTTGAATGCATCCCATGCAGTTTGGGCATGAGCATAATCCTCTTTGCTAATGCCTTCGCCTCTCATCACATTATGAAATGAGTCCTTTGGTGGTAGTGACATGCACGTCAGACTGTCCGGCGAATTAACAAAGTCACAAGGTAATACTCCCTTCCATTTTGCCAATTCGAATTGGGTGTTGTCTGGGAACATCGAGCTTGTGATACTCAACTGTGCAGGGAGCAAAATTAACTGCCAAAGTGTCCAGAGAGGCGCTCATGAATTGGAATGAATCAATAAATCGTAACTTCAAATATTGCGCCTTTCCATTGAAATCAATACCATTGGGAATTTGTTTGGTAATACATTTGTATTTTTCAAGGGTCAATCCAATCACTTGAATTGTACCCAGATTTTCATTTGCCATGGTTCCATCAGGTTGTGGTACTTTATATTAGGGAAATGGTTTTATAAGAAAGTGAGAATCATAATTCTAACTGTTATGAAATACAGTGACAAGTTGTCTTTTAGGCAGTCTGAGATTTAGTTGCACTTATTATGTGCACGACCTCTGATTTCGCCCATCAGATGGTAATGATCGACCACGATATAATCTGTGCCGAGCAGTTCTTTACAAATGTGACAACTTTTCTGAGCCACCAACCTAGATTCATCAGCAGAGATATTTGACTTCATTGGAACAATCACGCTGTAAATTCCTGCAACCGACTATGTAAGTTCAACTAATTTATCAACTAATTGGGACATACAATGAGCACCCACAAACTCAAAATAGTTAGATAAGCTCGGGTTATATGAGCAGACCAACAAAATGCTACAACCATATTGGACATGTTGATTTATTGTAGTTGTATTACACATTTCATCATTAGGCAAGCACGTGGACATGGGTTTCAGGCAACTTTCTATGTCGCAATAGACGACGAAACCTAATCTTTGCTGTTTGCTGTAATCTTTAAATTCGAAGAACTTGTTCCCAGTGGGGAAAGTACTGCGAACAGCTTTTTGTTGCTGACAAAGAATAATGTGACTTACGAGTTTCTCCTCACTAACAAAGTATTAGAGGCAACGATCACAAACATGTATTTTGTGTTGTTTCTGAATCAGCTGCTTAACAAACAGCTGGGGCAAATTTCTAATTCATACAAAATGCAAATGAGCGGCATTTCCACTTGCGTCAATCGCCAAATATTTACATTTTTGTCATGATGTACAGGATAAATACGCATGGCTACTACAACCCCACCCTTATCACAAGTTTCGTCAATTATATAATATCGTTGTCTACCTGACAGTAGACATTAATAGAAATAGAATTGTTCTCCTCGAACTTACGAATATCCTGTATGACTACAGATGTCGACAGACCTTCAGTATTCCAAATCTGGTGAGTTTTTGGATATGAAGTAAGGCCGTGTGGGTTTTGTATGGCAGGAAACAAAAATCTATGATAGCATAATGGAAACACAGTCCCTCTGGGCAGTCTACATCGACACAAGCAAGAAGATTAGAAATAAATTTTGGCAGTTCACCAACAGTGAACGGCCGATAGTGGCTCACATGTACATCCATTTATGTCAATATTTGCAGACTCCAGCCAGATTTACGCACACTAAACTCCTCAAGTCTGTTTGTGAGATAAGGAATGATATCATTATAATATATTAAACCCACATTGGATGAATGGATGACAGGGAGTGCTTTACTTTGAAAATAAAAGGTTTCCATAGTGCCTTCCTCCACCATGAGGGATTTCAAATACTTACCTGATATGGTATCTGAAACTCTAATAGACTGGGGTGATGCCCTTATTAAGCTTAATGAAGAAACCTTACACCTCTGAAAAAAACGAGGAAAGTAAGCATCACTGTCAAGACTATCATTAAGTATCCGTGCATCATCTAGTCTTCCCATGGATGCTGTAGCCATGAGTTCGTATATCAGGTCTGGCAAAGGCTCCACTGAGGCTGTGGAATCAGAAAACGAATTATTTTCCAGCTCCCTTGGTGAAATATCTTATATTGACTCGAAAATCGATTGTGAAATGGTTTCAGCACTATCCAAATCACAAGAATCTTCCAAGGCTGATAGAAATAAATAATCATTTAAAAGATCGACTTTCTCATATTTGGGGGAAGCGAACACATTTGGACCTTTGGGTGTAAACTATCTCTCCGTAAATGAATCCGTGCTAGAATCACTTAATTAGAGATCATCCTCCAAAGAGAATAACTCGTGACCGCTTAGGCGAATGGACACTGTCTCGACAGCTTGCTGTACAATGTCTTTCCATATGTGATTCAAAATCTAAATAACTTGAAGATCTTCAAGCAAGATGTCAATACTGCAATGCTTACAATCACTCATTTTACCTAACTAAAAGTTTCTTTAGTTTCCCCTCTAGAATAGTTAGTATACCATAATAAACTACTCTGAAGTAACCCCCTTGTTCTGAAAAACATGTAAAAATAACAACACTTTACTCCCTCATTACATCATAGTCATATTTAATACCAACATTATTTATTACTTTTGAGGGAACTTTAATTTATTTAGGAAAATCAGTCGACTATAGCGATGTTTTTTCCACAAAAGATACAGGTATGAGTCATTCTAAAACCTCATGTGCAAAGACAGTTAGCATATAGACGAGAATTAAGTATGTGAGGAACGAGCGAAACATATGTCTCAAGAGCCTATGAGGGTAAATAGCGTGGAGTTGGAGCAACATAAGACCGTGCACAGGTCGGAGTTTTGGGCTGCGCTGAGAAGGCATGAGAATGGTTCGCTAAACTGTCGCTGTATGCTCCGTGCGCCACAAAGCAGACACAATCTGGCAGTCAATGTTCCCTTCCCCCAGCTATCACATAAAGCCTGTGGGGGTGCATGCAAGCCAGCGGGAGGGAGACTGGGCACTTCCCCTCCAGCCATGCCACTCCAGTAACTTCTCTGTGGTGTTAATTACCTGTCTGCAGCTTGCATCCACTATACAAATCACCGTATCCCATGACCTGTCTGGCCTCATCTTTCTTACACAAGTTTTAAAGGAAGCAGACTTCACTTACAGCATTTTGAACTAATGTTAAACTCACACTAATGTATTGCAGTTTAAGCCCAATTTTAATGTTATTTTTGTGAGAAGAAATTTACATCTTAAACGTGCTTTTATAATATTTTTGAAAATTATACTGTCGAAAACTTTTATGTACTTTTATACTAAAATCATTTACAGCATCAAAAATACGTTCGAGGTTACATAGTTTACACTGTAATAAATAAAATTATGTTCTATGGTAGACTGTAAAAACTGTTACACAAATTTAATAATCAATCTTGTCTAAACGTTTTTAGTGAGGGAGCAACACACTGTATATTAATTATACTAACTAGACATATGATTTTAAAATTAAATATTTCTTTTAAAAATACTTACAATCTAAAAAATAAAATACCCAATCCACCCCGTCACATACACATCAAAAACATTTGTTAGATATACTCAAGGCTCATATTTCCATCATCTCAAACATCCTTCTCCAGTCAACCGATACTGAACAAGATTGGGAGCTGAGATTATGCATCTCCCCCTTATGTGTGTCATGAGCAGCGTAGTTCTCCCATGTTTTAGCTGTTCCAAAGTTCATACCAAATACACACAACATCCCTCCCTTAAACATTTCTTAGGACTATGTAAAACTAACTAAAATTTACATGACTTTTCCCCTGCACTCACACACACACACACACACACACTAATAGACACAAACATTCAGTCATACACCTACTGGACCAAAAATTTTCTCAGAGTATTCAGCTATAGATTCTAGATGTTTTTTCACATACTTTGTGAATATTTAAACACTGAAAAGAGGGTCAGGTTACATGTTATTGACATCGCCTTCTTCCATATAATGTAACAGCTACTATTGGCTGTTCGCCTGTATCTCCCTCTCAACTCTGCTAAATAAACTCAAATGTACATAAAAATTTCATCTGGAATTAAATTTTCTTGCTCTTCCCCTGCAATCACACACACGCCTACATGCACAATTGAATGATCATTAATTTTAAAGAAATTCCATTCATTTGTAACGATTTTAAAGAAATTTCATTCTATTTGTTAAAAAGTCAAAGGAATATTATTAAATTTTTAATGATTAAAAAAAGATTTCATTCATTTTGTTAAAAAGTTAAATAAATTCCATTCATTTTGTTAAAACGTCAAATGAATTTCAGTCCTTTTGTTAAAAGTTTAAACAAATTTCATTCATTTTATTGATTGTACTAAAAGTATAATCAATTTCATTCACTTTTAACGATTTTTAAGAAATGTCATTCATTTTACTAAAACTCTAACAAAATGCATTAACGTTTTAACGATTTCAAAGAAATGTCATTCATTTGAAACGATTTTAAAGAAATTTCATTCAAGTTTTAACAATTTTTAAAATATTTCTCTCATTTGTAGTGAGTTTAAAGGAATTTCATTCAGTTGTAACGATTTTAAAGAAATTTCGTTCTCTTCATTAAAAAGTCAGAGGAATTTCATTCATTTTGTTAAAATTGTTAAATGATTTGCTTTCAAATTTTAACAATTTAACTAAAAGTTTAAAGAAAATTTCATTCGGTTGTAATGATTTTGAAGAAATTTCATTTATTTTGTTCAAAGTTAAACATAATTAATTCGGGTTTTAACAATTTTATGAAAATTTTATTCAATTTGTTAAAAGTTAAACAAAATTCCTTCAAGTTTTAACAATTTTAACGAAATTCATTCAACTTGTAGACTTGTTTAATGATTTTACGAAAATTTAATTTATGTTTTAACGATTTACTAAAAGGCCAATGATTTTAATAGAAGTTTATAATATTTCTTTCAAATTCTAAAGACTTTGTTTGAAGTTGTAATTATTTAATAGAAAATTTAATCGAATCATATAAAAATTTAACGATTTTTCACATAATAATTTGATAAGAAAGTTACTAAAACATGAAATGCAATGAAAATGAAACAAAATTTTTTTAAAATAAATTTTACAAAACGTTTTGACAAATTATTGCAAAAAGAATTAAAAAGCCCGAAATTAATCACTCACTTTAACTCTGGTAGCGAAACTGGTAGGCTTCGAACGATACCTGAACTCAAGGTCAAGCTGTGTGAGCATTAACCCTCTCAGGCAGGCGAAAGTCTCGAACGACCGGTGTCCTTGAAAAGTGCGGACGGGTTCACAGGCTGTCCGAGCACAAGAGTGTGGCAGATGTTGACTCCATGACGATCCCGATGCAAATGGCGAGCTGGGGGTGGTCCTATTTATACCCTACCTCCCACCCTTGTCGGGAAATTTTATATTGTATAATTCCCTATCAAAATGTGATAAACATACATATTACCTATTAGAACCTGTTAACACATTTTTAAGCAAATTTAACGTATTTAAAAAGATTTTTTTTTTAAATTTAGCTTGTGTATGTTAGGATTTAACATGTATTTGTCCGGTTTTAAGCCAATAGATTTGAATTATGTTGTTATGTAATGATTACGTACATGAACTATTGTTATGTCAAAAAGAACTTTTCACATTATGAGGTGAAATGAATTTAATACTACGTTTTTACACCCTATCATGAACAAATGATTATTCCTTTTATAAGTTTACATTTGTACCTAACTCGAGACTCGAACCCAGAATCTATATATTACAATCATATCTATCCATCACTGAAAGTCAGAAACTAGATTACAGTCGTATATGATCTAACCAGGATTTAAACCCAGTTAATATCAACCATGACTTACCTGGGAATCGAACCCACATACTATATATTAAAATTAATCATGCCTTATCTGGGATTCGAACCCAGCACCTCCTTGTATAAATGGATTACTCTATGGAGGCAGGCGACATTTAACAAATTATTTTATGTATTTATAATTTTTCCAGCAGACATTTTTGTTAAAATCAAATATATCTTTAGTGGAATAGTAATTTTTGTCGAACTAATAGTATGTTAGTTAACTGATTTTTTCTTTACACCACTTGTATGCGTTAATGCAACATTCTATTCCCTCTCTCTCTCTCTCTCTCTCTCTCTCTCTCTCTCTCTCTCTCTCTCTCTCTCTCTCTCTCTCGTGTCTCTTTTAAGACAATATAATGATATATAGTATAAAGATTATTATCACATTTTTCTAAATACTGATAGGGCAAAACAGTGTCTGTATTATAAACAAGTTGTTTCAAAAAATTTTCTTCCTCACAATATGAAATTACAGTGCGTTCGCCCTTAAGCTTGTGCTTACGATCTACGCTGTGCGGTCTGTACTAATTTACAAGACATTCAGAACTGTTGCAGTTAGTGAAAATTCAATCACGGTTATTTGGTTTACTATGCGCTGTAAAAGCTTACGAGAGATATGTGCATTTGAAATAAATGTCTGACTCACATATTTCCTTAACAATAAAATGTGAATACACTATGCTATAAGTTACAGAAAATAACCCTTTAGAAGTAAATGCACACTTGCAAATTGGCGAGAACATTATTCTGAATTAGTCACTTCACATGCATATAAATTACATATGGATGGAAAAACTAATCCTCCTTGTTCGAAAATATAGTTGTGAATGTCCCCGTCGCAGATCTCCTTCCAACGAACAGTGATTCCCTGGTGAGGTCTGGTGAGCTGGTAGTCGATTACTCCTTTTCCTCGCTCCTCTTACATTCTTTTATCTCCTTGCTAAGACTGGCAATCATCAAATCTTCTAATGTTGCTGGCAAGTCACTGTCGGGGCGAATATATTTCACAGCACAATCATTGCATGCTATTCCTTCTCCAAAGTGAATGCCGAGACTGTTGTCGAAAGTGTAGCACCAATGTTCTATATAGTTGCAGACATGAACTTGTAGAATACCATTGTATGGTTTAAAGAAAACTCTTCTGTATCCTATTTGTAGAACTTTTTATACATCTGTAGGGTCGAAGATTCTAGCCGTGACTGACGATTTTATATTGAATGCTCTCCTTTATATAGTCTGCCAGAAGTCCTTGCTTTGAAAAACTTTCCATTACAACATGCCACAGAAAGAAGTTAATTCTTAGTCACCGATGTGCATATACTGTATCAAGGTTTGGGAGATTTAAAACATAATACTTAGAGTCATTAGCATCGGTTGCATAAGAAATAGCAAGCTCCTTAATTAACAAGGAGTATTCTGGGTATTTTTTGAAACCCTGAGCATTAGTAAAATGGATTCAAAATAGCTGCCATTTTTCCTGAAATTTATGTTAAATTTGGCCTTTTAAGACCATTGAAATATCGTGAAATTAGACAGATTTCAGCTCCGATAACACTCATTTCTAGCTGGATATGTATTATTTCAGTAATATCACATCGGAAATTTTATTTTCTAGGGAAAACAAGTTAAAACATATATGCATTTCATGGTATAAATTCAGAAGTGGGAGGACTACACTTAAAAATATGCACAAATATTTAAAAGCAGTTTGAATATGCATCCACGTGCCCTGTCTTACATCGTAATAGTTAAAACTTGAATAAAGATACATATTTGTTATTACTTACAAAAAAAATATGTCTTATAGCTGTGTTGGTATGAAAATTAATCAGTGATTAGTTAAAAATTGTTAGTAAACGGAATAATATTTACTGGATATGGGGAAAAAAATAGTTTGATGGAAAACTGTTCATATTTTTCAATTGAATTTATTGTGTGTTGAAGAAATTTTGAACGTATTTCTTAGTGAAGAGGAAAAATAAAGTGTTATTGGCAAAGGGTTTTTAAATTTTATTTTGCTGGGAATACGCCAACCTCTTGTGTCTCGAAAAATAGGAGGAAGCTTCCTTTCTGAGCAATTCAGTGTCCGAGCGAAAATAGCAGTTTACCGGCTAGAGGGGAGAGGGAAAATAGCCTAGGTCAGTTAAAAATCTGCTGCTGCCTTCCTAGGGAAAGTGCCGCCATGTCTTTGAACCAAATCTCTGTTCATAGCTGAGGCAGCATTCTGAGGATGAAGGGCTGGGTCTCCGTGTATCGTCCAGTTCCCGAGATATCCAAAAAACTCGTTCTTGTCCACTGTAAAGGGAGGAGGTGCATTACCTTGAATCGATAGCGCTCTTCATGGATGGGGCATTTCTTGGGTGGTGTGGGTGGAAGAGTTTTTGCCGCTAAACAGGTTCTTGCAGTGTTGAATTGATACCAGGGTGCGTGGCCTAGAGCTTTGGAAACAACAAAAATGAACTCTGTGTTGGAGGGGTGGGAGAGATAGTCTAGGTGTTTGACCTCAGGGCGTGTCGCTCTGGTGTGGGGTGGAGGGTAGGGGTCGCCTAAAGGCAAGCAGGGCCGATGTGAAGCCCTCTATCCAGTCATCGCCATCTTGTTACATTGTTGAAAAAATTGACAATCTAGGACAGAGGGATGAGTAACCTCAAGGACAGAGTAGCGTGCTCTAACAAAGGGTGAGGGAGGTCAGGAGCCATCTGCACCGCTGTATCTAGTTACCACCATCTTCAGTTGCTCATAGAAGCTTGGACTAGATGGGTGTATACCTCAACAGCTCCTTCATATACACCGGGCTTTGGAGTGTGATAGCTATGATTCTTGTTAAACAATATTATGTGTGATAGCTGCGATATTCGTTAATGATATTTTATGCTCCGGGGTTCAGATCTTGTTCACAGTCTTCGTAAAATATAGTTCGAATTTTGTTTGCATTTATTTGGAATAGAATATACATTTTCATGTGATATTGCATTTATTGAGAAAACCCCATTTCTGTGTTTGGTTGACGAAACTTCGTAGCATTTTCAACTCGGGTTTTATTATCAAATGCTGTGTATTTCACAGATTTGTCGGAAAAAATTTGTCGTCTGTCCATTATTTTTAAATAATTATCTTTTAATCAAGCAGTGTTATTTTTATACATTCATGTTCTTGTAGGACGAATCAAGTTGTTAATAATAGCTTGGTAGGGAAATAGGTTCTGTCAGTCATGAATTTCAACTTAGTTTCCTTTAAGACACCGGCCACACTACACGTATATAAGTGGGTTCATGTCATACAATCCACTCATTCACTGACTGACCTTCGAGGTGGTCGGATGTGTTTTCGGGGAGCTCCTGGAGAGATTTCTATTGTGTCTGTTTAAAATTCAAAATATGAGTTTGGAAAATCTTTATTTTTCTGGAAAGTACTAAATCATTGTCTGTGCATTTAGATAATTTAATTGCATGCAGTGCTTGGTAGGGTACGTTTTTTTTATAGATAAACCAGGATGTGTACGACTATTGTGTAAATAGTATTCACATATATTTCCGAGTAGCTATAACCTTAGTCGCTTGTCAGCCTCCGAACGTACTCCATGTATATATAGTTATGCTCTCGACATAAGATTGCTTCATTCCTTCAGCAACACGTGTTAATCAATTAATTTATTTTTTATGTGTGGATTACGTTTATAAAGTTCTCCCTCACCAGTCACACAGGCAGATGAACGTGTAAGGTATGTGCAAGAGGCATCAAGTAGTGTCATATATCTTGTTATTGTGTTCGTTTAATTTATAGGGATATTTTTTATTCCTTGTAGAACGTTAATTCCATATTCACGTAATTATCATATTCACGTAGTTGTGTTTGTTCATTTGTTCGTTATACTTCTCTCTCATGTAAATTATATTGCTAGCATACAGCTCGGGGTAGACTAATTCACCTCTTTATGTTTAGGATGCCTGGAGAGTCACATAATTGCATATGTGATTCACATAGTCGTTTGAAATTTGCGATTCGTTGCGTGTAATTTATTCATATGAATAACTCGTTTAAACACCCTGAAATTATTTTTTCTCTCGTGTGTTATGTTTAATTGCATTCGGAAACAGTCGTCATCTATTTAATCGTTTGTCATTACTAACATGTAAATCGCATCTTTCAAAGTCGCCTATCTACCAACACCATCTACGAGCAATATCACTACCAAACCAAAAAAAAATTCCACCAGACCACTCTTGCACTAAACACACCACCAATATACCCCGTCCACAACATGCAGCACCTCAGCGACTGCCAGAGCTCGAATGGTGAGGACGTGCCAGAGCTGCTGCTCCTCACAAAAGGACAGAAATAAAATTAATTTGACACTTATGCCATTCTTGCACCAAACACAAAAAAAAAATTAAATATAAAATTGATCTGATTAAAAATTAACACTTTTAATCCATTTAACCTTTTCAATCAATTTAACCATTTCAATCCATTTAACCCTTTCAATCGATTTAATTAACCATTTGATATTAATTTAACCCTTTCAATCAAACAAAAATGAAATGAAACCGGCCCGCACCTACTGCTACTGTGATTGCCTGTGAATCCGCTCTTACGGAAACCATATAGCTATTGTTTTATATGCAGGTCCACAGCGTTGCAGACGATGCCTTCCTGCCAATGACATACATTTAGAACGTTTGTAACTGTGATCGACATTTGCACACACGCCAACATTTTCGTGTAGTGTAGAACGCAAACAGTTCCAACGGATTGTATTTATTGGTTGCTCTGTTATTTCCATCCAAATAGAGTAAAGATTAATTTGTGACATCCAGTATTTCAGCCAGTCGATCCCGATTTCCGCTCTCCTGTTAGTCGTACACCCGCACTCGCTGGCCCCTTCGCCGTCGTCCATCGTCCCGATGATATTATGCCGTCGCCCGTCGACTCCCTTCGTCGTATGTACCCGGCACTGATGGTGTTTTCAAGTCTGCCAAAACAGAGGCCTGTCACTTTTTATATATCTGTGATGATCTGGCCCAGGAGGTTTTTCGCACTTCCAAGAAACGCCGATGGATGTCGTATCCTGAAAATGCTCTCAATAGCTCCCATGTCATCCATTCTTTCAGAGACGGGAGATACTTCAGTTCCCGTTAGCATAATCGCAGCCCATGTGGTGGCTCCACCTTCCTCTCCCGTGGGTAGCGGATATCTCATTTTGGGAAGGACTTAGTTTGGCCCTCTCTTGGCCGGGGGGGGGGCACGGAGGTGTGTATTTTGGATGCAAGTTTGACCCCAATCACCTCCACAACGTTTTCTTCATGTCACTAACTAGGTATATTTTTAAAATATTGACACACTCATGTAATATTGCATTATGAATAAAATACAGAAGCCTCCATGTCAAGCACTATCATACAAAAATAAAGCCCATCTTACGTAATTTCTACTGACATGACTAAAAATGCCGATTCACATTATATTTCTTAGTTCATAAAAGCTTCTTAACTGACCATAATGTATTAGTATTTCAGTCATATATCTGACTCGATTTTAACACTTAAAACTAATTTGGTCGTCACATGCTCGTGTTGTGCTTGTGACTCGTGCAATGGTTATGCATCAAGTTAAATTGGAAATAACATACTGTATATGCAAAACTTACTACGATGAAACAAATTTGCTTGTTATTGTAATAGATAGGAAGAGCGAATTTCTTTGTTTCCCGCTCCCTGTCATCTTATCGATCTGCAAAGAAATGCATAGTCCTCTTGTATTTAATCTAAACAGCTTTACAAACTTCCTGTCGCTGATATTAAAGACTTAAAAAGTTTCAGTTTTACTATAAAAACGGGCTGCATGCGATACAATTATTTTCAGAGTGCTTCGCTCCTCTCACAACAGCATAATCCATCTACATTTCCCCCATTAATCTAGAACTATTAGTGACCGAAAAAAAAAATAGAATTATAATCTCACCAAGCTGGCTCCAAGTGAAATAATTCATTATTTAATTTTAAAGATGCTTTTACTCGCGAATATCTGCATCAAAAATACTGCGATATTTCAAACACACTTGCAATGGGATGAATTTGCAAGAACTCAAGAACTCGGTCCCAGATTTAGCTTTAGCAGTGATTGTGGCTATATGACGAAAAAACAAGAGTAGGTACTGTCTAGGTATTATCATTGAAGAAAACATTTAAGGAGGGTATGACATCATGGTCTCTGGTAGTATCATGGTGCACTCATGCAGATCCTCAGTTTTCTTTTATAGTAACTCTGTAACACGCCTGGCCCCTATTTCATAAAACGTGACAGATGTGACATATACGACGATTATGTCAAATCTGACAAATTTTGTCAATATGTCATGACAATGTTATGTTACATAAATAATACAAGTTCCGCTTATTTGAGAAGCAGAAATGTGTAAATTGTCAGCCTCAAAATAACAGTTTCATAAAAACGACAATTATATGTCAAACCCTAAGTTGCATTTATTACACTTTAGATAGCTCTCAAGTGCGCTTACGGTAGGTTACATAGGAAAGCTTGCCTGTTACTTCTGCAGTGACAATTCTACAAATTTGTAGATATGTCACCGAGAACAGTCTGTAGTGTAATATTTGACACATTTATCGGATTGTTACTTGTCAGCTCAAAACTTTTGTGAAACAACTATTTGTCAAAATGTCATACAATTCTACAAATTTGTCATGGCAAACTTGTAAACTTGTCAATTTTTATGAAACACGCATTTGTCGGATTGTAAACCTGTCTGATACTTTCCTGTCACCTGTCGAATTGTAACTTTTATTAAATAGGCCCCAGTGGTACACAAATATTAAGAGTACACCAGTTTTAGCATGGGCACAATGGATGCACATTACCTGTTTATGGATGACGTCTATTCATGTTTTCGGGCATTGGTGGATGACTACGTGTAAACCGAAGGAACTGTCCAAATTTTCCATTTTGGCCAAGGACATTGCCCATTTCGATTGGCTCTGCAGGTCCTCTGGCCTCGAACCTGCCCGGGACACGCTCGGGAGTCGTACGAGAGGGCGTTCAGAACTCCCAAAAATAATTCAGAGCTTCGAAAAGATCTGGTTTACGAATGTAACCTCATGCTTCAGGAAATTCTCGACAGTCTTCTTGTTCTCAGCATGGAACCCATTGTACAGGATGTGTTGCGGCTCATGGTAAACTCACATATTACGGATATCGTCTCCATTCTAGTAAAAAAGCACCTAGATTATACTTAATTTTCTGCAGACATCTGTTGAAACACCCATGAAAATACGGTATTTATGCATACAATTAACTTATATTATTTTTCCTGTTCTTATTGCTGCACATATTGTCATGCAAGAGTTAATGCAATATTTTTCACACGTCACTTCTATGATTTCAATTGCCTCTGTAAATTTAATTATTTTTATTAATTTTATTTTTCTTAACACGAACGATTTTTAAAACTTAGATGTATGGTGGCAATAATATTTATGTGTTCTTTTGATAGGCTAGTTCATTTTTCATTGCGTATTTATTGTTATGGCATTAATATTTATTTTTGGTGTGATCTCAATTTTGGAAGTGTTTCTATTTTTTTATTTTATTATGTCTCAGTTCCGAGATCACGTATTCTTTGGTTTTTATTCAGTTAGGTTGTTAGAAGTGGTTCATGTGGGTGGTTTGAATAGTTTTGATCCCCATTGGCCCACAGGCTTAAATCCTGATCGTTGATTGGCTGGAGCTATATGCCCCCTTAAGCTAGCGTCAGCCTGCAGACACTAACGTTCTCTTAGTTAGCAGCCTCCAACGACGTCAGACGTAGGGCAGGACCTCCCGTCCGAAGTGGACGGAGATGTAGGACCTTAAATTAGTTTTAGGGTGTGTAGACGTGTCCCAGAACCAACGTTTAAGTAAATTTGTAACCAGCAATGGAGCTTGTGTCAATGATCGCCCATTCGCGAGGTTAAGTGGTCAGGAGCTAGATAGTTTTAACACGCTGTCTACGTGCGTGTAGAGCGGAGCTTCACGCATCTCCGCCTTAATCCTGCTATGCCAAATCCTGCAAGACCGTCCTACCTTCAATCCGCTTGGTGATTAAAAGATAAGTCCTACAAAAAGATCTGACATTTTCATCTGGACCTAATTTTATTTAAAGTTTTAATCAGCTCGATATCCGTTAGCATTACACAAGCGACGCCATCTTGACTTTTATAAGTACGTAAATTTCTAGCTCACATACGCCCACTGCAAAACCTGTGATAAAAGTAGTTTCTACCACGAGCTAGACTGTTTAGTGAGAGCACAATTTGTTTTAACATAATATTTACTACAGAGAACAGTTTAATTAATTTTATTTAGAAACCGGTATATTCAGACTGTGGCAAGCTATGTCACGTAACCGTAAAAGGGTTCAAGTAGGCTAAGCATGACCACTTTTAGCGTTGTTAGGATAGTGTGTTGTCTTTATATCTTTTCTCATATTGCCATCAGGGTTTTTAATTATTTCTGATTTAAACAATTACAATACAAAAGGAAATGAAAAGTACAATAAATAAAATTTATTCAAAGGGCGTATCTGTTTGTCGTTTTCTCTACTGTAGTGTCAAGTTAACCTATTTCTTACCCAGGGTCTTACATATGTGTTTACTAGAGTTTTCAATTATCTGTCTTATTTTGGTGTACATACATAAATGGTGTACGTGCCAAATGCTAGTTTCTAGAGGGTGCTAATGGTAATAAACTTGTTCCCCTACTGGCCCAGGACATCACCGGGCAATTATACAGAGGCAGCCTAGGTAAGATCACATAATTTCCCACTGATTTATTGCAAGTCAGCTGTGCAGCCTGGTCACTCAAGTATTATATTTGTTATCCCATTGTTGCGTATAGTAATTCTAACACCATAAACAGCACATGTATATTTGAATATTGAATATAATATGATTGTATCTCATATCGGCTTTCGCAACGAGGAGGCCTTGTATGTGTTCTTCACAGCTCCCTACACACTATATTACATATTTATATGAATTATAAGCAATATTTCACTGTATAATAATATTTCAAGTACAATGTGAAAAAAAAAATTGACACTAGGGAGTCCACAGAGATCAGAGTTCAAACCTTGTTTAAGGGTTCTCCCTGGCTAGCGCATGAAGAGCGCTGCAGTGGTTAAAAAATGGTTGAATATTGTTTAGTGGCGGCTAAACACGAAAAGTAATTTAAAAACTTTCGAGCCCCGAGGCAAGTTTCAATTTTCCATTTCACCTCCAAGGATTATTTTTTGAGGCGTGAAAATGGTTTAAACGGGCGTTTTCAGAATCAGTTTTAGCAGTTTAATAACAGAAATTACAGAGCTGTCTGAAACACGCTTAATACTTTTATCGTTATTAACGTTCCATACAAATTGTAGGTTCTCCTCTTAAAGTCACGCACAAGCGAGTCGCCCACGGAAAGATGTGCGCGAGTGGAACGCCTGTGCATAGAATCGATGAGACAAGTGGTTAGTGAGGAACTGTCGGTCTAGTTACTTAAGATCTTAGAGACTTGGAACGCGCAAAGTAGCCGCGGGCAGGCGGAGGGAGGAGTTGCGCAATGTACCCAGAACAGACTGGAAGTTCAGAGGTGAATACAATCCAGTGATTAACTGCAAATGGTCAAATATTACTGAACCAGATAAAATAAGAACATGGAATCACTAAGTATCCTACAGGTATTATAGTTATTGCTACTGTGACCTATGTGTAAATATATAATATAAATATATGTATAGGCTGTTCACGGTAAAGTGAACAATTTTTAAGGCCCTTTCAACAGGCCTTATCCACTAATAAATATACTTTATCGCAGCTCCAGACGTTATCTTTTGGGAGTGGTGAAATGTATGAACTGTGTGACCGGAAGATACAAATCTTATAAAAAGATCATTTCAGCAGGGTCATAAAAAGTGCTCACTTTACCGTGAATCACCTATAGTAATGTAGTTACCGTTGAATATATCCATATAAATGTTTCTCTAAGAAATTAAGTAGGTGAAAATAAATTTCGATGGCATGCTGGTGTATTGAATGGAATCCAAATACAAGTATTTAAACAAAAACATTGTGTATTTCAGCAAGGTCGACATGGGGTAGACGTGTGTTTACCAAATATATAATGTATCGGACCAGGTTGCTACCAGCTTCCCGAATAGTGCCTATTCATTCGAAATGCACTCCTTTTACTAGTGTTAGTATGACAGGCTGTTTGCTTATGGTTGTTCGTCACGGCTAAGGTAGATCATCAGGGTAGCGAGTTAATTTTGCAATTTTTGTCTTACAGAAAGACAGTGGACTCCGGGCAAACTTGAGAAGTATTAACTCAATGGAATTTCTCACGTGTTTTAATATTAACATTCATTGTATATGTTGCGCTTTTAATTATTTTTAAAATTAGTAAATACGTCAACTGTTTTCACTGTTTTTCTTTCTGCAGTAGAATGGCGCATTCTTATGTATAATTATGAAATAACGCACTAAGATCTTGATGGATATTTTCCGTGTGGCGCTGGACTCACTTAATTTCTTTTCAATGACAATGTTTTCTGTCACTGTTGTTGAGCAACTGAGCCAGCTGCGAACAAGGCAAGAAGATTTGTTGGAAGTAATTTGTGCTCTCAAGTAAATATCCCCCCTACATCACTGTTCTTTCCACACACTCCCCAGGTCGCACGAACACACACTTATCTACTTTTATGTTACGTAGTACAACTGCTAGTGTTATGTGCCGTTTAGCAGCATGTACTTTTACTTAGAATTATTTTACTATGTTTTCTATATTTCTGCTTTCTTTAAATTACCTTTTATTGTCCCTCTACACACACGCGCGCGCACATTATAATCTGCCGCTTCATATATATCACTCTCACTCTTTCTCTCATATTTATATTTAGCTCTGTTTCTATCATTCAGTATCCATCTTTATCGCGCTATATATTTCTCCTTTTCTCTTTGTCTCTCTTTCCCTTTAACCTTCTCTCCTTCTCTCTTTGTCTCTGTCTCCCTCTTCTGATATTCAAGCTGAAGACATCGTTCAATTATTTCTGTTATGCAAATATTTTTGTATGCTTTGAGCAATTTTCTATGTTATAATAAATGTTATACTGTTAACTCTCTCCAATATTCATATACAATTGTATACGACAAACATTTTAAATCTATAATTTAAAATTTCCTTATTTTTCTTTTTGTGAGTTTTGGGGAAAATTTTATAATTTTTCTGTTGTTACCTCGATTGCTTCCCGTGATATTGTTGTGAAACAATATTTCTGTAATCAATTTATTGTAATTTTCTTAATTATGAACTTTTGGGAATATGTTGTATTTTTGTATGGCAGAACATGTGCCAACAAGGCCAACCCAGTACGATGCCAAAGCAAGAATGATTATTTCCAGATATTTTCCTTCCTGTTCTCCCCGAGGTAAGAACAGGAAGTTAAATTAAATTTTCGTAAGTGTTTCATATACGTAAATATAATTTTGCATACAGACTACATTAAAAATCTTATGGATTATCGTTTTTTTTTTTTTTTAATTTGAGGACATAGTCAACATCAGTGACTTCTAAAAGGCTGTTGGCCAAGTAATATTAAACAGCGCTGAAGTCAACGAAATTCAACACGACAGCCTTTCAAATTGAATGAAAATACGCGAGCCCCAAAATATATACTACGACAACCATCCAGGTAAAGAAGTGACATTATTTAGTTTCAACCTGGCTGCTGCCGAACTAGAATGGTGCGAGCAAATGTAAATCCAGCTAAAGTATGTATACGTTGAATCTCGTGCCTAACTCCTACCCGAGAACCGTTTAAATTGCACTACACATGATATATGCTTATTTATGAAGCAAGTATCGTGTTCCCTTTCTTAGTCTTGGATTTTCTACATGCAGTTAATTAAACTCTTATGAAATAGAGCATATCGTAATATACTATGAAAATAAACGAAAGAGATTGATTTTGATACGCAAGATCTTTCGACGCCGTGTGTTATAGAGTTTACAAATTACTTTTAGTATTACCACACGCTGTCGGAGAATTCTTCTCTCGCATTTTCAATAGAAGAAAAACGCCAGTTGTAACAGAAACTGTCAATATGTGCACAACTCGTTATGTGCGCTCCAACTTTCCGGGAACTGAAGGCAAGGAACGGAGCGCCGTGGTCCAGCTGCCAGCATGCTCAGATCCTTCGCTGTCGGAACATGATCTCTCTCCTTATCTGCCTCCAGGCACTTCCTTGTTTTATTACCTCCATAACTTGCCTTTCCCGCTCATTATCCACTTCCATCCCGCTTACGTCGCTCCCCCTACCGAGCTCCTTTTGTAATTCCCCTACTGCAGTTTATCTGCGCTCCAGTGCTGCCAACTGCCGGCGGGAGAAGACACTAGATTCCCTCGACAACTGCTTCCTCTCCCTCCGATGGATCTTTATCTTCCTGCGCGATCCTGCCTTGCCTTGCTTCTTTATTGCATTTTTACCCCCCCCCCCCCCCCATCGGAGCTTTTATCTAAGCTGTGTGTTGGTCAACAGCTCCAGGGAGTATAAACTGCGCTATTTATTTTCTATAAAGAGCCGCAGCCTTCTAGAGTACACGAGTGACCTTCATAAATCAGTCCCGAGCAGAAATTGAAAATGGGAACACTTTGTATTAAACCAAGTACCTCATAACGCTACTTCTGCTTATCTCTGCTTCGCGTACAAATTACTTTTAATATTTATACTCGCTGAAGCTTGGTGGGAAAGGGGAGTCATAAAATACGTATTCCTCAGGACGACACTTAAATTAGGTCCTACGTTCGTGAGCATTTATAACACCTTTCACCATAACTTTTTCAGGGACATTTTGCTCTCACGGAACATTTACTAACAGCTTCAGTACATAAGATCTAGACACACGCTTAAATAAAACTAATGTTCATTTTGCTTTCCGACTCATAAATTTAGCTCAGTCTTCACTTCCAGAACTTTTACAGAAATAAGAGAAAATAATACGGGCACTATTTGTGTGTTTATGTGTATGTGTGTGTTGCGTGTATGTTGTGGGGAAACTTCGCAATACTTCCTGAGGAGCTTTTATTTGTCTCCTCGTCGTACAAAATAATTTCAAGTATGCGTTAGCATGGAATCAAAACGAAGCAAACTTGTAATGAAATAAATTCAAATACGTACCATAAATGACTAAACAGTAGCCAAGAATTACATATGCAGTATTCAACGGGATATTCGCCACATCACAATAATTTTAAAGTTTTAAAGTCAAGTTTGGCATCTTAATCTTCACATAAATTAGCCCTCAAGTTCTGCCTTAAACACCGGCAATTTCTTGTTTAGGATTACGCCGTACTCGAATTACATCATGATTATGCGTAGAGCTTACATCATTTATAACTGGTAAGAAACGTCAACTTAAATCTTCCTACATGGATGTCAGTAAAACGTTGAAGAGAATTGGACGCTTAATAAGGAGGTCTTGAGAGCTGATGAGGATGAAACGAGGTGAAATGGAGAAGCGCCGGAATAGGAGGGAAGCCCCCGAGAAAACCCGTCGAACAGCTGCATCGTCCGGTACGAAAATCCGGGAGTGATCCCGCCGGGATTTGAACCCGGTTCACCTCAGTGAATGCGAGCTCTCTATACGCTATACTACCGCTGTCCGCAGTTAAACGTTGGACGTTTCCTGTAAAAGATAAGTTTCACAATAGCCTGTTTTCCTTAAACTACCCCCCCCCCCCCCATGGATGGTCAATTGGTGACTAAAAAAGGCAAAGAGAATAGTTCAGACAATAGATTCTGAAGATATTTTTAAGTAACTGTTGATTATTTAGAAAGGAAAAAATAATTATATTTTCTTCCTGTTCCTCGGAGAGTCTAGCAATTTCACATATGTCATATTATGCGATGTCATAATATGCAATGACATATTCAACATGATGTCTGTTGTAATGTTTTAAAAAATACATATAGGCTATTAACGGTAAAATGAGCACTTTTTAAGGCCCTTACAGCAGACATAATAACTAAAAAATTATATTTTTCAGTGACTTTGGATGTTAACTTTTGAGAACTATGAAATGTATAACTGCGTTTACTAGTCACATGTAAATTATTTTATTCACAGTTGCCGAAAGGCTGCAAATAAGCTGAACAGAACTTTCAAGCTCAGCCTCAAAAAATGTCCACTTTATCAAGAACAGCCTATATATATATATATATATATATATATATATATATATATATATATATATATATGTGTGTGTGTGTGTGTGTGTGTGTGTGTGTGTGTGTGTGTGTGTGTGTGTGTGTGTTTGTACTGTTACAGTCCCCATCCGTGAGACATTACTGGAGTTACGATATATTCCATGCCTTGTGATGGTCAGTAGACTACACAGGAATAATTTCCCGATTTGCTCCATCTTGTAACTTTCCTTTAATTATATTTTGGACTAAAACTAGTCAAATCATCTTGGAGCATACTATCGGTGAGTCCCACCCGATACGGAATTAAATCAGTAGGGCAAGCCTACTGATTTAATTATAAGTGAAATACGTATTGCATTTTACTGTCCCCCCCCCCCCCTGTAGAGCCATTGGCTGGCCGGTTCAGCTGTTGAACATGTTTCAGTTTTACGAAGATAATTATCCTGCATTTTCTTTTAAAAGAAAGTACTATATTCTTTCCGATGTTTGTGGTTTTCTCGTAGCGTTCTTGCTTCTGGTTGCTTGTGACAAGTTAACTCTATTCTCCGATGGATCTAAAGGTTAAGTGTTCTTGACTACTTAAAGTACTTTGGAGTGTACCGCCTTTGGTAATATTGTGTCATTTCTTTGGGTACAAAGAGTTAAAGCGTGATACCTATTCTGATTGCTGTAGAGGTCCTAATGTTAATATTTGAGTTGAATTTATGAACTGCAATGAAATAAGGCGTCTTACATACACTTCGTTACTTTTTTCTTCTCGCTGGTTTGATAGCAGTGAGAATTTGGCATAGGGAAATGCGTGTTAATGAAACTCTGTTTTTTTTTTTTTTTTGGCGTTCCTGTTAAATATAGATATATACCACAAGGAACTTTTTCGAGCATAAAAATACGCGCTTCTTTGCTATCGAAGCATTATACATTAATGCACTATACATGAATGTATATTTTTTTCCTGGAAAGATCAGAACACTTAATAAAATAATTAAATAATTACTGAAAAACCAATTGTAATATTTGCTCCCATGCAGAGCTTGGAGAGTATAATTTCTCACACTTTGGTTTTTGTTTAAAGTTTGTATATTCAGAATAGGCTTCAAAACCCCGAATTTCATTAACAAGTATTAAGCCATGCCAAATTCTTGCTGCTTTCAAACTAGGCAACAGCCTTAAGAATGTGAGAAAGGACAGTTTGAGATTTTTTTTTTTTTCTGGAACTGCTCCTGTTGAGTGGTCGTGGGACTGGACAATCGATCTCGGAGTAACTCGAGGAACTACCCATACATCAAAGTTTTACGTCTCGCCTTCTTTCCTTTTATTTCTGCGCTCTCAATGCCAGAGTCCCCTTCGTTACAGAAAATAAAACCTCCAGACTCCAAGACGAGCAGAGCAAACTGCAACAGAGGTGTATGTCCTGCTCTTTCTAAGCAAGTCTCGTCGAGATGTATAGAGGTTATAGCGTGGTTCCCAACTCTAAATAATAGTTTTCTGTCAGGCATCACTTTGTAATATTTCATAATTACGTCTAATAATAATCGCATTGCAATTGCTGGTTAAAGGTTAAGTAAGCACTTTTGAAAACTTTGTTTAGATGCTATAGATGGTTAATTGAACAGTTTTGAAATCAACCTTTGAAAAAAGACACTTCTGCTACCTGCATATATTTTAAAGGGCACACTGACTGGTATGCACACAGTAAATTTGGTTTAGGCTGTTCACGATAAAGTGGACACTTTTGAAAACCCTCTCATTAGGAATAATAGTTAATAAGTAATTTTTTTAGCCTTAGGCGTCAATTTCCGAGTGCGGTCGAATATACGCACTGTATTATTACTTACATGGCAATTTTTATTTAAAAAGGTGGTTAAAGTATAAAAAATAGCTGAAAGAAATAATTAACTCGGTCCTTAAAAGTGCTCACTTTACCGTGAACAGCCTATAACGATGGCGGGTAAGTATTTCCATGTCTTGGCGTAAAATTAAAGGTGGTAGGTAAACAATAACAAGCTTTCTTTTGCTTTCTGTTACCTACTCTTAATCCATATAAGTATAAGAATGACCACATTCGCAACACTTTTGCTTTTCTAATGCTGCCACAATTTGAGTTGACTGACGCATGAATAAAGTAATCAGGACCATGGCAATGTTAATTTTACATGTTGCGGAAAATCACACAACGTTAACTTGTGAACACAAGTAGAACTTAAGCGGAAATTTCAAAAGTTCTCAGCTTACCGTGAATAGCCTATAGTTTCTTCTAAGATTCCATTGTGTACGTTTTAGTGACGTGGGAAAATATACACTACCAAGGTCATCATGATATACATTACGAAGTCGATTCACAGATACTAAGAAATTATTAAAGAGGTCAATCGGAGTGTTTCTATTGCGCCAACTTTTGAAATGATGTGTACAAAACAAAATGAATTCAGCGCCGATTTAAAACACTACATGTTTAATTAGTCGGTAAAACTTAGAACTGCGTTTCCTAGCTACAAACTTTATTGTACGCGTGATAGTGCGTGTTTGCATTTAAATGTATGCCAATAAATGCACACTGAGAGAAAGGTTTATTACAACGAACAAAATACTTGTTTGTATAGTGTTTGTTAGTACATTTGATGCTCCATAGTATTAAAATAATCATAATAGTTCTCAACAGGAAACTAAAAAGTTAAGCTGTAAAACTTGAAAAAATTTTCTGCGTGCGTTGTCCAGTTCTTCTAATGTTTCCTGTTTGTTATTTTTACCGTGACAACATAGATGTCACCACATGGCTTAAAAATAAGTCTATAGCAGCCACTCCATTGGAGATTACTGTCGCGCATAGTTCACCGAACATTTTCGTGTGTTCTTGTTGAATTTTATGCTGTAGAAAAGTAGTCAGAATTTTACAGAAAATAGTGAACAAGTGAGGTGAGCCATTTTTATTTAGATCATATATAATCTGTTATTTAGAATATACAAGTGCTATTTGTTTATGCGCATATTTTGTTTTGTCAGGTTTGTTATTCTTACTCAGGTTCGGTTTTCAGTATAAATGGGGCTGTTTTGCTGCAGCCAAAAAGTGGAGCAAAGTAACCCGACGTTTTGTATTTCGTGTTATTTTTATCATTATTTTCCTTTTATCGATAACTATAGGCTATTCACGCTAATATGAGCACTTTTGAAAACCCTGCTTAAGATCTATTTGCATGAACATTGTGTATTCTTCCACCACATTGAACAATTAACTTTTGCTTGGGCCTGATCACTTTATGCGTGCGTCGTAGCGGGTATTTTTTTTTACAAAAGCTAATATTTTACTAATGTCTTTATTCTCACATATATGCATTGAGAAAACAAAAATAAAATATTTCAGTATCGACAAATGTTAACTTAACACATGTAATTTAAAGTTAGCACATGGAACTATTTTCTTTCCATAGTTTCCAACTTTGCTGGGTGCGTGACGTTCAGTGTGAAAGTTAAAATACACGCAGGTGAAATTTTTCAAAGGTTGATTTTAAAAGTGCTCACTTTATCATGAACATTCTTCAAATGTATGTATGCGGCTGTTTAGGTGTGCAGTTATGTGTGTAATGTTTGCTGCATGTGTTTGCATGGTCATTACAAGAATTTCCTCTTACACGGATAGTTTTTGCTGCAGTGAAGAAAAATTCAAAATGTAAGAGAGAATAAGTGGCCGGATATCAGTGACGAATATACAGACGATCTATGCAATACACAGACGTGCTTTCAAGAATCATAAAACGAATAAAAATATGTATTCCAAGCAGTAAACAGACAAATCGGAGTGTTTGTCATGTTCCAGTATGAAGTTCAACTCTATCCAGGAGTTATTGAAAGTTTTAGTGAAAGTGGTACAACAATAATAAATGCAATGATGAGGTATCCGAAATCTTGTAAGCAGCCGTCCAAAAAGGACATGTATTATTACGAATGCGAGGAAGTCATGGGGAGTATTAATCCTCCACGAAGGCTAAGTAGCAGATGCTTCTTCCATGTCCCCAAGTTGCAGTCCAATAGCTATAATTAAAAAATAGAGACATCCATGAATCTATTAGATGTGCATGTGGTGTATGCAATTTTCCCATTTCAGTGGAATTCGAAAGTTAATTTATCTTTACATTGATGATTAGAGACACAATGATTTTTAGTAAACATATAAATATACCGAATATATTGCTTTTAATTTTCTTTCAAATTTCCTTAAAAGAAACTCATTTCTATTGAAATTGACCTGTATATTGAAAATACAAAATATTTTGCAGATTCTGTAAATTTTTGGTTACCCATAGTCTACATACACAATGCTAGAGGACTGACTTTACTGCAGTACATTTTTCTATAACTTTTGCATGAATTTACGGACTGGAGCAAAATAACACACTCTGTGCGTTACTTTACGCCACTTACGCCACAAAAATTCATAAAACCTAAATGTGTAGATCAAATCAGTACATGTGTAGATCAAATCAGGGCATTGAGAATATTTCCTTTAGTGCCGACGATACGCTTTCACACATATATATATATATATTATTCCTGTGCAGTTCCTACTGTTCTAGGTGTAGGTCGTAGTGTAAGGTGTCGTGTGTCACGCAAACGAACGAGGTCGAGGTCTTGAGAGCCGACGTGGGTTAAGGAGGTGAGTGTGGAGCAGCGCGGGAATGCTAGAGCTGGGGAAACGGGAAATCTCCAAGAAAACCCGCCGACCAAACGCATCGCCCGAGCACGATTCCCACATGCGAAAGCCCGGGAGCGACCCCGCCGGGAATCGAACCCGGTTTGCCTAAGTTGGAGGCGAATAGTATGACCGCTACACCACCGAGGGCCTTGCTCGTGGCTTCTACTCCACAAGTGACGAAACACCCGTGGAGAGATGTTGACCCATGCCGTCTGCATAGCTACCCATAGCTCCCTGCTATTTGAAAATGCAGGATCGTTGGTGCGTACGAACCTCCACATCACGTCCCATAAATGCTCTGTTGGGTACATATCGGGTGACTAAGGTGGCCGCGGCCGGTTGAAGCTCTCCAGAATGCTCCTGAAAACCAATTCTGGACAACTTGGGCCGATGACACCATGCATTATCCTGCTGGATTAGATTGTAAAGGGCTTGTTAACGTCACCCCGCTGTTATGCCTGAAGGCTTATCAGAGGACGGCTTGCAAGCTAACTCGTGACCTAACTTTTAAACTAACACCCATGCCTTACTTGGAATTCAAATCCTTCTAGACTATCCCATTATTGTGGGGGTACGTGAAGTTGATGAAGGGCAGCAATGCAATGTCATGAGCAACACACAGTTACTCTCGTGATGGCAGAGCACGGATCATACAGGTCCGGGTACTTCCCAATACGTAACAGTGCAGTGACGACACCGACTGTTGCCGTTTCATAGTGCTATCCCATTACTTTTGGTATATCCGCGTATATTGGTCGGTAAGTGTATTTTCATATTTTTTTACCGCCGTAATACATATAAATTCCTGTGTAACTCACGCTAGACGATAAGTTTTCAGCTATTTTTTCCATCTTTATTTGCGTCTGAATTCCCCCCACCCCCGTTTTTCCTATATATGGATGGTCACTGAAACTTTTTGTAGGAATTGATTCTATTAGGTAGATGAAGTCTGAGGCATGTCATTCCTGTTTGCTTGCTCGCATAATTTTCCATATGCACAGAATTCATATGGAATTGTTTATGATACACATACGTTTTATTTTGTTTTGTGGTGTCATCGTGTACTTACAACTTTCTGTGTGAATATCCGATACATTTGTAACCGGCGAAACTTTGGCAATATACTTTATCCAGCACAGATATAATATCACAACGTCGCAGTAATGCTGTTGTAATTACATTCACCGTCGAAATAACATTTGCACCCACAAGGAAGAATCGGACTGCAATAATATTCGAAAGGAAGGATAAGTGACCAAGAACAAGAAATTATTACAAATTGAGACTGGTATGAATAATGTTTATTCCTCTTCACATACATCTCAGTACGGTATGAAGTCTGGCTGCCATGTTTGCCAACACATTCAGCCAGATATCGCTGTATGACGTTGTAGAAGTCCCTTACGCTGTCCTGGGATAATCCATCATGTGCAACTTTAAAATTCCCTCGCATTTCCTGCGGATTTTGCGGTAGGGGTGGAGTCACGATAAAGCAGCCGGTAGCATCCACACATTTTAAGTTGGAGATAAATCTGGTGATACGGTTGGAAATAACAATGTATACATTTCTTCAAATCACGCTCTTGAAACAGCAGTGGTATGACACGAGCATTGTTCAGTTGTGATAGGGCGCTGGCGTGGGCGTTCACAAACGGCAGGGCCACTGGTTGCAGGACCTAATGAATTTACCGTTGAGCTGTAAGAGTGCCCGTGATTAAGACCAAAGGGGATCGGGCCTCGTACGAAATCGCACCCCACACCATTACACCAGGCAGTCTGGACGTGTGAAAACAAACAACCCATCTTGGCCCTGCCCATGTTGACTCCTCACACGGATGCGTTGGTCGTTGCCACGAAGACAAAATCGGGAGTCATCAATGAAGATTAGCCGCTGCCAATCTGTGTCAGTAGAAGGAAAATGGCGAGTTGGCCACAAGGGCGTGAGGCGGTGGAGCGGTGGAGCTATTCATGCTCTGTCGTTCCGGTTGGCTGTCAGCCATATTGTCCGCCATGTTGGATGCCAGTGCCAGGTCTACCGTAAGATTGTTGTGGTGAGGGCGACATGAGGCCTGGCATTATCACTTGTTGGACAGACATCACCTTCTCTCCGTATACAGATGCAATTCTCTTGTGAATAATTACAGGTTTCGTGTTTTCTGTTCACAGGAAACTGATAAAAGCGCACACCTCCTCCCTTGACTGTTCAGTACATTCGTCATTTTGTAACTGTTGCTGTGCTCAGATTCTGTTTTGCCGACTTGTGCACCCACGCGCTATCTACTGGTGGAACTACAAATCAGTGGATACATACATTGCTGTGAGCTAAGATTCTTTGTTTATAAGTATTAAAATAAGTAAATTTGCTTTTTGACTTGACCTTCTAATACTCTCCACTATCTGCAATACACCACTCCCAAAAACAGCTGTGAACAGATGAATGTGTGACGTGGAGAAGTTGAGTCGACCTTGCAGCAGCACACGTCAGTTTTAGTGTGAGTAATAGAGTCTTTATAGAAAGAACATCGAGATATCATATAGTTTCTCACAAATGGAGCTCACACAGCGGCGGATTTTTACTGCACCCTGGAAACTGTATATGGCTAGCATTAAGTGCTGCTGTCATCAAAGAATGGGTGTTAGGTTTTCGCATCTGCCAGTCGTTACAACCGAAAGACCACTGGTTAGGGTAACAACATGTCAATATCATGGCAGTCAATATCCAGAGCGTTTTTGAGCTAGTGTAGATCGATAGAAGGTTCACAGAAGAGCAGTTGGACGCTATGGTCAGCATTGGCCACGGAAGTGCACATACGATACTGCGTTACAGGCTGTGCTTTTGTAACGTTTGCGTCCAACGAGTCACACATAACCAGACTGCAGAACACATAATAAGGCACGTGTGCGGTCCTGTCAAAAACATCTGGACTGCTGCTGATTGGAGGGTGAAGAGCTCCCCATCCACCTTGTGACAGGAGACGAGTCCATTTGCCACCACTATAAAGCCTGGTTCACATGTACGCCGATCACGGCAAACAGAGAGAGCGGAAAACTATAACAGCAAGTCAGAAGCCGTCCTCGTATACGGATTCTGTGCGTCTCGAGCGGGAACCGAATACGGCTTCTGATTGGCTGTTCTAGTTATCCGCTCTGTGTGTTCGGCGTGATCGGCATAGATTGGAACCAGGCATATATTGAAAAGCGAAAACGTGCAATGCCAGCGTGCAATGGAAGCATGCGCGAACACCAACCTAAGATGAGCAGTGGCAGGACATTGTAAAAAAAGGAGAAAATTACTGGGTTCTTCAATCGCTGTTTGACAAGTACGTAAGGGATTATCTGAGTGAGGTGCGACGATCAGGACCATCGATACATCAGAACCCTTCCCATTTCTGCGTAGTAAATCAAGACAAAGATGCGTAGTTTCCTGATGAATGGCGTAATCAACATTCGCTCTAGACGCCACGCAACAGTACAGAAGCTGCTCTCAGCACATTCCACTGCGAAGTACTGGCCCATCCTGCTTCCTGTATTGACCAGTCACAGTGGTGTTTTCATGTGTTTGTGCATAAGAGTCATCTCACAACCACAAGAATTCTTTATAAGAGGCATCCGTTGCTTGATATCTCAGTGAGAGTAGTGTGTTGCCAATGTAGGAGAATATTGACATGAATGTAAATTACTTTCCTTTGAATGTCTTCTGCACACTTTCGTTTGACAGGTCCTTATATTTCAAGAAGAACGCTGGAATGACAACAGTAAGTGATAACAAAATAAAGTTTAGTAACCGAAATAACCATAGGTTTTAATGATGTACAATTTAAATCCAACCATCTTCAGCTCAGCTTCGCTCAGTCAATGCAAATAAGTAAATTTGTGCAATAATTCCTCATGGATATTAACGTACAGGAATTCACAGACACGGTAAAAATATGTTAGAACCAAATAATTTGCTGGGATTGCATGAGTAGATGTATAATGAGAGAGCTGGCTCAGCCCTTATTTTCAACGAAATATCGAGGGGGTTTGCTTCCAAATCAAGGTTTTTGAGGCTACATTTGGGGTCTAAAAATTTTTAAAAAGGAGCTCTCAAAAACAAGCAAATTTAAGCCAAAATCAAGCATAATTTGCATTTTTTCAAACCAGTCATGCAGAATTTGTGCCAATTAAAAAAACAGTAAAATTTAAGCAAAAAACATGTTAATTTCTTGCGTTCTAGAAACGCTAATTTTGCGAGCGAGTAATCTAAATCAAGCAATTTTATGCCAAAAGATAAAATCAAGTGAAATATTAAAAAAAAATAATGAATATAATTCAATGTATTCAATTAATACAATTTCATGTATGGTTTTTCCATTTTTTTCATTTCTTTAAGCCTTTATACCCGCCCCGCATTCATTATTTTTAAACTATTTTCATCAATTATCTTTCCATAGCGATCTGGTAAAATGATTTTATACCTGCCATCTAGAATGCAATTAATTTTTTTGCCAAACTTACATTCGTAAATTTGAAATTCTGTGGCTTCATACCATTTATTAATTTCTATATCCGATAGTTTAGTCAATTCATATGAATTGTTTAACTTCTTGAGGAGTGCTTCCATTTTGGTTTGTGTTATTTAAAAGGAAACAAATTTAATAAGACTGCAAAAATTTTAAATTACAAAAAATATTTTATCTCCTTACAAAATATTTTTCTGTATAAATAAAATGTAACCGGCTTTTGTAATAGAAAATAATAACACATGCAAGCAATGTAAAAAGTGTGGCGAAGTATCAAACATAGAAAGTTCTGCACCGCATGAACACACAAATGATAAACATTTTAACATCTGTAAAAAATGTTATAGTGAATATGCTAGTTGTCGTTATTAGTTTAAAAAAAGAAAAGTAATGCGTGAATGTAAAAAATATGTTTATAATGCATCTCTCAAAAAGCACAAAAATAATAAATCGCCCAATATGGCATTAGTTAATTTAAACGAAAATCACCACGATATCTATCCAACAAAAACCTGTAAAGTCTGTAATAAGAATAAATCTATAAAATTATTTTCTCCTAATAAAACTACTACGTACAAACACGCAAATATATGTAAACATTGTTTTAGTAAATATACAAAGAAATATTATCAAAACAAGAAGTTAAATACAGTTTCCCCATCATTTAGGCACTTTTCGGGTTCTCGAATTATCCTTATTTTATAACTTATTTATAAATTTATATTTCTTATAAATAATGCATTATGGCGACGAACAATATAACAGTTTAGTTGAGCAATATGACAGGGAGGGATTTCAGAGTTATAGCTAGAGATTTTGGAATAAAATATATTAACAGGCTAAAGAAAGATGATTTAGTTAGAACTCTTATAATATTTATTATTGATGGGCAAAGAAGAAGAAACTTCGCAAATTTGCCATTTTCTTATGCCAATATCAATGAATTATATAAGAAAGATAGAAAGAAATTGAAAAAATATTTCCATTCTCTAATAATCTATTTGTAAAACAAGAGAAAAAGGAATTAAAAGAACTATTCCCATTTTCTAATAATGTATTTGTAAAACAAGAGAAAAGGGAATTGACAGAAATATTCCAATTTTCTAATAATGTGTTTGAAAAGCCTAGAAACAAAAGTAAGCGGGTAACAGAATGGATAACAAAGAATAATTTTACGAATTTACGTTTAGCTGATGCCGATATCAATTAATTATATCCCAAAGAAAGAAAGGAATTGGAAGAGATATTTCCTTTTATAATAATTTATTTGTTAACAGAAGAAGTAGAAGAACCAATAAAAATTGCTTAGTTAATAAAGCTTTTCAAGGTAGGATATCAACTTATTACATTGAAATTTCCTTTAGTTTAGTAAAGCCAGGTCATTTTTTAAATTCAGTAAAACATAAGGTTTTTGAAATAATATGCAATAATCTAATGACATTTAGGGGGCTAAAAACTAATATTAAATTATATACCAATTGTCGTAGGCAAGAGAGTAACCAAGTAGAATTATTAACATTTCAATCACCCAACTATACAGTATTGTATGAAGGAGATATTAGAAGGATTTATAAATTCATATACCAAGAAATATGATTACACAATTACACAATTATCTGAATTTCAAAAAAGACGTTCTGGATGGGCTTTGGATATAGTAATTGGAATACAATTAGCAATAAATAAGTATAAGCCATCAAATGGACCAGCATATATTGAAATACCAGAAGTGATTAAGAATAAAAAATCATGTATTAATGTTAAGAAATATGATCAAAAGTGCTTTCTTTGGGCAATAAAATCTGCTTTATTTTCAGCAGGCTAAAATTCGGATAGAGTAATTAAATATAAAAACCGTGGCGCTTGATATCTATACAGTAGTACATAAATGTGACAATATCGTATTTAAACTGACGATATACCAAAAATATAAAATCAAATTGAAACATCTATAAATGTTTACTCTATTGAAGGTAATAAATCCATGGTATGTTTACTAAAACTTACGAAAAATAAAAAGGAATAACAATAAATTTACTTTATTTCAAAGAAGGTGATAACTCGTATTATTGTTGAAGTAAAAACTTATCGAAGCTCCTTTCAGAACAAAAAACTAATCACAATGGTAAAACTTATATATGTGATATGTGTCTTCAATGTTTTTATTCTCAAGAGAAATTAAGTAAACATATAGAAGGCTGCTCTAAAAATGAAGCAGTAAAAATTCAGTTATCTTCGAAAGGAGAGCAAATATTTTCAAAAATTATAAACATACAATGAAGGTTCCTTTCGCAATATATGTCGATTTTGAGTCAATTTTAAAGAAAATATCAACAGTTAAGCCAAATGCAACACAAACAACTAAGTTTAAATTAATAAAAGAATATCCAGTCTAATGGTCTTTATAAGGAAATACTTAAAGAAAGATATAATATTACTAACGACCAAATAAACAACATTGATTTAAAATTGAATGACGAATCATATAATATGAAATGTCAATTGCATTAAGCATCTGATTTTTGCTATTATATTGTATCTGCTTATGGTGATTATAAACCACCAGTAGTTTATCGAGGTCCAAATGCTCGTAAAGTTTTTAGACAATCAATTAAAAAAGAAGAAGAAGTTGGGGAAACATATTCATAAATTGAGCCAATGTATCCACTAGCAAAAGAAGAAAACGTGTTATATAGTAAATAAAAGAAATTTGCTGTATGTGAATGTGTATACGATGCACATTTATTTATTAAAGAGTTAAGCTATGATAAAAAAAAACTATAGATTTACCTGCAAGTGATGAAGAGAAGTTTATTACTTTTGGGAAAGGAACAGAAAATTTTAAATTATATTTATAGACACTTTAAAATTTATGGCTAGTAGTTTAGCTAAATTATCATCGAAATTAAGTAGAGAGAAAATGAAACACTCACAAAAACATTTTCCTAATGATAAAGTAAATTTAGCTATGAGAAAGGGTGGTTATCCATACGATTATACGGATACATGGAAAAAATTTAACGAAACCGATCTTCCACCAAAAAGTGAATTTTATAATAAATTTAATGAATCTGACATAACTGACAATGATTATGAGCATGCAAAACATTTATGGGATCAATTTAATATTAAGAATTTTGGTGAATTACATGGTATATATTGAAAAAGCGATGCATTACTATTAGCAGATATATTTGAAAACTTTAGAAATACATGTATAAATGCATATGATTTAGATCCATCGTGGTATTTGTCAATGCCAGGATTATCTTTGGATGCAATGTTAAAAATGACCAAACCACCATTGTATTTATTACATAATTATGATATGATTTTAATGATAGAAAAAGGAATTAGAGGCAGAATATCATAATGCTGTAGACGATATGTTAAAGCAAAACATTAATATTTAGAAGATTTTAACTTTGATCAAGAGTCCAACTATTTAACATATCTCGATGCTAATAATTTATATGACTGCACAATGTCACAATATTTACCATATGGTGGTTTCGATTGGAAAATTTTACAGCACTTCATTTTTACACTGAACATATATTAAATTTGGATGATGATTGTAATTATGGTTATATATTAGAAGTTTATTTAGAATATCCACAAGAATTGCATAATTTTCATAAAGATCTTCCATTTTGCTCAGAAAATAAGGTAGTTCCAAAAAAAAGCAATCTAAATTATTAACAACTTTACATAAAAAAGAAAAGTATGTAATACACTATCGTAATTTGAAACAATGCTTAAAGAATTGATTAAAACATACTAAAATACATAGAATATTGAAGTTTAATGAGTCTGATTGGTTGAAGAAATATATAGATTTAAATATAATGATGAAAACTAACACTTAAAATGACTTTGAAAAAGATTTTTATAAGGTGATGAATAATTCTGTGTTCGGCTAAACTATGAAAAATATTAGAAACAGAGTTGATATATGACTAATATCAGATGCAGAAAAATGCGAAAATTAATTGCAAAAGTAAATTTAAAGAAAATTACTATATTTAAAATTTAATAAGCCTATTTATGTTGGCATGTCAATTTTAGACATATCGAAATAGTTCATGTATGATTTTCATTATAAAGTAATTAAACCAAAATATGGTAATAAAATTGAATTATATTATCAGGATACCAATATATATCTCTCTCTCTCTCTATATATATATATATATATATATATATATATATATATCATAAAAACAGAATATTTTTGTGAAGACATGAAAACAATATTAGATAAATTTGATACAAGTGATTATCCAACTGATAACATCTATAACATGCTGCAAATAAACAAGAAAGTTTTAGACAAAATAAAAGACGAATGTAATAGCAAAATAATGAAAGAATTTTTTAGTTTAAGAGCTAAATTGTATGCATATAGAGTTGGCGAAAGCAGAAAAAAAATCGAAAGGTGGGAAAAAATGTTTTGTTAACAAGAGAATAACATTTGACGACAGTAAGAAATGCTTGTTTAACGAAAAAACACAATATAGAACAATGAATCTAATAATATGCGACATGTATGACATTTATACAATAGAATTTAATAAAATAGCATTAAGTCCTTATGATAACAAAAGAATTATACTAGAAAATGAAATAGATACAGTTTCCATATAGTTATTGAAACAGAGAATCTTAAACATCTTTAATTTCTAAAACCATATCGATGTCATCACCATCGAAATCAATCAGTTTGCCATTTTTGTCTCTAATTTCCAAAACAATATGAATAAATCGCTCATTGTTAATTTGATAGAAAATTTAAATTGTGGGATAATAACTAACATAATCTCTGAAGCCAAGCATAGCTTTGGTGGAAAACTAGCAGTTATATCTGTTTCTAAATGATTAGGTTCGTCATATTTGATGAACATACCATATGCCAAGTTACAGTGGATATTGATTGTTTTATATGGATTAAAATTGGGTAATTTAGTACCTACAACAATTTTGTATTTTTTAATCAGAATATTCCTTTCAAAACCAAGAATATCAGAGAGTCGTTTGTCAAATTTAATATCAAACTTAGATTTAATAGATATTTTATTTTTTACATTATCTGCTGTTAATTCACTATTGTTTGATGAATATGGATCGATTGAATTTAAAGCTTCTTTCCCAGATTCAATATCGTATTGGCCCCTAGGGATACTTATAACTTCTCTTTACCAATAACACTCATTTTTTCAATGGTCATTATAGTATTATCGTCTATATTTGGAGTCAAAAATTTCGTATGGAAACTAACTAATGCAATCGACTTATCTTTATGAATTATGTCATAGTGAAGTTTCTTCTTCAGTAAATACATATTATTTGTTAACTTGAATACTTTATTGTCCATTTATCTATTATAAAAATTATTGTTATTAATTGAAAAAGCAGCAGCCAAAGCAGCCTATGATGCATAAAGTTAATTGGGGTGTTGGTGTTTTGATTTCTGAAAGATATTCTAAAAAATAAAAAGAATGACTAATTATTGTCTCACAACATTAGAGGTATAATCATAGGCCCAAACAAGTGTGAGAAAACTAATTTAATGACCAATTTTATTTATAAGTTAGAATGGTTAACTTTTAATAGACTTTATGTTTACTCAAAAAGTTTGAATCAATCCAAATATATTCTGATACAAAATGATTTTGATGAGGCATTTAAAAAATTGCATATTTTTTAATAATACTGAGTAAATGGTCACTTTAGATTAATGTGAAGATGAATCTCTAATTGTATTTGATGATGTTGTTTTAGACAATCAAGACATAATTCGTGAGTAATTTAGTATGGGAAGGCATAAAAATATTGATGGTTTTTATTTAGCACAAACATATTCGAAAATTCCAAAATAGTTGGTACGAGATAACACTGATTTCCTGTGTATATTTAGACAAGATGGCACTAATTCAAAACACATTTATAATGATTTTGTTGGAGAGACATGCCTTACGAGAAATTTAAAGATATTTGTGCCAAATGTTGGGAGGAAGACTATGGATTTATCACTTTAGATTTGAGTCGAAAAATGAATAATGGAAAGTACAGAAATTATATCAAAATTATATTAAATTTTAAAATTTTTTGAATACAGCTTTACATTAAAACAAATGTTAAAAACGAACATAAAATTAATGTTAAAATGAATGTTTAAAAAATGAATGTTGAAATGACCGTTTAAACAATGTGCATTGCGTTATTGCCTTTGAATTAGATAACTATAAAAAAATATTTAAATTTTACAAAACATCTGTTTTATTAATCCAAGAGTTATGCAAAGTATCAAAACCTAAGCATTTTACATAAATTTTATCGCCTAAGTTTTTAAGACTTTTTGACCAAATATTCATTGAGATAGTCAGTTTTCATAATTTCGAATTCATAAATACTGTCTTCCATTTCTTCTCCATTAGTATATTTTAATTTGTAAGTACCCACATCATAATTTAAAACTTTACAAATACTAAAGAATTCAGTTTACCAATTAGCAGCATAGCCCTTTCAAAAAAAATTTTCTTTGCTCTCATGATGACATCTCCAAATTTTGTATTTCGGTTTAGTACACACGTCTACAAAATATGTTTGCATTAAATTTTTTTTCATTGGCCCTATTGAAATCAATGGGTTTCATGCCAATATTCCTGTGTTGTGTTTTTGTATTCTTTCACTAAATCTTCTAGTATATTTGTCCATTTATAGTTTCCATTCAAGACAAATTTCTTCTGCATTATATTTTTCAAAGTTCGATTAAATATTTCTACAACACTTGCTTTCAATTCACTAAATGAAGAATAATGATTTATATTATATTTTTTCATAAGTTCTTTAAATGTTTTATTATAAAATTCGGAAAGTCTCTTTGTTTACTGTCTGATTTCCTTTTCATCAATATAGATTCTACAGTATTTACTACATTTTTTGCTGTTTTGTCTTTAATTGATATTTGTGGTTTTTATATTAATATTTTTAGTGACCTTCTTTCTCTTCGGACCAAGTATTTTCCATTTATTGAAAAAAATAACTAAAATATATGTTTTTCGTATAATCCTATTGTGGTCATCAAGCCATCATCTAATTCGGATATTTTAGTTTTTATTTATTATAAAAGTTAAAATATCACCTATGTTAACATCAAAAGGCTTACTGTAATCTATTTTTTGAGATCCATTGCAATTCATTAAAAAAATAAAGAATATTTTCTTATTATCTAAGTGAAAATTATTATTGCTTTTATTCCAAGTTGCAGGTAAATAAAATGTGTGATTTTTCTCTTACATTTTTCAATTTTCGAGTTAATAAGTATATCACAATAATTCAAAACTTATTTGTTTAAATTTTATAATTTTGTAGCTATTTCTTTGTCTAAATATCTTTTATTGATAGCATCTTTTACATCTACAGGATCAGCCATATTATTGATTCTACGATTTGAAGAGAAAGATAATCTGTTGTATAAACAAAAATTTTGCATATTTAGTCTCGTAAAGCAGAAACAATAATATTATATTTTGATTCTATGTATGTTATTAAATCAGAAACAATGTTATTGTATTTTTAATCTATGTCCTTTTTTAAAGCATAATCTGCAATATGTTTACCAAAAAATCTTTTATTGAGAGCTTCTTTTCCATCAATGGGATCAGCTATGTTAACAACTCAGTCTTCTAAAAATGAAATATAAGATTTTGTAAAGTCAAAACAAGTGGTTAGTTTACTTTGTAAACTAGAAACACTCGAATCTCACTGCAAATCTACATATAATTTTAAAGCAAAGGCATTAGTGTCAAAAAATTTTTTAAAGATTTGATCAATGGTTTCCCGAATATATCTGCAATTTAATACAATAGAAATTATATCATGAAACTTGGAACCTCTCGAAAAAAAGGTGCAATACTATTAAACATAGATGCCCACATATAATTGAATTAAAATTCTGAATTCGGTCATCATTGTAATAAACACTTATGTCTTTGAAATAATTAACTAAAGTAGTAGGAATATTTCCTTACAAATTAATCAAAATAGTAAACATCATTATTTTCTTTAAAATAGCAAACTCAGTGAGTGCCTGGATTTTTTTTAATGTCAAAATTAACCACGGCTCATTCATTTTTGTGGATACTGTTCGGTAATTCGTCATTCTGAAATGCTTCATATTGAGCAGTTTTACGTACTTTTCGGTATCAATATTAGATAATGGAACTAAATTTTTTTGACCTTCCTCTTTTTGCAAATAATCCTTTTCCAGCCGTATTTTCCATTGCTAAATTGTGTATTTTTTGTTCTAATTCTTTTTTATTTTTACTAACTTGATCAACTATACCGTAAATTGCACTACCTCCTCCTATTAAACCACTGACTGTCCCTAAAGCAGCAAGTACAATGGGAATAATTCCTCCACGATGTAAACCACTTTCAGATTTTCTTTGGTCATATTTTTTACTGTTGGCAATGATAAAGTTCATTTTAAACTTTTGCCTTCTTTCAATTTTTAATTTTTTCTCGCAATTTTATCATCTGTTAAAAATGTATATATACCCAAATCTTTTAATTCCTCAAAGAGGGAATATCGACAGTTATATTTGTTATCTTCATTTATAAGTAAAATATATATATATATATATATATATATATATATATATATATATATATATATATATATATATATATATATATATATATTCAATAAAACATTTTAATTCCCCAACCAAATTTTCTTTTTGTAAACATTGTTGAGGCAACGGCAGCAGAAGCAATTTTTTCTCCAATCGAATTATTTTTATCTAACATGAAATCTTAAGCTTCCTTTCGTAAAATTTTATCAGCTTTGTGACTAGAATCTAAATCTTTATGATCTCTCTAAGCAATTTCGTGATAATTGCATGCTTCATGTAATTTATTTATTCCTGTATCGCCTCTATCCAATCTTTCATCTAATTTTGTAAATGCTCCACAATAATTATAACCAGGGAAATGCATTTCGGGTAAATTTAAATTGTTTAATGTCCAATTTATTATAAAATTGCCATGATATTCAGAGCTCCAAAATGAGTGTGGAATTACATTTAAAACTCTTATAAGATAATCATTTCCTTTTGGATTATTAACAACAAAGTCAGAACATTTATTGTTTAGTATATTCATTACTTTTACTTTTTCATTGTAAACATTTTTTATTACCAGCATTTTCAAAACCATGAATAACTAATAATCCATCAACCAATTTTCTAACATCGTCCATCCAGACATAACCTTTGGGTAAATTATTGTATTTTTTTTATACCGTCTCCAGGTCTAGGAGTTCTTGGAGAAATTCTTTCTGGTGTGTTTGGTGCTGATCTTGATTGTGATTTTATATATGTTTCATAAATCGGGCTTATTATATTACTATACTTCCAACCTCCACTCGAAGCTACCTTTTTTATTGGGATTATATTGCTGGAATGGAGCATTGGTAGTTTTATCAATTTCTGCATAATTTTCATAATCCTCATCAACAAATTTATTCACTAGGGCTTCTTGTGAATTTTCTGTTAACAAATTACAAAATCCTGGTGATAAAAATATTCTTTATCCTTAACAAATAGTGTATCATTATTCATCGTTGCTTCTGTATCACCAATGTAAAAAGTTTCCCCCAACTCCATGTAAACCAAATTTTTCATTAATAACATTTATTCTTTTTGCGATTTCCATTCCGAGATTTATGGTAGTATCAGACACGTTACGTGTCGAATCAGACACTGCATGTGGTAAATTTTTCAATGGTACGATTCCCGTTTGCTCTTCCAAATTAGGAGATTTTTGTTCTGAGGATAATTCTCTTTCGAACGATGTTTCTTCTAGCGTTGACGAATAATCTAAATTTTTTTGCTGCCACAGGAACTAGTGTCGTTATTAATTTTTTCTTCTCTTATTTTTTATACTTTTTTGCCGACATGTCGTAATTCGTCAATCAATGGTAGTTCTTTATTCAAATTTTTTTCATGGTCTTTTTCATGACGTTTTTATATTTTTTATATATATCAATGAGTAATTTAACTCGAGAAACTCCCTTTGATTCTGCCATTTTTATATAAATGTTTTGCTAATAAATGGGTTATAAAATATTGAGAGTTTTGAGAGGCAGACTTTTCCTCCAACTGATCAAACTAGGGGGAATTTAAATGTTTACAATAATAGAGTCGAATTTGATATTCCTATAGGAGATGGCTTTTTATTTCCAAATGATGCTTATGTTTATGAGCAGTTTAGTTTACTAAAGAGAGATAAGGTTGGAGATGAGGCAAACTATGATGAATCAGATAATATTGATGTTTGTTCAAACTTTTTTCCTTTCCGATTTTCTAGAGTAGAAATTTCAGAACATGGAAGTATTATTGAAGCTGTTGATAATCCAGGTATAACATCAACAATGATGAATGCTTTATTAAGATCACCAAGTGAACAAAATTATTTCGAATTCACTGGTGTTGATAACCTATATCGAGATAAATCTGTTTCATAATAAATAACAAAAGAGGTTAAAACTGTTGCTAGTAATAAGAAAATTGAAATAGTCTAACCTCTTAGATATCTGTTTGATTTTATTCGTTATAACTGTGAAGTTTATTGGAAAGGTGGCTATAAAATTACTTTTTTTCGTAATTCATCTGATCACAACTGTTTATTTATTTATGAAACTTTGGATAAAGACGATAAAGTTACGAAACATCGTCCTAATCCTGGTAAAATTGTTATTGAAAAATTAGAATTCATGTGGCCTATTGTTGAATATGAATCTAACACCACCATTGCAATTAAAGAAAAAATATAGGAAGATCCAAAAATACCTATTCGTTTTGATTATTGGCAATTTTTAGAAAAAGTAGTTCCTAAAGAAACAAATGTTTTTAACTTTGATATAAAGATCAGTTTAATAATTTACAATTTGATATGCCTGATTTTGTAATTGTAGGCTTTCAATTTAATAGAAAAAATCGTGCTGAACAGCATAAACATGCTATTATGTTTGATCGCTGTAATATGAGAAAAACTTATGTTAAAAATGGTAGAAATGAAATTTTCTCGGAAGAAAACTGGAATTTAGACTTTGAAAAGGTGTTTCACTTAAATAATATCTTGCTTATAGTGATTTTAGAAATTCATAAACCAAACAAGATACCGACTTTACAAATAATGAACTTTATTATAAACCAACTGTAACTTTGATGGTGATTTTAATTACTATTCAATTTGGGGGCGAAGGCCTTTAAATGTTATTGATTGTTCACACAGAAAAACAACCGTAGTTAAAGAAAAAACAAATATTAAAATTCGAGGTGATTTTAATAAAAAAATTGAAGAAGCAGGTACCATTTGTAATGTTGTTTTAATTAGTCGAAGGAATCTTACTTACGATTATTTGAAAAAAGAATTAATGAAGATTTATAAATTTTTAATATTATTAAATGGAGGAATCAACCAATTGTTCCGATAGATTAATACATAATTTTTTACTCATATTTGAGTGGTTACATTTGATGAATTATTTGATCAAATAAAATATTATTTCCATAATTCTTAATAAGTATTTTTCTCTTGATAAATTTATTTTCTTTATAAATAAAAAAAATGCTTTTATTTCCATGTAATTTGCCAAATCTTTTTCAATGTTGTGACCGTTGTGAGCCACCTTCCTATAAATTATATGATAATGCATCTGACGAACTCAGATAATTAGTTTACAAATTTAATCGAAATCTACAAAGTTTACAATTAACACTATTCGAAAACATTAACGATAAATATATACTTCCGGAAATAGGAGGGACTTTAAGAAGATAGAAGAAGTTTTTAAAAGATTAGTGGAACTTCAAATTTAAACTGTAGATTGTCTTTTCAATATTTCACTTTATTTTAGCTTATTTTGCTTAATTTTGGCTTAAATTTGCTTGCTTGCTTACAAATTAGCGTTTCTAGAAAACGTGAAAATTTTGCTTGAAAAGCGAGAAATTTGCATGTTTTTTGCTTAAATTTTGCTGTTAATTAATTTGCACAAATCCTGCACGGCGAGTTAGATGTTTTGGCTTAAATTTTCTTGTTTTTGAGAGTTTCTTTTTTTAATTTTTAAAGCCTAAATTTAGCCCAAAAAACCCTTGATTTTGAAGCGAAAACCCTCGGTATTTCATTGAAAATAATTACTGAGCTAGCTCTTTCATTATACATCTACTTGCATATACTTTAATTGACTGTTTTTACTTTGTGGCTTTACAAAATTAATATTAAACGAATATCATACGACCAAATGGGTAATACCTGTTGTTTCTAGTGAAAAACTAAAACTATATTAAATTCATTAAATTCACAACGTTCATAGGCTGGACACTGCCAATCACAATTAAGACATTGCATTACGATTCCATGAGTAACTCGTTAAACGTGAGACTTGTTCTTAATCGTGTGCATGTGTATGTGCGTTGTGTAACCTGAGAAGAATTATTTAAAGTGAGGTTTTGCGGCTGGACTTCTGAGAATTTTGGGAACCAAACCACTCGAATGCCGTGTTAGTGCTCACTACTTATGAGTCATGCTGAGATTTTGGCTTGTGTAGTGTAAAATGCGTTGATAAAAGAGTGTCAAGATGGCATGTTTAAATACAAGCGAATGATATATAAAAACCCCGGACGAATAAATAGAACGAATGCAAAACATGTAAATTATGTATGAATATCTTCTCATCAACAAACAGAATAAGTAATATGGAGTTTGGGGCAAAAAATAATGTTTCTGGTCCCGAGGTTAGGCTTGGGTATCTATTAAGAGAATTTTGAAAATTTCCAATTATCTGGATAATTTTGTTTGCAATAGATGTACCTAAGCACACAAGGTATACTGGAAATGCGTTGGATTTTGGTTTACTTAAATGGGAAATTTTCAGATTCAAAGCATTTCAATCGTATTATTGAGTGACTATAGTTTCATGTGTGTTATATGATACGTTTTTTCGTAGTTCTTAAACAATAAAAATTGTAATAAAACGACGTAATAATATATTTTTCATGTTAAAGTTTTTAAAATGTTAGCTTTTTATAGCTAACATTTTTATAGAAGCTAAATTATATATTTTGAAGCTAGTACGCATTTGCTTCTCAACTAGACAAATAATAACACAAGGAGTTGTTTCGTCCAAATGAACTAGACAGAATGCATATGTTCTTCGCCTAAAAAAATTTAATTCATTATTCATTTTATTTCTTATTTCAACTTAAAAATAAATAAAAAACGCCATATGTGCTGGCTCCGTAAAACCAAATGGAATATTCTATATTATGGCGATAGGGTTGTCAGGTTGGTTATCGTGCATAATCTGCCAATCTTTGCCAAAATATAATATGAGAGATATTTTACACGTATTTTTGACAGTACAAAAAAAAAGATTAATCACAGCGAACGAAACTACAGTATTATGCAAAAACTTTAATTCAAAGAAAACTTGAACGATTACTTTTACTTTGTGATGGAGAAGTATTTACTAAATGTGTTTCCATTTTTTTAGTCAAATTAATTAAATAAACAAAACAGTTCTTCGTATATTTACCAATCAAAAGCGAAGAGGGTCTAAAAAACAGTTTCATGGCATAACCAAATGCATAAGTCATATTTGAAATTCAAAAGAACTTTGTCAGCGGCAACGCTGGAACCTTAATTTAATGCGCTGTCTGGTCCGATTAGGCTCGCGAAGACAAACAATCCTTTGTGTCTGGAAAAGGGTTGCACAGGGGCGGGATGGGGAAAGGCTGGGCGGTGATACGGAGCAGAATGGTGGTATTGGAGGGGGGAGGGGAGGGTTTAGTTTTAGGTGCACGCAGTAATAGCAGCCGTCAGCGGTGCATGCTAGTGACATCCATCAATGGGATTAACATGCGTGAAACTTAACAGAGCGGCCTTTAACGATGGAACATCGTAACTGACGCATCATACGCACGGAAATGGAATAAAGCTGAAGCTTCTTGTTATCGAAAAGTAATCGAATATCGCTGGCACCATCGCTTCGACATTTCATCCAATAACTTCGGCCAGTGTTTATAGGCAACAGTCCAGCAACTCATAGTTTCCCAGGTAGCCAACGAGAAAAATTAATCCTTGATAAATTGTTGCAGGTACTGAAGTTTTGATTCTCAACTCGGGCAACAAGATTTCATTAAATATTTTCAAGATTGGTTAGACAGGTTTAGTCCTATTTTATAGTTAGGATATGTTAATAAGTAAGCTGTCCCGTTGGCATTCTGATGCAGCTACACTCTATTCCGCGTGCACTTAACGTAAGACAAACAACTAAGATTATATTGTGAACGAGTTGCTGAAGTGTCCAGTATATGTAACTGAAATCAAATTCTCACGGAGCGCATTGAGAGCTCTGCAATGAGTGTTTCTTTCCTCGACACCTCCCCCCCCCCCCCTTCATAGGCCACAGGTGAGCGACCCAGTGGTAAAACACAGTGCTCGAATTCGGTAGCGCCCAGATTTGATTCTTAGCGCGGCTATCCGGATTAATGTTTTCAATGGTATTCCTAAGTCACTCGAGGCGAATGCCGTGATGGTAATTTAATACAGGCCAGGCCGCGGCCAATTCCTTCTCTCCATTCCTTCTATTCTGGCAATCTTGTTTGTCTCTCTAATGAACTAGCTGCTCGCCTTGCCGTCGGTGAGACGTTGAACCCATTTGCCACCCCCCCGCCCCCCCTTTTTTCCAAAAAGAACTGTCATGCCTTGATTGTATTCGGTCCCTCCATTTAATGGTGTTTGAAAAGAGTCGAAAATAATTAAAGGCCGTTCACGGTAAAGTGAGCACTTTTGAAACTGTTCCATCAGACATAATGACCAATAGATACATTTCATTGTGGCCTCGGACTTTTGGTTTTGGGTATGGTGAATGTATAGACTGTGTTTATTACTCACACGGAAGGGTTTACATTAATAAGCGGTGGAAGGATATACAATGGTTGAAAGAAAAAAGTAACTAGGGCTTCAAAAGTGCTCACTTTACCGTGAACGGCCTATATCTACATTTAAAGCATATCGCATATGCTGTCGTAAAATGGAGTATCGCTGTAAAAAAAAATTAACAATGAAGGAGCTTTTCAGAATCTAGTAAAAGAAACGCTAGGAATTCAAAATGTATGTATTTTTGTTGCAAATCTCTAAAGTTGAACAAAATTTCTACGTCAGGTTACAGACCAAAATAATTTCCCATGCCATCAGAATGTAACGAAAGAATATTTCCTTGGATATTTTTTATGTGAATCGCCCATATTTCAATGTTAACTGACGAGGTAGGCGTGGATGATTTCCTATGAATTATGTGATTCGTCTTGGGCGTCTGTTAGCGTGTGAAACTGCCGAAATTAGTTCGGCTCTCTTGGAGTTCGCTTTATAACGTCGAGCTTCAGAGGTTCACGTTACACTCATCAGAAAATACTTCCTGGCGACTTCGAACTTCCGGAAACTTGTGAGCTCTGAGAAAGGTTGCCACCAAAGTTGAAATATGGATCCGTAACGTCGGCTGACAAGAAAAAAAAAGACGAAAAATTTCCTCGCAGTTCAGTTCAGTTATGAACTACTCTCGACAGAATATATTATTACTATATTGTTACTACGAATAATATTGGGTCGATAATTTTAGCAGAATGAGTGCCAGTTGTCAAATATATCACGTAACTGCGTGAGAGAAAAAGATAACATTAATTAACCTTTCTGCGCTAGCAGAACCCGGATTTTGTTATTTATTTTCTTCTGATTTTAAATAACTGATATAAATTGAACATCTTCCTCTGTGCTATTTCTAACATTTGCTGATAAGTTAATATTTTAATTTCTGTTACTGTTATATCCCGCTCTATGTATCTAATTTTGACGTCATTTTCCCCCTGAGGAACCAAACTGTGAACTAAAGTACGTTATTTACACTCATAATGGTTGGACCGTTCCCCTGTAGAGATACTAACGCTTAAAATAAGTAATTTAGCAGAGCTTTCGAAATTACACTACCGCGAACAGTCAGTGGGACAGAAATTATTTAAGTATATCTTACGCGTATGTGTACAACGTTTGAACTTAGTTGTATATGTTTTGGTTTTGCCATCTTGGCTTCACCATGTGAACGTGTCAGCTGGTCGCCGTAGACTACAGAGTGGAATGTAGTGGAGAGAATTTGGAGTGTCTTAACATCAAGTTCTTTAGAGCCGTTCAGGGTGAAGTGAGGTGCTTATGGAGCAGTGCCGGAATTTGAGCGCGGGAGAATGGGAGATCCCCGAGAAAACCCACTGACCAGCGGCATTGTCCCGCACGATTCCCACGTGCGGTGGATTTTAGAGAAACGTTGAAATGTGAAATGGATGAAAACTTTTTCTTTTAAGTTATGAATCTTTCAGAGTTTACTGGTATTTTTTAACCTGATTTCGCTTTAATTTTCGTGGCCTTCATTAGTTATAAAAGTCTTCGCCTTTTCAAATCACCGTACACCATAAAATATTGAATTTACAACCTGTAAATATTTTATTCAAGGAATTTACTCTCAAGAATAATTACTTTTCTGCACTTCTTGGTGTGATTGTTCTATTTACACTGTCAAGGCCTACACCTTCTAATTAATTGAATAGATAATATTATATTTGTAGTCTAGTGAAATCTGTGCACGTTGTCAACCATTACTATTGCCCGAAAATCCATGTTCAAATATAACTGGGATTTTCATAATTATTACTTTTTCTACAGTTACTAAACATTACATATGCCTTTCATATAATAATATAAGTATTAAATTACAAGGGATAAAACATTCACGATGAAGGATTCATTACACAGGAATGAAGATTTCTACTGTATCACCTCCATTGCACAATGCTGCATCTGCAATCATTTTCCTTGTATATAATTAAACTGCAGACACACAACGTTGTCATTGCTGCATTTGCAATACGGGGAAATTTTAAAACTCGTATAATCCAAGTCTTGAAATGTGAAACGATGTACAACCTAAGAGATTCTCTGTGAATCTGTCGAGTTTAGTAACTATTGCTCTCTCGGTGCCGCAATGCGTCGACGGTGAAAGGGTTGACTCTGCACTGATTTGCTTTCATTGATTTAAGTGTAACTGAGCTTTCTTTGTGCAACTGGCGTCATCTTTTCAACCCCTGTGTGTCCTGGGGCCTGTTTGCAGTTCCGACAAAGTGAAAGCAATCTAGTTATTGTTGTGGAAATTGAAAATGATGGTTGAATGGATGAAAGCAGGGAGGGTTGGCTGCAAGGCAGTCTAAGCCGCAAGGCATGTTTTGAGGGGTGAGGGGAGGGGTCGAGCAACAGTAATTTACTGCAGGGAAGGCAGAGCAACCTGCAATGTAAAAAAAAAAGGTGTGCGAGCAGAAAATAGAGGCGGGGAGACCCACGGTCAAAAGGGGTTGCGACAAACATATTTTGCACTTAGAAAGAGCATCTCCATTATTAATGGTTCCAGGACGTTTTCTGGATTACCTTTTATGTTCCCGCCACAAATCACTGCAATCATTCCACTTCACTGAGTTCAGTAAATTTCTTCAGTGTGGTTGAAGAGTAGAAATTGTAAAAAAAAATGTAACGACTTGGTTATGATAGGATTGGGATCTTAAAGAAGTTCAGATGAAAGATGTAATTTCAGGCTCTAATTTCTAGCTTTGAAATCTTTCCGCTATACATTCGGCCAGACATATATTTTTGCAGAGGACGAAAGGCGGCATCCATAAATAATTTCGTATCATAAAATTTTATTCGACTCAGTAATTTTAATAACAGTTTGAGACAGCAGACATTTCACCTTTCGGCTTGCAAAGCGTGTGAAAGTATAGCGTTATAAGATCTAGCAGTGTGCGATTTCCCAAAATATAAAATCAAGAACATACAGTGAGCTACTTAATAAAATTTGATGGAGTTAGTTTTGTTACCAAACATTTTCGAATACTGTTAATTACAACATACAGCAATAGTTGACACATTCTATAGTTTTCCATTTAAGATTTGCTTAATTTATGCGGAACATTTAGGGACATCTGTAAGAACACTAGTATATATACCGAATGATTGTCTTAAAATTATCAAAATAATTTATTGACAGCTCTATAATATTTCAATGTATCTTGATGAAAAACTTTTTAAACTACTTTATATAATATAAGTTTTTAAGAAGGTAAAATAAGGTTAATATTAAAGCGCTTTTTAAATTGTTGTTAGTACATAATTATACATTATAAAATTTCATAAAATTTTAAATAACTATTTTTGTATATGGACTAATTTTGTGTTTTCTGTATTGTTCGAAGGCGAGTCAATTTTTTTTTTCTCGAAAACAATGTGTTGCATTAACATTTATCGTATTGTATGGTTTTGTTCACTGACACATAGTCAATAAAATTAACCTACCCCATCGAAATACACTCCATGTAACAAAATTCCGTACTCAAGCACAGAGGGATAATTGAAGAAGCCATAAGAAACTTGTTTTTGCTAAATAACTCTTAATATTATATAGAAGGATGCCATGACGTCAAAGTGTAATGTCTGTGCTGTAACACTACGCAGTATTTTGACATTCCTTTAGAGCAGAGTGATGTAACAGTGTGTATGGGCTTAATTAACAGACATGCACGTGGTTAATGGCATGGTTCATGGTATTGGCAGTTCAACAGCTGCTAAAAGCTATTCACGATAAAGTGAGCACTTTTGAAACTAACCCTAGAAAATGTCTCTGCTGTTAAATTCATAATTTTAACGGGCGCACTGAGTGACATGCGCCCAGTAAACTTGGTAACACATAGATGGAAAGTAATTCCATATCTTAACGTCGAATAAAAAGTGTTAGGTAACCATTTGTGATAACTTAAATTATTCCTTTCACTTTCTGTTTTTTTAATACATCGAATTATAAAAATGACCAGATTTGTAACATATTTGCTTCTCTATTAATCCCACACTTTCACTTGACCGACGCATGAATAAAGTAATGAGACACATGGCAATGTTAATTTTATATAAGGCGGAATAATACACGACGTGCATACGAGTATAACTTAAGCAGGGCCTCCAAAAGTGCTCACTTTACCATGAACGGCCTATAGGTATGGTTACCTACGCGCTAGACACTGTATCGCTGGAGCCAAATATTTTTGCGTTTCACACGAAAACGGTGGGCCCTGGCCAGTTACAACAAGTGGGCCAATTTTGTTAATTTGACATCACTGTTCAATAAACCAGCTTCAAACGTTCATAACCCGACAGTAAAAATGTATTCAACAAGAGGGCGGCCAACTCCGCTATTTTCATTACGAAGGGGAGGTATTAACGAGGTTTCGGTTGTTGGTTAAAGATCCCGATAGTATAAAACGTGATTTGGAGAATTGTAACTCAATGTCACCTCGTTTCCGATATTTTGCAGGGATGCAATTTTAAATATCGATTTTCCAGGCCTTAATATTCACTTTGGGTAAAAAACTTGTCCGGTTCATTTCCCAATTGATTTTGCATAAGGAATCACCTCGCGAAATTTGTTTGTTGAATGCAGCCCCATATTGCAAAATGTTGTTTTATGGGTTGCAGCGTACCAGTATTTTGTTTAGGGTTCTGCTAGCATCAGGATAATGCTCTGTAACGTGTTTTATCATTTTATGTTATTGGCGGCAGTTGATTTTAGAACTGCGGAATGAAGTCTATAGTCTATATTCGCGGTTTATTCACTTTTTTTTTCAACCAACCCTATGAAAAATTGGAACCATGTATAACGTGTTTGGTTGTTTCCTTTTTACGTTACGTATCACAGGCGCTTTAAACGTGTGTTAACAGAAAAGCGCCATAATTTTGTTTAAACTAAAATGTTATTTATATTTTATTTACAAATGTTATTATTTAATTATAATTTTTATGAACGAAAACAGTGAGAAAATAGGTGTGTCGGTAACGCCAAGTAAGAAGTAGTTTTTATGCAAAATTCTGTTACACAGAGTGCGCACGATTGCAGTGTGTTGTTCCTGTGGCGTAATTTTCCAGACCCTGGTAAGCTTTGTTCGCAGGAGGCGAAGGAATATTCTGGAAGTGGAACTTTAAGCAGGGCTTCAGAAAAGTTAAAAGTAGCCGTGGATGGACTGTAAACGAATGATGTCTGCCGCCAAGTGTGGGACTTCACTTACTAGATACCGTTTTCTGCTCTGTACGGTGTACAGTCTTGTCAGCAGATCGTTGTCCCTGCACGGAATGATAATATTTGACGAGCATGGGCGTAGAGTTGGTGAGTGAACCGTACTTCATTAAATCCACTGTACCTGTGCAACATCCAATATATAGACCACCATGCCAGAGAGGGTTAAACTGGGTCTGGAAAGTTCAGTATATTTTCTTTATAACTGTTAATACGAGGGCATTTTACGCGGGGAAAGGATTACGCCAGACTTGAAAGCCAGAATGTTAACCAAAGTTCCGTAGAAGCGCCCATTAAAGCAGTCGAGAAAGCAGACTCGCGGAAGCTCTTAGGATAAACGTTTGCCGAAGGCTGTCATGCATAGCACGTGGTGTTTCACGGCAACTCCGTTGTTTGCGAGCATCGTCCGCTCTACCTCCCAGAGAGAAAAAGAGAGAGAGAGACGGTAATTGGACCCAGCACGCCAGCCCACCCTCTCGCGTCCTGAGCCGGTAATGGCTTAATGAAATCAACCCCCCTTTCTGGACGAAACCTTCCCTCCGCCCCACCACCACTTCTCGATTGTTTGATTTGTCAAGGTACAAGGAACAGTTCCGGAGTGTAGGGAGGGGTTGAGTGTCTGCAGGGAACTTGATGCAGGTGACGCTCACTACGTGGGTATCAGCCACGGACAAGAGCCTTGAGATAATGGGGGAGTGAGCCTGGCGAGGTACTGCATTACCGGGAAGCTTTTGTCTACACGACATTATCCTAGCGTCACGTCGGAGGAACGTATTAACCGTGAAGAAAACGTATTCCTTAATCAGCTAATGCTGAAGAGGATACACGGTAAATTAAACTGCTGCTGTTGTGTATTCATCCAACACATGTAGATATTGGCATTAAATTGAAATTTATTATTATTGACATCGATGGTCTAGTCTATAAAATCTGTGGCATTATTTTAAAAACGTAAATATAGTATTGCAGAAGTTCCTACTCGCGTGTTAAAAATTTCAACAGCCAAAAATTAGAATTTTACACCTTTAAGTAATAAGTTAACATGTAAATATAATTTTCAGTAATTTGCTACCAAAAGTATTCCAAGGCGTCATTGTAATCTGAAAAGGAGGAAAATAAACTGAGACCACCAAACCACCGCCTTCAACCCTGCTTTCATCGATATATATTTTCTTTCTTATCAAAACTAAATTGGAAATTTCATCTAACATTACGCTGTTCGTAACAATAACACGGTGTTATGAAAAAATTAGATCCGTAGTGCTGGCAGAATAGTCAATGTAAAAATACGTACAATAAATGTTACTTTTTAAAAATAGTAATACTTTGTCTATACTAGACTTGAAATCAAGAACTACTGAATCACCTGCCAGGTGAAATGAGAGATCGCTAGATAAATTGACGAGATCGCTAGATAAATTGACGTAGTTTCGATTACTGACGAATGCTTCCTATAAATAAGCAATCGTTCGAGTATATTTAAGAAAAAGGTTTTAGTGTTTTAAATCTTGGCTCATGTTGCAGTGTACCTGGTCGACATTATTATACATGCCAATTTTCTAAGTCTGTATGTGATAAATAATTTCTTTGCAAACCAAAATTTATACTTGGATCGAAATTGGTAGAGGGGAACAAATTCTTCAAAAGCTATATTACTTGTTAAGCACACTGGGGCATGACTGATAACAAATGCATGACGTTTAAAGCAATGTCTTGGCAAAAGGGGACTGCGGCGATGTTTGCAGCCAAACTATTCGCCTTCCTCTCCACCAAGGCGAACCGGTCTCGATTCCCGGTGTGTACACCCGGACTTATTTTCGTATGTGAGAAACGTGACGGACGTTGCTATCTTGGTCGGTGGGTTTTCTCGAACCCATCCCGTTCTCCCCGCCCTTGCATTCCACCTCTGCTGTACCTTTACCTCACTTCGCATCCACTCGTGCTCAAGACATTTATGTTAAGCGCTTACCAAAACCTCTCAACTCTTAGCAACAGATAAACCTATTTAGTCCGCCTGAGTATCCTGTTCTGGTTTAGAGAATATATCAGATATGTCGATTTCGAAACAGACGTTAAGCTATTTTTTTGTGGGGACGCAAATTTCTAATTAAAATCTTATCCGAAGGGCTAACGAACCGAGGAGGAAAAATTGCAGTGCATGTACACATTAAACACGTTCATGCACACATTCGTAGAATCTATCTTATAACATCCCGTTTTCAAAAAAAAATCTCTTCTTTATCGCCTTGCGATATTTATGCTGGCTACCAATCAAACTAAAGTGTTAGTAACTGAACTGTTGGTTTGTAAACCGTTGTTATGGCAATTGTTTCTCAGAATCACATTCATTCTGCACACAAGCAATTGCATACTTTTTCCTACTGAAAGGTGCAGTAGTTTTAATACTGTATTTGCTTTTTCCTGTATAAATCCTTCAGGCTTGAATTGGCACCTGTAGTTTGACGTAGAATATACATTCAGATTCCGCATACCAACATGTGTAGAAATGTATAAGAAAAATAATGCAACTGCAGAATCCTAATGATGATAATACAAACTTTGCAGATTACATACGTCTTTCGGGAACCATAGGTTTTGTACGAAAAAAGATGTGTTATGAAAATTAGATACTTATGATTTCCACATTAGAAAGAGTAATCCTTCTACCACAAGCAGTAAAAACACAAATCTGAACTTACTGCTATCAAATATAGAAGTAAAAATTCCACTTGGAATGCGTTAGATTCAGCTGCGCATTCAACACGCGAAAAGTATCCAGTAAGAGAACAACTATGTTCTACAGAATTACTGAAAAAGTATTTGTACAGAAAATTAAAATAGTTGTGTATTTATATAATAACATAAACATTTGCACTACAAATGCCACATGGCACTTACTGACAAGAGGGTATCTAATAGATCGTTAAAATGGCTTTAGTAAAATTAATTGTAAAGGTGATTCAGAGGTCCGAAATTAATTAAATTACAGTGTTTTCAAAATTATTATACAGGATGAGTCCTTTAAAAGGGGCCCTATGGGACATGTTTGTAACGGAGCGAGGGAATGATGAAATACAGCCCAGTGTGACAACAAAATACCTAGAGTAGGTGCTGGAAGTGGCTGCAATTGACATCGAGGCAGGTGTGCAGACGACACCAAAAGTTGTGAAAGGCACGGGCGAGGACATGCTGCGGGATGGCATCGATAGCTGTGATAATGTTGGCCTGGAGTTCTTCCAAGTGTGTGCGGGTACGTAAACTCTCAGAACATGCGCCATTGGTCAGGTGACAATTCACTCGTGTTGACGGAAGCTCCACTGCATCCTCAGAAACTGTGTGTCTGGTGTGCCGTGTCGTCACGCCGTATCATCTCCGTGTTCTTCCATGAGACTGTGAACTCGGCTCGTTACATCGAACACATTTTCAATGTTTTTGCGGAAGAACTGACAGAGTATGAGAGCAAAGATGCTTACTTTCAGCAGGATGGAGCCACGGCGCTTACTGCACGTGCAACGATCGCGCGCATTGAGTAGGTGTTCCAGCCTGATCGTGTCATCAGTCGTGGAACAAACCAACCTATGCCACCCCGTTCTCCAGATTTATCCGTCTGCGATTCCTTCTTGTGGGGCGCTCGCTCTAAAGGGTCGGGTCCACAGCAACAACCCACACACACTCGAAGAACTCCAGGCCAACATTATCACAGCTATCGATGCCATCCCGCAGCATGTCCTCGCCCGTGCCTTTCACAACTTTTGGTGTCGTCTGCACACCTGCCTCGAGGTCAATGGCGGCCACTTCCAGCATCTACTCTAGGTATTTTGTTGTCACACTGGACTGTATTTCCTCATTACCTCGCTCCGTAACATGCATGTCCTAAGGGGCCTCTAAAGGACTCGCCATGTTTTATTGGATACTCCACTAAATAGGTTACTTCGAAGAATAGTAAAATTCTTATCCAAAATATTACTGAGTAATATGTCGTACTTAACACCGTTAAAGGCTGTTCGCGATAGAGTGAGACCTTTTTAAATCAACCTTGGAAAAAAAATCACTGCTCCTACCTGCATATATTTTAACGGGCGCACCGAGTAGCATGCACACAGTAAAGTTGGTAATGATGGATGGAAAGTAGTTCAATGTTTTAACGTCGAATAAAAAGTGTTAGGTAACCATTTGTCATAACGTAAATTATTTCTTAGCTTTCTGTTTTTTTTAATTGCGCCGAAGTATAACAATGACAAGATTTGTAAACTATTTATTTTTCTAGTAATTTCACAGTTTCACTTGACTAACGCATGAATAGAGTGATGAGGCTCATGGCAGTATTAATGTTACATAAGGCGGAAGAATACACAACGTGTATACAAATAGATCTTAAGCAGGGATTTCAGAAGTGTTTATTTTACCGTGAACAGCCTATAGTAGTGTTGCTGTGCAGGTTCTGGGACAGCGTACTTCAAATGGGGTAATGTGAATCTGAGGTAGACTACTAACTGTAGACACGACAATGCTCGGGAGTCTCGAAAGATGGCTGGATGTGAGCATCGGTAAAAGGCAATTGGGAGTTTTCGCCAGCGACATGTTGAGCAGCGTTTGTTGAGTTTTGTTATATTATTTTTTTCGACTAGGGACTACGGAAGGTTTATGGTAACTAAGTATTGAAGTTATATACAAGACTAGATAGGGATTTGATTAATTAGCTCAAGGCTACGACAGACCCAGTACAAAGTGTTGTCAAACGTTGCAAAGTTTCTTGGTGGCGCAGTTGTTTCGAATGCTATGCCACCGGGAGTGGAGATCTACTGGTGCTTCAGTGATATGTTATACGAGCTATTATTGCAACGTGTTCTGAATTCTTCCCATGGCCATGATACCGACGTGTCGCTGAAGTTTGCTTGGCTTGTCCACATTGACTGATTCATAACAAGTGTCAACTACGGCGAGTATTTAAAATGGTAATTTAATTTGAATTCGGATGTAAATTAAATTATACGAATCATGATTATAAATTTTTGCTCGTTCAGTTGTACATTTGGCATACAATATCGCCATCACTGTTCCACAGAATATTTTAGTTAAGTATTCAATTCGAAAATAATTAGTATGTTCTTTAAAACCCATTAAGGACCATAACTTTTTTTTTTAATTTTTGTTCAAATTAACATACATAAGTTAATAACCATTTATATGTCTTCCCCTGTTGTCAGTTTTCTGATCCCAGTCACAGTTTACAAAATAATGGGTAGGCATCAAAATGCCCCTTGGGAGTGAAGCAGTCATGTATTACCCGAAGAGCTAAAGTCACACTTTTTCAATTAGAAATCTTGTCATAAGATTATTGGTAGTCTGTAAGATAATGTGATTTGCTTCTTACTGCAATCCTCGTCTAAATATTTTTCTTAAGAACACTACAGGAATTTTCTTACATTATTTTTAAAGATTTTGCTAATTGAAATAACATAAAAGGCAGATAAATTCACTTTATTGGACTCATAATACGTGTAAAAAATTCAAATGCTTTTTCAGTCTAATAGAAATTTAAAAAAAACATTTCTCAATAAACATGATATAAATACAAGTTTATAGCTTCAAGTTAGTCCGTACAGTTTGAATACAAACAGGATTTTTCTTATTTGTTGGCCTGGAAACAACGCTGCCTGTCCATACTTCCCTAACAATTCCCGAACACATTGCCGCCGAAAACTCAGCTGATCTAGTGTCAATTCCTTGCTTCTGGCAAGCTTCCGTGCATTAATCATACACACATCAAACAACCAGAAAGCAATTGGTATATAACATTTTTCCCACGGATACCAATGTGGTAATTGGAAATGTTATTATCGAGCAAATCGATCCCTCCCATGAATTTGTTATATTTGTGAATAACATTTGCTTGTGTGATTTGCAATGATCTATTTTCCTAGGAGCTGTACCGGTTAGCAAACTGAACTGGCTGCAATCCATGTTCATTAGATAGTATGTACACCATATTGTTGTCACTCCATGACACAGCTGAAATCCCCTTATTTTCCTCAGTATACACTTCATAAGATCCCCTTTCATGTTTCTGCAATACCTTCTTGTCTGCAATAGCACCCTTCCCCATTCTGTTTATTCTAGCTGTTCCTGTTCCTTTCATGCCCTTTTCAGATAAGAAGCAGATGGGCTTAGCATTGGTAAAACAATTGTCGAAGTAGAAGGAAAACTGAATCCCTGGGAACGATATCATTAGAGAGTCCCAAAAAGTTATAACTACTGACCCTCCAAGGCCTTGGTCAACAGGCCTCCTGCCATTAGGATTTTTCCCTGGCTATAAGTCTACAGCAAGGCAATATCCAGATATCTGTGCCATAACCCAAGCCTTGAAGGCAAACAGTACAGGTTTCAATCGCAAAAATTGTTTGCAACTATATCTTCCGAAATAAGTGATCACAGCCTCAGAAATATTCATACAATCAGGAGCATTTGCAATGAATTTATTATTGAGTATCCAGTAGGGGTCTGATTTCACCCATCTTATCACTTCCATCAAGTTCCGCATTGTTGAAAAAGTGTAATAATGTTGTGCTTTCCTCAAATATATTCCTATGCATTGCAATTAAAACAAGGATGTTTCGCACGTCATCTGCAGTTTCCCCAAACACTTTTTTTACATGGAAGAATGACATATCCACGGAGGTAAAGAATGTCAATGAAAACATAAATTTCTTCAATAGACAAATAATAGTCAGGGTCATTGTTCTGGGTGGCATATAATATAGAATATTTCACTATTTCACCCATAATTTCATCCGCAAAAAAGTGCAAGGAAAATCCAAAGGATGATTGTCTGATGTCAGACGTGAAGCATCAAAATGAGTCATAAGTGGCACTCTGCCTGACACTTGGGGCTATAGGTAAGTCTCCTTTACTCCACCTGAAATTACACTGTGCCATATGAGACATTACTCTTCTCTTTCATGCTGGAGGTTCCTCATCTGACCTGTCATCTGACTGCATAGGCGAATCTTCTGTTGCGTTGTCATCTGCGGTATGGATTTCAGCCATGTCGCTAAGTTGTTAAGGTTGTAGAACATCAGGTTTGTTGCAGTTTTCGTCTTCAGAATCGTCATCGGATTCTCCAACAACGGGGGGAGGGGGGAAGATGGTGACGTCACGGACCCGGGACAAGTGATCAATTCATCATCGTCAGGAAGATTTTCAAGTCCAAAACCAAATATAGTAGAAGGACAATATGGGAAACTGAGGCGTTTTAATATTGTCAACATGCGAGACACGCTACAACAGCGCTCCTAGCGGCTTGTGCTGCCGAATACCCAGGAAATTCAAATTCACATGGCTCGGCATGTGAGATTTAAGTGCAGTTGTCGTCTCGTTGAATTAAAGAGTGTTATTCTGCCGAATGTAATATAATAGTTGCTTATTCATATTACTATGCCATATTTTAAAATGCATTTAAAGTATAAATATTGTTACTTGAAACAAGGACAATCAGTTGTAACAGAAACACGTTACTGGCCACAGGCTTAGATGTTGCAAGTTACAAAGGACAAATTTTAATCAATTATAAGTAAGAGACTGGAATGCTAAACGGTATTTCATTTGTCAGGTATATAACCGACTGCATTTATTCAATAAATTCTTGAGATTGGAGCTGTTACCAAGCTTATTTTTCTGCAAAAAAATTGGGAATGAGCATAACAAAATTTTTTTGGGCAGAAAAATCTCCACAACTTATCAGTTTTTTATTAACGAAATATTAATTTAAAATAGCTCTACTACAGTTAGTGATTTAACACTGTGGCTTTTATTAGCTCTATAAGTAGCAATATCTTTTAGATATTCAAGATTAACCTAGCAACGAAATGAGTTGCCTAAATACTAACTTACAGCTTTTCGAAGTTTTTATCATTAAATTAGCAACAAAATAAATAGTTCACAAATTTCTATTCCTAACAGATATGGTTTTTCTTCTGATTTCTTCTTTCGTAGAAGGTATATTTTGGTTGGAAATACATTTTCAAGAGATAAACATTTTGGGGAAATAAATTTTTACATGATAAAAATGTATACTCAGTTATTGTTTAAGTTTTAATTTCCTGAATTTGCCACCAAGATAAATAAACACATATCCAGCGCGTTGCATTTTATTTCAGAGTGCATATTCGTGTCTACAGAATCTCGTCAGAAGGTGGTGGCCCATCCGTCTGTGCGTCGAAAGTTATAGTTTGACGGATAAAAAAACGTTGCCCTGCGATTGGTCGAAGATCATGTGACCACCTGATGGGTGAGATGGATGGTTGCGAGTCAACCTTTACACATATAAATCACTTTTGTCTTGCAGTTATGCCACAACTACACTGCTTCAAGTGAAACGCAGGCAGCTATGGTTAACCCAGTGGCAGCCATGCTTCAACCATAAGTAACAAATATTTGAAACCTCACAGTCACTTCTTCATAATCTGATTGAACCAGTTATGAAATTTTGGGGGCTGTAACCAAAAATTATACACAAAGGACTATTTTGTAGCTTGGTAATATCTAGTGCCTGTTCATCAACAAAACAAAGTATCTTTGTAGTACAGAGCAACTCGGGATTGGGGGAGATTTTAATCGAAATGGATGTACTGTCAAATTCGTAACCGTACTAAAGGCACAATTAAGTACAGAAGGGACAATATTATCGCCTCCTCCTCCCGCTCATTCCCAAATTCTGGTTTCATAGACACTAATTGACCACTTCATCATTTAGCAGATTTTGATAAGTTATGGTAAACTACTCACCTCACTCCTTTTAAAATGTTTTATTTGTACGTATTTGTGTAAAAAGAAACAGACACACCCAAACATACCACACATAGTGAGACTGTGTTCAAAGTTACCATTTAGTACAATAGTAATTTAACATGTAGTAGTGTTCAGTTCGGATGCTATAAGTCACTTGTTCAAAAGTGGTTGCGATTTGGTAATTTAAGATTTTAGTAAGTGTCGTTCCATAGTAAAATATCAAATGCGTCATTATTTTTCTTGACTAGTTCAGGTCACGTTACCTCTTAGAATACTATGTCAGTGCCTATGGAGAGTACCCCAATTAAATTTCGTAGAACTATTAAGTTAGATCATTACTTTGACCACCACACATAGCGTATTCATATAGTACATACATGTATTGGAACACAACTTCCTACTTAAGACATCTATTTTCTTGGCTAGTGTAGATAATCTGTGGAGGAAGCAGCAACATCGACTGCAAAACGCTTACAGCTTTCAACAACACAATGTTACGCCTGTACCAAATATGAAAATGTACCATCGCCTCTGATATCATGCCACTTAAGTGACATTTGAAAAACTATAGATGAGATATATAATTTAAATAATACACAAATTATAAATAATGTCTACTGTATTAAGGAGAGTATTTCAGAACATAACTAGATGACAATCTTTAAACATTTTAATCAATCATTTCCCACCACTTGCTAATGAAATTTATGCAGCACAGCTGGCGCTAGGATGAAAATGCAATTGGTCAAAATATTTGATAGTACATACTAACATGTGTACTCAAGTCATTCAGATTATTTATTTCACCTCTCAAGTTTTGCATGCATTAAGCACATTTAATTTTGTAATTTCATTTCAAAAACAAAGCGTTTATCCAAATTTTTATAACATTAGATCATCATGAACAAGTCACTTCTAATAACCAACCTCAATTTTACCACAAATTTTCATATGCTTCATGGCAAGAAGACTAGGAAACGTTTTGCAGAATTCAAAACGGCTGAACTGAAAATAACTTACATTGGTCATGAATTTAAGGTGCTTTCTGTTCAAATTCATGGCACTTGTTATTGTAATGCAATTTGCAAGTACTTTATCAATACTGTGATCACCGCAAACAAAACTGTGTAAATAGACTAACAGGTCAAAAGAAATGTGTGCATATCACTATGAGTGACTTACCTGCATTGCAGAATGTGGCAAAATAATTAATTGAAAAACACCTCATTTAAGTTAATACTATAAGTGTATGCACAAAGTTAAAATACTGAGTACCTCAGGGAGTAAATAAGAGGAATCGAAATTTAATAGAAAGTCCTTTATTTATTTGGAAAATATATATATAATAAACATCACTGAAATGTAACGATGACTCTCAGGAGTGAAACATTATTGTTTGAAAATTTTGTACACAGTTTTGTAAACAAATGTGAGTATGGAGAGGAGGGGGGATGTTACTACTACTTTTGATTTGTTTTGACGGTAACCCTCACTCGACAGCTGGTTCACGCTCTGCAATATATACACTGTCTTGCCAACTGTAAACAACCTGATGACATCTCCACTGCTGCAATTAAAGTGTCTGGTGTGTGGTGTCAGTGCATGGTGTTTAGCACACAGAATTAACTTTGATGTACTGGCTGGGGAAGAATTATTCTCGCCACCGAAAGCTGTACTCAACAACTCTCTACTCATTCTAATTAAAATTACTTGCAAACTCAGTATGTAGAGAAATTAAAATATTTGCACAGTAATTAGTACTGATATGTAGATCTTAGTGTGTGTAAAGGGTAAGCGACTACCTATAAAGTAAACTATTACAGTTTCCATTCAGTTCTTTCTTTAATAAATCATCGAGAATATTTTGTAGTTGGTGCAAACACGACCCAAATAACGTACAAATTTATATTCAAATGCATAGTTTCCTAAATGAAAACAATAACATTCCAAAGTATGAAAATACACTGAAAAAGTATATAAACATTACGGATACGTACATAAACAAAATAAATATGCTGAAAACCGGGCAATTTTTAAAAATGGAGGCTTTTCAAAAAAAAATCTCAGAAAATAGTATAATTCCACTCTAATAATTACACAGAACACTAATTTACTAGGGGCGTCAACATTTGACCAATAGAAACTCTAAAAGCTATATTGGGAACGGCTATGAAGATAAGGGAAATTGTGGGGTAAGATAGGTGAAAAATATGTACATAATGTCATATTTATTTAATGAAAATACATTAAATTGCAAAAAAAAACTGAACCATACATTAACTAAATAGACAATATTACCATACAAAATATGTACATTTTCATGATAAACTTTTACCCCTCAATTTCCCTCAGGCTCATAGTCCTCCCCACTATCGTATTTCTAAATTGTATTGATAACATTGTCAATTTAGGTACGGAGCCTAATTTTCAGTTCAATCCTTTTGCAATTAAACATGTTTTCATGAGACAATATTGCAGTAATATTGCAAATAGGCCTAGTACAGAAATATGTTAAAATGAAAAACACACATACATTATTTCTCAGTGCAAATAGGCCATACATAACAATCGTTTATGGGGAAACTCCCAGTTTCGCTGATGCGTTAAGTTTCGCGTTACCACCTTAAATAAATTGCCGGCGCACCTTGAATCAATGTTTTGGGGATTTATTACCCTGCTAACGCTGGGGCTCTGGCTCGGTGCATAATGTTTGGCTAATATGTAAACATTGTACGAGCAATCACCGACACAAATATAAAAAACATTATTTTTACGTAATCGATCAATTTTATCCCTAACTCAACTTGCTGAACATTGTACGAGCAATCACCGACACACATACCTATGTAAACAACTTTTCTGAAGCAACCAATCAATTATATCCCTAGCTCAACTTGCTGAACTAATCACACACTTTAACAAGACACTTCAACCAGTTTAAAGACGAATGTGGAAATTTTAAACATTGTTTACTTTTATTTTTCGAAGGTGTCGCTCCAATAAAAACAAACCTGCACCTTTCAGGTTAAGGGTTATCAAACTTCCAAGGCCATTCGGTGTACAAGATTAGAAATAGCAGCTATGACACTCAAGTGACTTCGTTCTTGGTCTTGTGGAAGCAAATTTGGATTGCGAAAATCCTCTTATCTGAAAATGTTGGAACACACTATTATCGTGTTGGTATAAACCGCCAGTCCCTTTTTTCTTCATCGCATCCGTCTGCTCTTACATTTCTGCACCCATTACTTGCACCTAGGAAATAACAAAACAGTATTTAAGTAAATTAAGGTTTATGTGAATGGAACTTGCAACAAAAACACGAATGGAAAATGTTATCCACTACAGCTCGTGTACTTACCGACTTGCATCCTTTGGAAATCTTGAAAAGGACTTGCTGTAGTTCGCAATATTGTAATTATTGAAGCCAAAAACTACACAAATCTTTCCTGCCATAATAAGTAACCACTCATGCGAAAAAATTGTAATTAAAACGCATCCAAAGACTCAAAACTACCCATTCAATGCACCGCTTATTATCGTACGAACAGCACGAACCGCTAGGAGTGCTGGCATCGGTGCCTCGCGTTTTTTTCGGCTTCTTTCCCATATTGTCCTTCCACCATATTTGCCAAAACTTCTGCAAGGGAAAGTAACTCCCGCCTGACAGAAACAAAAGCAAAAATATGATAATAAAATATAATCTATTTGTATATATTCTTATTTTTATTCAATATTTTCCAAACAAAAGAATAATATCCTTCCCTTTAGGATAAAATAGAAACAAAATAGGTTAAAAATAATACAATTTTGTGACATGTATTTTCGCAATCATGGGCATATGGGCATAAGAGTGATTAACCAGGGGTTTATAAGCCCTTAAAATTTACGTTACTGGCCTGGGTAGAAAAATGTGAGAGTTATTTTCGAGATACAGTATTTATATCAGTATCTATGCACATGTCTGAGCTCAGCCCCAAGGGGCATTTTTATGCCTACTTTGTGTTCAGCATGCTAAAATATCAAAATTGATTTAAATATCATGAAAATATTTGTTCGCCTGCACTACTAGTACTCTACTCTTAATTTAAGAATAAATATATTTCAGAATAATTACAGTTACGTAACCAATACTTACTGTTTTTGTGGCGCGTGTATTGGCTTGGAAGACATCTTGCATAGAAAGTATTTTTTTGTGGCGCGTGTATTGGCTTGGAAGACATCTTGTATAGAAAGTATTTTTTTGTGGCGCGTGTATTGGCTTGGAAGACATCTTGTATAGAAAGTATTTTTTTGTGGCGCGTGTATTGGCTTGGAAGACATCTTGTATAGAAAGTATTTTTTTGTTGCGCTTGTATTGGCTTGGAAGACATCTTGTATAGAAAGTATTTTTTTGTTGCGCGTGTATTGGCTTGGAATACATCTTGCATAGAAAGTATTTTTTTGTGGCGCGTGTATTGGCTTGGAAGACATCTTGCATAGAAAGTATTTTTTTGTGGCGCGTGTATTGGCTTGGAAGACATCTTGTATAGAAAGTATTTTTTTGTTGCGCTTGTATTGGCTTGGAAGACATCTTGTATAGAAAGTATTTCCGTCAGGCGAACAGATATAGCGCAGGTGCAGCAAATGCTGCAACTTGTAGTGCCAACCTCTCCCACGCACAATACAGCAAGGCAGATCATTGGTAATAGATACAAAAATTGTTGCGTACGTTACAATCATGTTAAATATATATATATTGTTAAATATATATGTTGTTAACCATGATAAATATGTATTAAATTTAACATGATTGTACCGTACGTCTGCACTTACCTAAAATCCCATGCGTTTACGGCTTTCCATAAGCTTTCCATTTGCCATACCACCAAAAGAGAGATTTTTTTCCCACGCTAGATATTTTATATCATCTTTATGTACTGCATTCATGAGAAACTTTAGATGGCATTAACTACAAAGATAGAAAAAATTGCTTCCAAGAAAATGTTGCTGAAATCATATGTAGAACATGTATTTACATTGTTATTCTTAGCCAATACAAGTCAAGTTGATTTAATAATTGGTAGTTTTATTCGTCTTTTTTCTATGTTTGTAATTCATGTTTTTTTATCTGATCCATATTTTTGAACCACAGTAGTTCTGCTTGCTTTAAAAAAAAAAAAGCACTCTAAAAACACTTCCCTTATTGCAACGCATGATTTGTTATCCGAAGGAAACTGTTGGTTAAATATTATCATGATGCAGGTTGCTTTCCCTAATCATTTCCATATCTGCAAACCCACATCGTAACTAATATGGAGTAGCGCTCGCTTGATAAATTCCTACTTCACTTATTTTCATACGAGAGATTTCGTGGGAATTGCTTAGTTAATATTTATCATTATACCTTCTATGGCATGTACTTAACTTATACTTAGAGGAAGGGATATCTAAAACCCTAAAATAATCTACACTCCTCAACTTCAATTTAATTTCCGGTTTAATCACTTAAGTCTTTAATTAGCACATTGACTATATTTCTCACATTAATAAATTATAAATCTCAAACACTTGTTTTCATGATCTGCACCAAAACATTAATTAAACAGCTCAGTACAAAGTTAATTCAAAGATCAGTTAAACCTTATTACAATTAGCCTGAGTGTCATTGCCATTGCAGCCCGTATATGATTAACTAACGACCTTAAACCTACCGCAGGTCGTATACCTTAAGGAGTTCTACATTTAAATTAATTATAACCAGCTACTGCATTACGGTTGAGCTGTCTCTCGCTGATCCATCACTGCCCCCCTTCTCTCTCTCTCTCTCTCTCTCTCTCTCTCTCTCTCTCTCTCTCTCTCTCTCTCTCTCTCTCTCTCTCTCTCTCTCTCTCTCTCTCTGGGTCTAGCAGGGAGCAACACCTTAAATGTCTGGAACGATCACTCATCTCACAGTTCCCTGCACTTCGTCCCAGCCATTTCTGCGCGCATACACCAATCTCCGAGTTTTTGCGGCGTGCACAACGATTCCGCAACTTAGTTACACTGTAAAAAAAATTATGGTAAACTTCCTAAACTGTAATGGAAGTTTTTAACCTATATAGCGTATGGAAATAATACCACATGTCAGACTGAAGATATTGGAATGATTAGCATTGCTACTATGCAAAGTTGTGAACTACCTTATGCATTTGACTCTTTCCTGAACAGCTGTAGGAGCGTTACCGTGCATTTATTGGAGAATAATTTACCATTCGCGCTTTGTCACTGTACGTATACACTGATATGGTAAATTTACAAATAATTTCTTAGAGTGTACGTACCTATACCCTAGGCCAGGCCGAAGCCTGCCTAGGTTTCAGCTGCGCCCGAAACTTTACAACCAGCGCCCAAACGTCCGCACAGGCTGGTGCCTGGTCAACGACTCTCCTTACACTCGTACTAACGCATGTCCCCGCGCCCCGCGACATCCAACTGCTGAGTTGAGAGACTCCAGCCGGTGAACTCGGAGGACTGGCCAGTGGCCCTGGGTACACGCAGTAGACTGGGCCGAATCGCGCTTGCTAAAACTACGCGGTTTGCAGAAGTCAAGCACTGGACACCCGGGCAGCTAGTGGCCTCCCCAAATTGCAAGCTCAACAAATACGTCGATGTCCTGCCTACTGTAAAGTTCCATATATCAACAGAAGTCTGTCCTGGTAATATGAACCATTTCAAAGTTGGTTTGTCACAAACATGAATTTTTTTTATCTATGTATTAATAAGTATGATAAACTTGCGTTGTCTTTAACAGTAGTTCAGCAGTTGTCTTTCACTTTCAGTTACACTGAAAGGCGTAAGAATAGCTGGAAAGTAATCCATCATGCTCGAAAAATTATTTACTCACAAAGTTAGTGAAAAAAATTTTCCTACGACTCTTGTTTCTCTGTTTTTTCTCTCTCTTTATTCACTTCCAAAAACCTGTAGATTTTTATCACTGTGTTTAGTTTAGTTATGTTGCACTCCCTCTTAATCCTCGGTGTACGGACAATCTCAGCGTTCACATTTATTTTCTTTATCTTGGCTAAAGTATCACACCCAACAACAGCCATTTCATTAATTTTTTATTTACATTGTTGGTGAGCCCGTATATCATAATAGGCTTTACTGTCACTCAGTCCTATGATGAGAAGGATGGTTTGTAAGTAGCTTTTGGTTCTGTGTCCGAAATTGGTTCTTCTGGAGGGTTCTTAAGTCGGGTTTGTCAAGGAGGAAGACGCGGTGCTTGTAGGTACGTTTTATGAAGGACATTCAGAGGTACTAAACCTGCCCTTTCGTCGTCAATTGGAGGTTCTAAACCTTCGTGCTGGTCAGCCAGCATGGAACATCAATTATAAACGTGCCCTGCGACATGAATTTCCAAGAGCCAATAGTTCAAAGGGATTTCCTATTTCTACACAAAAAAAAGAAGTGAATAAATGCTTATGGTAACGACGGAAAAATATGCGAACCCACAAAACTGTGGTGTTGTTTATCCATCAAGTATTTAGTTTTACAAGCGTGGCAATTGCATCGCTTCAGAAAAACGCTGACATTTATTAGTGCATTCATTACAGCGCTAATAGCACTTTAAAAGTCAAAGCAACGGTTCTAAATGTCAGCATTGAAAATCTCCATTTATTCAGAGGGTTGTTTGTAATCTGTTACGAACGAAAAAAAAAGATCCACTTTAAAGTGGTTTAAAATTACTGTTTTTAATTTCAAATAACTTGTGACGTTGTATGGCTTATTTCTGCCACATCGCTTAAATGAACATTGCAATACATCGCTCTGTAAACGCTTGATGTTAAATGACGAAATTTCGCCTGCAGGGAGGACAATAACTTACGAGAAGGCAAAATTAAATGTTCGCCAATTTTCTGAACTTTTAACTCCGCGAATTTCTTTCAGCGTACTAATGAACTTCATTTCACTACTTATTAGTATCACGCTGCTGCGGTTTAAATTCCGTTCAGTAAGCTGGGCATCATTACGAGCGCCGTGTAAAAGGTAGGTGTTGCAACGACACGGATTTTGGATTTCTATCACCAACCCGTAAATATGTACAGGGAAATAAAACAATTCAGGTGAATTGACTATTTTAATTGTAACACTCATTGGAAATGAAAACTTAATCTCGAATAGTCATGGAATGTGATAACCATTAAGATATTTAAAAACGCCGCCTTTTATTTTTAAAGACAAACCGATTGAAACTCAGCAGATAAAATGGGTTCACAAAATGTTCTTATGTAGAAGTGATTGGATAATATCATAAACATATTGCATAAAATTTACAGCGCTTCATGACGAAAGAATGAAAGGCCGAATAAACTCTTTGACGACACTATGAATAATAACACAGAATTAAAGATTATGTACTGCACGACCATCGAGTAGGATTACTTGAGGAATTTGGAAAGATAATATAAATAATAAAATAGGAACAGGACTGACCATGCCCTTTTAGATGCCAAAGCTGATACAAAAAATCCTAACACGGAAGCAATTTTTGAGAAAATACGTATGTTACAGTTAATTGTCCAGTGTCTGATAACAATCAATTCAAAGTAACACTTATTTATGTTTATATTTAATTAATACTGAAGCTAACACTGTCATACTAAACCAACGGATCGTAATTTTTTGGAATGAATAACGTTGTTTTCTTGGTAGCCTACACCGTACAGATGCTAACTAATAGCGTCACACAAGTCTTTATTCACGAATTTATTTTATTTCGTTTTAAACACACACTGGAGGCTGCTAATGTAAATATTTTAGCTATAACTTGCGATAATTTAATTTCAACAAACACAACATCCTGCCTGACTTTTACGTGCCCAAGTTGTGGAATTCTGTATTACATTTACGATCTTTCATAAATATGTATTTCAAACAAACAAATTAATCTCGAATTTATTCAATGGCGGTGTTCGATGATTTAATCACAGCGCTTCTAGTTTACTGTTCAATAAAATTAGCGTAGACATATTTGACCAATTTTGTAAAATTCTTTGAGCGCATCTAAATGCCGACACGAGAATTTGCCAGGCACGTGTTTATGTGATATATATTTTTGCTGTAATATTATAACTAACCTCCGAAAGATGAACAATCTGAAAACTTGTTTGTAAAACTTCGTTAAGAGCACGTGTGATCAGTTGATAAGCCACAGCCACAGCATCCCACAAATGTTGACGTAAATGGCGACATGTTGCAAGGAGTGAGACAGGCGATGTTCCACAGCAGTGCAGCGGTAAATAACACCTAACTAGGTGTAGTTATGCGAGAGTTTAGTGGTGAAGTCTTGATAGACACGTTAGGAGAAGTATGAACGCTCGTGTACGGTATCACAGCACGATACATGCAGTGTGTCGACCGGCGTAAACTCCGTGTAGTATGAACTCGTGCCATTCTCCACAGGGTTGTCAGTATATATCCCTCTTCAACGAGTGCACCGCCGGGTACAAATAATCTACAAGGACTTCACGTGTACAAGTTCTCTCTGCCATCCCACCTCCTTCCCTCCACTCACACCACGTCATTACATACTAAATCCTTATTGCAGCACAATAAGCCGACATACATGATTATCAGGTTCAGCTAGCAAGTATCTTCATACAACAAACACAAACAACATGTGTTGACACGGACCGTAATCTGAGATTTGTGAAGCGGTGAGATGAATAACAACAAACTGCATGACGTTCGCTTTGGTTGAGGATGGCTACGTATTTTATGAAAGAAACGCGCACTCCCCTATCGTGCTGCTGGTCGGATGTGACCCGTGTATTCCCGAATGCCAGTTATATTTAATCGCCACGCTAATAAAAATTTACCAGTGTGGCTGCACGTCTAAGGAGTTCTATATTTTCTATTTAATTTATTACAGGCTACTCCGAAATAATTCTCGGACACACAAAGTGCTGAAATTTTTAAGCCTCTAAATCTATCTTTGCAGTAGCGTTGGCTATCAACAGAAAAATTACCCATCGCTTTTAAATAAATTTATTGTATTAAATGGCAAGATAAATAAAATAAAGAATTGAAAAATAAAGTACCCTGCGAATGTATGAGAACAATTTCTTCTAATTATTGTTGTTAACTATTAAGTATTGCAGTCTTTTGTATTTTTTATTCTATATTGGGGCTGTAGTGTATTTTTTATCAATACTTACTATTTCATATGACTAAGATTACTCATATCTACTTATATCCGAGTCATTGATCAATTTATATGACCGAGGTCGGGAGCCAAACAAATTCTAATTCTTCTTTAGAAATATATCACTACTGTCGTCTAACGGCTAATGGTCATGACGTCTATTGCGATATTAATAATTACCATTGGCGGGAATATACACAGTGAAGGGCGGAATTAAGCAGGGATTTTAAAAGTTTTCAATTAAAGCCCGGGTCTTCAAAGGGGTTTGTTTTTCTGGATTCGAGTCCCAGATAAGGCACGTGTGTATTTGTCACTGTCGCAAATATTTCTGATTCCATCTCTAATTATATAGCTGCTAACGAGACGTCAAGGTCTACCTACCATATAGACTTTTAAAATTTTTATTAATAATTATTTGCATCCATGTACAAGAAAGTAAACTAATTAGTTATATCAATAACGTCTTCTTTATACAGGATGATTCTCAATTGGACCAACAAACTTCGGGAGGTGATTCGTCATGAAAAGTAAAAGGAAAACATATGAGACACTTTTACCTTAACCGAATATTAAGGGAGGTATGGGCCCTTAAAAAAAAAAAAAAAAAAAAAAAAACAAGTTTTTAAGCCGTATTTGTGCAAAATATCGGCTCTTACGTTGAATGTCCCGATAACAGATTACATACAATAATGTTCCTAGAGTTGTCATTGTATTTTACTTCGTTACCGACATTTTGCACAAATGCGGTTTAAAACCTCGTTTTTTAAGGGCTCGTACCACCCTTAATATTCGGTTTAGGTATAAAGTGTCACATAGATTTCCCTTTAACTTTTTCATGAAGAATCATCTCCCGATGTCGGTCTAATTGCGAATCATCCTGTACAATAGCTTTATGTACTTCGTATATCTCCTCGGCTACGTTTTGCGTATTTTTGCTCTATCGAGTTAGTTTTCAAGACACTGTGCTAAATGGCTGTTCATAAAGATACATTTTTGTCTTGACTTATATAAAGACAGTCCCAAAGCGTCCGAAAGACGATCATGGAAACGCATTCAGTAACAGAATATTATTGCGCCTGGTTAAGAGAGTCGCGTGGCGATTGTACATTCAGAATGAATCAGGACGAAATGTGTTAATTTAGCCCAGGAGATTCCTTACGAGAAATCAAGTAGAAAATTTGTTCTTGTTTTTTTTTTTTTACAATGAAAAAGTTGTAACAACTGTGCTTCCCTAAAATCGAATTTAAATCAGTATTGAAAAATATATCAGAATTTATTTGAGATTGGGCGAAAAAATCGTTGGACAGTGTTAAAGGAAAAGCGCTTACCTCTATAAGAAATTGGTGGTAACATAATTCCCCTTTCAGTGCCTAAATGCGTGTCGGCTCTCTCTTACGGGCCTTTAGTATCGAAACACTCTGCTGTAATTCACGAGTCATTGCACTAAGTTAATGAGTATGTTAAAATTAACAAAAGCTATCTTTTCGGAACTCGTTCAGATTATATTAGCGTTTTTCGAGATATTGGTATGTTTATGAGGACATGTGTACATACTAATGCCTGTTAGTTATGTAGCTTGAAACGCAGCATAACTGAACACCCAGGTGTTTTTCAGATGTCCCTACATGCAGACTTGGAATTGCCTAGTTAATGATTTGGAAATTTTACTTCCAAGTTATAAATGAGGGAGGGCTGTCTCGACACAATATCCTCTGTTGTAATATTTTGTAAGCTAACATACTTGCTTTCACAACCGCACATATAAAAATAATCAATTTATAAATATAAAACATTTCATTTACTTTATAAAGAATGTGATGCAACATATGATACGAGGAGTCAACCAGAATGTGCAACTTAACAAGAAACGCGCAGGTCTTGGGACTTACTCAAGCTAGTCGTTTTATATTTAATCACATGTTTGTGACGAAATAAGAGTAGTAACGGCTGATAGGTATGCAGCAAGTTTGATTATTTGAATAATAATGTTGGCATGTGGGAGTAATGACGTAAGCACACTATTAAGTACGAAATATTCATTACTTATCTTTTATGCATTGTTATACGCATTGTTGTCAAGACGAGTGTGTTAACTTACAAAATGTTGAAGTAGAAGATAACACCCCTGTTCTCAGAGTCTAATAACCGCACTCTACCTTTAATGTAACTGACGACAAACTTTACAATTACGCACTGCTGCGATTCCGGATCTGCATGCTCTGTATATATGTCTGGGGAGTGGTTGGTTGTACAGTAACACTGCGTATCAGGCTGCACACCTCTCAAGGTTTAATATACACACATTTCATCATAAACATACTAATATCTCGAAAACAGCTAAACAGAGCGAGTCTCAACATGACAGCAGGAAAGTTCATTTTCACATGCTGATTATCTTCTCGTAATGAATCATGGATTACAATTGATCTTTTCTTTGAATATCGCTCCGAAACAGAAATCTATTTCCTTACAAAGTCAAAGTTTGTGACAAACATAGGTAAAACCTGGATCATACAAAATGGCATTACCGAAAAGTGTTTGAACACGAGAACAATGTGGACTGTATTTTAACGAAAATGGCTCCAACATCGGCAGTGTTGCCGAGATGTGGAGGAAAATTTTAATGATCTCATGGGGTCACGTAGCTGAAACATCCTGCCCCCTTGAATTTTGCCGACGCGCACAATACCATCTGTCCCAGGGCGGAGCTTTACTATCCTGCCAAGCTTCCACCACAAGGGAGGCAAGTTTTGGTCTCTTACCAAAGCCAAACTGCCATCAGCTATGTTGCTTTTCTATTGGTACACTTAACTTTGGGCTGAAGATGATGGAGGTGACACCACTTCCAGATCGACTGATGGATCTGTTGTATTGGTGACCAACTAGTCAACCTGCTGACCAGATTTGTCGACAGGTCCAGTTAAGGAAATATTTGGGCTGGATCCATTATTAGAAAGTGACGGAGTTATTGCAGAGAAGTCATTTGGATCACTGAACAGCAGGCACAGAGGTCTGTAATTGGATGTTACCTCAACCTGGGCCAAAAAAAATTGCTGAGTTCTTGTCAACAACTGGGTCCCCACAGATTTCTTAAGAGGGAACTTGACATGATATGATACCTGCCTCCCAAAGTACGCTGAAATGAGGAGCTACTAAAGGATTGATATACCAGGTAACATTATGCTCTGCTAAGCTGTCTGCGAACTTCTTGTGAGTGTCACTATCAGCGAGAAATCTTGGCACTTCTTACAGCTGATGGCTGGCTCCAACAATGTTGGTACCACAGTCACTCTAAATGTTGGCACACTGCCCCCGTCGAGCGATAAACTTCCAGAAAGCTGCTGTAAGATCTTCTGTTGATAGATCTGAAACAAGTTTTAGATGTTAAGCCTTTGTTACAAAGCACACAAACTGGTATATGTATGTCTGCAGCACACGAGGTTTTCTGAGTGTAGACATGGGGATAGAGAATAGACAGTGGTAATCAATTACAGTGTTCATAAACAGCTTGACCTGTCACACCCTTTCAGCTGAAAGACACTCCATGGTACATGTGAAGGATTTAGGATGAATTTGAAAAGCAGCATTTACATTTATGAAGGTGGCAGCGAATGAGATATCTGGCACCAAGTACGAAATATTCTCTTTGATACAGTAACTGTAGTATTTCGGAACGAGGGAGAAAAACAATTAAGTGAAGCTCATCAGTCAGCAGCACTGCAAGGCGACAGTTTTTAAGAAGAATGATTGGGTGTTCCTCCTTTAATTGCAATTCATCCCTCTGTAGTCGAGAGCCTATACTCAGAATACCTTCAGTATTTACCAAAGGAGCCAGCTTCTGGAAGGATGGAGAACAAGGTTGGTGCATAGCTCTTCGAACAAACTCAACTTACAAGATCTTGATTAGAATGTTCAGGTCATTTTGAAGCTCATCCACCTAAATTAAACCTACGGAGGTGCCATGCCTGGGCGAACAGCTTGCCAAAATCTGTAACACAATATAATAATTTGTTGTACTTTCTTTAAGTTTGACTCTCTTTCCATTAAGTCGAGGAATGGAGACACTGTCAAGGTAACCTGCAGTACAATAGTTAGACAATCTTCACAGAAGGTGGCGCTAGAATAATGGAGTGTATGCTGTAACCAATGCATCTTGTCTTTAAAGAGCAATGCAGGTCCTGGCCACCAAAGGGGATGCTCAACAAAATTTGCAGGAGTAAGACTATACCAATCGATAGTGGTCAGCTCTTAATTTCACTTATGGAATTGCTAGCAAAGGTTTCCCATGCATGTGGTGAAACCCTAATCCATGACACAGTGTAACAGGAGAATTAGTCCAAGCATATATTTCTTCAAGGGACAAAATCGATGACTACTTAATGAAGAGACTCCTTGGATTTAGCAAGCAGCAAGCAAATGGATGGTGACATTGCTCGAACCAGGCACTTATCGAAGATACACTACAATCAGATATGACTTCTCTGAGATGTCAAAGAATCCATGCAGTTCAAATGTATCTGCACTACTAAGGGTGATAGAACAAGGAGTTGTTACTGTGGAACAGCATGACAACTCATTGCTAATTGTTTTGCCACTTGTAAATAATGTCAAATGTGTTGGGCAGTCCCAATATACACTTTCCAGGCACAACTGTTGTATCAAATGCTGCTAAGCGTGCCAATGGTGACAATCATTCAATTAGGTCTAACCCACGAGCTATTTCAGAAAGAATTCCATGGGTTTTTTTTTTCAGAACCAGGGGTTTGAGTTGAATATCATAATCAAAAGTGCGTGGGTTCTATTTCAGTCATTGATAACTTCCCATATTGGTCTTCGTCAAAAGAGTGGGATGTGCTCGAGAGCTGAATAACATTTTTAGGCAAGCCTTCCAACACAGCAAGGCAGTTGCTGGTGAACTTGCATAGCAGGAACCAGCCTCGCGAAAGCAGATATTGCAGATCCTGTCACATATTCACAGCAGAAATGATATCACTGGTCCAATTGACCACAACATCGGTGTAGGTGTGAGGCAATAAAACAATTGCAGCACGCTCATAGACTTTCTTCTCAAATTCTGCCAGCTGGTAAAGACTTTGTAGAGTAATAAATGGGGCGGAGCTAACACTGTATGTAACAGTGATACAATTCCAATGGCTGGTCTTCATACTCTCTGCAAAGGATGTGCTGGTAATCTCTATGTGCATCAGAGACCAATATTTTGCAGTGCATTTTTGTTATTTCGGCTGTAAATAAAATCACTGGAATTCAATACTGAAATAACACTTCTACTATGTCCCTTTGCAGATTAGGACCAGTCAACATTATTTTATTCAAAGACAAGCCATAGCTAGCATCGAAGAAAACGCGAAGTTTGGGCTAGGTTCTTTCAAGCTTAAGTACACAGTCATGTGGGATGTAGAAGCGACAGGAAATGACATCTAAACTGTCAACATAGGCATTCAGCTTGGTCGCGAGAGATTCTACCATTACCATAATATCGTAAGTTAAGCATGGAGCTGGTGTTCATTTTTATTGAAGTATGTTAGTTTAACAGATGGTATATATACAGTAATAAAATCTGCTTCAAAGTTACGTTTTATTGAAGGCATATCTCGTACAGTACCGACATACTTGACGAGGCCACGTGTGCTTTTGAGGCATCCTTCGGCCAATCGTAGAGCAATATTGCTGCTTGAACATCACTCATGATTCAACTTGCCGAGATGCACAATAACATATCCATAAACAGAGAATCACAACACAAGATTTGTGTGTTTCATGGGGTAGTGCAACGAGGGAAGAGATGAAAGATGCACGGCAGGAACATAGACATAACCTAACCAAAACATGTGACCGTCGCACAAACATTCTTAAATGTAAAGAGTCGATGGAATCACATGATTATAATAACGCACCATTCAAGTAACGAATAATTTGCAAAGAAAGAAATAAAGAAACACATAATTTAATCCAGGACACAGTAAATGCACGCAACTAGCAAAGGAAACCACCTTCATGCACACAGAAACATGCTTACTGTTTGCCATGATAAACAACATGTATTGTGAGCTGAATAAGTTTGCGGCAAGTAACCCCACATTTCCGTCGCGCACATGGAACCATGGTGGGGTAGTAGTCAACTACTCGCCTCCCAACCAATCGAACCAGGTTCGATTCACGGCGGAGTCACTCCTAGATGTAGGAATCGTGCCAGACGATGTCGCTGGTCGGCGGGTTTCCTCGAAGGTCTCCCGTTCCCCTACCCTCGCATTACGGTGCTGCTTCACACTCACCTCTCTTCACCCTCGTCGGCTCTCAAGACCTCGATGTTGAGGCCCTTCTTCGCCTCTTTTGCAGAGATCCTCCATTTTCGTGTCATAATTTCTGATTCAGCGTAATTACTGACCATGTACGATTTACGTTTTATGAGGTGTTTAATATTTTTGTGCTTAGTTTCAATTGTGTGTTGTCTGATAGTTGTAAAAATCTCGGAAACATATTTATATTTTATCAATGAGATCCTGCCTTTTTGTAAGCAGGAAATAACACACAGTGGAAATTGGATAGAAATGTAATAATGATCTATAATTTTCTATAATCAAACATTTTCAGTAATACCTCTGAAACCGGAATTATGACACGAAAACGAAGAATTTCTGTATCTCTCCACTCGACTCCCCTCCGTTATGTGCAAGCTTGCTAAGCAAAACGACCACTCTCCCCTCCGCCATGTACAAGCTTGCTAAGCAAAGAGAATTCATAACCGGTGCACGAGCCCACAGCGAACAAAACAAATATTTGATCACAAACACCGGCGTGGATCCGACCCGAAAGACAAATATGTCTGGACTCCAGAACGATGCGGACTGTATTTTAACGGGGTGGGGGGGGGGGAAACAGCAAATCGTGACTTACCGACACCAGAAAAAAAAAGCCGAACTGGTCTTGTATATTCAAGCAGCACTGCTCCACTACCGATGGCTCCACCATCGACAGCGTTGCGAAGATGTGGCGGGAGATTTGAATGAGTTCAGACGGGTCGCGTAGCCCAAACAAATATCATACATGTTCAATATAATGTTAAATGAATCTCCGCCCAGCACTAACACGCTCAGTTCTAATGCACTCCGAACAAATACAGATAAAATGTCGCCTGATGAAGCCACGGGTCTCCAAGTACCACGGACATGTTTCACGGTATAGGTTGTTCACGCTAAAACTAGCGCTTTTGAAAGTTCTGCTTAAGACCTACTTCTATGCACTTTGTGTGTTATTCCGCCTTATGTAGAAATATCATTGCCATGGGCCTCATCACTTTCTTCATGCGTCGGTCAAGTGAAACCGTGAAATTATTAGAAAAGTAAATATCTTACAAACCTGCTCATTTGTACTCGTTAAGGCAAAAAAAAAAACATAAAACAGAAGAAATATTTATCAATGGTTTCTTAACACTTTTTATTCGACGTTAAAACATGGAACTACTTTGCCTCCATCGTTACCAATTTAACTGGGTGTATGACACTCAGTGCACCCGTTAATATATATGCAGGCAGGAGCAGTAATTTTTTTCTGAGGTTAATTTCAAAAATTCTCACTTTATCCTGAACAGCCTTTAGGGGCGAAGACGTATCGCCTTGTCACCACGAGGAGAGAAGCAGCACCCTCGAGCGAGCAGCAAACAAGATTATATTTCTCGTAAAACGATCCTCCAAAGCGCAGGAACTAACGCGGATTACCCGGCCCGGTGCACTCCCACGTTTACCGCGTGGTGCGCCCGCCGAGCCCCGCGGCGTTCCCACGAATATTCGCGAAGCTGTTAATCCCCTCTGGTGTTTATTCAACTCAAGTTAGGGAAGCTCGATCGATGCTTCTAGTTTGGCAACTAAAGAGTTTCGCCTGCAGGGTGACAGTGGTCTCGCCTATGTATTGGATTTTTCCCGGTTTGTATGTACTGTAAGTAAATGGAGTAATTGAAATTTTCATAAAATAAATATTACCACGCGTCCGTCTCTTCGTCAGCCGCGCGGGCGAGTGGATGAGAAGGAAAGATAGTTGCCGTACGACAGCGATGACGGAAAGCCAGGCAATGTCGGGTTTGGAATTACAGACGCGCTCCGCGTACCCTGGGTGTGTTGTTTTCTGCGTTTATCTTAAGAATGTTCTGGATTACTGACCTCGTTCTCTCAGCGCGTCTCGGGGTGCGTTGAACCTTCCAGATGGTATAGGTTGTTCACTCTAAAATGAGCAGTTTTGAAAACCCTGCATAAGATCTACTTGTATGAACGTTGTGTATTATTCCACCTTATGTAAAATTACCGTGGCCATGGACCTTATCACTTTATTCATGTGTCGGACAAGTGAAACTGTGAAATTATTGGAAAAGTAAACATTTTATAATTCTGATAATTTTTGTACATTTAGGCGTTAAAAAAACCGATAGTGTAAGAAATCATTTAAATGATCACAAATGGTTACCTAACACTTTTTATTCGACGTTAACATATGGAACTACTTTCTAGCCATAGTTACCAACTTTACCGGACGCATGTCACTCAGTGCGCCCGTTAAGATATATGCAGGCAGGGGCAGTGAGTGTTTTCTAAGGTTGATTGCAAAAATGTTCAATTTATAGTGAACCGTCTTTAATGCACAACACTATAAATATTGCGCCAGGCCTCCGGGATGAGAGTTGAGTTGGAGTTGATGAGTGAATGAGTGGGTGAGTTCCGAGCGATAGAAGACGAGCAACGGGATAAGGCGACCAGCGACAGGGAAGTCTGCGACGGCGAGTATCAAGCAGTGGAGTGTGCGGCTCGCAGGCTGGACTATTGGACTAGATGCGTGAGTGAAAGACATTATAAATGATGGCAACAGTTAGACTGAACACGTGTTGATAATGAGTATGAGTCAATTGACTGTAATCAACAGAGACAATTAAGAAGGACGTTAATTCGAGTTGAAATAGACATTTAATAGTGCTCTCACTGTTAAATAAAAAGAGTAAAAGTGGATACAGCGAATTGATGCTTATATAGTATCAGAGTGAATGAATTCGAAACCAAATTTAGTTTATTTTATTATTACTACTATTAAGGCCTCCATCCCTCACGTACTCAGATACACCCCTCAGGCATCCTCACATGTAATAATATAATTGTGTAAAATTTTCCAGTTTTTATAGTGTTATTACCAACATAAAGAATAAATTTCGTTATTTGCACTAGCTAGATTTAACAAAAATTGTCTTACACAATTGCTTAATTTAAATATAATAACTGATTCGAAAATAAAATAGCGTAATGGTTGAAAATATAATTTGTATGACTTTCCTCCGCTGTTCTTAAAGGAAAAGGAGAAGAGAACAGTACTCTTACTGATGACAGCTGCATTTGTTTCGCATTTAAATACGTAATGTTTTTTTTTTCATTGAAATAAGCTTGCTTACGAAAGCTCAATTGCGGGCACAGTTGTATTTTTACTGTTTGTGCCTGTAAATACAATTGTAGGACGTAAATAATAGTTACGAAGTAAAGTTAATACTTCAGATTTTGGCTGGGACAAATATATATCACAATTTGAGACGAACGCGATCTTTTACACACAAATAAAATATAAAAAACAATTATCTATACCCTTATTTTTTTTTTACTTTTGTCATATTAAGTGTATTTTTGTAGAAAAAAATTCGTAAACATGGTAAAACATTGCATTTTTAAAGCTTGCCTATGCAATTTCCTTAAGTGGCAAAAGAAAAGTAGAAAGATACGGGCGTAGTTTAATCTGTGAGCTTTCATTGCGTGTAATAAAACTTCGCTGTTACATACCTAATTTACACAGTAGAGCGTCACGGCGGAAACACTGCACGTCTTGCGCGTAGGAGCGATGAGGCACTAGGCGTGCGTGTTACTGTCGCCCGTATCGCTCCCTCCCTACTTGACCTTGGACTCAGGGTTCCCACGGGGGTCCATCCCACTCTTAAAAAGTCACCTCTTTAAAACATTAGCGCAACGAGCGGAGGAAATTTTCCTTATTCCAAACTCTTCCATAACGAATCTCGTTTTGTTTCTAACCTGAGTAGAATAAACCTTACATAAGCCATTCACGTATACTTCCAACTTTTGTGAAGCCCTGCTAAAGTTCTACTTCGAAAATATCCCTCCTCCTCACGCAAAAAAAAATCTTGTCTAAGTTTTGAAAATTACACCAAAGAAACAAAGCACCGCATTCGTACGCTCTCAATGTAATAACTTTTTGCATAAGAACTATTTCTTACTAGGATTTACCTAAACACCTATATTCTCCCTGTTTTATTCATATAAATCATAAATAAAATATTATTATTTACACACCAACTATAAGTAAAAGTTAAATACGTTAACAGAAATATAAAAAGTTTGCGATAAATTACCAATTTGGGTTACAACCAAGCACGTCATCCATGGGGTGATTTTCAAAATTTTTTACTCAAAAAGTGTCAAGTAACCGCCAGTATACTATACCTTTACCCTTCGCTCTCTCCCAAGGTCTCTCACCTTGGGTGTTTCCAGCTCTATCCGCCCACACTAGGCGGAAAGAATTCATTTTGTCGTAGCAGTCTTCCTAAGGACTGATTCGCATTGTTAAAAGGCCAATCTAGTTGAATAAAATGTATACTTCAGGCTGCAGCTCAAAGTAATTGTCATCTGATTATTGTAAAGAATATTTAATTGAAAATTTGGTATGTGTGTCGCGCGTATTTCCAGTTTTAACTTCCGAGATAAAATTAAAGGGACTCTGGCTATAAGTTAAACATTTATCGCAAGTGACCCGGTAGTCACATTTTTTTTAAATTTCCGTTAAAATAACTTTTTGAAAATCGTTTAAATCAAGATTGTGTAGATTAAAAATCACATTTTTATGGTAAAACATGATGAATGTTATTTTCCAAAATACGTTTTATTTTATCACCCCACTAGCCTGAATAGTTTCTCTCCTTTTTTGCCGAGGAGCGCGGGAGCTATAAGGGTTACACTGGCACGCGCTACAAGTGCGCCATCGCCTCTACGCGCAGGGCTCCGAACTGGCGTGGAGTGTTCCCATAGTGCTGCGTGTACCTAAGGGACTTTCAGCGGTAACCATACAATTTTATTGATGAAAAGTCTGCAGCAAAGTTCAATACAGGCTCCTATCGTAATTTTACTCGTGTCCGGGTATAGTATTTTTTTAATTACGGCAGTCTGTAAAAGCCGATTTTAACTATATGGGAAAGCTCCAGAACCATATAAACAGCATGCGTGGTAACTTAATAAAGTACCATGCCTTCCTCGTCTAGTGTATGATGTCTTTTCGTAGGTAAACATACTAAGGTCAGGTTTAAAAGTTTCGTCAAAAAAACAGGCAGATGGAACCCTTAAGATTATGACACAAAACCATAAAATACGCTTAGAATCTTAAAATAAAATGGCTCTTTAACGGCTTCAATTGGAGTGTGAGAGGTGGCGTACATTTTTAAGTAACCTGAACTTGCACACAGCAGTCGCACATTACCTAACTGGGATTTGATACCGGAATCCTTCGTCACAGAGTTCGCCATTCGTAAAGGGCACCACTGTGAGGCCATGCTTGGTCTTAAGGTTGAAGTAAAGCAACTGCCTATGGAGCACTGCACCCGACTATACAACGTGACGAACTCATAAAAAAAGTAGTACAGACACCATAAAAGTCGTCAAAAAGTGCGATTTATGCTGTTTATGAAAGAAGAGTACATATTTTGCAACATTATAAAATATTTTACTAAAATATATTTTTTAAATATTAAAAAATGTCGATTAAAATAGTCTGTATTAAAAAAAAAATTAAGCGCATTTTCATTCTGGATGCTTTCGAAAGCAAAATTTGCAATAAAATCGTCGTCATGGAATATCGTCATTATGTTTACCACGATTGTGTGTAAGAAAATTGTAATAATAATTAAGGAAATGATTTTTATAATTATATGAATGTGGGTCCATTTGTCAGAAATATTTGTGTATGAAACTGATGTAAATAAAGTAAATTATAAGATTGGTATGATACATTATTACTATAATTTTATTACACATGATCGCAGTAAATTTTATGACGATCTTTCTTGCAGGTTCTGCTTTCCAAAGCATCCACAATGGAAATGCGCTTAAATTCTGTTAAAAATACAGACTATTGTAATCGATTTTTTTTAATATTTTAAAAGTATATTTTAGTAAGATATCTTATAATGTTGCAAAATATGTAGTCTTCTTTCATAAACAGCATAAATCGCACTTTTTGACGACTTTTATGGTGTCTGTACTACTTTTTTTATGAGTTCGTCACGTTGTATAGTCGGGTGCAGTGCTCCATAGGCAGTTGCTTTATTTTAACCTTAATATCATAACCTAACTTCAAAACGTAACTGGAAAACAGGCTCTGCATTGACGAGAATTTCATATACCTGGTGATGTTTAGCATCGAGACACGAACTTTCTTGATTCAGTGAAGTCTATCTTGACCTCAAACTGAGTATGCACTAAAGGCGGCTAAAATTTTTTATGCTCCTAACGCTATTAGCTTACAACCTGCATCCCAGTTACAGATATCGGTAAACAAATCTGCTGGCAACGCCAGGTGGCGTGGAACTTTGCCTGCGACTAACACTATTTGCACACGGAAGTGAGCAAATGTTGTACTTCGTTTGAGTGCTCTAGTTAATTAACAAATTTGTCGGTGAGTTTTTTCCGTAGTTTTTCTGATATAATTTTTTTTTTTCTCGCGTAAAGATAAATAAATGTACATTGAACAGCAGTATAAATGAAGTTCTCTGGAGTTAGAGCAGACTGTGAAGACGCGTTTTCGTAAAACTCTTTATACTAAACAGAATGTTTCGTGGGTTAACTTAAGTGACATGTTAAATCCTATTTGTTTCTTATTGGTAGAGCAATCTATGCATGATATATTATTTTAATTTCCCTAAATTCTTTTGTGTGGCAATCATACCATTCGCTAATTAAAGTTTCTGATTCGATCGTACAGTGCAGCTCATTAGGTATACAACTTAATCAATTGTCAACAGTTCTGGTGTAAAAGCTTGAGCTTAGTCGAAAGTCCTAAAATCGTGAAAATAGAATGTATAATTTGTAATGTATCGCTTTCAGCAGACAGCAAATGCTATTTTCGGGAGATAGGCGGTAATCTTAAAGAGATACCTATGAACACAAATTTTTAGAGGAAGGGCCATCATGATAGTTTAGAGATACAGTACTGGACTAAAAAAAATGACCTCGCACAGCAATTAAAAAGCTACAAAAAAGTTAATGGCACACTTTACCACATAGTAGTAAAATATTAATGCATAAATCTCCAAATTGTAAAAACTGTTGATTTCAACGTGAAAAGCATCGATATTTTCTTCGTGAAAATAATATTTTAACAAAAGTGATCGAATTTTAATACTATAAACTTGACATTAGATTAGACATTTAATTTTCTTTTCAAAGCATTGGCAGTTGGGTTTGAAAAATTTAGCGCTCTTAAAATTGGAGCAAAATCACTAACGAAACTATCGACTTTGATATAAAGAGTCCACACTCCGAATTTCGCACTTAATCTGAAGTCATTCAGTTGGAAAAAACTTCAAATCTCCTCTTATGAATCGATTATTTCATTAGTAATAATGTTAAGAAAATTAATTAAACGATAATGATGGTTTATTCTGTGACTCTTAAGTTTTGTTACGAGAAAATTTTAGCTATCGCTGTCACTGTCAGTATGACCGGACACCTCATTATGAAACTGCTTTGCGATAAACGATAAATGTATATGCATTTCTATGAATTGGGTTTAAGTAACTACTCACACACACGCGCGTATTTGTGTTTATATATATATATATATATATATATATATATATATATATATATATATATATTATATATATATATATATATATATATATATAAGCATTCTGAAAAATTTATTAATAAAGCATTCTGGAAAAATGTAAATTGTATTTCCTCAGCCACCATATAGTTTATTGCTTCTAATAGTAGATAGTTTTCGTCTGAAAAATGGATTATATCAGCAAGAATTTTGACATTCAAAAACGTTACGACAGCTTTGGCACCATCGTATTTCGTAACTGCCAAGCAGCGTTTTGGTAAAAGTGAATATTTCACTCACCGAAAATAAATTTACAAGTGCACCCAAATTTTGGTTGCCACGATTCTACTCTTTCCTGTCAATGACAGGCCCAGGAAAAGCATCGAGAGAGAGAGAGAGAGAGATAGAGAGAGAGAAATGTAGAGGCAGGGAAAGAAAGTGTTAACTGGCACTGATGAAAGCATGCAGCGATGCTCGAATGGCTGCCCTGTCGACACAGGCAAACATAACAACGCTTTGTTTAAATGGCTTCAGGGAACGTACATAGACACATGTATTGATGGTACTCTGTTTATACGTCATTGCGTGGGCCATATCTCTGCACGCTGTTTACAGCCATGCTGTTTCGCAACTCGCAATACTATCAATTATGTGTGTAGAGTGTTGCAATAATGCATTACAATACTTCGGGGTAACATTCCTCACATCTGGAGGATGAAAAAATGCTATATGAACATAGGTCCGCAAATTCTTTGTTTCCATACTACAGCCCATAATACAAAACGTACAGTGTATGGCCCGCGGCCTGGATAATGTTACTGCGGAATTCCATCGCAGCTGTAATTAGCAGCCCCATTCTAGCCCCTGAGAAGCCCTGATTTGAATCCACTAGACTTTTGTTTGTGGGGACATTTAAAAGCACTTGTGTATGCAACCCCAAAGGATGATGTGGGCACCCTACGTAACCAAAATTGTAGTTTGTTGCAAAATAATCAGTAATTGTCAGGGATTCATCAACGCATCCGGGTGTCCATGCAATGGCGGATTGATGCATGTGTTCGGGCTATGCAATGGCTGGTTGATGCATGTGTTCGGGCTATGCAATGGTGGGTTGTTGTATGTGTTCGAGCTATGCAATGGCGGGTTGTTGCATGTGTTCGGGCTGATGGAGTGCGTTTTGAACATTTCCTTTAGAGCCGACGATAAGCTTTCACACATGTCTAACCGATTCCTGTGTAGTTTCTTCTGTTCTAGGTGTAGGTCGTAGTGTGAGGTGTCGTGTATCATGCAAACGAACGCTGAGATGGTATTCCTCAGTAACATGATCCAGTCCGCGGGCCATACACTGTACGTTATGTATTATGGGAAGTTATACATAAACGAAGCGTCTGCGTACCTATGTTAATATAACATTTTTCCATCCTCCAGGTGTGAGGAATGTTCCCCCGAAGTATTGACATGCAGTATTGCAACATTCTGTATAAAAAAATATGTTCGGAAACTACCTGTCAAAGTTCAAACCACAGCATCTGTGGATGAACAGAAACGAGAAACTCCAGTCACAAAATGTTCGGAAAGACCATTTAGTATGTTTAAATTGAAGCTGAATTTCGGCAAACGACGCCGGGTGTCCGCAGCCGTACGTATGTTCGTGCACAGCAAGTTGCAGGACACGAAGGCGAACGGCGGTGGCATTACATGCAGTCAGCGCCTGTACATAGGCCACCAACAAATCGCCAGCTCACCTGCCACTGCGGTGAGGCCTATGTGTGGGACAGTGGCAACCCATTCGACCGACAGGCGGAGCCGAGTGCGGCGTGCAGCGCTGCCATGGATCAGTTCGCCTTCTTTTTATGCAACTTGTCGTGCACGCAGGTAAATACGGCTGTGGACGCCCAGCGTCGTTTGCCGAAATTCAACTTAAATTTAAACATACTAAATGACCGTTACGAAAATTTTGTGAGAAGAGTTTTTTGTTCCTGTGCGCCCACAGATACTGTGGTTTGAATTTTGACAGGTAGTTTCCGAACATCTTGTGTGTGTGTGTAATATATATATATATATATATATATATATATATATATATATATATATATATATATATATATATATATATATATATATATATATAATATATGTATGTATGTATATACACACAAGATTTTATATCTATATGGAGAGAGAAGGGGGGACGTGACGAGACCAGCATTCATTTTGTAGTACGTTATGATAATATTTAGAATGATTTTCCATCATGTTTTATTACCCTCAACTTCGGATATATAATGTTTAAGAAAGTTTATGGGGGGTATAGTTCCCCTTATTCGTTAGTTGAGACGAATGCCAATCTCAGCATTAATAAATTATTAAAATATATCTAAAATAAATTTTTGAGACATTGAATTAATGTTGAAGATTTCCTCGAATGGAATTCTGGAAGTCATTTCCAAAAAAAATAAACTTATAGCTAAATTAAAATTTTTACGAACTTAAGATATTCTGCGCTGCATCCCAAATAGGATTCAATATGCCATAATGTTGGAGCGAACTTTTGGCATTTGCAAGTGAAGAATAACTACTAACGAAAAAACGCCAAGAATGAGTAACTATTCTACTCCTTGTTCTATGTGCGTAACTGAATAATAACCACAAACTGTTCATTCGTTTACTTTTCCCACACCAACCAGCAACCCGCAAAGAGCAGTAAACTACTCTCTTCTCTACGCAAATACAAAGGTAAGGCAAAGTAATTTTACTTTGACATTATGAAAATGACATGATCTAATCGAAGTATGAATGTCCTCTAGTTTGTCTTAAGATGCTTACAATAAATAAGATTTAAAAATGTGAATGGATCGCGGAATAATGAGGAATCGGAATTCCCTCGATGATAGGGTGAAACTTACCATATGTGTGACTATGTGTGTGGAACTGATAGCTATTATATCAATTTATATGTGCACATTATTGTGAGTGAAGGGAGTGAAGAGATTTTGGCTGTTCTTAACAGCGATGTCTTGAGAGCCGAAGTGGGTGATTGAGGTGAGTATGAAGCAATGCAGGGATGAAAGGGCTGGGAAACGGGACATCTCCGAGAAAACCAATGGATCTGCGTCATCGTCCGGCTTGATTTTCACATGCGAAAATCCGTAGGTGGCCCGGTTCGCCTTGGTTTGAGACGAGCAGGCTAACCGCTTAGCCACCACGACTCCTGCATATTATTGTGCGTGTATGCATGTTAAGATAACGACCGCAAGAAACTAATTCCTGGAACTGTCTGATAAATAAGTTTGTTCGGGATATTATCTACAACTTTTCCTTGGCTGCAAATTACTTGCTATATTTATAAATAAGTGGGACAGGATTAAATTCTCAAAATCATTCGATAATTTTCTTCGTAGGTAACGCCCAGCACCTCAAACCAAATAAATATTATTCTCTGCAGTGGTTAACTAAGTCACCTCCAGGTTATATGTACGTCTTTAGAATGCACCAGTTCAAACAACTGCGCTAAATCAAGCCATCTTGGTGGTAAAAATGTTATCACGTGGGATTGCCGAAATCCAATCCTTTTCAGTTCTAGTCTGGCCTTAGGTATGAGATTTACGTGAGATTCAGCAAACGTCACGTAAATAGATAACAACTCACATGTGTGCCTCCAAAGGTAATGGACAAATTTCTGGCACTGAAGCGACGCTCATCACCAGTGTATACCTATTATCCAAAATAAACGATGTTTCAAAATTAGACAAACAAACTTCGGCTGCAAGATGGTATGAAAAAAAGGTGAAAACACATAAAAGCTGTTCGCGATAAAGTGAGAACTTTTCACATCAAAATTAGAAAAAGGTAACTGATCTTACCTGCATGTATTTTAACGACTGCACTGAGTAACATGCGCCCAGTAAAGTAGGTAACGATGGAGGGAAAGTATTTCCATAATGTAACGTCGAATAAAAAGTGTAAGGTCACCACCTGTGATAAATTAAATAATTTATTTCGCTCTATTTTTTTAATGCACCGAAGTTTAGAAATATAGAGATTTAAAGTCTATTTCTCTAATAATTTCACAGTTCCACTTGACCGATGCATGAAGAAAGTGATAAGGTCTTTAGTGGCAACGTTAATTTTACAAAAGTGCTCAGTCCATGAAAAGAACACACACACACACACACACAAATATATATATATATATATATATATATATATATATATATATATATATTATATATATATATATATATATATATATATATATATATATATATATATATATATATATATATATACACACACACACACACACACTCGCACTCACACGACCTATCGTCTAAAGAGCATCTTTGCAGTTGAACCTGAAACAGTAGTTTGTTATAGGCTGTTCACGGTAAAATGAGCACTTTCGAAAGCCCTGCTTAGGATCTACTGCATGCACGTTGTGTGTTATTCCGCCTTATTTAAAATTAACATTGCCACGGGACTCAGTACTTTATTTATGCGTCGGTCAAGTGAAACTGTAAAATTATTGGGGAAGTAAATATTTTAGAAGTCTGCTCATTTTTACACTTCTGTGCGTTAAAAGAAGCAGACAGAGGAATAAACTATATAAGTTATCACAAATGGTTTACCTAGCACTTTTTATTCGACATTAAGATATGGAACTACTTTCCATCCTTCGTTACCAACTTTACTGGGCGAATGTCACTCAGTGCGCCCGTTAAAATATATCCAGGCAGGGCCAGTGACTTTTTTCTAATGTTTAATTCGAAAGTGCTCACTGTATCGTGAACAGCCTTTACACCTACTGGAGATGGAACAACGAGCGTCTCGAAAATGTGTAAAATTAATTGTGACATGCGGGTTAATAATATATCTTTTAAATCCCAACTATGCTACACCGTCATGGAGATTAAGTCGAAATAAGTGTTGTAACCGTGATTATTTATAAAATAATTTTATGACAGCGACAGAGAGGTGCTGTGGTCTTTACAGATATTTATTTCGTTACACATTAGCCAAACACTCAATGTTCCATCTTAAAAAATTTAACCAATATTTGTAATAATCTAGTCTTTCAGGTCCAATTTCATAGATGTGTGCCACACTTAGTATTCACTTTAGACTATACGTCGTATGTATGTTTTCTACTTTTTTTCGTGATTAAATAGCTGCCGAAGTTTTTCGGTGTGATTTAGAAATAGCCCGTATAGCACACATTCTAAACAACTGCAGTATTCGAAGTTGTTTTCTGTGTTGCACATTATTTTCTTTGTTCAGTTGCGGTATTCTGGAAAGAGAACATGTAGTATGGACTCAGGAAAGGTAAGATAATTGCGGGTACCGAAAAAAGCGCTCAACACGGTAAAAATACAGCTTTGTAGTTGCACAATTTAAATATAATTCGGGGATACGGGTGCTATGATGTTTTTGGAGGGTTTTATTATAAAGATCGGAAAATTATTCACTAACGAAATAAAACTAAAAAAATATATATTTAAAGGTATTTGAAGGATGGGTATGGCGAGGAGGATGGAAAGGATAAGACGGACTAACAAATTACACAATGAAGCGCTGAAAAAAAAATGGGGGAAAGGATAAGCATGCAATTAATGGGGGAGAACAAAATTGGACGTTCCGTTGCTTTAAAAGAGTAATTGTTTCACATAAGACACAGCTGAAGTAACGGTACGAGTAAGTCAAGGGAGACTGGCCCAGTTTCAAATGATAGACCTAGATAGCATACAGCTGTGTGGGTACCGTACTTTCGTAATGTTTATTAACTTATTTAAGGTCCCACTTTTACTTCATTATTTTAACCTTGGGGAAGTGTTTGTGGGGTAGCGTACATATTAAAAATCACACATAATGATGTCACATGACAATGGCTCTACCCTGGATTCAAACCTGGTGCCTAGTTAGGATATAACGCCTCAGCGATTAAGATGAAAAGGTTACTGAGGTTATAAATACAAGGAGAGCAACTATGGCAAGACCAGCATTTTCTTACAGTGACCGACTGTTAGACGATAAGACCACGGTATCGTCAGACTGAAATGCATTTGTTTTCAATGGAAACCAAGCAAATACTCCGAAAAGTCACTGTGGTACAGCGGTCAGGCTCCTCGCCTACGGCCATAAATGTGTAAAGTCTTTAGATCATACAATGACATGCACAAAAAAATATATAGTTTAAGTACGTAGCAGTTTGCTCAGGATAATTAAGTAACCTAGTAAAGAAACTCAACAAGTCTACTATCAGCCTCAGCAGCAATGCCTTGCAAAGCAGAGTGGAATGACACCAACCCATGACTTTCTTGGTAACTACTTCTCAGTTTACAATATGCAATATTTGACTGTCCACCAAAAAAGAAACGCCTTCAATATTATAACATACTACTGATTTTAATATAGCTCAAGCTCGTTTAATGTATTGTTACAAGACACCAGAAGGTCGTATTCGATTTCGTGAGAGGTGCAGATTTTAATAATAATAAAATGTGATATTTAGGGTATTCACAGCTATTATTAAACAATAAATTATATATTTCCAGTATTACTCTTGTTATTCTAAATGAGCGCAATATTTAATGTCTTTCTCAACTTTAATTAAAATCCTTCTCAATGTATCTATATTGGTTGTCGCTCAATTCACACTCATTATTTGCAGGTGTTCAGTCTTTGTATTGCCATCATTCCAAAGTCTTACACTCGTGCATCCAGTTCAGTAGTCCCTCCAGTCAGTCTCACTCTTCACTTCACCGATGCTCGCAGTCCGCAGACTTCACTGCCGGTGGTAACTCTCGTCGCCTCTCGACGCTTTACTGACACCTCACTCAATTGTCTTCGCACACCTGTCGCGCTGGGGTCACATAATCCTCCAAGCTCTCCACTCTCCGACACCGACTACTCGGAGGTCCGTCGCGGCTTAAATAGTCTCTCTCGTCTGATCTAGAATATTCCCTACACCCCGAGTCACACTGAGAGAGGCTGGGATATTTACCACAACATTATTTAAATATATCATCAGAAATTCAATACGCTCAAGATTAGGACCACGCGAGTCTCAATAGGCCTTTTCGCGGCGGGACCCGGCGGCTTGCCTTTGAAAATCTCCGCGAACTTCTCACGTCACTTCTCAGCCCTTCTCCTTCGCTGGTTCCCGCGGGACGGGTCAAAGGTAGCGGTGCAAGGCAGCTAGCGCAACACAGTATTGTCAGATGAAGGTTAAGTTTTAACTAATTGACTAATTGCGGATGTTTCTTAAATTAAGTATTACGACTGGTAATTTGCATTGTTGTGGCCACGTGCAACTTGTATACGTTGCGTGAATAAATATGTCTTTGGTCGGAAATCGGTGCCGTAGTTTTCATTTCTGGCTAGCATAACGCTGGCCGGTGAGTTTTCTCGAGGTGTTCCCGTTCCACCCACAGTTGCATTTCGTCTCTTCTCCGTGTTCACCTGACTTCACTGTCATCGGCAGTAAGGACCTTAGCTGTTAAGCCCTGCCCAAGACTTCCTTTTCTGTTTCTCTTTCTCTCTCTCTCTCTCTCTCTCTCTCTCTCTCAGGTGACGTGGTATTTAACTCTGTTCAAAGTAAGATTATGACCAAATTGACACTTGTTATTAAAATATTACTACCTTAAAACCCAACAATTTAATGACGACGTCGGGAAAAGAAATGATCTGAAGACGCTCGTCTCACTACCAAGTTTGTGTTGCTTGTATTTTTGTTCACCCCTTTTCACTCCATCGTTATCCTTCGCAATATCACTAATCCTCTGATATCCTGGGATGTCGTTCCCCAACCCAGTACGTCTCGAACTGTAATGATTCTCTTGATTGCTTCCTCCTACGGGAACTACAGTGAACAAAGCGATAAAGTGTCTGGATAGAGATAATGGATATTTTATTATGTCATGGAGTGGGTGCTTGCGTAGTGATTGCTAGTAGAAATCCGTGTGAAATAAATAGAAATCAGCACTCAGTTACAACAGTTTCTCATTGTACTCCAGTAATTCTATATAGTGCGGAATATATAATATTCATTGATAACTTATTTATTTCAAAATGTCATCTCTAAATGAAGCCTTCTCTAAAGGAAGGAATTATTTTCAGATGAAAAGTAAAAATGAAATGCAGAATCCCGCAAAACTCTGTTTATGAAGGAATTCCTTTGGTATTTATCGTCGCATAGAGTAGAGCGTCTCTTGCTTTTATGATGAGGGGGTGAATAAAAGAGGCTCATAAGGGCTTTGGGAAGTGAGAAGTTGAGGTGAACTTTAACCAGCGGACACGAAAAAAATACACTTTGAAATCACTTTAATTCTCCTACTGCTAGTCTGCTAGCCTCCATTAAAGAAGCAGATCGACGTGGGCTGATGCAAGACCGTTTCTCTCCGCTGCTTTTAAATAGAAAATAATGTTCGTTCGGACACGGATATTCTCGCGTCTAAATTAGCCTACAATCGATGCAATTTGCTAATTATTTCCCTCCAAAAAATGCTACGGTATTCTCCGCGTTTAAACCCTTGCTGTCGTTCTGTTGTCATTTATCCTTTACAGCAGGGGTATCAAACTCAAACAGGAGTGTAGCCCATTTAAATATAATCGAGGAAGTACAACGGGTTGCCTAACGGCAAGAAAGTTAGGATTCGTGCTCTTAAAATCCATTATATTTTAAACTTAGACAAATGAAATTTACTTGGAGACACCATACACGCAAATAAATCTACTTTGTAAATATTTCAGTTGAGTCTCACAACCAAAAATTTCCATTGAAATTCTCCCATGGTTAATTTTTGCAATTGTTGAAGCGAAACTATTCTGTACTCAAGCCAATGAGACTTGGCATGTTATTCTCCTTTAACATTCTATAAAAACAAGCCGTTCGAGAAAATCTTAAAGAAATAGTTTTTTTTTGCCTTTAACTATATGATGGCGTAAAATATTCTAATAACTACGATAAATGTGTGGATCGTAAATTTACACCCACAGAGTTATTAGACAATTGTCATGAATTTAAACCAAAACGTGCAACTAAATTATTTACAACGCATTAAAAGTCTGATATATTAATTTTTAATGCAATAACTCATTGGATTATTATTTTTCATTTAAGTGGATATGATTGACCATTACTAAAAAGTGTATTGTGCCCATTGGCCAGAGGTAAATAACCGTAAACTCTCTGGCCAAAACCCCTTACTTGTCGACTCCACAAAATTTCCTAGTACAAAAATGATAAACCTTATGTAGCTTGACGTGATAATAAAAGTATGTCATTAAGGCGGCTCAAATTCTTCGTATTTTTCGCATCGTTGCTGTTTGAATTTTCTCGCCTTCCATGGTTAAAATAGCTGGATGTAAATAACATTGTAGCTTGAAGAGATATTTTTAATTAGTGAGAAAGGCTACGTTAGGTAAACCATGGTGAGTTCAACAAAATAAATTTTCATCTGTTTACTTTTGATGTTAAAACTTTTGCCAATCGTTCTAGATACAAAATTAACCCACCTCTTTATGACTTAGTAATATTTTTTGTATGTGTATGGGTGTCACACGGAAACCCGAATTGTACTCACCGAATATTGTGACGCGCCAATGAAAAAGGTTAATAGAAATTTCCGACTATTTGTGTTAGAGCATGACAAGTAGCTGCGCTGAAAAACAATAAATGGAAATGTCCAGGGTCCAAACAGAACTATCGTCTTCGAAACATTTTTCTCTAATAAAATTAAAGCACAATGGTAAGTATTCCGGCCACAAAATATTTTTACTGAAACGGTTTATTTCTTTTGAAAAAACTCCACTGACAAAGACAAAAGCAATTCAAGTGAAGAAAGGTAAGATTTCAGTATTGATACCAACGTAGAGCAATCAGTTGTAGTTATTGATCAAAGCATGGAAATATTTTATAGTTTTAGTGGCGAGACACCAACCCTAGATTCGGCTCGCAATACCACGCTTTCAAACACCGCATAGATCTCTTCACGCTCTCACAAATCCTAGATATCACAAAGGTTTACAAATTTGTAATTTAAATGTATCTATCTTGCGCGCGTCACGATTCCATTTCTTTCTGGGTCAAACATATGAATCACAAAGATAGTTCAAGGATAGGAGGGATTACACAGCTATCTTGTTATTTCCAACACAGATAAATTCTCTTTTGGCTTCGTTTGTTCTACAATGTTATTTATAGTGATTATATTACTGGCACAGTGCGATGTTTCCTGAAAGCGTCATGGATATGTACACAATGCATAACCTTCATCTTTCCATACAAGATTTGCTTGGTTATATACGATTCATCTGAATACGCGAATAAAACAAAATAAGACTTAACATCATGAAAATTAGATGTTTGGAAACACTGAAGTTACTAGCTAGTTTGTTAACAATTAACTTAGTGCAATTGCACATGCAGTGACAAATACATGTACAAATACATTTGTGTAATAATTTACACCCGGCAAAGAAACCCATTTTTACGAGCAGTAAAAAGTAGCTTCGTTCGAAAACACATGTATATGAACACACATAAATATAAATAAATTTAATAGACAAATTAATTTTAAATATTTTCTCGAGCTTTTATCTTACCTGATGTGTTCGTATCAAGTTCTCCGTGCACCTGGCAGCTTACAATAAAATCTTGAAACTGCATTTCGAAGTAAAACGGAACTCTCAACTCCCGTAACAATATCCCCAGCGGGAATTGGTAAACCTGACCATAATTTTCGGGGAAATTCGCGCTCCCAGTAGTAGCGGAATTCTAAGCAAATTCAAACACTTGGCATACGAAAGAACTACTTTAAAAACAACATCCCCAGAGTATACATCTGCAAACTTGAGCTTGACTCGGCAAACCGCTGGAACGGTTCCTTAAAGTCGCGTTAAAGATACCGTAACAATAAAAACCCAAATAAATTGTAACACCTTGGATTGTGTACAGTAATCAACACATCAAGCAGATACAAAGTAACTTTTGCCAGGTTTCTTGCCAGTGAACGATCTTGGTTCAGTTCAGACGATGCCAAGTCCGGCCAGTATAACAAATGCATACAAAGGAAAAGTATTATTACATAAAAATCCTTGTATAGATCCCGTCCGCGACCAGACACATAAATGGTGGAGGATGCTACGCAATTTTTATTTATTCTGTTTCGTATATGATGCATTCTAAACTCTGATTCTTCAAATGCTTAAAATCACTGGATTTGACCGCAGATCTGTCGAGATCGCTCCACTGTAATCAGTAAAACTGCACTGATTATTGTAATTGTTCATTCCCTTTGTGGTTCGCGGATAACTCAGCACTTTTTAAAGTCCTGTTTAAGACCTACTTATCTCCTAACATTGTATCCTCCCACAATATGTAAAATTTATATTAGTACGGGCCTTATCACTTCATCAACGCGCCAGTCAAATAGAAACGTGGAATTGTCAGGAAACAGAATGTGCTATTAATATGCCAATTCGTGTATAAAACAAAGATAACTGAACTTGACAAAAATGTAAACGTTACACTTCGCAATACAATGTTGAAACTTATAAATATTTTCCTAAGTTCACTGCCACTTAGCTTTGGAGCCTACAAGTCAGTGTGCACGTTAGCCTATACGCAGCAACGGGCAGTGATTTCTTCGAGGGCTGCTTTTAACATTGATTGAAATCACTGAAGATGGACTCACAACCATTCGTCGCACCTGTCAGTCGCCCGTCCGTCTGTCAGTCATCCGTCTGTTTCTTTTTGTCCGTCAGTTGAAAGCGACTCACAACAACCCGTCGTCTGTCAATCCTACCGTCCGTTCGGGTTTAATCCGCGGTTAGCCAGAATTTTTCACCCAGACGGTAACGGTCCCGCTGTACATGTGTGGCTAGTGCATCGACATGCCACCACAACGCTCCACGTTTCGATTCCCGGCGGGGTCACGCCCAGATTTTCACTTGTTGGAAACGTTGATGACGCTACCGTCGAGCGACAGGGTTATTGACGTGAATACGGCTTTAAATTTGCAACCGTAGTGGGAGGCAATCCTGAAAATCCGATGATAACAAAATCGGGGATACAGTTTGGCACTGCAGCTCCGAATCACTCATCTACATTCAAATTTCAATTACACCCCTCGATTGCCAAAGGATCAAAGAACGTGTTACGTTGAGTGAGGACTGCGAAGGATCATGACTGGGGGGGAGGGAAGGGCGCAATTTTGAGTTCGTTTCGCCGCGTCTTATAACTTCAGCGTAGTATAACTTTTGAATAGGAGAATCTACGACGCTCGTTTCAGTTTCAATCGACAACTATAGTCAAGATCAATCGATTGTGTGTTTAATGTAAAAAATTAATAAAACTTTACACAGTGTCGACTTATACTCGTCAAAAAGCCAAGTCGAAATACAGGAGTCGTATACGGTTGGAAAGGGCATCTCAAAAGCAATCCGGAGATACCCATAAAACCCCATATGATCGAGTGAAGAGGTGCCGGGAACGAAAAAAAAAAAACACCAAGGCGTCCGATCGCGTCAACGTTGACGTATTCACGCAAAACAAGCGGCCGTGTCCCCAACACCGCCACACGCCATTTTTTTCGGGGTGCTCCCGTTCCCCCGACATTTGTATTCCGTTTCACTTAGAAATACTTTCGCTCGGTAAGTGTTACCCGTTTGAAGGTGCACTTGTCTGTACCCGTTATTGTTTTAATCATCGTCATTTTGTTTACTCACATGGCAGAGCAGTTGAGTGCGGTTTAGGGACTAGCACACGAGTGCTAGTCCACATTACGAAAGCACAACTTCTAAGGAAATTTATGTTTCAAGCGAAGCAGGTCGGGCTCTAACCTGCCACCTCCCAGATGCGAGTCAAACATTCCGGTCGCGCATGAAAAGATTCCCGTTGGGGATGACAGTGGTTTGGGGCCAACTACCCTGCTACGCAAAGTTACTGATTTAAGTATGGGAAGCACTGAATTTGGGGCAACGTACAGCAAACTGGAACCGCTCCGAGCTATTTCTAAACACTGCCAGAGCGTCGGTAATCCGATGAGATCAAGCAGAAAAATATTCCCTCATCCGTATCATGCCAATACGACCCCAAATCGCTAGCTTCTGAATCAACCATCGTTACGTAGTGAAATAATTACTATGCCGTGATTTAAAAAAAAAAAAAGTCGCCCTGAAGGTTTTTTCGAGACGAGTTACCAAGCGAGGTTCGTACTCGCGTTCGGGAGGATCTGCGTTCGAATTCCGATCCGGCCATCCTGATTTCAGTTCAACGCGGTGTTTAAAAGTCGCTCCAGCCGTTCCTTTCTGTGGACTGTTCACGGTAAAGCGAGCACTTTTGAGGCGCTGGTTACTTTTCCCTTCCAGCCATATTTTATTTCTTAACCATTCTTTTAAATAGATATTGTCACGTTAGTAATAAACACAGTGTGCATATTCCACCGCACTCGGAAGTTATCGTCTACAGCTAAAATAAATAAAATATATTTATCGTATATTATTCCAAATGGCAGGCCTATCAAAAGGGCTCACTTTACTGTGAATATTCTATATGACCGATTCTTTCACCTAGCAACTTGCTCCATCTCTGATGATATCTCTGCCAACGAGACGTCAAACCCTACCTACCTTTAAGACATGTTGAACATACGGTCGTTAGTCAATGCGAAAAAAATGAATTCCTTGACCCGAAAAGAATTTTTGTTTCCCTTCCCATCTAGGAACTGAACCCGTAATCTTTTGCCAAGCATTCAAGCATTCTGACCACTGTATTATATGGTGAGCTTTTTGATGTGCTAATAATGCGCGAAAGTATATGCAAATAAAGAGGTGATGCATACATCTGCGTGTGGGAGGTTAGCGATCTAAAGGCTAACAGGCAGGATGATACCGCGCTGGTTTCCCATTGCCTTCCGCGGGATGGACGAAATGAAACGAGATGAGAATGGAGCAGCACCGGAATGCAAGGGCGGAGGAAACGGGATATCCCCGTCAAAAAAAAAACCGCCCACCAGCGACATTTCCCGGCACGATTCCCACATGCGAAAATCCGAGGAGTGACCCGGCCGGGGTTTGAGCCCGACTCGCCATGGTGGGAGGCGAGCAGGCTAACCGTTCAGCCACCGCAGTCCGCAAATGAAGCAAGTTGCCGTTTTGGTTCCGTTGAGGCTCGCAGCGCTCCGCTGACTGACCGGAGGATATAGGCTGTTCACGGTGAATCGAGCACTTTTGAAAGCCCTGCTTAAGATCTGCTTGTATACACGTTGTGTGTTCTTCCGCCGTATGAAAAATTGAAATTGCCATGGGCCTCGTCACTTTATTCATGAGTCGGTGAAGTGAAACCGTGGGATTGTTAAAGAAGTAAATATTGTACAAATCTGCTAATTTGTACGCTTCGATGAATAAAAAAAATACAGAAAGCGAGAAAAATAATTTAAGTTGTCACAAATAGTTACCTTGCACTTTTTGTTCGACGTCAGTATAGGCACTACTTTCCCTCCATAGTTAAAGGCTGTTCATGATAAAGTGAGCAGTTCTGAAATAAACATTATAAAAAAGTAACATTGGGTGACATGCGCCTAGTCAAATTGGTAACGATGTATGGGAAGTAATTCCGTATCTTAACATCGAATAAAACGTGTTAGGTAACCATTTGTGATAACTCAAATTATTTCTTACGCTTTCTGTTTCTCTTTAATTGAATCGAAATGTAATAATTAGCAGATTTGTTAAATATTTACTTTTCTACTTATTTCACAGTTTCACTTAACCGAAACATGAATAAAGTAATGAGGCCCATGACAATGTTAATGTTGCTTAAGGCGGAAAAATACACAACGTTCATACAAGTAGATCTCAAGCAGGGCTTTCAAAAATGCTCATTTTACCGTGAATGTACTACACCAACTTTACTGGATACATGTCACTAATTGCGCCCGATAAAATATATGCAGGTAGGAGCAGTGACTTTTTTCTAAGGTTGATTTCAAAAGTGCTCACTTTATCGTGAACAGCCTGTAATTTGGTCTTCGCGGCTAGCAGATATGGCGTGCCGAACGCGCATCATTTCGCCGACGGCCCGCTCTCGCTCTCTCTCACACACACACACACTCTTTCTCTCTCTCACACACACACCACACACGCGCGTATTCATAGTAGGGCAACAAGGGTATTTGGCGAGGGACGCCATGGCAGAGTTCCAGTCAGCTCGCCTGCAGCTGACATGCAATGGGCGTCGAACAGTTGCCTTATTTATTGAAGGCCGTGCGCCGGAAATCGATGGTTCGGCGAGGGTCGTACTTGCACGCGGGAACCACGCGTGGAAATAGAGCCGGGACTCGAAACCAGGATCCCTCCGCCGCCAATTACACATCTGCATTAGCTCCGTACGTACAGCTCTGATAGAGAAAAAAAAAACGCGATTTGGTGGGGGAAACGGGAGATCACCGAGAAAGGACGAAAAGAACTAGAAAAGAGAAACAAGCTATTACATTACAATGCATTTCTCATCAGCTTTGCAAGAGGGAGTGTGAAACGCCAAGGCCGTTGTGCTGCGCAAACGTTTTTGGTCGACCATCATTACTGCGCACAAACGTTTTCACCCATCATTTTTCACCATAATATCCCAACCTAACAGGAGCACCTAAATTGCCTAGGATATGAACTAGTAGAATGATTTATTAAGTTTTGGCGCAAGGGGACGGGGACCGGAACCGTAACCGATAGCCGCCATCTTGGAATATCCCTTTATTTCCTCAAAAGTTTCGCTTTCCCTTAAAATTTCCCTTTCAGTCCTTCAAAAATTCGCTTTTCCGCTCAAAATTTTCCTTTTTTCCCCTTAACATTTCCTTTATTTCCTCAACATGTCATGGTTTTCCCTTTAAAAAAATTACCGAGCCTCCGAAAGGCAATTTTCGAATCATTGGAAGGATTTCGAAGGCTCACCTTTCGAGGGCAGAATAGTGCCGACCATACTGGTTTTAAAGGCATACGATATGCCAAATCTATGCACAGGGTCCAGGGTCCGGAATCATAGCTGACCATCCACCATCTTGGTTCTATCAACCATCTTAGCCGCAATGTTGGATGTCTTTGACCTCGACACTAACCCTGTGACCTTTAACCACGAACCCAAAAAAATTCTAAAAAATTCCCAGAAAACTCTGAAATAATTTTTAAAATTATACAAAAATTGTAAAATGTATAAATTTAAGAAATTTTCAGTAATACAACTATGAATTTTTTGACGAGTTTTGGTATCGGAGCCAGAGGCAACCGGCCGCCATGTTAATGTCACCCAACCACCATATTGGAATCAGGTGATCTTGACCCTGACACAAGACCTTTGACCTCAATACCGTGACCATTACCTTGATTGGCCTTGAACTCAAAATTAAACTTTAAAAAATTACAAAATTTTAATAAAGAATGTTAAAAAATAAATATATTTTAAAATGGTTTATTTTAAAAAATATTAAAATATTGTGTAAAATGTATAAAGATTCTATGAAAAATTTAGTTTCCCAGAGGTCTCTCCAGCACCATGTCTAGTATACTACTGGACCCCCCCCCCCCCCCCCCACAAAATCAATCACACTGTATTTTACATTCCCCACCTCCTCCTTCTTCAAACACCCTCACTCGCATTCACAAAATATCCAAAAAAATCTAAAAATCAAGTAAAAAATTGCTCTGATAGCTCCGACCACTTTGTTGGTTGATGTCGGCCTTGACCTTGACCCTCAGGATAAAAAATTGTAAAAACCAATTAAATCCATAGAAATCGAGAAAATTCTTAAAATATAATAACATATAAAGTTACCTCACCTCTCTCCGCTGGATCCCAACGCCCGAATCAACACTCCTACCCTAATAACCACACAATCATAAAAAAATTGAGTAAAAGTGCAAAAAAAAAAAAAACAGAAAAATAATTCTAAAAATTTAGAGAAAATTACGTAAATAACTCCAACCACCATGTTGGTTGTTGTCGACCTTAAAATTGGCCCCAATCACCTTAAACTCGAAAAATAAAAAAATTCCAAAAATCCAAAAATAATCATTAACAATGGGGAAAATGACATACCCGATGCGAAAAACAGAGGATGTGTGTGATCCTGAGGGTTCGATTCTCATAAATATGGCAGAGAACAGCCTCTCCTTGGTACAACGATCAGCAGGAGACCAACCTCAAGAATTTTATTATTTGCTGTTTAGTCGGCAAGCCTCCCGTCACACAAACCAACAATATCAGCTTAGAATACGAACCGACCATGCAAGTCAACAACACCCACAAGTCAAACTAACCTCCCATACCACACAGACATTCCAACCTTCCAGTCTAACGATCATTAAGATAAGCCAACCGTAAAAACTGACCATTACTAGCCAACGACTAACAGCACCCAAAACTGACTCTTGCCGAATGACTACTACAGACTGACTCCTGCCAACTGAATCCTACAGACCTCCTGCCGACTGACTCCTCTTCAGTCCTCCTCCTTAATTCTACTCTTCAATCATCCTCCTCAATCTTTCTCCTCAATCCTCTTCAAGCCTCTTCCGCAATCCTCCTCCTCAATCTTTCTCCTCAATCCTCTTCAAACCTCTTCCGCAATCCTCCTCCTCAATCTTCCTCAAACCTCCTCCTCAATCCGCTTCCTAAATTCTTCTCCTCAATCCTCCTCCTCCCCAGTCTTCACCAATCCTCCTCTGGAATCCACAGCAATCCTCACCAAACCTCCAATCAGTTCAACACGCTCCGCAATCAGCTCCGCAATCAGCAATAAGCTCGGCTATCAACTCGGCACACTCAGGAATCAGCTCTGCACGCTCCGGAACTGACGCATCAAGCTCCGCAACTGACCCCTCACAAGTCCGGCCATTCACACAATTCAGGCTTCGCAGTCACTTAGTGGTTTGCTGGTATTTTATGTTGTAGTTCTCTGTAGTCAGATAGAAGGAAATCAGCACACGCCTATTTGCCAAGTGGATTGAGACCACTTGTTCTCAGCTCTAGCTAATTTACTGAAGCCAGGGACAAATCCGAACCCTTGGAACAAATTTCTTCTTCTTGTTGGGATAACTTGTGTATACTACCGCCAATAGTGCTTTCTATGAGTCTATATCATACACAGCTACGTTAGAGGTCTTGAAGGCTGTAGTACAATATTCGTCTTCGTGGGGCTCTGATTTCGTATAGTTACAGTCCAGCAACATATTATAATTTACACCTTTTCCTCTTCGTCGATAAGTTGGTTTATCATATTACGTTTCATACTTGACGGGAACGAGCAAACATATTTCGATGTAATTTACCTATTCGGAGCTACATAATCTTTAAGAAAACCCCTGAATGCAGATCGCTTCAGGAAAAAGCCAGTAACATCATTAGGCTTCGGCTTGCAAAGCAATGGCGTAATTTGTGTAATACGATAAGCTGGCGATGATGCAGGTCGCGGCTCCATGTTCGTTGAGGTCAAAGGCAGGCCTTCGTATTCACAATTCATATTCTTTGTATGGTGAGAGAGCCCTTCAAAAACTATGGTATCAAAACGATAACTGCCATTTTTGTATATAAAAGCGATTCTTTTTACAGTAAAGACCCCGGATTCTGCGCACAGAAGTGATTCTGCCGTACATTTAAGATGTAAACAATGAGTTACTGATATAATTAATAAGCCTACTTTCCTCAACATGAGTGTAATTAATTTTTAATATGTTCTTAAAAGCTGCGTTGGTAGGTAGGACTTGACTTATCTTTGAAAGAAATAACAGTATAAATGAAACCAGAAACATATGCAACACTAATGAGACAGTGAAAAATACACACCTGCCTTACCCTGGCCTTGAAACCAGAAAACCTCGTACAATAAACAGTACTATTTATTTGAAAAATTTGGTAGTCACCTGTAAATTGTTTCCCGAGATGTAACATAAAAACTTTATTTATTTGCATGTCGCTATCTTACAAAATGAATGACAATAGATGCTCTGTGTTAATAGTTGTAATACCTACTGCCAGCATACAAAGTTAAGTTGGAATTGATTACATGGTTTCGACGATATAGTATTCTCAAGTTAAAGATGCCTATATGACCGCAATTTCAAAAATAAATGCCTTACAAGCTTAAAATTTACCATTTAACATAATCTGCATCAGTAAAACTTATTTGCAAAGTTTTGACAGGAATCGGTCAATTGTTTCCTGAGATATGATGTAAAAATTTATTTATTCGCATGGCGCTATCTAACAAAAATGCGGATTAAATGTTTTCCATGTAGATACAGTTGATAGTTGTAATATATACTGCAAGCAAACAAAGTTATATTGGATTTTATTACATAGTTTCGACGATATCGTATTCTAAACAAAAATTGCTATATGGCCGCCATTTTGAAAATAAGTATATTATATACTTAAGACATACCACTTATCATCTACATCAGTATATTTGTTTGCCAATTTTGGTAGGAATCGGTCTATTGTTTCCTGATAGGTGACATAAGAATTTATTTTTTCGCATGACACTATCTTACAAAATGGGGGACAAAAAATGATCGGTGTGGATACAATTGATAGTTGTATTAAGTATTGTCAGTATATAATGACAAGTTACAAATTATTGAATTATTTCCACGAGGTAGCATTTAAAATTAAAATAAAATGTCCTACATTTTGAAAATAAATGCCTGGCATACTTAAAACAGCCAATTTTACATCATCTGCCGCAGTACTACATATTTGCTAAATTTAATAGGAATTGGAATTGGTAAATTGTTTCCTGAGATATTACATAAAATATTTATATATTCGCATTTCGCTATCTAAAAAAATGGCAGGGAAAAGAAGCTTCATAAGATAGTTGATAGTTGAAATATCTACTGAGAGTATACAAAGTTAAGTTGTAATTGATTACATCGTTTCGGCGTTTTAGTATTCTAAACTAGAATTGCCACATGACCGCCATTTTGAAAGTAACTATATTATATGCTTAAGCCATACCACTTAACATTAAATACTTCAGTACCATATGTTTACCAAATTTGGTAGGAGTCGATTAAATTTTTAAAGAGATATGACATAACTTTCTATATTCATATGGCGCACTCTTCCCAGATGGCCGACAAAGTGGTTATATGTTGGTAAAGGCTGTTCTGCAAACCTACAGAAGGCCATGTAAAGTTACAATATTTAAATGGGGTCAGACACTGATTTTCAAAATGGCGGCTATATAAATATTTTGTTACATTTTGTATATCTATTTAACAATTTAACCAAATCCAACCAAACTTTTTATGCTGACAGTACCTATTAGACGCATAGCATAAAGAAAACATTTTTAGGCAGTTTTATATGATAGCGCCGATTAATAAAATATGGCATTTATGCTTTATCTCGGGTACCAATCAGCCGATTTCCACCAAATTTTTCAAACAAGTAGCGTTATGGTAAGCCATGTAAACTTATGTGTTTCTATTGTCTCAGGCAATTATTTCCAAAAGGATGGCAGTGTAAATTGTTCAGGTTAGTGAACCCTATCATTCAAAACATCAGACTGATTACATCCGAAGTTGATGCTCCAAATCCAACCTCCGTAGCTTAATTCTACGACGTTTTCTGAATTCGAATCCCGGGGAAGTCGCTCGTGTATTTTAATTGCCTTGGTACTGTTTCGCATGTTTCTGGTTTCATCGCTAATGATATTGCTGCCAATGAGACGTCAACGCCTACCTACCATCTAAGCTTTCAAGAACTTCGCTAATATTTATTTGCACCCATGTAGAGGAAAGCAGTTCATTCGTTACCAGTAACTTCTTGTTAATAGTGCTATAGCGGTCACCATTAATATGGCTTTCGCTAGAAAATCTCAGCTATTGCCAACCATTGAAAAGTACGGTTAAATACAACGCTTCGAAAACTCGCTGTGATTCCGTCATACTGTATTATGGGAATGCATATGATTGCCTTGCTCCCTTCGCTGTAAAAATTGCCTGTAATTTTACAAGAAAAATCATTGGAAACCATGTAGTAAAAACATTGCTTGAGATTTACTACAAACATGGGTATCGTAATTTTATCTACAAGAGAAATGTTTGTACAGTTACGAACGTTTCAAAAGACAAATAATTTCTCAATAAACATTACAGTTTTTTACAGTACCGTATATGCAATCGGTAAGCGATCAGACGTAAAACCAACGGAGTTGTAATTTTGAAATAGGCCTATCCAATTTTCAGCTTAAACAAAACTAATGGAGTCGTGTAGTTCACATCTTGAGTTATGCTTAGGGGAGACCAGACAAAACACTAATAATGGGGAAAACATGTAAGAGATAAGCAGAGAATATCTCTGAACTTTTGTAAAATAACTTTTTTTGTTGGTTAGAAATATGGTACCTAATGACACCCTGGATTATTACCTGTTAAATGTTCACAGATGCAGATATCAATTTTTTTTTTTTTTTTTTTTTCGTCTCCCGTGAGTCTTGTTATTTTGCAAATAAATGTTTTTAATTCTCAATTTTCAAGGGCGTGTCTCTTTAGAAATCACTTCTCCTTTATATTCGGTGATATAATAACCACACAAATTTTGTAGCTGAAGTTCAGCAACATTCTGTACACATGCCGCTGTTGTGTATCCCAAGGGGGGGAGAGCCTCAGTATTATTAATAAACTCTGGTCGAACCAACCTCCTTGTTGGTTGCTATCACAGCACCTTACTCAGCTTCTGCAGAAACAGGTCACACGAGCATGCAAGCGCGAAGTATTATTCCACGTGGTCGTTCTCCCACGTGACTGCACAGTCGCAGATTTAATTAAAACTTGCACTTGCCCACCACAGTGTCGGCTCGGAAGGCGAGGGGTGGGACGAAGTTAGTGGCTTACACAGGTGTGTTTCATAGAGAGGATTTGCTCAACGAGTATAAAGCGTTAAATATCACTGGTTGCGCAAAGCGCTATGAAACTCCGACGACCGGTACCATCAGAACCCATTTGGTTTACCCACAGTCATAGAAGATTGTAACCAAAAAGGAACATGGGTGGATAAATGTGTACCAAAAATAAAATACCTTAAACGTTTCGCCAGTGTTCACTTTTGTAGGTGTGTCAGGTACGTAATACTTTCTGACAAACAAATTATGATTTTTAGGTATCATCAGATATTAAACACGCCAGAAGTACCAGTTACGAAGTTTGGGCATTATTTGAAGTTCTGAAGACATGAACAAAGGAACTGAAACTTGATACTGATTTCTATGCATTCGTGTTTATTAATCTGCTAACCATTTCTGGCATTCGTCGTAAAAATAAACAGGGAAAAATTTAATCACAGAAGGCGGCTGCTTCAAATCCACAACATACTTTAAAATACTGTAGTAAGACAACCTCAGTGTGTGGAATACACGAAAAAAAAAAGTATTTACATATTTGTTTTACAATAACGATTTTATTTGTGTATCCATTGTTTTGCTCGTGCGAAATGTAGAAAAAAATAATATAAATACGCAAAAGTGAGCAGGCGAAAACATGACACAACTGTATTCCGCACGTACAGAATGGGAAATTTCATCCCAATCAATATGCTGTCTTCGTTCCAGTCTCGTGCAATCGGTCACTTGTAAACATGCCATATGGATGCCGTTTACATTATTGTAACCTGGGGTAGCAACCTTTATGAACGCCGGACGTATTCAAATACAATGGCCCATACGGTGGCGCCAAAATTCTTATGTGGTGTAATATTTATGTAGTGGAATGTTACCTACAATGCAACTACTTTATTCATTCGTGAGTAAAATGAAACTCTGAAGTTATTAAGAAAGTAAATACCTTACAAATGTGCTAATTTGTACACTTCGTGGCATTAAAAAAAAAAGGAAGCGAAAGAAATAATTATAAGTTTCAATGGTTACCTAACACTTTTTATTCTACGTTAGGATATGGAACTAATTTTCATCCGTCGTTACCAACTTTACTGGGCGAATGTCACTCAGTGCACCCATTAAAATATGTGGTTGCAGAGGCATTGACTTTTTTCTAAGGTTTATTTCTAAACTGCTCAATTTATCGTGAACCGCCTTTACCTATCTAGATGCCAGTCACCACTCGACAGCCACCAAGCAATCATTTCCTTCACTCTAACACCAATATTTCTCCCTCAACTCGGGGCCTCGGTGGTATAGCGGTCAGACTACTCGCCTCACACCTAGGCAAACCGGGCTCTATTCCCGGCGGGGTGGCGCTTCCGGATCTTCGCACGTGGGAATCATGCCGGACGATACAGTTGGTTGGTGGGTTTTCCTCGAGGATCTCCCGCCTCCCCCGCCTTCGCATTCCGCACAGCTCCATACTCACCTAGCTTTACCCACATCGGCTCTCGAGACCTCGATGTTAAGAGCCGCCCAAATATCTCCTCTCACTCCCGTTACTCAACCACTCTGTGAATAAATCTGAGCTCTACATTATTATGATTTTTGTTTATTCCAAGCATGTATCATTACTTACAAGCACTGAATTCGAGATCTAGGTACCGGAGCTCACAGTGAACTAAATTTCCAATTGTCTTTTTTTTTTTCCGAACAGGTTTATCTCAAACCCATTGCAGGAAAACCGAACGAGGCATATTACTGGAGTAGTTCCTTGGCCTCAAAGACTACGCACCAGCGTAAATAAAATTTAAGAAAATTAACTAAGAAAACTGAATTTATTAATAATTAAGTTGTATCTCTTGTAACATATAGACCTATAGTTTTTATCAAATAACTGACAGTGCTTTCTTAGCTGAATATTTTAATTTCGCTATGATCTGACAAAACACTTCGTTTAAAATTTAGGACTGTATTTCAAAATTCTTGTTTAGAATAATACAATACCTGTGTTTTCCTTGGCAATTAAAGTTATACCCACGTATATTAGGATCGCTCCTTTTTACGTTTGTGTATTTTTTGCTTTATTGTGTGGGAAAACAAAAAATTCGTTACAGTGACTTGTGTATTTAAAGGCGATGTTTGGTATTTTGTACTTCCAGCACTGCTGAATTGTCCATTCAGGTTCAGATATGAATAAGTCAGAAACGTGAACGTATTTCACAAACGAAAACGCTGGCCACCCTTGTGTGTTCTCGTAGCTATAGGGTAACGATAACAAAAATATCGTGCTCCCAAAATCCAATTTAAATTCAGCATTGCGGAAGCTGCAGATACAAAAAATAATAATAAAAGATGAACTGGGATATGCGATGTACAACTCCAGCGGAATATCTCACCGCATTTTTTTATACCGAAGCAATTTATATTTTTCCTCCCACTCCTAGTTTTTTTTTTTTTTTCACTCGTTGACTGTGTTTCACGGATTCCTTTTTTGTTTTTTTTTTTCCCGCCGCTTAAGTACCGAATGCAAAACGTGCAGAGATTTTCAAGCTGGGAAACGTAGAACGTATGTTGAAGACGTGGACATGCATTATTCTCAGTCACGAGGTCAAATCGCATCTACCTTTCACTAGTCACTCAGCCTTCGCCAAAAACACTGCACGAATACGAGCATTGTCAAGTGCTCGAGGAAGTAAGTCAGCGTACGACGAAATACATGTTCGAAGGAACACATACAAGTGTTATTAACATTTTATCTTCTGCAATAACTGTTTTATTTGTCTTGCTTATGCAAAAAATATCTGCTCGGAAACATAAAAACAAGTATGGGCTCACAAGACCTCGCTGTTGAGAACCGTCGAAATCTCTTCACTTTTCACTCACTCATTCAAGTAACCTATATTTGCAAAATAAAAAGCACTTACTTTTACGCGCATTTGGAACTGCGTATCTACTGGAAAATATTACAGACAGATTTTATAATTTTTTACAACTTGGTTTCAAAGTTGAATATATACTGTAAATATAAAATAAAATAAATGGGAAAGGTTTCTTTTTTCTTTTCAGTGGCTAAATACAATTCAGAGAATGTAGGACAGATGACGCCACAGTTCGTTCAACTAAGATATTACTTAAGTTTGTGTTGATTTTTTTGTACTTTACTGTTCGAAATTTAGTAAATATTTGTTTTCCAAATACTGTATATTCGTATTTAAAAAAAAAAAAAAAAGCAAGCTCTGCTATAACAGTGGAATTGCAATCTACGTCAGAACAGTAGTTTTTTTGATTGTGTATAATCACGGCATTTTAACTAACATTAAGGTGTTTAATAGGATAACTTATTTTATATTTTCATAACATTATTACGTGTCGCCAGTACAACCGAAATAAGCGTTTGTTCTAGATGCGGCGTGCAGTAATAACTTTCCAAATAAATTAATCTACGCGAACTGAGATACATGACCTTGATATCAAAGGTAATAACATCATTGCCTAATTTTGTTTACCAAACTGGCCCGTCCCCGTGCTTTTAAAAATTGTATAAATATCCGCAGTGCAAAATTAATAATTACACGTTTAATCAAACTTAGTTTTCTGGGACAAATATGTGTTGTGGTATGTTTCTGTCCTTAAACTTTATTTTAAACGACATAATTATGATGGAATTTATTAGGTTTAGAAGGCATTGAGCGTAAACACTAGCGCGAGAAGTTATGAAACATCGTGAAAAGAGGTAGCTTATGAATTACCTTGCAGAGTAGATTACCTAGAAGAGTTTAATTTTTTTTTTTTTTTTCCCCGCAAAAAAAAAAAACACTTTTCAAAGGTGCTTAAATGGACAGGAAACATGTGACCTAAGAAGTAATTCCAAGATTGCTTAGTTGCGACGTACATTTTGGTCCAGCTTTCAAGGCGTTGAGTATTTATGGACAATTGGTTAAGGTTTTCATGTTAGCAAATAAAAAAAGGAATAGAAAATGCAGGAAAATCCATGGTGGTGGCTATTTTTGAGCTCCGACAAAAAACTAGACTGCCGTACAGAAAAACAGCGAAGTCCAACATTTTGCCAGTTAGTAATTCAGGACCGTACATGAAGATGGCTAAAGTTTGGTGGAACTTAGTTTTCACTCCCTTCGGTACACTGAACTCTGAGTAAAAGGTAAGTAAACAAACTAAATTATCAACATATGATGCAATTAATAATGAAATTTATATCGTCGCTGTGACTTATAATATTGTATCCTGAACTTTTTATTTTTTCAAGCCAAGATATCAGGTTTTCTTTTTCAAAATAGTTGTCAGTGACGTCTGCATGATAGCCACTTGCCGTTTGTTTTGGATTGCAGTTTAATGCCATTATCATAGGTCTGTTTTTTTGTTATTATTTCGCATTATATTTATAAAAAAAATATGTTTATCTACTGTATATGTTGAGAACATTTCCAAACTACAGAAAACTTTTGTTCTGTGCTGGAAAAATTAGCTGCCATCAGTTGCGATATTTCTTCAGCAATGTTTAAGAACGTATCTTAAGCGTTTGTGTACATTACGAGGACAATATATTTAGTTGATGATGACTCGTGTGTTTTTATCTCCCCAGTGATATGCATCACTGGTGACATTACATAAGTTTGCCTCCACATACATATTGCTGGCAAAACGTTTAGCATATATCAGAATCCAGGATGTTATATTGAATGAAAATAATTTACATTTCATGTTGTACTCCTAATAGCACACAAAGCGGAAGAAAACAACACTCGTATGCATCATCCCTGTATGGTACAAACAAAAGGCATAAACGGAAAAACAACGTAAACAAAGGAATGTCATCAGTTTCAATATAAAAAATAAATTCATCTCAGGTGCATTGACAAACGTCAATAACCTGTAAGACCTCCACGATTCCTGAGGCACGCTTGTATTCGACGAGGCTTGCCAAAAACAGGATCATTAAGCATATCCTGAGGCATATTGTCCCATTCCTCAATTGTTGCTGTTTTTTAAGGCTTGAATGGTCATTGGTGGTTGTACACGATTTGACATAGCTCGTTTGAGGAAGGACCACACATTCTCTATGCAGTTGATGCCAGCTGAATAAGCTGGACAGTTTATTCTTCGGATCCTGGCGGGGAATATGCTGCACATTTTGTGTGCAGTATATTAAGGTAAAATTGTTTTCCCTGGTTACCCCGTTAAGTTACTGCACCGAAACATTAACTGTCGACAAACTAACTGAATTGTATCATAACATATTTCTCATAAAAGTTGGTAAATAATCTTACTGTCCAAAAAATAATAAAAATCTGGTTGCAAAACAACGCTGTTTTTTTTTTCAGAAGAGACACAAAAGCACTAGTCTTTAAACGGAGGTTCTTTGAAAAACAATTTGAGAACACTTTTCTGTTCTGGAAATGGACACTTCAGTTTCGACACTAGGGAATTTTTGTGGTTCTTGCTCGTCGCCCTATTGTTACCAGAGAAAGGGATGAAAGCCAAAGTTTTATCCAGCGGTGATGTTACTTGACAGTCTGTATGGCTGAAGAAAGATATACTACGCTTAAGTGACTTTAATGTCCAGGTGAGTGCTATTTAAACCAGGTACTTTCCTATACAAGCGTGCAAATAATTTCCAATGACTTTCGTAAAAGCTTAGATGGTATGTATCACTTGACATCTCTTGACAGCAATGTCATTATATATGAAACCAGAAACAAAGTTAACCGTAGTGAGACAATGACACATACACACGTGCCTTACGCGGGACTTGAACTCAGGAAACTTGGTACTATAAACTAGCGCGCAATCGACTGCATTACGGGGGTCGTATTCGGAGCAACAACATAGGATCTAAAGAGTCTAGTGTTTTAACCCTTTGGGGATGGCACAAATTTCCTGGCACTGAAGACAAGTTTGATGTGCACTGCCTATATTCTCCACTACAGAAATCTCATGTGTTAATTTCTATACTTCCACTTACCATCGACCTATTGGTCCTGGCTACACCGGGAACGCCTACTGTACTCTGCAACTTCTATTATTGGCTGGCCGTCGGCGAATGAAGTCGCGCGTTAACTATGTGCCAGTTAATATACTGCAATAGATGTAACCAGTTATTCAATCCGTTGTGTACATTTGAGAATTTATTGAAAACAGCACTTTAATTCTTATTAAATCAAATATTGACTAGTTGTAATGTCTTACTTGGATTCCAGCGAAACAATAACATTGTAAAAGTGTGAGTTTTGTCTTCAAAAGCAAAGAAATGTCCTTATAAACGTATCCCCGGTTATTTACGTGCGTACTCCTCAAAGGGTTAAATTATAGAATTTTTAATCTATAATATTTACAGGGTCGCCATTTTGAATATAAGTGCCTGAGCCACTTTAAACACATAGACAACCATAGTACTACTTGCGTGAAGAATTTTGTGGAAATGTTTTGATTGGTTCCCGGGATATGGCATATGGCGCAATCTTACAAAAGCAACTCTGGCCCAGCCAACGACGTAGATGTCTTGTCACGACCAGCTGGCACACAGCTTCACAACTCACCTTATCTCCCTGGAACACAGCGCAGGTACCGGGAAGTTTGCGGTTTCGACGGCAACTTACTTCTAAATGCCCTCGCAGCATACAAATTATTGCACGCAAGCGTTACCTCAAGGTCTTGGTGCTCTATAGTACTGTAGAGATGGGAGATGCAAAGTATCGCTAGGGGCAGCACCGTCGCGTTTCTCGTTCATTCACAGTTACGTCACACTTTTCTGAAGCCCTGCTAAAGTTCTACGTCCAGGATATTCCTCCGCCTCGTGCAAACAAAGCTTGACCGAGTTTAGAAAATTACACCAAAGGGACAGCGCACCGCATTCTTGCGCACTCAGTGTAATAATACTTCGCATAACAATTATTTCTTACAAGGTATTACCAACATACCTATTTTCTCCCTGTTTTTATTATTATTATTTATAAATGATATACTATAATTTATGAATAAAATACGAATAAAAGTTTAATTCAACTAAAAAGAAGGCACTTTTATTTTATCATAAGTACAACATGACTGTGATACGTGACAAACAGTATTAATAAAACAACCAAACACTTTACACAAGGGGTGATTTTTCACAAGTTTGATTAAAAAAGTGTGAAGAAACTGTGAAGCGACTACAGCAGACTGCCGAAATAGTGATAAAGATGTGTTTACCTTTATACCCTGTGATGTTTTCCACGTGTTAAACAATAGAAAATGCATGGTTAGGTTTGTTTTCAGAGACTTTGTTGGATTTTATTTCGCACGTAGTTTATAGGCACGGAAAAAAAATATTGAAACGGAGTAACTCTTTTATACGAACCACATATAGCTAATTTACGGGAGAAGCGGCTACAAAAGTGCATATTTTGTTTGTTCGTGCCACTTGATTGAAGATGCTGTCACGAGAAGTGACTGTGTCGTTTATGATTGATTATCTTAACACGTTTTAGTTAAATTGTTTATTACTGCGTTTTACATAACTGGTAATACTATGCACGTAGGAAAATTGGTTCTTCTATAACATGGCGACAAGAAACAATAAGCGTGATGATACGGCTTTCTTAAAAATATATCACAAATTTAAGCTAAATTAATTTTTCCAAAACATAATTTTACCAATCAAATCAATACACACTCGTTGTTTTGAAATATATTATTATAAATATTGGAGAAGCTATAATATTTATTTTGTATCACTAAAATGCAACTACTTCATAATTTACTCCTTCATAGTTTCCATTGCTAAATTCCAACCAGTTCATTAATATGTATTTTATTCTAACATATTAGATTGAGATTTTTGAATATTAATCTTAACTTTCTTTACATTCTGTTAACATACACTCTGCGTCTTATGGTAGCTACGAAAGGTAAATCGAACACACGAAAATAATTTTAAACAGACACACACACACGTTATGTATAGTTTTAAAATCTAAGTGACAATGATACCACTTCTAGTATAAAATTACTTTATATATTAAATATTATAAGAGTCCTCCGCTTCATTACCCAGAAGGGCTTTAAGTCTAACCTGCTCTTCACTGTACGTATGTTGTTACCGCAGCAACAATCCTAATGATTACAATGCGTGGCAATGGATTATGGAACGTTGAATATTTAATAAATACGTTTATATTTGGGCCAAGTTTAATACACTATGGGCATGACGCAGACGAAAAAAGTAGACTATCTGTGATAACAAAGTAGCGACATTTTAATAAACGGCATATATTCCCTTCTTCAGGCAGACGCTGGGGAAAAAATCCATTTTATGAACAGGGTCCCGTCTGGTGCCGCAGTCAATGTCATTCGAACACTCTCCTGATTAGCTGCAAAACAGTGAACAAATAAACCCCTAATGAGATGTGTACTAATCACAAACAGCTTTGACAAAAAGTCTGCTTTGTCATGGCAGTGTATATGCAATGGCTAAACAGGCAAACATAACGTTTTATTTGGTCTGATTTTCTAACAGAAGAAAACTCAAAAAGTTAATGTTTAAATGTTAACAGCATTAAAAACATGTCATCTTCTGAAACACAGTCCTATTTTTAGTATCTGAAACTATGCTGTGCAGTGCTAATTATTTCTTCTCATATATTTTTAGTAACGATGTTTTTCCTCTGTTCGAAGGCTATTGGTTATTTCCCTCTAAAATCAAAAAAATAAATAAATATATCAACTTTGCTTCGACAGCAGGGGGTGAAAAATCCTATCAGCAAGTAACGATATCGATTACACGTGACAGTAACAGAGTTTCCAGCATCCGTTTGGAAAGGCCGGTTAATTCCATAAGCACACAGTTCGCTCCAAACTGTCAGTCATTCGGTATAAAGCGAAACTCGCTGATAGCAGGGGGATTTCCACTAACCCATGCTCTGTCATTTTGTCCATTCACATGAATGCTACAGTAAATAAATAAATAAATACCGTTCGGGTGGTATGGCCGTCGAAAAAAATTACGTGAGGTGCCGCAGGGGTAACTAATGTATTAAACGTTCGCGTGCTGTTACGGAACAATTTAATTTAAATAAATATTTACTAACTGGGTTTTGTATTGAGAAAAACAGCTTCGGCGCCCTTTCAGCACATTTCCTTTATATCAACAGGCGACGCCCACTTTCTCCATTTCATGCCAGATGGAGCCAGTGTTCCGTCGGGAACTCTTGGAATTACGAGAAATTATGAAAGACATTAAGTTTTATAAACAGTTTGGTGAGCGCTATTGAAGTCAACTCCTGAAAAATGTCACGGCCCCCACCTGCATATAATTGAATGGGCACAACGAGTTGAATGCGACAGGTGAGGTTGGTAACGTTGGAGGGTAAATAGTTGCACAACTTGACGTTGAATTAAGAGTGCCAAGTAAACAATTGTAAATACTCAAAAATTTTCCTTTGTTTCCTATTTATTTTTCAATCTTAAAAATGTAATGATAAAATAATTTTTTTTAATATTTGCTGTCTTTCACAGTTACACTCGACCGACGCGTGAATAAAATGATTAAGACCACGACGAAAATATAAATAATTTCTAATCCAAAAATGCTGGTCGGACGACAGAATTTGTCGGGCTTACGTCAGATCTATCTTGTATTTCGTTGACTGCTTAGTTTTACGTGTCGTGTCGGGGCTGTCGTGTTGTGCCTGTCAGGGTTATGTGACTCCGGCATCAGTAAACATTATTTAAGATGTTGTGCAGCAGTATTGGGCCGCTCTTTACGTCCTTTCTTCTGTTTGTTTTACTGCTGCCAATTTCGTCTGTTCCTGCGAGGATGTCTAAAGCCCCTGTCGCACTGTCAAATTTTCCCGTCAAATTGCTTCCAATAGGTTTGGTCAAATAAAATTGGGCAGTTATAACGTCATCGGAACGTCATAAACACCGCCATATTTGTCTGAAAAAGTTGGATGGCTTCAGTTTCCATCAAACATTTGAAGATTGGACCAGTTCTAAATTTTAATTTACGTTTGACGGTCTCAGTCATTCAAAATCGTGCATGACAAAAATGGACGTCAAGAAACTTAAAAATAAAGAGCATTTCATGCATGCTATGTAGGTTATAAAGACAATTAATTTATACAGAAGCTCTCTGGGCATAGATGCTATTTTAATTGAATATTGCACATAATATTATAACCACAGAAGCATTAAATTTCTTTGTGCAGGAAACATCTCCGATGAATAAAATTCAAATTTAGTAAAGAAGCGAAATAAATTACAACGTTCCTTACTGTAATGATCTGCATGGAAAAACAAACACAGTATCTCACTATTAAAATACTTTTTAAATAATAATTCAAATTAGATTATCCCAATAAAAAAATTGACTCTGTGACACATTTACAAACACGTTCCAAATTATTTGATTAAATTTGTCGGAAGTAAAAATTTGATGGCCGTATTTTGTCTTCAAATTTGAATGTCAAATGTAGTTGGAGGCGAAACTTTTACCGTGTGACAGGAGCTTAATGCCTGATCGTAGCCGCGACCAACATCTTGCGAGCGACACACTTTAAACTTGTTCGAGTTCTACGGCCGTTGGGGTGAGGTAGCAGGTAGTGATTTAATCATGTCAGTTTCGCTTTTTTATTGTGTGTATAAGTTGAGTTAGTGCATGGTAATTGAGGTCGCGCCATGGTTTTGTGTGCAAAACGTAGTTTTGTTAGCCCGTTCAAAATATGGTTTGGATTAACTTACGTAGTCGCTGTGTGATGTTTGTCTTGCACGGTGTGTATTGTGTAGTTTTCTGATATGCCTTTGCAATTTTCTTACTTCTTGTCTGAATGTGTAGGCTTCAGTTGCCGTGGTTAAATACGTACCGCCCTACTCGCGTCAGTTTATTTAACTAGTTTGACGACCCACCAACCTTAGTTGACATCAGCGCCTTAGTATTCGGTATTTCATTTTTAATGTTAATCCGTTTTAACGTGTTCCTACTTTACGCAGTAAGGCTTTGAATTAACTCCTTCCTAGTATCCCCATTTTTTTTTTTTTTTTTTTTTTTGGGGGGGACTTTGTTTGACACCTTCTTAGTGCTCCCACGACCTTGGTGAAACTTTTTTTAATGCCTTTTATTGTTCAGTCTTACGGCCAGTAATTTCATACACGTTAATTAGGTGGTCACAATTTGTCACGGAGATTTTAGTTGATTGTAGAATGAATTTTAATTGAATGTTATAATGTTTTCAATAATGTCTTCTGTATTGTAATCAGTTTTTAATAATATATTCAGTTTTGTTTTCATTGGAGCTTATTAAATGATTGAGAGTGGTATGTATATTATTTTTGTTAAGTGTAATACTTGTGTCCCGTCACAGTGTTGTCATATAAAAACGGCTTCGTTTTAAAAATAAATAAGAGTAATGCCTGACTGGTCGGCAACACGCAAAAGTCTTCCCATAACACGGTTGCGGCAATCAAGGCGTGTCGAGTTCTATAGGCGGCATATCCTTGGGAAATTTTTTCTAACAAATGTCTCAGTTACTATAACCTTGAATAGTTGTGGATTGAACTTTATCTGATCGTATTACGTTCCCATGCATGACGACTAGCGATTACTGAGCGAACTGTAACCCATAACTAGCAATATTTTATTACCATATTAATATCCATTTCGCATGTACCAGAAATCTTCTTCTGGTGGAACGCACTTAGTTTCCTCATTTTCAGCGAAATACATAGCAAAAAGTAAGGATGCCGTTTCCCTCGAATGACATGTATATAATTTGCACGTCTACGACTATTGGCCATGAAAAACTATCCAGAACGTCGGTTTACAACATGCAGTTCCATCGCCATAAACAAAAATAAATAACGTTCAGCAGTATTATTGCATATTTATTCCGGTGTTAAATTATTACACTGGTCAAACAGCTGTTCTTGCTTCTTGTGGTGCGCCACGCACGAAGGTTTGTACCGCCTTTAGAGAAGTGAAGAGATTTGGATGGCTCTTCACATCGAGGCCTTGAGAGCCAATGAGGGTGATCGAGTATAAAGCAGTGCCGGAATGGAAAAGCGGGGGAAATGGGAGATTTCCAAATAAACCCGCTGACCAACGGCATCATCCGGCACGATTCCCACATGCGAAAATCCGGAGTGACCCAGCTGGGGATTGAACCCGGATTGCCTTCGTGGGAGGGGATCAGGCAAACCGCACAGCCACCGTGGCCCCTGTACCGCATTTACGATTGACTTAAATCATAAGGCTTACAAATTTTTCAATTTATATTTTTTGTGATATATGTTGGTTCCTTAATTAATGTTATATATGACTATAATACGGTTTCTTAATTATAACCAGTACTTATATCCTTAACCATTTTTGTTCAAGCACGAAATTTTGTGCACTAAATTGATTTATATTTGAAAAATTTAATTTATTCGACTTTTATTCTTAGAATTGTGTTAAATCCTACCGTTCTTAATTCTCTGATTCCTACCAGTTTTTGTGCCTATTCTCCGGTAATTTTTCTGCCTTATAGATAACAGCTTAACACCCTAAAGAGAGCCTGGCTCCAGGTATATCAGTTTTCATACCCATGGGCAAACCTGAACGCCAACTAATATATTTATATTTTTATTCTGTATCCACGATCTTTAATATTAAAGATAGCGGGCACTTGAGGAACAACCTCAAAACGTATATTCTTGTTGATATGAAAATTACTGCCTTATAAAAGACATTTGGGTGCCGTATCAATTTTAATGCAAGCACAAAATTATCTGAAACACTACAAACTCAGATGGTCATCATAAAATATTAAACGCAACTAAAAAGGTACATGCCACTATGGCAATTTTTTAGTGTATAATAAATATTTCCCGTCTAATACAACACGTTATTCTAGCATGGCCACAACCTATATATTTATGTTTTTGTATTCAAATTCACATCAGGTTAAAAAAATTTCAGTTGTTTTATGACATGTTAGTGAAGTAGACCGTAGCTTATCTTGTGCTTTTGTCAGAAGCTTTGCATTTCCAATATCTCTCTTAAGCAGTAATGCCAATTTATTTTCATATCTCAATCGACTGGTTATCGTTGTTTGCTACTGTAATGTTTTTTTTTTTAACTATCCAATGTAAAATCTGTTATTAAATAGTTTTAACAGACAGTAATGAGCCTTATTTTTAATACTGTGCTTGTAAGATTTTAGTTCACCAATTTTTTGAAGTTGCAAAAGCATGTTCACAAACCGCTAGTTTATCATCAATAGAGTATGTATTTCAATTATTTGCTATTTGTAAGTGTGGAAATAGCTAAAACTGCCATCGTACGATATTTTTATATCACTTTCCATTCGTAAGTAGTCTCAAAAACTGAAAGAAAAAAAAACATATCACTTGGAACGCTACGTTACGGATGCATTATAAAACAGTTAATACTGCTGTTATTAGTGTATTTGGTAACGCTTCCATGTTTTCGCTTAAGAAGATGAAGTTCGAAATTGGTGATCAGATTTGGTTGTATCGCAAGCTGGTTGGTACGACTGGTGACATGCATATTCATGGCTATGCTGGATTATATTTTAATCCCTAATAAATCTTTTTTGCCGTAATAATCGGTTTATGTTTTATTTTTTTCTGTGCTTCCTTTTTTGTTAATTGGTCCATAGATAACATTTATTCGTAGTAGGATGTTGGTGGTATTATAAAGTATATATCGTTTGTGCCATAAAGGAAGCCTGACTAACTAACCTGCCATTACCCTTGCACCAAACGAACCAGAAAAATGAATTTGCACCTGCACCAATAAATACACACATACGTCACTGACAGTTGACAGTTAAATTACAGTTCATGAAGGCAACTTATTAGGAGGAATATACCTTTGCTGTGTATTAAGGTTGTAGTTAGTTTGACAGTTGATTTCTGATCCAATATACAGGATATCAATTCTGTATTTGGTTGTTGTTTGTGACGACTGTAACATTATTATTCTTGCTTCATATTTGCATTTTTGTCATAATTGTACTTCTGGAGTAATTGTGATGACATTGATGTTTGTTTGACAGAATTCGGTTCAGTGGTTCGGATTTTATGGGCGATTTTGTTTTCAAGGTAATGGACTAGAATATTTCTGCCAAGCTCAAGTACTCTAGTATTACTGTGACCTGACGCGTTTAGAAGTTTTAACATTGATTGTTTAACCAGGGAGAGATATGCAGCCAAGCCTTTGCCTTATAAGGGGTCGGTGCGATAAGATATTGCTTTTTTTTTTTCGTGCTTATTTCATTACACTTTTCTGTCGGCACTTTGGGTTAACGTGTACGTGTGTGTATTGACTATTGTGTGCTTTATGTCCTGATGTGTTCTCGCATGTTAGTAACGTGAATTCGGTTGCTGGAGAATTATGTTCAGTGCTAGTAGATATCATGTCACCTAATGCTTTTCGTTCTCAGTCCCTATAAAGAAAAGTAGTAGATTGAGTATCGTGCAGCTACCTGTGAACTATTATTCACTGGTTCCTCCGTAGGCAGTAAGAAGGTGTACAGTTAACATTTTTATGCGGTTTTACAAACAAAAGTATGTCAAAAACGTTCCACAAACTTAATTTTAAGATACTACATAGTGCTGCAGATTTAAAATGTCTTTAAAATATATATTAAAGGTTGTTAATAAATCATGCAATTGAAAGATATTTACTTATTATTATATTCTTATTTAGTCATTTCTTGGCACGATTCCTTTGTTAGCAACATCAACCTGCATTCTTTGAAAACTTAGGTTGCGAAATTACCGCAATCCTTTCCATATCAAGTATAGCGAGATTAAGTGGACACCGTCGAAGGGCATCAGATGACTAACATATTCTGGCGATTTCTTCAGCAATATGGGGTTATAGTCAGTTTATATTTGCTCGTCAGTTTTGCCGATAGAAAGCATGTCCTAATTGGTAGAGCCCAATTTACGCTTGCCATTTTTTTTTCATGTTATTTTTTTTTTTTTTTTTGCGGTAATCAGTTCTGTTGTCTACGGAAAATTGAGATATTCGATATTTCTTATAAATAGGTTTTAAGAACACGATGATTAAAATGGCTCACCAAGAATGACGTACATTTCTGTCTTTCCCTACGCACTTTTAAATTTCCACTGGACTCGTAACTAAAAGAATTTTATTTAACTCTTGAATTTCGTTGAGCTTTTCCATTAGCCATGTACATTTCTATTTAACTGCAAAATGGACATAAAGCTGAAAGCTTGTAATTTAATTAAATAGTTGAATAATTTGATTGTCTTGATTTTCCGTTACGAGCATTAATTAAAGACTAGTATCGCGCTTCGTTTCGCTTTTAAACTGGAAAACTGAAATATTTCCTATATTATTCACACAAAAATTATCTTACATAATTTTTTTTTTGCTAGAATTTAGTAAACCCGTTTATTCCCATTAATGTTTCCTTTTCTATTTTATTGCAGTAGTATCATGCCTTCAGCGATCTCCGTAGTTGATAGAATTCGCATAAATGGTGCTTTGGCCTGATGCTATCAACTGTTTAATGAATTTTTGTTTATAATGCAGACGTTTTATCTCTGTCCACATATTTGTGATCTTATAAGTACTTTAGATTAACGTATTGTGAACGAGTGAATCCACTATCCACAACAATTTTACGAGAATATCTTAGTATCACGTATAGAATTTTTACTGTGTAGGAGTTGGGTATGTGACTGACTGTTCATTTCGTCAACGATTCCCCAGCGTTTAAAAAGCTGAGCCATGGAAATACCGGGTCAAGAATTTATGAATATTTCCAGTGCTCCGTTTAGCTCTCTAAGATGCTAATAAGCCCCTGCAGCTAAAATATGTGAAGTAATTGCAGGTTCGAAGGTAAATGTTCACAGGAATTTTCTAAGGTTAAGCACAGCCTGGCAGCGTGCTATCAGTAGTATGTAAGTAATACAACCGTTTTTATTCAGAAAACTATGTTCTGAACACTATGCCGATGGTAATGATCCATAGGAAAGAAATATTTTGGAACTCTTCCATATTCTCTGCTCAAGTAAAATAATTTTCTCTCCATGGCGTTATGAAACTATAAGTTTTTCCTCATTTACGAACACAATTTAGGTGAGGCACAGTAAATAAATAATTATAACAAAATTAATTTCCTGAGTGTGATCGAAAATGGAGAAAGAGTTTGAACTTTAATTGGAGGTATCGTCAAAAACGATACCTCACAACAGATGAAACCCAAAATAACCTACAGGCCATTTTATTTATAATTTTAAAGCAAGAGAATTAATACATTTTTTAAATTAAAACTTTTGATATATTCTATTTGAAATAAACTTCATTATCAGTACTTATGCGGTAATTTTACAGAATATCACCTTATGCTCGTTACAGAAAGGAAAACTTTTGACTTGAAAAAAAAAATTCTAGCCTTAGTTACAGTAACTTAAAATTCAATTTTTGAGGTAAAAAAAATACCGAGTGTAAATGCATAAGTCATACAAATATCTTGATGCTTTCCAGTCCTTTTATTCATTCGCGTAACTTGCACATAATTTATGCCATACAAAATGTCCAAAAAATTCTCGGCTATTGAAAGCATGACAGTATTCAGGTCCAATGCCAATCAAATTATGTAATGCAATAGCTTGTCTAAATGTTGAAAAAAAATACATTGTCGAAGGAGCGAAACTTGGAAATTCACAAGTAGGTATAAGCTGTTCACAGTAAACTGAGCACTTTTGAAAGCCCTGCTTAAGATCTACTTGTATGCACGTGTATTCTTCCGCTGTATGGAAAATCAACATTGCCACGGACCCCATCACTTTATTTATGCGCCGGTCAAGAGAAACTGTGGAATTATTAGAAAAGTAAATATTTTACAAATCTGAGAATTTTGGCACTTCGATGCATAAAAAACAGAGAGCGAAAGAAACAATTTATTTAAGTTATAACAAATGGTTTTCCTAACAATTTTCATTCGACGTTAAGATATGACGCTACTTTCCCTCCATAGTTGCCCCAACTTTACTGGACGCATGTCACTCAATGACATTTTTCTAAGGTTGATTTCAAAAGAGTTCACTTTATCAAATCGCCTTTAACAGTTTTGGACACAAAAAATAATATTTTAATTTTTGTAGCAAACATTTTTCAACTTGTACACATTATATGTGATGACATTTTCCTCGAATAAAAAAAATTTAACACTTTCTATTTTTTGAATAATTTGATTTCAAATTCAAATTTTTTCTGTTTTGTTGTAACCATAATAACAAATACTAAGTTGTACAAATGAAAGAATTTACAAAGTAAACTAATGCCATGGGCTGCAGTTTGACATATATGTTAAAGGCTGTTCACGATAAAGTGAGCACTTTTGAAATTAACCTTATAAAAAAGTCACTGCCCCTATCTGCTAATATTTAACGGGCGCAATGAGTGACATGTGTCCAGTAATGTTCGTAACGATGGAGGAGAAAGTAGTTCCATATATTGACGTCGAACAAAACGTGTTAGGTAACCATTTGTGATAACTTAGATTATTTATATCGCTTTCTGTTTTTCTTTTTTAATGCATCGAAGTGTAAAACTGAGCAGATTTGCACAATACTTAATTTTCTAATAATTTCAGAGTTTCACTTACCCGACGTATGAATAAAGTGATGAGGTCCGTGGCAATGTTAATTTTACATAAGGCGGAAGAACACACAACCTGTATACAAGTAGATCTTAAGAAGGGCTTTCAAAAGTGCTCATTTTACCGTGAACAGCCTATACCACCAAGTAACAGTCCATACATAAAAATAAGGTTAAAATATGCAACAATTTCTTTATATTTAAACTTTTTTTCCATAAATATGGCTTGTTATTTGGTAATGACATATATGGCACTCGGTACCATATGGCATTAGTTTAGCCCCACTGTAAATTTTTTCATCTGTAGGAAAATAGAAAAATTTTGTATTTGACAGCAAATTATTTTTAAAAATATAAAGTGTTAGTTTTTTTATTCTCGGAAAACGTCATCACATACAATGCCTACAAATTGAACTATGTTTGGTACAAAAACATAAAAAAATTATTGATTTTCGTAAGCGGTTGAACTTAACGTCGTGTTAGCGCAACCTCCACAGTGTGAAAGGCGGAAGGCTCCGCAATAAGATAGTTTGGAGGAGTGAAACGAAATTGGGGGGGGGGGGTAAGTTTTCTCAACCATTGTTCATTTAGATGCTTTCGCAACAAGTCTTGCAACTGATTGCCAGTTACATATTACATTTGCTGGAGGCCGGCAACGTTTCTTTTCTTTTTCTTTTTTTTTCGTTACCTCCTGCCACAGTGATTGGTTAATTGCCTTTGCAGCTCGTTGCTAGGATGCTGAATCACTTCTCTGGGGCGCACGACTTTTCCGCTTCTGTACACTTAATTATTCTTCAGTTGAGCAAAGGTGTTGTTTCGCACAGGCCATCTGTCTTCTGATGCTTTTTTCTATACGTCAACCTTGTTATAGGCTGTTCACGGTAAAATGAGCACTATTTAAAGCCCTGGTAAAGATCTACTTGTATGCACTTTGCGTATTCTTCCGTCGTGTGTAAGATTAGCATTTCCATGGGCGTCATCACTTTTTTCATCGGTCGGTCAAGTGAAACTGTGAATTTATTAGGAAAGTAAATGTTTTGTAAATATGCTATTTTTTACATTTCAATGTATTAAAAAAACAGAAAGCGAAATAAGTAATTTAATCTATCGCAAATGGTTACCAAACATTTTTTATTCGACATTAAGATGAATTACTTTCCATCCATCAAGACCAACTTTGCTGAGCGAATGTCTCCCGGTGCGCCCATTAAAATATGTGCAGGGAGGAGAAGTTACATTTTTTAAAGGTTAATTTCAAGTGCTCACTTTATCATGAACAGCCTTATTACAAGCGATGAATCTTTAATAATTTAATAATTACTTTTATTAGCTATTTTGTTACACCAGGGTGATGCACATGTCTTCTTAAGGGAGTGGTAGGTATGACTGGATCCTGGAATCCTCAACCTCTTACGTGAGTCCAGAAGGGACAGTTCAAAAATATAAAAACATCAAAATCATTGCTACTGGAAATAAACTCCAATTTCACATCAACTTTATTTATTTTCGCTACACGTATGACAAAAAAAAAGCCTCAGACTAAACCTCTTGCCTCTTATCTATCAGTAGGGACAGGTGTTTTTCGCGAAAAGATTTTAGGACAAGTTGTACACCAAGACACTTTTGCTCATATGCACTTTCGTGTTTGGATGATTTTAAATGTCACGTGCCACAAGTGCCTGCCGACAAATCACTGACGTTCAGTATCGGAGTACTTTAATTACGATTATCCCAGTCAAATAAGAACATGTCTTCTCGCGTAGACACGCGGCCAATGACCATAGGAAGTCGTGGTCGTGGACGTAGGATATTGAAGTCAAGCATGGCCGTAAATATTTTCGCGAAAAACACTTGTCCCTATATATCAGTGGGTGGAAATGGGCATATCCCGGCTCTCTACCACCCTGCGCTTGTCATATATTACGTGGTGTTATACAGTATTATAATAGTGATGTATACTATCTAATGCATGATTTAATTCCTGACCAACACTTTATAGTCTCTAAGAAGAAAGCAGTGCCCAAATATACATTTGCAAAATTGTCGTAATTTATGAACTTCGATCATACATAAGTCGTTATGTAGTTACTTACTTCCATGCTAAAGTGTTAAGAAAGACACAACTGCAGCTAACCTACAGTACCATGCCTTCTGATCAGGGAGGTGGCCTGTACGGATATAGGCTGTTCACGATAAAGTGAGCAATTTGGAGGCCCTAGTTACTTTTTACATTAGCCTTTTTTTTAACCTTTAACCACTTTATTAAATAAATATTGACACGAAAGTAATAAACATAGTGAGTATGTTCCACCGCACTCTGAAGTTACCATCTAAGGCCAAAATAAGATATATTTATTGGCCATTATTTCAAATGAGAGGGATTTCAAAAGTGCTCACTTTACCGTGAATAGTCTATATCAAGTAAGAAAAGTCTTTCTTTATCTACAACTTACTCCGACATAGAGCAATAATTATTTGAGATGCTAATTTTTAGCAATAGCCGTAAATATACGAGATACGTTCACAAGTAACATGTATAATAATTTTAATGAATACTTTATTTTTAACTTAGTAATAATTTAGTAAAAAAAAAAAAAAGTTTCTAACCTTCGAAATACTGCGACACATCGGGCGATGGCGTATCATCGTAAGGCCACAGAGTAGTTAATAATACAGAGGTGAAAGAGACGCTTACACTGCGAACTCCAGCAGCGCACGCAACAAATTAAGGTTACTGCTCAGCGACATTTCGGAACGCCATTCACCAACCAGCGCCTGATACGCTGATTGGCGGCCGGCGAGTAGCAACTGCGCACCTCGAATGCCCACTCTACCTTACTTTCCTGCTCAGAACGCGAGTGTCTACAGGACAAGTAAATCAACGGCGGAGTCACATGCCTTCTCTTCTTCTTCGGCAACGATTTGGCGCCAGGGAAATGTTAACGGTACATTCTCTCAGGACTGCGTATTTTTCGTGTCCGATGCCTAGAAAAACCAGCCCGAGATTGTTTTTCTTATTTTGCGCATTCGAGGAACGGCTATACGGGCGACAATAATGCGCGCGCCAGGCGCCCCGTCGTCCTTAAGCGCGAGGCGCTAAACCTGCGTGCAGAGCTGCCGTCGTTACGCTTTCCTGTGCAGATTAGATCTGTAACAGTGGGACTTGATCACACGCTTCGAGGCGAACGAATAGTCCACACAAAATAAAACTTTAATTTGAAGAACTGATTTAATATACTCACGTTCATTTAAAATATCGTGATAAGTGTAGTTCCTATGGCTTCACGTCTGCATTTGAAACAACAGCCATCCTTCATTCTCTTTCGCATTGACCACTGGTTAAACAAGAAGTTATCAACATAACTACTGAGACTACTTTCCTTTACATCGATGCAAATTATTTTGATGAAGTTATAGAAAGGTTATATGGTAGGTGTGTCTTGACGTCTCGTTGATAGCGATATCGTTAGAGATACAGGCAAAATCAGTTGCAATATTAGAGAAACAATTAGAAATACACACTTGCCTTACCTGGGACTCGAACACAGAACACCTCGTACCGAAAGCTAGCCTGCGAAGGTAGGATTCAGAAAATATACTTTAAGGTTGAAGTAAAGCAACTGCCTATGGAGCACGGCACCTGACTATACAACGTGAAGAATGCATAAAAAAATTGTACAGAACCACGAAAATTGTCAGTAAAGTGCGATTTATGCTTTGTATGAAAGAAGAATGTATATATTTTGCAACATTATAAAATATTTTACTAAAACATATTTTCCAAATGTAAAAAATTAATTAATCGGTCTCTGTATACTGATATCTGATGCCTCTAATAGATACGGAAATATGTCAAATAATTTAATAAATATGATAAACTTATCTAAAATATTTATATTGCAGCCATGCTGTAAATAAGCCAGTCACCCTTTAAACATGGCCTGCTGTATCACTACTAGTGCGAAAAATCCGGTGATAAACGATTTATTGGTCCCTGACATGACAAAACAGCTCAAGTATTTTATATGGTGATATCTTCATTACTGGAGGTACAAAACGGAGATATATTGACACAATTTCTATGTTTGTCATAATAATTGTTACATATTAAACCGGTTTTAAATTGTTTGTGTCATGTGGCATGCTAACATAAAATATTTACATTATTGTGATTTTGAAAATATGTGACTACCTCCGTAAGTCATATAAATTTAGATGGATTACAAAAGTATAACTTGCCTAGATTTGGTGGGTATCAGTAAATAGTTTCCCGAGATAGGACACTAAAACATAATTTTTCATGTGGTGATATCTTCCAAAATGTATTCGCTTATTTGATGTTTGCATAGATACTGTCAGCATACATAGTTAGGTTGAAATTCGTTTCATTGTTTCGTAGGTATAGCATGCTATGCTAAAATGTTTCGTAGGTATAGCATGCTATGCTAAAATGTTTCAATGTGCCTATCAATTTATATGGCTTACCACAGTATTACTTGTTTGCCAAGTTTGGAAAGAATTTGTTTATTGTTTCCCGCGATATGACAAAACTACTTATTTGTGTGGCACTATTCTACAATTGGGGAAAAAACAGGCTCTGGGTAGATGATGATTGTAATACATACTTCCAGAATACAAAGTTAAGTTGAAATTTGTTACATGGTTTCAAAGATATATCACATTATTCTAAATTGTTTAAATACGGCCGACATTTTGAAAATAACAGTCTGAACCACTAAAACTTATCAGTTTACATGACCTACAGTAGTATTGCTCGAGTTCCATGTTTGGTAGGGATAGTGTGATTGTTTCCCGAGATATGACGTTATAACTTTAATTTCGCGTGGTAATGTCTTACAAAATGGCGTACAAAAGAGACTATGTATTGACACATTTGATGTTTGTAAAAAATAATTTCACTACAGCAAGTTCGGTCGAATTTTAAAAACTCTATGTTAGATATTACAAATAAACCTAAAATATTTACATAGCCACCATTTTAAAAATGAGTACATTATGCATTTTATTTTCATATTCGAATATGGGCTACGATAGTATTAATTATATACCAAATTTGGCAGGAATCGGTTGTGTACTTACCGAGATACAACATAAAGACTTTTCATGTTGCACTATCTTCCAAAATGACAGGTTAATAACGTTATCACTATTCAATACGTACATCATGCACTGTCGATATACCAAATTTGGTTTAAATCGGTTTAAAGGTACCCGAGATAAAACGTGGATGCTTTATTTTTATATTCAAAGCTTACATCGTGCATTACCAACGTACCAAATTTGATTCATATCTTTGGAATGGTTCCAGAGATATATCAATGTAAAGTTTTATTTTTTAAATTTGAATGACCTTACAAAATGGCAGACCAATAACATTATAGGTTTCTTAGTTCAAAAATTTCATCATTTTCTGTCAATATTTAAAATTTTTTTTAAATCTGATAATTGTATCACGAGGTATAACATAGTGGCCTGAATTTCCGGCATTTTTTTAATAAGTACCTCGGCGTTATCGAAAACTATAAAAGTTGAATGTCCTTACTAAATAGTATATGTGGACCTAGTTAGGTAAAATTCGTTAGATGGGGTTAAAGATTATTAGAGAAAAAAAAAGGGGGGGGGGGAGATACAGTACATTCCAGACAGACAATCAGGTGCATAAGCCTGTCTTACCTTTGGAAAGTAGGCTAGAAATGTGAAAGTAAAATGATGACCCAAGGTTTATAAAAGCAAGCGCATCTTTTCTATAGACTCTATGAAAATGAACTAGGGGGATAAACACAGGCAAATGTTTAATACTTGAAAAATATGTGGTTTCAACTTTCTGTATAATATCGGAGTGATAAATGGTAATTTTATTTTCCTTGCGACCGTTGTTGAGTTCGATCGATAAACTAAAGTTGAACTTGTGACTGAGATAGTAAGATGCTTGTGAACAATTACGTAGTTCATAGTCACCTTAAAGCAGAAAATCATTGCTAGTCGTAGACATAAATTAAATTATAAATGTTCTTAAATAGTTTTCTTTTTAAAATGTTATGTTTTACTTATCAAAGCAAGGCTCTGTACCCTCTGCCGTTCACATTCCAAAATATCGCTCTGCACTACTGTATACGATACCAGTTTTTAAATGACTTTCTTAATGACGATGTCCTTTAAGAATGCCTGTATTATTTAAAAATGCAGTATCCATCACTTCTGAAAGTCAGTCTCTTTGTTCTCCGAGCCAGCAAAATGCCAACGCATTAAAATTTGTGATACTCTTTGCTAACAATATGTTTTATAGTGATCTATTTTTTTTTAATGATTGCTTCTTTATACTTAGAAAAATTAGTTCTAGAATTTTAAATTACTTGATCATACCCTAATTTTGATCTAATCAGAGAGTAGTACAAACATAACATATCTGGCGACATTTAAGCAGTGAACAAGCATAATTATAGGCTATTCACGGCAAAGTCAGCACTTTTGAAAGCCCTCTCATTAAAAATAATAGCCAATAAATGTATTTTAATTTAGCTTTAGAAGTTAATTTCCTAGAGCGACGGAATCTGCACACTGTGTTTATTACTTACATGGCAGTATTAATTTAAAAAGGTAGTTAAGGGATAAAATTTGACTGAAATAAAAAAGTAACTAGGGCCTCAAAAGTGCTCACTTTACCGTGAACAGTCTATACCAAGAATTACCTATTCGTTCTCATTAGTGTTGTCGCGCATATCATGCGATTCTGACAATGAAAAAAGAAAAAAATATTTATGTGGAAAACAAGAAAGCTCGCTCTTTTCAGACAAATTATGACGACGCTTTCTGTACCTGCAAGCGGCAGGAACCTAAAGACAACGAAATGGGATTTCGAAATTGTTGGTAAAATTTATCTTCACCCAAGAATATCAGTAATAAGTTACTGCATTGAAAGAACCAAAAGAACAGGAATACTGAGAAAATACAAATGTGTTGCGACAATGCAGCTGCCAGGAATTGTTTACAAGCGATATTTTTCGTGAGAAAACTACAGAGTTTTAAATAACCTATGTGACCTCCGTGTGATTGGAAGAAGAAAAAAATGGCAGGTGAAATTTGGCTTCGCTCTAGCTCGTGCCCATTAACTTTCTTTCTTTCTTTTACTTGTTATACTCCACGCCACACAATAAAGCCTTCGGCAAACGTTTATTGAAAGGAAATTCGACACGATCATTTACTGAATCCCGTCACAAATGGGAGTCTTGAGTCAACAAAATTATTATTATAGCACACGAAAGCTTGCCAAAAAAAAGCCTTTCATTTCGTAGCTCACTCTCCCCAAACCTATTGTTACGACCAAATAAGAAATTAGAATGTTTATTTTCAGTAAGGAGAAATAATTTAAGTTTAATTACTAAAAAACAAACATTTTGAGATAAACTACGAACTGACATCAGTTAGTTCAAAACAGTTATTAGATTACTGTTGAAATAAGTACTCGTTTAAGCAACTTCTTATAATATATTTTTTTGCGTTCTGTTCCAAATTAATAGATCAGTTAATTTCATGTTTCCCTACGTCTCAATCCCCAATCAACCTTTTTGTTTTGAAGCGCAAATATATTTTTACTATTTGCGGCCAGTGCTCAATACATGATGCGAAAAGACGAGTGAAATAAAACTGCTAAAACAAAGTTCTTTGGTTATATCAGTATAAAGTACCATTGCTAAGTGAGGTATAGTTAAGCAGACTATTCTCAATTTATTATAAATACTATTTGCATGTACTTTCAGCCCAGCCCAGCCCAGATACAGAACCCAGGATTAAGTTTTTCTATTAACTATTAAATGTTTTCCATCTACAGCTGTAAGTGATGTTCCATTTTTTTTCTAAGATAGAGTTTTAAAAAATTGTTAATGATTAACATTCAGCATGAGTTTCTCTGTTTCAAATCGTTCAGATAATTCGCTAAAAATTATGTCGCGCAATTCCGACAAATGACTCACAAAAAATCATTTCCCTCGTGATTAATGACTGAGGGTTGATCATCGATGAAGAATTAAAAAAAAAAAAATGTCCTAATATAGAACTGAGAAGCACAATTCATTGCGCACATAAATTCAATCACAATAAGCAATTTTCTTTTATTGCCAAAAATTGCTACTTCTTGCTTTCTGTCTGATGATAAATATAATATAATATAATACAATATAAGCATAAGCATTGGCAAAATAGAGCCTACCTAAGTAGTTCAATTTTTGTAATAATGTAGACAGATTTAGACAGTCAAAAGCCATTGGTAAGTCACAATGTATTTGTTACGTGATTTTTGCTGATAACAAATTTGTTGCTAAAGTTGATCTAGAACTATATAGTACTGCTTATTTGTTATAGTATTATTGCACTTATCTTTTTGTAATATTACTGTACTTATTTGTTATAATGGTTTTAATTCTTCATGCAGAAAATTACGTAATATTTCAGATATTGCTGTAAAGTGTTTTCGTTTAAAATGATGAATAAATATTCTGGTTTCATTTAAAATTTAAGTTAAATATTACGTGACGATTTTAGCCTGTACTAAATAAATTAATCTCGACACGTGGCACCATTACCATATAATTTCAAAAAATAGGCCTACTTTGAATACGCCCGTTACAGATATGAAAATATTAATTATGTAGTAAACGTACGGATGTGGTGTGAAAACATGGTTTAAACGCCTATTTAAAACAGCGGTCTTGATGAACACTTGGGACACTTTTCTTCTGTGCCCTCCAACACGTAGTTTGTCGTTTGAACGCAAGAGAACAGCACAGAAAGAGACTTACTCCGTAAGTTCCTCAGTAGCGGGTAGATGGCAGCATGTATCAGACTCTTGCGCGCGATATCTAACGGACGCATTAAACCCTGAACTGAAATTAAATACCTTAGCAATATAGCAAAAATAAAATATCTTGCACTTTTGTAATTAAGGAATTCACTGACAATACGTATACAAACTGACACTATCCAACCAGATGGCTACACCAATAGATTTTTCTACAAATCTAATGTTTAATTTCGTACATTTAGTAAACCTGGAAGTAAAAGTTAACAATTTTCAAATCACCAAATACAAAATATTGCGTGTGCAAGTGTTGAGTTTCATTAAAATACAACTTTAAAAAATTAAGAGTGGTTTAAACAATGTTGGGATTTTTCAACATGTTTACTTGCATTTATCTCGCGATTACAAACTCACCAATGATGAGTTGGGCGAAAAGAGTGTGTGTTTGTGTTTGTGTGTGTGTATTGGCCAGTACCAGATATGCACATTTCGTTAGCTGGTGATAAATGAAGCAAAAAATATATATTCAGACCCCGGACCTCTTCAGGAGTAGAAATATCGTGCCTAAAGCACAAATTTGTCTTTCTATACGATCAACAAAGTAAAAAATCACAACGAATAACATAATTACCTAATTTAAATGTTCTGACCTAAAATTTTTCTAGAATTCCCGTATTATTTACGCTATTTTAAAAAATACGAATTAATAAAACCGTTTGTATTTAAAATAAAATATATTAAGTTGTTGAAATCCTAATCTTGATTTTATCTCTCAGGAAGATGCACATTGCGACGCATTTCCATTACCCTAATTTCACCTCTTGCTTCCCGCTAGAAAATAAAAAGTAATTTGTCTGTCCCTCTAGATGACAGCCGGCCCCGTTTACCGTTACTCTACAAAAGTATCTTGTTTTAATTGCATTTTCCTCATTTAAAATTATAATTATTGGAATATAAATGCAGTTTCGTTTAATAAATTTACAAATAACGTTTGCATGATTCTAGCATTTGCTATATAATGTTGATGTGCAAAACGAATTTCACATTTATGTAATCACCATAATAATGTGTTTAATTTATTTTTACGTCCTTGCCTAATTCGCCGTACATTTTGTAGCTGTCACTAAACTTTATTGGTACAGAATGAAGACTCCATGCATAATAATTCTTACACACACAACTACTATGCAACGGAAAAATGAACTTATATTAGGAACAGTCAATAATTTTTTTTTTCCCGTATCCCCCCCCCCCCCCCCAGTCATTACTGGGGAATAAGATCTGTAACATTTTTGCTAACACTGTAACATCAATGACGAAAATATTCACTCACATCTACCATTAAATATATAAAGTTTATATACGAATAAAATTGCACATTTATGTACATTTCATCGTCGTACCAAACTGGGGCTTTTCTTGCCTCAGCCTGGGCAAATTCGGTTGTAGATGAGAAAAATTCAATCTTGCGAGCTATGAGAGCAGCTCGGCACTCAGAATAGATCGAAAATAAGTCTTGATCGATTTGAACTACGAAAAACCGCATTCACAGCTAGCTTATGTCACTGTTAAAGTCAGCAATACTCGAAGCGACACCCAGATATTAGGAAATGTAGTTCTCATATATTTTTTTAAATATATAGTAAGACTTTCTTAGGAGAACTGTTCACAGATGATGGTACGAAAAACTGGAAGTGTTTTAATTCTTCCCAAAGCCATTAATACCCGAATGACTTCCATCGGTGTTTGTTTGAGCTGTTTACAATACCATACACTTGTCCAATAAATCCTCATCGGCCTCTTGAGGATTGCCTAATTATTGTTCTGGGGGAGTTGGCACAAGGCATACAAAAATCCCCAAATATTTTTGTGTTCATCGAGTTACTCAAACAGTTGTTTCAATGGTGTTAGTGCAGCATCAAATGTGACATGGGAAAAATTCCTCTTAAACTGTTCTGGACTAAAATATGCTGACTCTACGAGGTCTTCATATTCGAACTGCCACTTCTTTCTTCGTGTATCAGTGGACTCTCCAAACGAAGCATCGGCTTCTGATGTGCCTGCTAACTCTTTTCCAGTTATAACTGCATTTTTCAGTAGAAGATACATGCTGCATACAGCTCTTGATTAAAGTGGTGGCAGCACAATTATCCATCACAGGACTTTGCAATGATTTGCTCACAATGTTTACTTGATACAAAATATCATACCCTATAACAAGAGAAATCAAAAATTCAAATTTCATTAATTGGTCCGCTAAAGTATGTGTTTCGTACCTCAAACCAGCATCTGCAAAACTAGATTCAAACACTGCAATTAAAGCATCACACACATTCTTCACCTGATATCAAATAGCCGTAATACTATCAATTCTACTTTCCCAGCGTGTAATACTTGGTAGTTTCACAGTGAGGCTGGCCACGTGGTTCCTCGAAATTTCACAACGTTGAACAGAAGCTGAGAAAAACACATATTGTATTTTCTGTAGAACACCAAACAATGTGATAGAAATAGTTGCTCATGAAGCTACATATGAATACACTAAAATCGAATAATGGCATTCACAATGCATAAATGATGCTCTTGTATTCACATGAAACATTTTTGCTTGGATACCTTTGTTTTTACCTTTCATATTGGCACCATTGTCATATCCCTGGCGACGGCAGTCTTCTAATCCTAGTCCATTTTCGGCTAACGTTCTTAACAATAGTTCTGACAAGCCTTCTCCTGTACAATTACTGGCATTTCGAAATCCTAAAAAGTGTTCATTTTTGTTAGCTACACCAACTACACCCAGATAGTTTCTTCTGCCCAAAATTTCTTCATGCCTATCGCATGTCTTGCCTAGTAATAAAACAATTAATTTTATATGCATAATGCCAGGAAAAAAATATTATGTATAAAGACCTTGTCATTTCTCGAAATAATTCAGAAGCTAGCTACGCGTCATTAAAGTTGATGCTGTTATCACGTACGTCATTGGACCTTCACTCGTCCGACACGCCTCTAAGAACTTTGAACCAACATCCCTCGGCTGACCTAACTCTGCGAGACTAAGTCGAACAGGAGGGTGAGGCCCGAATGTGACAACAACCAGTTAATGAAGACCTCTACTGTAACACTTCAGGATGCACAGAATTGTGAAGACTAGCGAGATTGTTCTTTTACAACTAGAAATGGCAGGGTCTCTAACTATTGATAAATTAGTTAAAATGATATGTGCAAAGAATATAAAGCATTAATGTTAAGACACAGTTATATAAACGTGCAGGGCTTTATAAGAGGAACAAGCAAAAAAAAAATTTTTTTAATGTTTAACATTTTTGTTCAAATTTAAGAATTTTTATACACACTTTTTAGGATGATTGTATGTGTTGTAAAAAATTATTAACTGAAATAACTGTAACTGATAATAATTTATATTGGTTTGTCTGGTAAGGACCTCACAACTTTGCGAATATTTCGGTACATAATTAGTGGGTGCAGTTATATATACATATACATGACAAATAAATATACTTTATGTGGCCTCAGAAATTAACTTTTGGTATCAGTGGAATGTTAACATCGTGTTTATTAGACTGTTAGTCACACCTCGGAGAGCACTTCTTATGTAAAAAAGTTGCAGAAAGACAAAAATTAGCTTAAAGGAAAATCTGAGCAGGGTCTCAAAAAAATGCTCACTTTACCGTGAAAAGCGTAGGCTATAAACAAAACTTATGTACGTATACAAAAAAGGGAATCATTGATTTTACTCACCTACTGCATTAAATAACCAGTAGTGAAAACCCATTTTTGGTTAATATTAACAATCACAAAATTATATCGCCTGAAGTCACATCTGTAAAAACGGTTAATCACCAACTAATTCTCAGAATACAGATAAACCCTTAAAACAAAGCAAACTCGCTAAGAATGTTGCCCGTTTCCAAATGGTGACTACATCACGTATTTCAAACTGCATGGCACAGAGCGCATTAAGCGTCTATACTGCATATCTTCAGTAGCTCACCAATTAGTCCATCTCATTAATATAGTGCAGCACATTATTAGCCACTACGTCACGTTCGTAAGCTCTTCTAGATTCAGTGCCCTTTTTATACCAATCTTGGAATGCCGACATTATCAGCAGTACATGTGTTAAATACCTTTGTGTGTGCCAAATTTACGCTATGATTGTAGGGGAACAAAATCATTTTCTCGTCTCATTTTGGCGCCCACTCGCCCTACCCTAGGGCCGGGCCTTGTACTGCCAATGAAATGATTTATAATCATAGTTTGACTAAATTCCCGAGTCACCAAACCGATATTTTTTTTAACGTTTTTCCTTATGCCATCCACGCTGACCTCGCTTGGGCGAAAATGTGCGAATCAAATTTTTTAAGGCTACAAAAAATGTTTTTCTTAATATTTTCGCAATTATTTTGAAGTCCCTGAAAATCACGAACTATTAGGATTTCAACAAATATTTCTCAATGGTAAAGAATATAAATTTTTTCTCATGTGTGTTCATACAAATATACTGTTCACGGTAAAGTGAGCACTTTTGAAAGTCCTCTCATTTGAAATAATAGTCAATAAATATATTTTACTTTAGCCTTAAACGTTAACTTCCGAGTGTGGTGGAATATATACACTGTGCTTATTACTTACATGGCAATGTTTTATTTAAAAGCTGGTTTAAGGATGTAAAATGAACAGCCTATACCTGCAGTGTTAATCGAAATACCGCAATAAATGAAATAACACCCGTTGTTGTTGGCTTGAACTCAGTCAGAGATGATACGTGTGAAGTTTATGTCATATGCTACTCGCAGAGTCCTCGATTATGTTTTGAGCAATTTTGTGAAAAACTTAACTGGGCCTAAATAACTGTAATAACAATGCTCTTTATTGCAAAAAAAAAGATGACACATTACAGTAGTTTCTTTATTTCATTTTCAGTTGTTATTGTTAATTAAAATATTATATTATGCTTCAGATTAACTTATCTTGATTCGCTTCTGATGAAAAATTCCGTCCAAATTAATGGAGGAGAAATGATTTTCGGGGAATAGCAATGATAGTAAAATGTATATGTTACTGCGTATACTTATGCGGAAAGTTCGCAAATCCAAACAAATGTTTAAATCATCTGGTGGTATTGTTTTTATAGGAGTTACAATTTTTCGTCCTCATGGCTGGAATAGGATTGTGTGTTAATCCACTTAAATTAAGAGAACTGATCTTAGAAATTCTATAGCATGCGTAAAATAATAAAAATCAGTCCAGGGAATTAGCAGTATGGCCATTATTAGTTTCTGCAGCATTCCCCTCCCCCTCCACACTGATAAATATACGTTAAATGGAACATTTTTGAGGACAAAGAGAGAGGCTAAAAATTATTGCCATTAAAGGTATTCTGGGTTCTCTTTTGACATTTAACTTTGCTTGAATTCCTGTTGAATATTCTAGTCCGTGTACACTTTTTGGCTCAGATACGCAACTTGACGATAGAGCTATTTCCCGTGTCATCATTAAGTATAAGGCATATCTGTATCGTAATGGATTGTTACAAGAATGTTGTGTGTTTCAACTGGCATTATTATTTATTGCATGGAAAGAATTAGAGAACGCGATTTCAAGTTAAAATTAAAGCTTTAATTTCACTTACACTCACTGCACTTGGCAGAGCAGTTTTTGTCACATGTATTTTCCCAGGTAAAACTTATTTTCTATCCAAAGGAAAAATGTAGTGCAACTTTTATGTAGTACGCTGAGAAGTTTGCAGCACTCTGTGACCAGACTCACGGCGAATGTTGGGATAAAGAATTTAAGAATACAATATGAAAGAAAATTGTGACATTTTATAAACAGGGTGTAAGTAGGACTTTACCAAAATTGCAGCTCGCCAATTGAAAATTCAATGCAATGCGATAACACGCTTTTTACTGAAATTATTGTTCGCACAAAACAGCACAAGAAAAATGTTATACGAATTAGGAGGAAAATATTATCGCGAATCGAAATGCTTTTTTACTGACTGACCGAGCGAGGTGGCTCAGTGGTAACTAACTGGATTTACATTCGGGAGGGCCCGGGTTCGATATCCGGTCCGGCCATCCTGATTTTGGTTTTCCATGATTTTCCGAAACAACTCTAGGCGAATGTTGTAATGGGTCCCTAGCGAAAGGCCATGGCCGAATCCTTCCCCAATCTCTCTTCCCTATGCAACTTGCACCGTCTCGAATAACATCGTTGTCGACGAGATGTTAAGCCCAATTACCTACCTACTATATGATTTTTTTTTACTAATCGTTTACTTATTAAATCGCCAAGGCTCCCTTTTTACCAGTTCACACAGCCTACTGTGGTAAATCAGGAATCATTTAAGCTAATGCTGGTGATCTCTTGTGCAGGGAAGGCAGTGTGTATATTTGAATACCTGACATATCATCCAATACTTAGATTTTCATCCTTTTTTTTTTTTTTCTGGTTGCGCAACACCTTTATTTTTAACACACAAAATTATGTAAAACTACGGCGTATTTTTATAGCCACAATTAAGCTTTCAAGATCTCCCTGAAGCATTCTACTGAACATTGTTAATAAAAATGTCAAACTAATTTTCGGGAATCCTCCCAGCACTTGCCTACACTCGATTTATTTTTTATATTCTCAGTATATATTATTTTATTTAAATATTTATGTCAGTGGCCTACATGAAATAAGTGTTATATACACGTGCCTAACCACACGCACAAACTTACAACGCACAGTACGAGAGAGAGAGAGAGAGAGAGAGAGAGAGAGAGAGAGAGAGAGAGTGGAGTGGAGAGAAAAATTAGACGACTCTTAACATCGAGGTCTTGAGAGCCGACGAGGGTGAAAATAACTGGCACCGCGAATGCCAATAAAAAGTATAATAAAACTGGAAGATAGCTGCAACAGAAGAAAAGGAAATGAAGTGACCTCCAAACTTTGCAGCCCGCGTGTGAAATAACGTGAACAGCGAGCTGAGACCAGAGCATCACCGAGGCAAAGTGAACAGAACTTATCCGGCTGGTTCCACCCGCAACGTGGCGCGTACATCGTCCTGTCACGTGACGCTGATGTGTACACAAGCGCATTCACTTTGGTCGTTACTAGTCGCGAACCCTGTCACGGCTGTCATTCGGGCAGTATTCCGGCCTTGTTCTCGTTTTGGCTACGTGTAACCAAACATTATATAGGCTTTTCACTGTCAAGTGAGCACTTTTTAGGCCCTAGTTACTCTTTCCTTTCAGCCATTTTTTATCCTTTAGCTACCTTTTTAAAATAAATACTACCATGTAAATAATAGATATGGTGTGTTTATTCCACCACACTTGGAAGTTAACGTCTAAGGCTAAAATAAAATTAATTGTTGTCCATCATTTCAAATGAGAGGGTATTCAAAAGTGTTCACATTACCGTGAATAGTCTGTATGCATGTAGTGTATTCTTCCACCATATTGTTACACGCTCGCTGCTTCGCATCCCTTGCGACAGCGGTAATGTGTGAAGGTCACGCCTGTAACCCAAGAGCAGGCAGCGATTACGAAGATCAGAGGCTTGCGCATGGTCCCGCGATGTCTTTTGCAGCTTGCGCTCCTGGTTTTTAGCTGGTTGAATTTCCGTGTTCCTCTGAAGAGTTTTCTGGGTAGTTTGCCGCCCTAGTTTCTCTCAGCGTCACTAGGGGTGCGTCGAACTTTCCAGCTCAAGGTCAGCGAATATAAAAGTGTGACGTACCTCCGAGCCGGGGGTTGGTGAGTTGCTGGAGTTTTAGCAACAGGCGAAAAGAGAGAAACGAGCGGCGAGAGAAGTGACCAGCAGGATGGAAATCTGCGACTGCGAGTATCGGCTCAGTGAAGGGTGCGATTGGCAGACTGAACCAATGGACTAAATGCGTGAGTGGAAGAAATTACAAATGAGTGCAACAGACAGATTTAAAGAGTGTTAATCATGAGTATGAGTTCATTAACTATAACCAAACAGACAATAAGAAGGACTTAATTAGAGTTATAATGGACATTAAATATTAGGCTCACTGAGAAATAAAAAGAGTAATAGTGAAGATAGATTAATGCTCTAAATAATATCTGTGTGAATAAATTAAAATCAAATTTATTTCTTTTATTTTTATTAAGACCTCCATCCCTCACGAACTCGGATATCCCCTAAGGCGTCTTGTAACAATATATAAAATTAACATTGCTTTAGGCCTCGTCGCTTTATTCATGTGTCGGCCAAGTGAAACTTTGAAATAATTAAATAAAGGAAATGTTTTACAAATTTTCTAATTCTCACACTATCTATTCATTACAAAAAAAAACAGAAAGCAAAAAAAAATCACTTTGGTGTTCACAAATGTTTACCTAACACTTTTAATTCAATATAATACACGGGATTGCTTTCCCTTCGTCGTTTCCAACTCTGCTGGGTGAGTGCCAGTAGGTGAGTTCGTTAAAATGCATTCCGATAGACGCAGTGGATATTTTTCAAAAATTATTTTGAAAAGTCCTCAATTAATCGTGAAGAGCCGATAGTAGAAATTAATGGAATTTATTTGTGTCCTTGCAACCAACCATACATCGGTACATTGAATACAGAACTTATGAAAAAACGCCTTTATGAATGGGCCAGGGATTCAACCCGGTTCGCCTTGGCATGAAGCTAACAGACTAACCGATTAACTAGACGTTCTTCTGTCAAGAAATTACAACTGAACACGATTGGAAACAATTCCTCATGCAAGCTATTGAAACGTCTGGTTTATTGCGCATGTCATTTACTTACGTTAACACGTTCATAGATATGCTAATTAGAATACACAAGTGTTTACGTCTTGATCAAATGCTAACGTTGTAATGTGTTACACATATAGGATAATTGTTAGGTAGTTTTATTTTATTTTACATTTTTGTTATGGTTCACGCAGCAGCTAAGTATTTGTGATCCACGAATTTTATTTCATTTTATTTATTTTATATTGTTAAGTTTTTGAGCAATATGTTAGTTACCCCTTGTTGGCAACGTCTTGTGACTTCACTGCTATTATAGTCATAAAGAATACACCTCACAGGTAACCTCTATACTGCACAGGTTAATTTGAATATTGCAACCGCCCCGATTATGAATGCCGATGGAATCATCTCATTTCCATCTTGTTCTAGAAGGGTCCTACACGTAGCCAGCCAGGGAGGCTGAGGCTCCGCCGATAATATGCTTAATTTAAGTATTAATTGTTCCATCGACCCTGAAAATAATGCTCGGAACAAGTATAACAGCCGACGGAATATGTGTAAGCCGCCTGAAGAGGGTTAATGAGCATGGTAACTGCAAAATCGTCGTATATGTGTAAGGTATTTCGACAGGCCCTTCCTTAAGTGACCGTTGCTCCAGCGGTGAAGTGTTTTAATTACACACAAGCTGTTGCACTATTACACATCCACTTCTAGATTGTCACGAGACGTCTGAGAACATTTAAATCTTCTCTACCTTATTTAATTTATTGCTAGCCAAGATATTTATTAAGTGCAAGCTTACGGACTGATATTTTAATATATTGTGTGTGAGGATTTTTGGATCACTAGCTAAAGTATTTATTTTACACTGCTGAATATTTATTTATATTACATTTAAAAACACAGTAAAGACATTAATTTCAGTTACCTGACACGTAATGCATAATTGTTATTTTCAACAGACATAAGGACATGAACATATTTATTTTTAGCTGCTGGGTGCTAGTTTTCTCACATTTTTAATTCAGTTTATTAAGGGGAAAGTCTAGTTTTGAGTGTGGTCAAACATTTTTCAGCATTAAATATTTCACTTCGCCATTGGATGCTTTTCATTTAATAAAGATGTACGTAGCTAGTTTTCTCCCATATCCTGTTGTGTCTATGAGTGGTATATAGTGCATATATGTGTTGGAGCTGGTGTAAAAGGGGAATGGCCTCCCTTGTGAGTGAACAACTTCAATGCTGTCATAATTTGCACACAATGCTGGTAAGTGAAATAATATTCAGTATTCTACATATCATACTGTGTCGTGACATTAAGTGTGTCTTTTTGCAGTGTTGGTTTTTCTTATGCTAAACTGCCTAGAATATATATGGCACATTAATCCGCTGCATTCTCCAACGCTATATATATATATATATATATATATATATATATATATATATATATATATATATATATATATATATATATATATATATATATATGTGTGTGTGTGTGTGTGTGTGTGTGTGTGTGTGTGTGTGTGTGTGTGTGTGTGTGTCCACGGTTGTATTTATTACACTTTTATATTTTACAAAAAGTCGAATAGCAGTGTACCCTTATCTGACATTGACCCAGCGAATATCTGATAAGAACTATCTGTCTTCAGAAAAATCTACTTCTCTGTCAAAGAGATAAGAGATTCCTAATGACCTTGTACGCTAGAAGGTTGGATTTGTAACGACCTAGAGATGCTAGCACACAACTGTCTGTGGCATGGAAAAAGTAACAACCAACAAATCAGACATAAACTCGTTTCCTTCTGCAGTTGAATTATTCCCCAATATTATTTAATAACTATGAGTAGGGGCAGCTATTTTTCGCGAAAATATTTCCGGAAACGTTGTGTTCCAAATCACTTTCGTTCAGAACCACTTTCGTGAACGGATCTTTTGAACTGATACGCGTCTTATCTGTCTGCCTGCGAATCACGGATGGTCACTGTCGGAGAAACTTAATTCTGATTGGCTCACTAATGTAACAGACTGTCTTCACACCAATACAAGCGGCTATTAGTTATATGAGTACAAGTTTGCACATAGAATATTTAAGTCTAGCCTCCGCTTAGATCTTTTCGCGAAGAACAGGACAAAGAAAATTTAATAGACAAAATAGACCTACGTTGCTTGTCAGTCAATTACAATAACTTAACTAGTGAAATAGAACTGGAGATGAAATCGCTACAAGAAGTGTCAGTTGCCATAGAAACGTGCTCAAGTACAATAAGAGGAAGCACGTGACTGTCTCCAGGTACCAAGCCTACATTTCCCCCACCCCACGACGCTCGAATCAAGGGTCTTAGCGGAGCCCTCCGAGTCGCTAAGCAGAGCTAAGCGTCCCCTGGGTGTCTTCAGAGCAAACAGAAGGCCCCACAAAGGAACACAGGGATCTTTATCACAGCAGAGGGGGTTCTCGTTCAATTAAGATTCTAGTGCCTCTGTGTTCCACGTTTATACAATATTGTGTTCATATCTCACTTGTCTGTTCCCAAGTACGCATATTTAACAAGAAACGATTATATTATATAAAGTCTTCCTTCATAGCAAAACTATTAGAATTATAAGAGAAATAAGCATTTTTTTTTATAGCCAAGCTCTTCCTACAAGAGCTATTTTTACACATTTCATAAAATAAATAATTTCAAAAATAGTGTCAAACTAAACTAAAATATATATTCAAACAATTTAAAGCGCATGTAGGCCTACCCATCTCTTTAACCTACAAAACTCGTTTATAAATAATTGTACACACAGTACAAAAATTGTCAGAAAAGTGCGATTTATGTTGCATATTAAAGAAAGATATTATCATAATATTATTTTGCCAGATTTCACTTATTCAAATGTTTGAATATCAATTAATAAAATATATTTTTAAATTAAATTTAAGCGTATTTCCACATTGAATGCTTCAAAAAGAACATTTTGCAAGAAATACTTCGTCAGGTAGGACCATCATAATAATTACCACGATTTACGTAAAAAGTGAATGGCATTAAATTAAAGCTAAAAATATTTTTTTTGTAGAAAAATTAGTACTTTCGTGGTTGAAATGGGTGTGCATAAAACCAGTTACTGAAGAAGGTTTGTAAACATTTTTTTTTCTGATTTTACTAATATTTTATTACATACGGTTATAATTATTATTATCTTTCTTGATGAAGGTGGAAGGTGTTAGCTTTGCAGAATGTGCTTTCTAGATTATTTAGAATATAAATACGCCTGAATATTAATTTAAAACAACTCTCATTTGAAAATTTTTTAATCTTCTATCAAAACATATGATAGTATTACAAAATATTTGTACCTTCCTTTCGTGTGTAATATAAATCGTACTTTTCTGACAATTCTGGTAACGTACGTACTAATTTTTATGGATTCTGTACGTTGTAGAGTCAGGTGCAGAGCTTAACGGATCTCCAGGGATCACTGAATTAAGCTGCGGTTTGCGTCGAAACTATAACTGAGCAGAATCAGACATTTACGAAATAACATCAGAAAGCGAACTGTGACTCGTGTTCAAAAACCAAAGTTTACAAACACTAATTTCTTAAGTTGTTTTTATTCTTGCTTTCAAATTGTTATATGTCTGGTAGTCTAATCACGAGGAGGGAAGGCTCAGAAACTAAAGCGAACCTAAATTTTTGCCTGAAAACGGTTCATATCATAAAAGAATTGCTCCGCGTTTCGATCTCACGAACTCTCTTACGCCATAAACTAGCGTTCCAAAGAAAAATTAATTTTAGCACTTTCCGAAGTATCCGAGGGTAACGCAAATAAATTTCAGGTTGGCCAGTAGTAAAACCACAGTATTACAGAGTTCACGAAGAAAAAATTAAAATTCTTAGGTCACGAAAATTATTTCACACGCAGTCAGCCAAGCAAATACTGAAAATCACGCTAACTTTTTCTTTTATTTTTGTAGGTTTAATGCCTTGTTGGCAGCGTGGTCTTCAGATAAGGAACCAGTGAACTCAAGCTATCTTTTTGATGAGGATGGGGGAAAGAGTAGGCCACGGCGTAAATGAAGCAGACATCTCGGCACTCAACTCGAGTGACTTCGGAATGAGATGGAGAACAGGAATATCAGTATGTCTTCGAAGGGAATCGAACCTGTCTTCTCCTGATTCCCACTCCATGCGCCACCACTGCACCGACACACTCGGTTCTGCTTAAGGGGAGTCCCTTAACTACTCAAGGTCACGCCTGGCCATCAGGAAGTATCGCAACAGGCTCTCCTTAGACTGCGCTATGCATTCCTGGGTAGATGAATCTCTCGCAAACTATACAGAATGTATCTAAATTGTGGATGTTATATGCCATATCTCCAGGACCAATCAACTGGTTCCCGCCAAATGTAACACTGGAACATTCCAAATAATTTGTACCAAATTGTGCACACCATATATGCTACAGAAGTCCATGTTAATTTCATGTTTTTAATGGGTCAGACAACAATGTTCAAAGTGGTGGCGTCATATAAATAATTTAGGTAAATTTGCCATTTAGATTAAACCATTTAACAAAATTCAACCAAATTTTGTATGTAGATATTATACATTAGAAGCACCGTATATAGATACTTTTTTATTTTTTTTTACGGTAGCATAAAATAAGAAAATAACATTTTTTTATGGCATATCTCAAGGACCAAACAACCGATTTCCACCAAATTCTTCATATAGGCTGTTCACGGTAAAGTGAGCACTTTTAAAGCACTAGTTACTTTTTCCTTTCAACCATATTTAATACATTAACCACATTTAAAAATAAATAGTGCCATGTAAGTAATAAACACAGTATATGTTTAATGACTATTGTTCCAAATTAGAGGGTTTTCAAAAGTGCTCACTTTAGCGTGACTAGCCTATACAAGTAGCGCTACTGTAGGCCACGTAAGCCTGCATGTTTTAAGTGGCTCAGTGACTTATTTTCGAAATTATTTCCCTTTAAATATTTTAGGTTAGTAAACCCTATAATTCGAAAGATTAGACTGATTAAATCCGAAGTGGATGCTCTGAAACCGACCCCTATAATGCAGTGCGTTGCATGCTAGCTTGTTGTACGGGATTTTCTGTGTTCTACTCCATGGTAAGGCACGTGTTATTTGTAATTGTCCCATTAATGTTGCATAAGTTTCTGGTTTCATTCTAAGATATTGCTTTCAAATAGAAGTCAAGTCCTACCTAACAACTCAGCTTTTAAGAACTTATTCACAAAAAATGCACCCGTGTTAAGGAAAGTAGGCTTATTAGTTAGTCAGTAACTTCTGATTCTTCAGTTCAACCTTCTCCCCATCGCAAAGTGTGGTGGTATGGCTTCCCGAAACTGCCTTCCGTCCAATCTGTCCATATCTGAGAGGTCTCAAGGTCGGAAACCCCCCCCCCCCCCCCATAAACTGACCCTATAAATATACAAGCACTTGGTGTGTACCCATCACATCCACCAACCGGGCCACGGTGGTGTAGCGGTTAGACTACTCACCTCCCACCAAGGCGAACCGGGCTCAATTCCCGGCGGGGGCTCCCCGGGATTTGCGCACGTGGGAATCGTGCAGGATGATTCCGCTGCTCGGCGGGTTTACTCGGGAATCGTCCGTTTCAACCGCCCTTGCATTCCGGCGCTACTCCCCACCCACCTCGCTTCACCCTCGTCGGCTCTCAAGACCTCGATGCTAAGAGCCGCCCAGATCTCTTCACTCACTCTCTCATTGAATCACCCGTTCTGTGTTTGTTCCAGGAAAGAAAGTCACAGATGAAATTGTAGCATTTAATTATTTTACGACGAAGCCAAAAAAACTTAATTAATTAACGATTATAATGCTTAAATTTGACACCATACGTCTCTTAGTTTCTATATTTAAGGAAAATATTTTATACGAATTTTAACTGAAATTATGCTGAATATTTTATTGTGATTTACATTAACTTTCACGTGTTATTTTGTCTTTATAACCATTCACAGGTTGAGCCATTCCCCAAACAAAAGACCCCGGCTACGCTCACTGTAACAAATTATTTGGAAATCTACCACACCAGTGCATATGCTTAGTTTGAATGCAATTTTTACACTAAACATGTATCGTAGTGTTCACACATTTGTTCAGGAAACAGTCAAATGCGTAGGGAAGATCCCAACTTTGTATAGTAGCGACGCTAAACATTCCTATATCTGCAGCTTGATGTGTGGTATTATTTCCCTACAGTGTATAGGTTAAAAACTTCTTTTACAGTTCAGGAAGTTTAACAGAAAATGTTTTACAGTGTTTGCAGCTATAGGTTGTTCACGGTAAAATGAGCACTTTCAAAAGCCCTGCTAAGATCTACTTGTGTGCACGTTGTGTATTCTTCCACCATATGTAAAATTAACATTGCCACAGACCTCATCGCTTAAATCGTGCGTCGGTCGACCGAAACTGTGAAATTATTAGAAAAGTGATTATTTTACAAATGTGTTCATTTTTACACTTCGATGCATTAATAAATCAGGAAGCGAAAGAAATAATTTGAGTGGTCATAAATGGTTACCTTGACACTTTTTATTCGACGTTAAGATATGGAACTACTTTCCATGCATCGTCACCAGTGCGCCCGTTGAAATATATGCGGCCAGGGGCAGTGACTTTTTCCTAAGGTGCAAAAGTGCTCACTTTATCGCGAACAGCCTTTACAAGTTCGTTCCGCCACTTGACTCCCGGTAGCGCCCGAGCAGAGAGAATGCAGGGCAGAGAGTCGATAGCTGTGAGCGAGAGCGCGGTCGACCGGGAGGGAAGAGGGGGTACGCCGCGCCGAAGTACATAATTAAAGTTGGAGCGAGCGTGGAGACGTGACTGTCCCACCCGCCGATCCGAGAGGTCGCGGGGTCGACGCCCGACATCACCCCGCCCCTTCGCGATATTCAAAACTAGTTCTTGGGGGCTCGGCCCTATCTCTAGCCTACCGCAGGCGTGTAACAATTGTGTAGTCCATTCCTGGGTTCTTCCAACTTTCATAGGTCAAATCGGGCAGGAAACGTTTAGTAATTGCTTTTGTTTGAAACACATGTTGCAATTTCATACGTTCTTTCCTGATTTTTGTAACTTGTCTGTAGTATTGTGACAATGTTTGCGTTCGTTTGCATGATACACGACACTACACCTATAACAGTAGGAACTGAACAGGAATTAGTTACACATGTGTGCAAGCTTATCGTCTGCACTAAAGAAAATATTCAAAATGCCCTCCATCAGCACGAACACATGCATTAACCCGCCGTTGCATGGACACCCGGATACGTTGATTAATACCTGGAAAATTCCGGATTGTTTCGCAACCCGCCAGAATACTGTTACGGACGGTGTCCACATCGTTCACTGGGGTTGCATTCACAAGTGCCTTTAAATGTCCCCACAAATGAAAGTCTAGGGGATTCAAATAATGTCTCCTCGGGGACTGGTATGGTGCTGCCTATTACAGCTGCGATGGCATTCCACAGTAACATGATCCATCCCGCAGGCCATACACTATACGTTATGTATTACGAGTTGTAGTAAAGAAACGAAGCGTTTGCGGACCTATGCTCATATGACATTTTTTTCATCCTCCAGATTCTGTATATTATATTTATACCATAACATCATTGTAAGGCATCAGTTTTGAAGACATTATAACGAAACTCGTCGTTGACTAAATATATGTGCAGTCACTGAGTTTCGTTATTATATGCCCCACAAATGGACGCAACTTTTTCTGCAACGGAAAAAGTGAGAGTCTTAACTTTCACTTCCCAAACGTCACAAATCTAATTTTACTATATATTTTTGCCACGGCTAGCTTCGGAACATTTCAATAGTGAGAAAAACAATTCCTCATTCAAGTATAGGTAACACTACCCCATGTCAACTGGACATTGAGGTCGTCAATAGGACAAGAGATATTGATATACAACTAACATGCAAAAATAATGACATAATTATTAACCCTTCTTTAAACTACTAACAACAAGTAAAAGAGTGAAGTGAATTCGTTAGAAGATTTTAATGGCTATCAACAAGAATGACTTAGTATGTTCTCTTTCTCATATCGTCGGTATACTGCCAAAAGTGACCAAGTCAAAAATGTTAGTTTGTGGGAAATGATAATTAAAGGTAATAGAGTGTGCCAAAAATTCAGTGTTATAATTTATTTGGTTATAACTATTTTTTTGTCCTACACAATGTGTATACTCAATGATTGTGTGAGATTATAAGCTAATTTTAGTTAATTGAATTTATTGTGAGTATTATCGTGACTTGGTCGTAGCCACATATGTAACCTAATGTAACTTGGTCACTTTTTGCCTTTATACCTGTTCAGAGAAATGTTTCACATCAAGTCATAAATTGTTGATTATGTAGGATTATTTAAGAGGAACAAACAGCTGAATAAGTGTTATTTTACTACGAAATTTCATAACAGCAGTGATATTACTAGAAACACAAAATATTACATTTTCATTAACCCTTATTTTGTAAATTTATAAAACCTAATCAGAATACGACCTGAAGTCTTGCCCATGCTTTTTAGGTTGAGTGTACGCAAGCACAATACAAATAAAATAATAATATATTAAATTAACGGAATAAATTGAACGGTCAGAGACGTGTACTGGCACTTCTGCAAGACAATTGTGACTTTTCATCACTTCACCATTTAGTCATCACTTGATTCTTCAGAGTCAAAAGTTGCAGGTTCTGGAGCACAGTCTCTCCTTTTTTGTCAACTGGCAATGAGGCATACTACCCTTGAAGTTCCTGAGGGATAAGCCTTGGCAGTATATACTTTCCATAGATATTTTTTCTTTGCCTCTGAAATTGGTAGCTGTGTTCGGTACAGAGAAGGAAGTGCCCTTGGAATATGAACAGGTCAACCACGTCCAGCAGTACGAATGGATTTGAACTCCAGATCACTGTGGTTATACTTTAAGAGTATGAGCCCTCGTTTGTCTTTCTCATAGCGCAGTACCTTGACTTTAAGACAATTCACTCTTTTTCCCTCATTGTCTGTGGTTCTGTTTTATAACATTTGCTGCAACGTCTTTCAAGTTCATCATGTCTGAATACAATAATTCTTTAACAATGAGTTGCCACTTGTTTTATGCTTTCCCCTCGTAGAACGGGCCAGAATAAACACATTTAGCCAGCCATTCATTGTGTAAATCTTTACATTCCTCCTTGCAGTCTCTATTGCACTATTCGTAGAATATACTTCCATGTAGGTATGCCCTTTCTCCACAATATTGTGTTCAGCTATCTGCACGTTAGTATTTTCTATAGCATATAGAAAAAGAGCTGAAATAAACTGGCTCCTATTCTGACCACTACACGTTTCTGAGAACACTGACATTTCAGTCACAGTGTCAGGTAATTGTTGTGTCCACTGAAGCAGTGCAGTACCAATTTCACAACTTCCCCTTTGGCCATCAGACCACGCCTTGTGAGGGTGAGTTGCCTCATAAACTGTAAGATTGTAAACATAAATTTTTCTGCTGTAGTACATTTGAGAGTAAGTGGACGCAGGAATTTGCAAAACACTTTGCAGATCGAGTGTTGCACTTACAATTGTTTTGTCATGGTTCGCACGCTGTTATGAGCTTCTGTGGCACTGTTCGCTTCACCTCTTCTCTTTATGTTGCTACATATTCCGTTTTCATTTCATCTTTAAGTAGTTTGTCTGAATAATTGTTGCACGTTATGCATTCGGCTTTCTTTAGATTGAAGAATGAGAGATTATAGTTTCGGCAAATGTTCGGCTGTATGTTATTTGTGAAACAGCTGGTTCTTCTATTTTAGTTTCTCTCGCCTTCTCTCTACACTGTTCAACATACAATTCGTACATTTTGTTAATGGAAAGTTGCGAATTAAGGTACTCCCGTTTTGTTGACTTCCTACAGCAGTGCGATTCAATTTAAGGTAAGCTTTCAATGTGCAATTTTACTGTCTCAATTACTTCTGGTATTGTTTTATTTTGTGGTTCGTGTCGGCCACGCTGGTCATAACCAGTAAACACACCAAGTTCACTGACTACTCCTCATAATGCTTTTTCAACTGGGCCATGGCTGATGCCAAGTGTTTTTAAAAAGATCTCCTTGCAGATACGACATTTCACACTCTCTTTTACAAAAGAATAGACCTACTACTTTCCTTTCTTTACCTGTTCCTGTTCTTATTCTTTGAGTTTTAGGTGGTAAACTTGAAATATTATGAATAATAAAGTCTTTCTGCCAACAATACTCAAGTTGCCAATATTCCGAGCACAGTTTCTTCCTGGCGTTTTCATAAAAGTCTTCAGTACTCTTCCATCTACACTTGCTGCAATCAAATGCCCTAGGTGATTTACCTGGTCGCATACCTTTTTTTTTTGTGGCATAAGGCTGCCCTGATTTACTTTTTACCTTGACTTTATTCTTCTTCCAGCTAGCGGGGTCCGATTTCCTCCAACGGTTCTGTTTTTCTTCTTAATCTGAGGCGCATCCTCGCCAGATGAACTTGCACCAGAGGGTCTGTAGTCATCACTACCACTGTCGGCTAAGATAGAGATGTCGTCATTTGCAGTTGTTCCTACACCATCGTGTCTGTCCACATCGTAATTTTACACTGTAGGATTTGATCGAATATGATTTGCCGCCTCAGTGTACGACTCATTTGAAGTTTTCCGTTGATCACTACAGTTGGTGCCTGCTGGAATTTCGGAAACATGCTCTTGATTTGTAGCAACGGAATCTGCAACAGAACATCACTGGGATATTAAACACAGCAATGCAATATCGCAAAACAAAGTGTAAAGTGCATAAAGTACAACACATCTTCCAAGGAACGTGTTTATAAACAAACACAAAACAGGCAAGAATGCATGGATGTAATGCAATAACTGGTAAACTTTCCAACTCTTTACATTTCCGGCCTGCATTTCTGCCGTCTAAATCTGCCAAAGTTTCCAAAACAAGTTATAGAAATGCACCGATATTGTAAATAGATGAAACAATACAAACAGGAGAATATTTTGCTGCATATGTGAAATTTCAAGTTTTGATGTCAGAGTTGGCCTTTGCCGTTGCGGTGTTCATAAACAACACTACGTTATTTGCAAATGCTGGGTTCTGTGATACATTTTAGCATTCTCGCATATTTTATAAAACCGGTCTAACAGACAAACAAAGCACTGTGACGTTTTAAAATATTGGTGTTAAGCTCCAATTACATCAAGTTACGAACGAACACATATTTCAGTATTTTTCACGTTTTATTTACTTATTATGTTAAATAGGCCCTTTATATTAATAAAGGCGTAATGAATAGTTGTGGTGTTTGAAAATTTCTCTATACGAGTCTAACCAATCTAATTGCTAACATGCAAAACAAAAGTATTACTGTATAATTAATACAAATACATACCTTGAGAACATGCCTTGACCTCTTTTATTTTCTTTCTTGCTAGTTGTACCATTAATAATACTCTGTTCATCATTGTTCTATGTGTAATCGTTTAATCAAGTACCATGAATAGTAATGACCCCTCAAGTCACAGCTAAAGAAAGCAACAAATGCTGAATCAATATCGGAGTACCAACTGTGAAATGTTTACTGTCTTACAGCGTAAATTACCAAGTCATGCTGGCCAATCTTCAAAGCAGTATGTGTTACAAGAAAAAAATGACCAAGTGGACTTAATCATTTCTGCTTGCCTATACATTCTGTACTATAAAACACACAAGGCTGACTAAGTGCACTTAGTCATTATTTGTTATAACCATTCTCATTTTAGTGAGTTGGTCACAATGGCGACATAAAAATAAGCAGCTAGTAAAGATTAGACTTGGGCACCTTTTCCTGTGCAAGATATCCATGTTTCTAGGAAGTTGGTCTACGTTGATCACTTTAGTTCTCTGCTCGAACACTGGTCCTTGAACCTCTGCAGTGTCTCCAAGTGTTGGTGGGCCGTTACACTCCAGATGCAGCGATGGATCGCTAGCAGTAGCATGCGATCGTCCTTCCTCGGGTCATCATCAGTTCCTGGATTGAAGTTATTTCTTCACAGTCCTTCATTAAATCTTATACTGTCCAATTCTAATGTCGGCAAATGATATCTTAACTATCAACTCTATAAATTGGGGATGGACAGCAGAACAAAAAAAATTATTTTATTAATTTTTCAATATCAGTTTGGCCGACTCCTCAACATTCTTTTGCCCTTCTGAAGACGAATAATAATATTCCTAACAAAAATAAAACAAAAGCAGAACAAACGAAAATTTGTCATAAGAAGTTTCGCCTCTTTACATTTGCAATATATTTCTAAGTTCATTGAGGTGAAAGCAAACGTTCCTGCATCAACAATACATAATATGGAAACACAATAGTTCCGCTAACATATATACACGCCCCACTATAATAACTTTAAAAGCATAAAGAATTTCAATAAATTACTAGCTTATCCTATCTAAAATTAACAAAACAAGTACACAAAAATATTTACAAATTACCAGATTTACAACATCATAAGTTATAGGTTATAATTTTTACCATACTCTTTTTTTTGTGGTATCATTTTTTTTTTTTTCCTTTTAGCTGGATGTAGAATCATACACAAAAAAATTTTTGCAGAGAGGAAAAAAAATTAATTTAAATTAGAAAGCTATGCTATAAGTTATCATGAATAAATTAACTTCCTATTTATTTTTCTGTGGCAATGCAGTTGATCCATCACACAACCTCCTCCTTATGCAATGAGTTATGATATACGGGAGCTGTTCACACATCCTCAACCAAACATCTGATAGCAGAATATTTTATTACTATTCGCCTACACTTGGGATGGAGGAGGTGAAGCAAATGCATGCACAATCAATCATAGCATCTGCGCGGAAAGTCTGGACGAATGTTGGATTAGTCCCAGGCGTCCGTGCAAAGAGAGAGAGAGTGTGTGTGTGTGTGTGTGTGCGTGTTGGCGTGTGTGTGTGTGTGTGTTGTTAATTCTCGGACAGTATACTTGCGCGCACTGAAATAAAGATACTTAACTCGCCATGCCGTTTCCAGGGTACACCACGGAATATATCCTCTTTCACGCCATGTTTAATGACACTGTATTTTAGTATCGTATAAATTAGTTAGCTTATACTAACGCCGTGTTTCAATTGGTCCAGAGAGTGCTCTCTCGTGCTCTCCCTCTCGCGACCACGTCATTATGACGCCAGAGAGAACGCTCTCTGGTCGTCTCAATTCGTCGGAGAGAGCGCGAAGGAGCGAGAGCACAGAGAGAGAGAGAGAGAGAGAGAGAGAGAGATTACGAAGTTGTTTACTCGCTGGCGCTCTCTCGCACTCTCTGACCACGCACAATGTTTGTTTACATTATTTCCGTGTTAGAATAAGGTCATAGCAGCTTTCTGGGCCAACACCTCGTCGCATTTTACCTGTGAGTGTATAATTTCTATTGTTTTAAACAACGAAATAACATGTATTTATAAAAATATAAACACGGATATCTGACAACTAGTTTATTGCCAATTTAGAGCAACATAACGGTATTATGTAAAACAAATTCAATAGTATTTTATACGCTAATGATTTTCCTGGTATTGTTATAATTATTTGTGAATTATTTTGAACACATATACGTTATTTATAATAGCTATGATTACGATTTTAGCTTAACGTAATTTCCCGCCACTCAGCATCAGCTGTCTACATGACGTCGGAGAGAAACGAGAGAGTGGTTGTCTCAATTCCACCGAGCGAGAACGTGAGAGAGCGCGAAGCAGTGCTCTCGCCAGGTTGTGCGAAAAAGTGCTCTCTCCAAAGGGTATTCTTTAAATTGAGACACGGCCTAAAGTATGTTAAATAAGGTTAGATTAGTGTCTAAACTCGTTTCCTGGCATGTCCAGTACGCAAGTGTGCGGTGATTGATTCCTCCCACCACCTGTTTCCTCGCATTTGTCTTCGCACGTATTCGTCTTAAAATCCTTCCGTCGCATTGTATTGAGCGCATTTGCTGCCCCGCGCCAATGCTAGTCCACTCATATACAACGGAATCTTCACCCCTCGAATTGTATTCAGTTTATTTATTTAGCTTACGAACTAGATATCACTACGCGTTATCAATACTAATATTGTAAAAAGGTATCGTGAGATTGTTTATTTGTATACCGGCGATGGCGGGCTGCTAGTTAGCTTATGAAGTAGAAACACTATATGTTCGGCCACTAATTCCAACCCCACATTCTTGTAAGATCCGAATTTGAACATTTCTAGAAAATATGGAACAATCCCACTCGTACACTCTGTTAGTGACTTGTAAAATAATTGAGTGTATTGTAACGTATTTAAAAATAGATATCTTAGATGACAATGTCGCTGTAGTCATCCTTGTACAGGTAAATAATTATTTCATCGTTCAATCTTTACTCTGGAGAAAGTTTCTGCTGGGTGCAAGCTTAATGCAAGAAGTCACGCCAACACAAATAGTGGAGAAATTTAAGCTAAGACTGATCTCAGAATTTAACTCAGTTATGTACCATAGTATATTTACGGTGCAGTAATATAATGATAAAACTGTATGAGTGATGATTTGTTGTTAAATATATTCAGTGTCAGCCCTTCATATTTTGTCTTAGATACTGTAAACACTTTCGATAACTCTATGTTTTACATTTAATGTTTTCCTTGTATTTTATCCCTCTCTCGTTACTATTAATTATAATACTTTAATTATATTTTTTTGTGGTTTATTAGTATTTTCATTTAATTATGATCATTTTTAATTAGTTTATTAAGTTTAGAATATATTGTTTTATCTTTATTTTGATTTATTTTTTTATATATATTTATTAGTATATTTGATAAAATAGAATTTTATTCAAAATAAATAAACTAAAATTTAAAAATAAAAAATAAAATATAGATGTATAGGGTCTTCTCGCCCTATAAAAAAATTTGAGCATTTTAAGACTATTTCCGCTTATTTAGTGTATTTTTTCAATACTTTGTAGAAATCACAGAAAATTCATTAACAAATTTAATTTACAAAGGAGCCTGTTTCTGGTATCGAGCACTAGACACTATATTATTGAAACCAATGTTTTAAGGGGACGTCTGTAGTGTATATTAGGCCAAAACTCTTTGGCTTGAGATACTCACTGATCTAACTGTTGTTTTCGGCAGTTTTAATCAAGTTCACTAGGCCATTGCTATCCTTTCTTTTCCTGTAGAGGAGAAAGGAAGCGTTATTCGACAGAAAAAAAAAACTTTACTGACATCTTATGAAAAATGCTTGTTACACATGTCTGAAAGGAGTAATCTTTCGAACTGAACAGTAGTTATACTACACCGATCCTAGCGCAGCGTACTAAAACATCCAAAATTCAAACAAATTGTAGTCAAGATCAAGTAAATTTCTCGTTTTCAAGCAAGTTTTTCATGCTTTCTCCACTCTTTCCCCGCTTCACTCCGATTTTCAAAAACACGCAACTTTAAGCCAAAATCAAGTAAATTTAAGTTAAAATCAAGTAAATTTGCAATGGAAAATTTAAACTAAAATCCAGTACTTACATGTTTTAATGTTATAAAATTTCAACAACATTTTGTTTTCTTCCTCTTAATAAATTTCTTTCTTTGTAAATAAAAATGGAATCGCTGCTCAGCAAGTTAAACAATTCATATGAATTCACTCAACTACAGGATCTCGAAAATAATCAAAATTATGGTGCTACAGAATTTCAAATTTATGAATCTAATTTTGGTAAAAAAAAAAAAAAAAAATTGTATTCTAGATGGGAAATACAAAATTACAATACCAGATCGTTATGGAAAAATATCTGATAAAAATAGTTTGAACTTAATAAATGAGAAACAAGTTTTTATAACGTATAAGGGCTTAAAAGAAATGAAATATGGAAAATCTATGCATGATATTGAATTATCTTAAAAATTTGTTTGGTTTTTTTCTTTGGATTTTCTTGATTTTTTATCATCGAATTTTCATGCCACTTTTGTGATACTTTTTTGATTGGTTGATTTTGACTTAAATTTGCATATATTTGAGAAGTGAGTTGAAGAGATAAATGACGTCTCCAGAAAAATTGAAAAATTTGCTTTAAAACGAGGAATTTACTTGATTTTAACTATAATTTGCTTGATTCATATTTACTTTAGTGCACTGCGCTCGGATCGGTGTTTTATAACCACTCTGAACTTCGCGCGCGCATGTGTGTGTCTATGTGTGTGTGTATATATATATATATATATATATATATGTATATTTATTTATTTATTTATTTATTTATATATATATAACGTTCAGGCTAAGTCCGTACAACTAATGCACAGTGGAAGCAACAATGCAAGCAACAGTCAAGGCTAAGCTGAAATTGGACAACATCCAGGTCGTACTTTAAAAAGAAATAAAGTACTGGTCGGTGCTGCGTTCTACAGATTAGACTGCACAAGAGCGCTTTCTTAGAGTCTACAAAAAATGCGAGGGGAATGGAAAGCAGGAGAGTTAAAATTCCGCGGAGTAAAATCAGGATCTTTTTTTTTTTTTACTTTTACAATAATTTATCAAGTGTTATTAACATTGTATAATCAAGCCTCCTTCTTCCTCTAACTAATAATGGCTTAAACAAACGTCTCGTTCTTAAGAAGTATTCATAATGAGCTTTTAAAAAAACGGTGTTCAGGTCGCACTTAATAAATATTCAAAGATGATTTTTGTTTTCGTACGTAAAATGTAGAATCCTAAGTCTTAGTTACACATCACAATCCTGAAGTCATTGAACAGTTTCGAAAGGCCGGCTTAAACGCGGAAATGATCAGCTTACGTAGGATGAAATAACAAACAAAACATTTCTTGTTTCGCAGATTTAGCTTGAAGACCTTCCGTTATCGCGATGTTCCTATAGGTCAGTTACATAAACAAAAATAAATTTTCTTATAGAGGTGAATTGTCCTACACTGATAAACTTCTGACACACTCACTTTCAACGAACAAGAAGCTACTAATATAACTAATGAGCCTACTTTCTTTCTTATAGAGGTGAATTGTCCTACACTGATAAACTTCTGACACAATCACTTTCAACGAACAAGAAGCTACTAAATATAACTAATGAGCCTACTTTCTTTCTTATAGAGGTGAATTATCCTACACTGATAAACTTCTAACACACTAACTTTCAACGAACAAGAAGCTACTAATATAACTAATGAGCCTACTTTCTTTCTTATAGAGGGAATTGTCCTACACTGATAAACTTCTAACACACTAACTTTCAACGAACAAGAAGCTACTAATATAACTAATGAGCCTACTTTCTTTCTTATAGAGGGAATTGTCCTACACTGATAAACTTCTAACACACTAACTTTCAACGAACAAGAAGCTACTAATATAACTAATGAGCCTACTTTCTTTCTTATAGAGGTGAATTGTCCTACACTGATAAACTTCTGACACACTCACTTTCAACGAACAAGAAGCTACTAATATAACTAATGAGCCTACTTTCTTTCTTATAGAGGTGAATTGTCCTACACTGATAAACTTCTGACACACTCACTTTCAACGAACAAGAAGCTACTAATATAACTAATGAGCCTACTTTCTTTCTTATAGAGGGAATTGTCCTACACTGATAAACTTCTAACACACTAACTTTCAACGAACAAGAAGCTACTAATATAACTAATGAGCCTACTTTCTTTCTTATAGAGGGAATTGTCCTACACTGATAAACTTCTGACACACTCACTTTCAACGAACAAGAAGCTACTAATATAACTAATGAGCCTACTTTCTTTCTTATAGAGGTGAATTGTCCTACACTGATAAACTTCTGACACAATCACTTTCAACGAACAAGAAGCTACTAATATAACTAATGAGCCTACTTTCTTTCTTATAGAGGTGAATTATCCTACACTGATAAACTTCTAACACACTAACTTTCAACGAACAAGAAGCTACTAATATAACTAATGAGCCTACTTTCTTTCTTATAGAGGTGAATTGTCCTACACTGATAAACTTCTGACACACTCACTTTCAACGAACAAGAAGCTACTAATATAACTAATGAGCCTACTTTCTTTCTTATAGAGGTGAATTATCCTACACTGATAAACTTCTGACACAATTACTTTCAACGAACAAGAAGCTACTAATATAACTAATGAGCCTACTTTCTTTCTTATAGAGGTGAATTATCCTACACTGATAAACTTCTAACACACTAACTTTCAACGAACAAGAAGCTACTAATATAACTAATGAGCCTACTTTCTTTCTTATAGAGGTGAATTATCCTACACTGATAAACTTCTAACATAATCACTTTCAACGAACAAGAAGCTACTAATATAACTAATGAGCCTACTTTCTTTCTTATAGAGGTGAATTGTCCTACACTGATAAACTTCTAACACACTAACTTTCAACGAACAAGAAGCTACTAATATAACTAATGAGCCTACTTTCTTTCTTATAGAGGTGAATTGTCCTACACTGATAAACTTCTGACACACTCACTTTCAACGAACAAGAAGCTACTAATATAACTAATGAGCCTACTTTCTTTCTTATAGAGGGAATTGTCCTACACTGATAAACTTCTAACACACTAACTTTCAACGAACAAGAAGCTACTAATATAACTAATGAGCCTACTTTCTTTCTTATAGAGGGAATTGTCCTACACTGATAAACTTCTAACACAATCACTTTCAACGAACAAGAAGTTACTAATATAACTAATGAGCCTACTTTCCTTTGTTTGTTTGTTTGTTTTATTGCGTCCGTAAGATCTTTTTTCAATACATAGCTGTACAAAGATATTGGACAAGTCAAATTACAGTGTACAAAGTTAATGCACTATTCATAGTAAACACACGCATATATGCCAGATTACACCTACACACATCATATCTTTTATTCATAATTTGACTAATCTTCTTCCAACATTCTGTGAGGCGTCGTTTTGCTGAAACAGATGGAAAAGGAAACGAGAAAAACCGGAAAAATTAATGCGTACAAAGACATGTTATACAGTAATTTCTTAATTTTTGTAGTTTAGATATTCATCTACACTATAAGATGCACGTTTAGTAATAATTCTTTCATTTTTTTTTTTGGTAAGAGAAAATTCTTGAAGGTGCTGTGGTAATTTATTTAAAAGTTGGCTACCAAGGTAGGATGGCCCTTTGTGGACAAGTTTCAAGTCAACTGAAGCCATGTGTAAGTGTTTTTTTTATTCTAATGTTCCTCTACAAATGCGCAAATAATTTTTAATTAAATCTTTAAAAAGCCTTGTCGTCTCGTTGACAGATATAACATTAAAGATTAAACCAGAAACATGTCCAACAGTGAGACAAATTTACGTGCCTTTCCCGTGATTAAACCCAGAAAATCGTGTACCATAAGCTACATGCAATCAACTTAATTACGTAGGTAGGATTTACAGCGTTAACTTCGGATGTAATCAGTCTAATTTTTGGATGATAGGGTTCACTAACATCAAATATTTACAGGGCCGTCATTTTAAAAAATGCCTGAGCCAATTCAAGGTATGGCATAAAACCTCAATTTTTTAAATGGAGGAAAAAGAAGTTTATGTATTAGGGCATTCGATGATTGTCCAAAATACTGCCAGTACACAAAGTTAAGTTAGAATCAGTTACTTAGTTTCGTTGACTTAAGCTACGATGCTTTTACAGCCGCCATTCGGAAAATAAGTGTCTGGCATACTTAAAATTTATAAAATTTATATCGCCTACCACACTACAACTTTTCGTTCAATTTGGCAGCAGTCGGTTGATTTTCCCGATAAATTGCATAAATACATTTTTCACATAGGGCATTTTACAAAATAGCGGGGAAAAATGTATAGAGAAATTTGATGGTTAAAATAGATACTATTGCATACAAAGATAAGTTGAAATTTGTTTCGTGGATTCGTAGACATAACATACTAATCTAAAATGTTTATGTGGCCACCATTTCGAAAATGAATGTCGGACACACTCAAAACATATCATTTTTCGGGGATCTCCGGTTTCCCCCCGCCCTGGCATTCCGCCTCTGCTCCATACTCACCTCACATCACCCTCATTCGCTCTCAAGTCCTCGATGTTAAGAACTACCTTAATTTCTCCCCTCCGCTATTTTCACATTTAACCAGGATTATGGTATGCTAGTTCAAAGGGGTATATAAACGTTTATAAATAACATTTGTTTATATGATTTGTAATCTCTGGTACCTTTCACATTGCGATCTTTAAAAAAAAAATGTTTTATAAGTGAGACTTTATAAAAGCGAAACAGGGAAAATGACAACAGATTGTACAGCAATTTCGCAAAAGAAAAAAAAACCGTTTGTTGAGAACTGCATTCCTCACAGAATCTACAACAAAAAATTATGGTCATTGGTTCTTGCCGCGCCTTTGAAAGGAAAGTGATTCAAAGGCGCGACTTGGGACTTGAAGCACAGATCTGCGTTCTGACCCGAAATACCTACGCAGGCGAAAATACGGGCGATGCGGATATTGCCTGCACGGCTCCGCTCTCCCCGGGTCCTAACTACAGAGACGGTGGACGGAGCATCCGGAAATCCGAAACGAAATTAAATGCGTGAGCTACTTTGAGCGGTGCTTCTCTTCCCACTGTACGTAAAAGCAGGCCAGGGAGTACGGCTGAGATGGTTCGGGGAGGGGAGAGGGTAGTCGGTTCCGTCGCGGAGGGGTGGGGAGAAATAGGTGTGCGGCAGGTGGCCGGGGTCGCCATGGCGACCGGGGAGGCTGTGGGCTGCCATCTCTGTGGAAAAGCAGTTTTCAAACTCCCACCCCGAACTCTCACTCCATCGCACTTTCTGCCTCGCCAGCCTGCCAGCCGTGAAGCACAGAGAAGCCGCACACAGCCGACCGCGCTACTTAATCTGCCAGCCTGTTACCCTTTATCGTTCACAGCCCACCCTTCCCTCTTACCTTCAACCAGCCCCCCCCCCCCCCCCAATCCTGCTTCTCGGGCACCCACACACGCGCGCCCTCCCTCGTGCGGGCGACCTACTGTCGTTTACACATCGCTTTCGGCGGGGAGCCACCGAGGTTTTAGCGCATCACAGCCGCTCTTGTTATTTTATACATGCTCCGCTTGTCTCGCTGAGGAACTCGGTAACGAGACAAATAATGATAAGCTGGTTCTTCGTATCCTGTTACTGCTCATATATCAGGTTAGTCTGTAGCCCATTCCTCATCCAGGAAAAACCTCTTGTTAAAAATTCAGTGGTAACAACAAATACAGAATGTTCCGAAAATAAGTTAAAGGCTGTTCACGATAAAGTGAGCACTTCTGAAATCAACCTTAGAAAAAAGTCACTGTCCCTGCCTGCACATATTTTAATTGGCGCCCTGAGTGACATGCGCCCCGTAAAGTTGGTAACGATAGATGGAAAGTAGTTCGGTACCTTAACGTCGAATAAAAAGTGTTATGTAACCATTTCTGATACTTTAAATTATTTCTTTCTCTTTCTGTTTTTTCAATGCATCGAAGCGTAAAAAGAGCAGATTTGTAAAATATTTACATTTCTGATAATTTCACAGATTCACTTTACCGACGCATGAATAAAGTGATGAGGTCCTTGAGAATGTTAATCTTACATAAGGGGGAAGAATACACAATTTTCATACAAGTAGATCTTAAGCAGGGCTTTCAGTAGTGCTCATTTTACCGTGAGTAGCCTATAACTGAAAATTATTGGTGTATTATGTTAAAGCAATTGATATGTTCATGTGCAGTAAATGTTAACAGTAGATGCTGTGCGACACCAAACATGACACATTATCCCATCCAGAAACGTGCATGTGGCGTGGAGCATTATGTCAGCGTTGCACTTCGAAAAGGACGTTTTAAACGTTAGCGTTATTTTGTTGAAGTTAATTTCAGATTTTTAAATGAAATTAACGCAGTCACTACAGATGCCACGTAAGGGCCACCATTTCTTCCAGTCCCATAGCAGCGGACACAACGTTCCTCGCAGGATGCACGATACTGGATGGCGTAATGTTTCATGTCCGGTGTCACACAGCATCTACCGTAACATGCACTACAAATAAACATATTAATTGCTTAATTTTTAACACAATACACCAATAATCTTCAGTTACCTTTTTTTTGTAACATTCTGTGTATTAAATTGCGCTTGGAATTGAGAATAGAAGTAGTAAATATACGTAAGCAGATATTATTACCGTATTTTTATAATAGCTGGATGCGTTACACTGAGTACATTTGATTTCCTAGACCCTGATTTTTAACTGACATGCTGGCATGCTCGCGGTAAAGTTGGTAGCGCTGAAGTGAAAAGTATTTCCGTGTTTCAAGTTGGCCGTCTGGCTGGGGGTTATTTCGCGTGTCCAGGGCATATAACCATGGACGCGCTGTGGGCGAACCAAGCTTGCGCATCGTGCCTCATCGTAGTCTCTTAGGCACATATCGCGCCTCTATGAGACTTACAGAGGTGACCATATCATTTCATGCTGTAATACTAAAGGCTGTTCACGATAAAGTGAGCACTTTTGAAGTCAACCTTGGATGAAAGTCGCTGCCCCTGCCTGCATGTATTTTAACGGCCGCACTGAGTTATATGCGCCCAGTAAAGTTGGTAACGAAGGATGTAAAGTAGTTCCATATTTTAACGTCGAATAAAAAGTGTTTAGTAGCCATTTGTGATAACTTAGATTATTTATTTTACTTTCGTTTTTTTATTCATCGAAGTGTAAAAATTAGCATATTTGTAGAAGTTCTACTTTTCTATTAATTTCTTAGCTTCATTTGACCGACGCTTGAATAAAGTGATGAGGCACATGGCAATGTTAATTTTACATAAGGTAGAATAAGACACAATGTGCAAACAAGTAGATCTTAGCAAGGATTTCAAAAGTGCTCATTTTACCGTAAACCGCGATGTTCAAACACAACAATGACCGCGAAATCACCCAATTTAGCAATTTTCATTTGCGAAAAAATTGGGTTTGCAGATAAATGGAGAAACCTAAAATTTATATGCACACGTGCAATATTTCTTAAATACTATTCATAAGCAGACATCACTGAAGTACGTTTAGCAGTTTTGTAATACGACTTTTTCTGCCAAAGTTCTGCATACCGTATGGCGACCTATGCTGGCGGTCACCTTAACGTTGTATTTAAAGTGGATTGTTTTAACTGGCGGACAACTTATTAATTTTTTTATGTCTTTTTTGTGCACGTAAGAGTAAGATTTATGTCAGAAGATTTTCATACACAAAGGGAGAAGCAACCCCTAAAATTCCATGTTTCTGCATTCAGCAGTTTGGGCTGTGCATTGATCATTCAGTCAGTAAGGACTCTCTATTTTATACGAAGATATTTACATCCTAGCTCGAAGCTGATCAGCAGCAGGTTATGATGGTATAGGCTGTTCACGGTAAAGTGAGCACTTTTGAGGCCCTTGTTACTTTATTTCTATCAGCCATGTCTTATCCTTCTAACACTTTTTAAAATAACTATTGCCATGTAGGTAATAAACAAAGTATACACACACGCATATATATATATGTATATATATATATCACCGGACTCGAAAGTTCAAGTCCAAGGCTACAATAATATATATATATTGACTATTATTCAAAATGAGTGGGCTTCAAAAAATTAGTCCTCATCCGGGGCAGCGATTCCAAGAATCTTTCACTGAGAAAAATTATTGTTGTGGGAACCATCTACACTATTAAGATACGGAGACCCATCTGATGGATTATTAAAATATGTATATACAGTAATACCAACAGACCTGTTTGTTGCATTCCTGTGTATGACCTCATACGCTACTGTACCTATGAATGATAACAGCAGAGAACTGCGTTCCTACTACAAAACATTAGCAACTCCAACAGAGCAACTTCAACATTTGCACTCTAAATCTGAATCAGTGAGGATTTCACTGTTTCAATCAGTCAAGTGTATCTGACTGATTCAACAGTCGCTTCAATTAATTTAACTAATGAATCAGTGAAAGAATGGCATATTTCCATCACGTATTGATTCAGTGACATTTTCCACTTATTCATCAGTCATTTTCTTCACTGTTTGCTCAGCGGTTTATTTTTGACTTATGGGTCAATTAAACAGTGTGGAAAAATGGCCGTTAAACAACGCGTATCAAGTGAAATAACCACGAATAAACTAATAAAACCAATACAAAATGCTTTCTAAAATGTGTTTTGTCTTTCAAAACGCCATTTTATGAGGCAATATGAACACTCAGCCTTACATTCCGATTTACGTCTTTCATTTCGTTTTCATGTAATCATTACAATGCTCTGTTTGAAGGTTTAAACTGCATATAATGTGATGAAGAGAGTGCACTCATATATACTATTCGTTTTGACAATCCTAACGCTACCAATTAAACCAAAAACAGAACGTAAGAGCATACAATTTAAATCTTCACGATTTCGTGGCGGAACTATAACACATATATTTTCCTCCTGTTACTTAAGTTTGGCGTTGTAGCGCAGATGATAAAGTAAAGGCTTAAAGTCAGGGCTTTGTGAGTTTGATCCCGGCCGCCTCTGAAAGCTTTTATGCTTTTTTTAATTACGTCAAATTGTGCAATATACGCCTAATTAGTAGACTATCGTAAATATGTTTATTTCACCTAACTATTTGGCTACATTAAATAGAACCAATATTTTATTTCTCACTGTAGTCGGCCGTCACTTATTCAATCAGTGAAATAATTTCACGTCACTAATTAAATCAGTGAAATTTTTTTCACTCAAGCAATCAGTGGTTTTCCACTTCTAAGTGGAGCCATTTTCACTAATTCGAGTAGTGGAATTTCACTGCGAATCAGTGGGAAACCACTGATTCGAATTTATTAGAGTGTGGATTGTTCCCACGACAATTAGAGTTGTAATAACCAAACACAATATTCTGATAGTGCTACCCTCAAACCGGATTACAGAAATGTTCAATACTAGCAACAGAACATTCTATTTGGTTACTACAACTCTGATTGTTGTGAGAACAGTCCAAATATTGTCGAAAGTTGTTCTACTTGAGGTGCTATCTATTTCGTAATAGAACGAAGTGGGCTGCTCTAACAACCGTATGTGCAGTTGCAGATACAATACCCGACAGAAATACAACAAATAGTTCTGTGGGTATTAGGTATTATCCATGTCAACAATAGGGCACATACAACCCATTAGATGGCTGTCCCTATTTTAACAGTCCAGATCGTTCCTACAACCATGTTATTTTCACAGTGTGTTTAGTCTACTTTCCGAACGAGATAGACTTATGAGAATATCTTTCTCCTCTCTATGCGTACGTGTCTATATTCGGTTAAACCAAAATTCACTAGATTTGGTACACTTGGAGTACTTGGTAAGGACACCAGTCTATTACATTTTTCTACCATGTTAGGTGCTCATTATCAAAATAAGAAACTTACAATAGTATATATATATATGCCTATATGGAAACATTCACCCTATTTGAAAAAAAATTGGTATGTTGATAGTTTTGATATTAAAAATGCATCATCACATATCCGTCGTTTAGGAAGATAACATATCTTCATAATCACACAAGCAACTCCTGCTAAATATATATATATATATATATATATATATATATATATATATATATATATATAGTAATGGTTCTCATTGTGAGCCACTCTGAAACAATGTCTGTAATAGTGTGGGTGTAAATCTATTTGGTGTGAGTTGGGAGAAAGAATAATTATAATGATTTTATAGATTTTTGGGCGCCTTATTATTCGTGATGTGACCTTGATCTTCCCACACTGGAATCAGAAGCTCTCCGGCGATACTGTAAACCTCATCCAATAGAAAGCACATTTCAACCTTCACAGTAATTCATTTAAATCAAATATGTGTAACCTTGATAGTAAATTGATTAATGAAAAAAATGAAATAAATAAACTCAGACCAAACATGTGAATAATTCAACTATGTGCAAAACTAAATTTGTGTATGGTTACAGAAATCTCTTTACTCAAAAATGAAATTATACTGTATGATAATTAACATAAATGACATATCACCATCCAAGTAAGAATAGGGTTAAATCAGAATGCAAAATTAAAATAAAATAATTTAAAATGCTATGAAACATTAGAGCTGCTATATAAAAAAAATTAATAAATCTTTTACTTGAGATTTCAATTCAAAGTATTAATCAGGTTCCACCGGAAGTAGCCTCCTCTGTATTTCAATTTCCAGAAAGATTGGAAAGCTCTTACTTAAATTCTTAAATTCCTTGCATCCTATTCACTGATAATTCATTAAATGTTGAAAGTCAGTTCATCACTTAATTATCTCAAATCTGATACTTCACCAAATAAAATTACTCTGGATTTATATTTAAAGTTCGAAATAAGTCTTTAACTCCTCATTCCATATTGATCCGGCTGTACTATCTCATATGCGAAAGTTCGGGACTACTGGTTTAACATACTCATGGAACTCACAATCAAATCGTTGAAAAATCATAATAGTAACTTTAGTCAAATAAGTTCAGGTTCCTTAAAGTTTAATAAATGAAAATCAGTTCATGTACTTAAGCTTTCCACACGTTAAATTGCCTTGGCGTCACCTGAGGTCCTCTGGCGCTATCTCGTTGATGGCGCCGGCGTCCTTTTTGCCTCGTCAATTTAAAACTCAAAATAATTATCTACGACTTAGCCTACAGCCTCTTCTTAAATATTGCTGTGGCGACTGCCAAAAACTGAACTTCTGGGAGTATGATGTATAAAATAAATTTATCATGGCGTTGGAATTTCTAAAGTAAAATTCCAACGAAAATTTAGATAGTCCACAATTTCTAAATTTCTACGTGTTAGTTTTGATTCAACTGAGTCAATGGTTAATTTATTTTACACAGATATGCCACTTAAATTTCATTCGAACTTTTTCTAAAAGCCTCGCTGGATTTGAATTCACATCATCATCATAATTGCTTGTGTACCTGTGCAGAAGAAATGAGGATAATTTGTACATCGCATATTTATATGTAGTGGTCATTGTCTGCAGAGTAACTATTCAAGTTAACATATTGTTACAATTTCTCTCTCTAGAAATTAAGTGGGTTGTACCAAGTTCGTTAAGGGATGGAGATCTTAATCAAATAAAAGAATTTATTATAATTTCCTTATTTTATTTACATTAACTACAACAAAAATTCTCTGATCTCAAATTCTCACAATAAATTGAAATCACTTACTGTTTACAATAGACAACAATTAATAAAATGTATTAATTACGACAAAGAAATCAATGAAATTAAATAATTAAAGATCAGTCCCAATAGACAGTGTACAACCTATTCAATCATTTGATAATTTATGCGTCCATATTTGACAGTTCGAATATTTACAATACAATCAGTATTACACTTCCATTCAGTCCCATCTCAGTTCAGTCCATGTCCCGCCAGTCGCAATGTTCAGATTCCTCGGTTTCACACCCTCTCGTCCATTCAAGCCACGAACAGCTCTCTCACCTCCGTCCCTCAATCTCCAGTCGTCGTCCACACTTAACTTCCCCTCGGGCACACTCGCCAGGCAGCCTCCGTCAAAGACTGCATGTAGTGTCTTAGGCCGCCACCTAGAATCTTCCCCAACTCGCGTGATGCGTCGCGGAGGGCTGAGGCGCCAGCCAGTCTCACCAGAACATTCCTGCGTCGTCGCTAAACGTATCGAAAACTCAAGCGGGCGAGGGGAGGTCTGTGACGACAGCAAGTCTCGCCACTGTCGGCATACACGGGATTCTCAGAAGGGGAGGAGATATCCACGAGTGTATCGTTCCAGGAAGAGGGGAGGGCGAGGTGGGTCTCCGATTACGGCGCGGGGCAATTGAGTCGGCGCCAGCTGCAGCATGTAACAATATCATCTCCTAATGCATATGCTCACTTCGAAATTTTTTTTGTTCAGTCTTTTAAAACATTCATGCTGCGGATTGGAATCGAAATCACATCGTCTGTCTTTGTGTGTGCGTTATCTCGAAACATGTAAGTTTATGCGCCAGTTGATACAAACTCTCTGCTAACACATTCTGAAAGACATTCCTGTAGGATTTACACTAAAGATTGATTTTTTTTTTCATTTTAAATCTGTAAAAATATGAGTAGTAAATCAGATATATTAAATTTTTGCACTGCAATCATCTACCTATCATTGCAAAAGTGGTTTTTTATAGTGAAGCATCCATTTCTAATACCATACTCATTTGGGTAAAGCGTTCGAAAAATGATGAATGAAACATCTTTCCAAAAGGTATGGCCTTTTAAAATAATAAACTTTTAAGTAAAGCTTACTGGACGTTGGTAAAGGATTACTGTACAAGTTATGCTAAAACCCCTTTGTTACACTTCACACTTTAACTTCATTTGTAATTTTAGAAGTTGAAAAAATGGGAATGATAAAAAACGCGATTTACATTTAATTGCCAATATATTTATAAATTCAAACCTTATAAACGGAGTGTAGGATGTCTGTTGTAACATCACTTCATATCTACGTTTCCTACGTGCCATTTCAGACAGATTTATATATTTAATGAATAAAAGTTGTGAATATTTTATTTAATATAGACTATGGTTGAGTAAAAAATGTCTGTTGGTTTCTCTGTGTATGTATCCACCAGCGTTTAAAGAACAATTCTGTTCTCTCTGATGTATGGTAGATGAAAGAAGAAGTATGGTAGACCTAGTAGAAAGGGTCGTAGCCATTCAACTTCTTATGCAGGCAAATTTTTATATTTTTTTATATTCTGTTTTATGCTGATGAGCTATTTAATATAAGCTTACGTGTAAAAATTGGTGTATATACTTCTACGGGTTACGCGGTACTCGAATCCTAAACGTTATGGTCCGAAGGTTGTGTCTTAGAAACCACAGACATAGCGGACATAGTATAGAAAATGTTAACATACAAGGAGGGAGGGTAGAGGAAGCGGTCGCATGTGTTGTGCGGCAGCCGTCAAAGGCCACCTGAGTTGCTAAGTTCAGTAATAAATCAGATGTGAGAGTCGAATAAATGTGGGAGGAAGCAACCAAAAGAATGTTAACGTTTCGTCTAAGAAAGGGCTTGCGGCATTGGCACAGTGTACAAGGATAAGAAAAGTCACTTTGATGTGAGATAGATCACATCGTAGAGGGAGGCAGTCAGGATAGGGGTTCCATTGTGCATATAGCGTGTCTGGGAATTAAGAGTAAGGGAAGGAATACTGTTGGACGTAAGTATGATGATATCAGTCATGTACACGAGATGGCAAAACTTTTGAAGTATCATATTTCTTAAAACTAACTTACTAAATACCGAAAGAAGCTCTGAATTTTTCTGTTTCTCCGTGTTTCTAACACTGTCCCAAACAGATTTTTCTCGTAATTTCTTCAGCAATATATATATATTTTTTTTTTTCAGTGGTTTTCCTTGGGTATATGACGGAGTGGTCGAATATCAAGATAAAATATGAAGTTCGATATTAAAATTAGGGTCAAACTTAAATAGTGAAAAAAAAGGCCTAAAATTGCATGCTTTTCAACATGGCCGTACAGAAGAATTACTAAAACGGCTAATTTGTATTTCACGAATTTATGCGTCGAATTGTTTCTTTAGAACCCTTGTTCAAGTCACATTACGATGTTTCCTGATTCCCGGTACATCTATTATATTTAACAAATTATAATTAAAAAATAAATTCCAAGGTAGTTGTTACTTTTGAGTTGTATGTTTCGTGTAGTTTGCCAAGTTTTCAGGGCTACGTGCGTTTTATAAACCAAACCACATTCAAACATTTACTGCTTAACATTTTGCAAATAATATTAGTGAGACTTTATTTATTTTACAGAACAAATTACCAGCGCCATTAAAATTTAAGTTCCAAGAACAAACAGGAAAACATAGTGGTGAAGCATTTTAGCAACAAAAATATGTAATGTTATAGGACATTTAAGGAATATTTCGTTTAGTTTCGAGAAGAGCATGCAATAACTTGAATACAAAATAAAGAGGGAACGAAAATCTACTTCGCTTCTCCCTTCCTCCACGGTATGGCGAGGGTGATAGTCGGATATGGGATAACACGGTAGGGCGACCGACCGACATTTTCAATTAATCTTTCCAGCGATTTCCCACCCCGTGCTCGCGCCCTTTAAACCCTATTGCTTACACCTGCAGTTACTTTCCTGCCCGCTTTACGACTGGTATCCTTGCTCTTGTGATCACCAGTGTGGGGAGGGTGAATGGGGCTAGTCACTTGCCATAGCCATCGAGCCAAAATCAAGCCCTGTATTGGTTCAGTGGTATTTTGTTTACACCAGTGAGGGGAGGGTGAATGGGGCTAGTCACTTGCCATAGCCATCGAGCCAAAATCAAGCCCTGTATTGGTTCAGTGGTATTTTGTTTACACCAGTGAGGGGAGGGTGAATGGGGCTAGTCACTTGCCATAGCCATCGAGCCAAAATTAAGCCCTGTATTGGTTCAGTGGTATTTTGTTTACACCAGTGAGGGGAGGGTGAATGGGGCTAGTCACTTGCCATAGCCATCGAGCCAAAATCAAGCCCTGTATTGGTTCAGTGGTATTTTGTTTACACCAGTGAGGGGAGGGTGAATGGGGCTAGTCACTTGCCATAGCCATCGAGCCAAAATCAAGCCCTGTATTGGTTCAGTGGTATTTTGTTTACACCAGTGAGGGGAGGGTGAGTGGGGCTAGTCACTTGCCATAGCCATCGAGCCAAAATCAAGCCCTGTATTGGTTCAGTGGTATTTTGTTTACACCAGTGAGGGGAGGGTGAGTGGGGCTAGTCACTTGCCATAGCCATCGAGCCAAAATCAAGCCCTGTATTGGTTCAGTGGTATTTTGTTTACGTTTCCGTTAATTGAGCAAGTGAAAGAAGTATAGCGGGTCTTAACATCGAGGTCTTGAGAGCCGATGAGGGTGAAGCGATGCGAGCATGGAGCTGAGATGGAATGCGAGGGCAGGGTAAACGGGAGATACCCGAGAAAACCCGCCGACCAGCGACATCGCCCGGCGCGATTCCCACATGCGAAGATCCGGGGGGGGGGGGGTGACCCGTCGGGAATCGAACCCGGTTCGCCGTGGTGGGAGACGAGCAGTCTGGCCACTACACCACCGTGGCACCCGTTAGTTAAGAAATAATTTTTTTTGTGAGAAAAAAATTCATACTGTACTCACCATAACTCATTTTATGATGTCAGCGGTAAAGAAACTTACATGTCTGATTCCACAGCCACTTGCTTGTCTGATAAAATGTATTAGTATGACAAACCTGAATATCACCCCCCCCCCCCCCTTTTTCCCAACCCCCCCCAAAAAAAAAAAAACTTTTCCCCCTATCCCTGATGATCCGCTTACATTTCCAGAAGGAAGGCTGCGAGACAACTGAAGATAACTGTTAGTTATGGGATGAGGAAATTGAGTAGTCCAGCTAGTGTAGTTTATACATAATACAATCTACTATACGCACTGCTGATTGGAATCAACCCAAATGTACCTTATCTCTCACGTGAAACGATGCCCTCTTAAAAGCCGCACACGAAATAGTATTAAAAATGCGTATTGGCTGTTCATGGTAAGCACTTTTGAAAGCCCAGCTTAAAATCTACTTGTATGTACATTGCGATTTTTCGATCATAGGTAAAATTAACATTTCCATATCCCTCATCACTTTATTCATGCGTCTGTCAAGTGAAGCTGTCAAATTATTATAAAGGGAGGTATTTTACAAATATGCTATTTCTTACACGTACGCGCTTTAAAAAGAACTGAAACCAAAACTGACCATTTCAGTCAACGCACACTGAAGTGACGAGTCTCTTAAGTAGAGGCCTTGCGATGAAACAGCGAGGGAACGCAGGAGAAGATATAACGGGAGCTCCCCGAGAAAAATCGTTGGTCGTTGGGACCGTCCACGGTTTTCAAATGCTAAGATTCGGGGGGACGACTCCACCGGGAACCAAATTCGAATCGCCGTGATGGTTGGTTCGCGAGCTGACAGTTCGGAGCACAGGTAATAACAGAAGCGTGATAGAGCGAAGGATGCCCCATGTGGCTCAAACGCAAAGGTTGATGGTTTACGTAGCACAGTTTTGCCCCAAGAAAAAGCTGAGGGCGGTACACAGATAAAAAGAGTCTAATGTTGTGCCAACATTATTACTATTACTACTACAGTAAATGTTTGTTTGTCTGTGAGCCGTTAGTATCTGATGCTGCTGGTAATGTAACATTAAATACGTTTGTAACAACGTTATCAGCGCACTGTACTGTCGACATTGAAGTGGTGATTACGTTGCGGCAAAACAAATCTCGGGGTGAATTGATGTTAACATTTGTGTTAAAATTTTGTAGTATTTTCTTTACTTAAAAAAAAAATCCGATGTAAAATAAATTAAGTGTAGTTATTTTGTCACAAAAATAAATAATACCGACGAAGAAAGAAATACGGCCGAGAGTAGAACCAAACCCGCGCCTTGGACTGTCTGACATTCACCACTTTGCGAAACCTAATGTCCTACCAACTGCTCTCAATTTCTTCGTGTTTGAAAGTTTTTTCACATTGTGGATATTGAATACAATATAACGATAAACTACAGTTCTCTTTCGTTAGATGAAAATACTTTATGCTCTAGAAATATATGCATATTTGGAACACGTAAACTGCCATGCAAGGATTGATAGCTGGTCTAAGCTATTTTAATTCTAGAACCCCATTTTCGAACCATTTTCCTACCGAACCGGTTCTCCTAAATTTTTAATCGTGGCTTTAATAATCATCAATTTGGTCATTTATAGTTGATATTTTTACCTTGTGGTTCATCATATCAGCGCCTTAGCCAACGAAGAATGTACACGAAATTTAGTTTCAGAAATCACAACTAGCTCTACAGATGCTAGGCTCCGTTACCAACACGTATGTTAATATGTTCGTTTGTGAAATTAGAATATACCACATAGGATAATGAGTAAAAGTTTGATGCTCTTTTAAACCTTAAATACTTAATTTTTTTAGGAAGTGTACATATCAGAGGAATTACTTACAAATAATCTTGTAACAGTAACACGTCATGTGCTTAAAGACTAGGTGATACGTCCATTTTTATTCGTAATATTTATCAATGACATTGTGGACTGTATACTAAAAGAACTCATTACTTTATATGCATATGACACGAATATCTTCTATACAAGACATGCAGCTGATTAGTATCATACGGGAAGATATAGAAACAACTACATGTTCATAATTAAACCAAGCAAAACTGCAAATCGTACTACTCATCATGTTAAACTAAACCATAATTCTTTACTAAAAATTGAGTCAGATAAAATGTTAGGTTTGTAATCGATTAGAATTTTTTCGTGTAATATCCGTGTAAAAATATGCAACAGACGTTATCGAACAGATGCTGCAGCTCTCTGGCGAATGAGACATTATGTTACAATAGTGGCACTAAATAATATTTATCGTACTATCTTCCAGTGTCATTTTCTGCATATGTTGGTAAGTATTCAATTTAAAAAAACAAAGCAGTTTGATAGAATATACGCAATCCAAAACGAGAGCAATTAAACACTTTCATAGTCACAATTCTGGGAAATTTTCAAAGAATATATATCTAGAACCAAATTAAAATTATGATAGCATGAGGTTACTCTAAATTAGCCTATATAATATTTGAATATCGTTAAAAAGCAGTGTGCATTTTAAGTGTAAGAAAGACTTACATTTATATAACAATAAGTTTTTGTCGCCTAGACTAAAATTGAATAAATACAGCAAAATAAGAAATTAAAAGTAGTAAATAACAGCAGAATGACTTGGCCGACTTGAGCTCAAAGGCCTAGGGGGCGCGGAGCGCCGCAGCTGTTTACACACTGTCATTCCGGTCCCTTGGCGGCCATCTTGTCCGTCCTGTTGGACGTCGGTAACCTTAACCTTGGCCTTTCACCTTTGCCTGGTGACCTTCAACCTTGAAATACCCAAAGAAATCACAACATTTTACGAAAAAAAATCTATTTTGAACATTTATCAACAATTTATAAAAAAAATTATTTAAAATGTATAAAAAATGTCTCAAAAATTAATTTAAAAAAATTAAAGTTTTAATTTTGAATGTCTGTACACATAGGAGACTCGGGGGAAAAACCGAGGCGTCGGCCGGTCGCTATATTATTACAACACCCAACCACCATGTTATACCCAGGTGACCTTGACTTTGATCCGTGACCTTGACCCTATAGCCGTGAGCTTGGATTACCTTAAAAATAAAGACTCAAGAAAAAATTTAAAAAATAAATAAATCCATAAAAGTCAGCAAGTATACTTCATTACTGCCTACTACCACAGTCTTTTATCCACATGACTTTGACTCATTACCTTGACCCTATAATCATAACCTTTGATGACCTTGAAAACAAAAACCCAAGACTGTGAAGAACACCGGAAATGTAAGTTTTTAAAAATTATTTTAAAATGAAGTACAATACTTTTTGTTAATTTTTTTTTTATAAATTCATGCGAACTTTCTGAAAAATTTGGTCAACATTTTTGTGTTTTCAAAGGCAAAGGTCACCGGGATCAAGGTCAAAGGTCAAGTTCAACTGGATTCAAGATGACGGTATTAGCCAGTACTGTACTGTGCTCGCTAGCTTTTAGGAATTCATTCAATTTTTACAACTTTTTCTGGAGTTATTGTTTTCAATGTCATCCAAAGTTATGGTTATAGGGTCAAGGTCATGGATCAAGATGAAGGTCACCCGGGCCCAACATGGTTGGGGGGGGTGACTTCATAACATGGGGGCTGTTCTGTTCCAGTCCCTTGTCCTGAAAGCCCGTACGATAAAAATTTTAATTTTATCAATTTTAAAGTAAAATTTTAATTAATATTTGGGGGTTTTTGGAGAATTTTTGGGTTCAAGGTCACATTTCACCGGGATCAAGGTCAAATCTCAAGGTCACCTGAATCAAATATGGCGGTAGTAGTCAGTAATATAATATGCTCGCTGGCATGAATTTATTCAATTTTTTATATTCTGTCTTGAGTTTCTGTTTTCAATATCATCCAAGGTCACGGTTATATGGTTAAGGTCACCTGGATCCAACATGGAACTTGTGTAATATAATAACATGGCGACCGGTTGGCGCCTCAGTTCCTTTTCCGAGTTCTCTCTATTCCCAAACATTCGATATTTAAATGTTTCAATAATGTTTTAATAGTTTTTTGATAAATATTTTATAAGTTCTTAATAATGTATACAAATTTTTAATAAACGTTTAAAATAGGTTTTGTGTGTGTGTGTGTATATTAATATATATATATATATATATATAATATATATATATATATATATATATTGGAATTTTCGGGGTTTTCAAGGTTAAAGGTCACCGGGCCTAGGTCACATGTCAAGGTCAAGGTCACCGCAAAGGCGTGGGGACGCGAAGCTCCGGAGCTGTTCATTCTCTGTCATTCTGATCCCCGGCGGCCACCTTGTCCACAATGTTAAATGTCGGTGACCTTGACCTTTACATGTGACCTAGGCCCGGTGACATTTAACCTTGAAAACCCCGAAAATTCCAATATAAATACAAAAAAAACCTATTTTAAACGTTTATAAAAAATTTGTATAAATTATTAAGATCTTATAAAATATTTATCAAAAAACTATTAAAGGATTATTAAAACACTCAAATATCGAATGTTTGGGAATAGAGAGAACTCGGAAAAGGAGCTGATATATATATATATATATATATATATATATATATATATATATATATATATATATATATATATATATATATACCATTGTAGGATCTCGTGTGTCAAATAGGACCAGTTGTTAAGAACAAAACATGCTTTCATTTCTCAACGCAAGAAAAGCTAACGGATTGTGTTGTCTAAAGATAAGCACGTAGTACCATAATAACACGCTCATAAACGTAATATTACTAATATTACCAATTTATATTACAGCATTAGTAAATCCAACAATTCAAAAATTACTAAAGAGTTAATTTACACATGAAATTATGTTATGAGTAATAAATTAACATATGTACAGTGTATATTGAATCGTTGGATTTAAAAATCGGTAATATTATGTTTATGAGAGTGTTATTATGGTACTATGTTCTTATCTCTAGACAACACAATCTGTTAGTTTTTTCTTACGTTGACAAATAAATGCATGTTTTGTTCTTAACAACTCGTCCTATTTGACACACGAGAACCTACAGTGATCTAAATAATTAATTAAAATTAATTCTAACTCAAAATTTAAAATTTGGGTGAAAAATGTTTACTACAAACATCACTTTCCCTTAGAATAAACAGATTAAGCTTCATTAAATAAAATATTATAGTTCTGAATAAAATAGTACAAATATCCCTGTATATTGCTGTTTGTTGCTCATAATTATAGCAAGGGTCTGCAAGTAGTGGAAACAGAACAAAAACGTCACAAACAATATTTGACACAGAAATTTCAGCTGTAAGGCAATTTATAGTGCAACATTCGTTGTAAAGTTTTTTTTAAACATATTCAGTTTCAAGATACTGTTGAGATTATCTCGCATCCAAACAAATCGAGGCAATTAAATGGTAGCCGAGTTCTGTTTGATACGCGTAGGCTCGTGCACAATAAACGTTGAATAAGAGTCAATTTCCCTTTGAAAGCCTCGTAAATTCAGACGATATATTCAGTCTATCTGCCATCTCTCAGAGAAACGGATTGTTATTGCTTCTAGCGGAAATGTATTCTACTAAATTTGTTTTATTTGCAAGCGTGTTCGAAATACTAGAACTGACTCCGCAGATAACGGGTAACATTTTTTTATCTGTATTATTTTCTCCCGCCTCTTACGTTGTAACTCTCTGGCAGTTGGCATAACGGGGCGAACACGCGGCATCGTGTGACGACACACATTTTCACTAATATGAACTTCACGTTTATTGTCCCAGGTGTTCGTGCAGCGCCTCTATCGTTCTGGGTCAGCATCTTATTTAAATGAATAGTTGCCTGATCAATAACTAGAAACTGATATGAATGAAACATATCGGGCTATCATGCGGCTATTTCGGGAACCATTCGAACAAGCGAAAAACGCCCTCCGTGCTTTACAATTCAGTACGCGAACAACGCAAAGCATGGCCCGTAAGTCGATTAACAGGCGTTCGTGATTTCTCAGAAGTTATAGGCTGTTCGCGGTAAAGTGAGCACTTTTTAGGGCCCTCCCAAAAGGCATTAACCCCTAATAAATATTTTTTATTGCAGTCTCGGGCGTTAACTTTTGAGAGTGAAGAAATGTATAGACTGTGTTTATTAGTCATATTACAATTTTTACATCTTTCCTATGAAATCCGATGTTTTGAAACTCTACCGCAGTAGGAAGGAGGTAATTTTTTGAAGGGGAGTCTATTACTGTTTATTTATGCTAATAAGTACGTCATTTTATACCCCTACAATAAACTAATAATTTACCACTTAGGCGATTTTCTGCTAGCCTAAGGAGAAATAGTGCAGTGGGGTGGAGAGATTTAAGAGGCTCATACAACGTGGTCTCAAGAGCCAATGCGGGTGAAGCGAGGCGCGTATGGAGCAGCGCCGGAATGCAAGGGCGGGGAAGGATATCCCCGAGAAAACCCACCAACCAGCCCACGTACGAAAATACGGGAGCGACCCCGTCGGGAATCGAACCCGGCTCGCCTTGGCCGGAGGTAAGCTCGTTATCCGCTGCACCACCACAGCCCCCTAGGAAGAAATAGAAAAGACAAAATGCTGGCAGAATTTATGGCCCACTTTAAACTCAGGCTTATGTAACAGAATGTATATCAACAATGAACTACAGATGCCACTGAGAATATTTGTCCTTTGTAAATATAACTCCTAGAATGTATAAAAATTTATTCAATTTTGAGTACGTTTATAAATTTTTAAAAATAAAAATCAAGAAATGTTCGATCAATTAAATGTTTAGCTCTTTTAAAGCGTTTTCCTTATTTATAGTATAAGAAATTAAACTTGATAAAAATGCTCTTAATTTGTGATTGTAGTAAGGTGTCGCTCTCGTCTGATGGTTTGAAGTATACTCGGGTACGACTGAATCTAACCACCGAATCGGTAAACAGATCAATCAGAACCTTTTATTTCCGTGTGGTAAAAACAGCCTTTATTAGAGACATGCTCTTTCGATGTTTTTCGAAACTTCAAAATTGCGTTGTTTCTAGTAGATCAGCCACCCTTACCTCAGTGCGTGTTAGTACACGACACTGATACAAATATAGTGATCCAACGCGAGGCCAAGTAGTTCTTATATTGAAAACGTTTGTGCAAAGAACAAGTCCTGCGAAACGTGTGGAATAAAATGCACCAAACAGTCTCCGAGCAAAGTTGGGCAATTAATAACGGCGTATACTACCAAAATATCAATATTTTGTTTATGTCGCAAATACATTTATATGTGAAAATACTGCCCATAATATCCTTCGCATAAAATTAAAATAACATGAATAATAACAATAATAATAATAATAAAGTTTAACAGTTTTTATAATAATATCTTATAAAAATTATAATTTTGCTACTTTTATGCGAAACTAATTAAATAGATAAAATAAATTTACAAAAGGTAAGAAGAAGTGCTGAAGGGCATTTTCTTAATTCATTTTTACTTGTGCTTGGCGAAAGTTCTTTTACAAAAATTCAGAGACTGCCCCATATTAAAAATTAACTCAAAATTTTAACTTATTTTCAACAACAGTACAAACTTTTTGTTCAATAATACATATCTGGTGATAACTCATGACTTTTTTTTCGTTATAAATTGTTTAGTTTTATAAGTAAAATAGTTTTTCTTCTTTATGTAACAATAGAAAGTGTAAAGGGAGATTCTGATTCTAGATTATTAAGAAAAAATCTAGAACCATTATTTGAGAGATCAGTATAATATCGAATTTTTTGTTGTAGCCACGCTATATTATATTGCAAAACATGAAGGATATAAATCGCAAGTTTTTAGCCTACTTTTACGTGTAAAGAAATCGTATTTTTTAAAAATTAAATCGGTGTTATTGTAACAACTCCGAAGGGGAAGAATAGAGAAAGCAGAACTTGTGCGTTCTAAATTAATCCCACGGCGGAGCACCTTCCACAACAAATTCGATTGTGAAAGCCAACATATCCATCATATGGATGGGATGGAAACGGCTCTTAATTTAAAAAAAAAAAATAAGTGGGGAAAAACTCGACGAAAATCGTCGCGAGGAAGAAGGAAAGGGCCGCAGACAGGTGTAGCAGCGACTGTTTTGTAAACCTCGTCTCCCCTCACGGGCTAAAGAGAGTGGAAAGGGGTGGATGGGGGCAGACGTGGAGAGAGAAAGAACATCGGTGCAATACGCGTGAGAGAGAGATGGGGGGGGGGGGAGGGTGGAATGGCGTAGGGTGGTTTGGGTGAGCTTCGTGTCGGGCAGATGTGTGTGGGGTCTAAACGGGGAGATGGTAGCGACTACGTCTATGGAAAAGGAGGTGATGGGGTTTTGGGGGGGAAGGGAGAGAGGAAGGAGTGAAAGATAGGAAGCGGAGGACGTAAAACACGGCGGTAATTTCCTGCAGCAGGGGAAGGTTGGCGAGGGGTGCGAGGATTTGGAACCCTGGGGGGATGATGGTAAGAGGGAGGGGAAAGGGAGATGAATAGAGGACTCCCACTTCCCGGAAGACCGTCGCGTCGCGCGTGTGCTTGTCGGTGGTCTCGCGGAAAATTTACGCGACCGCCCCCGCGGAAATCGCGTGGGATGTTGAGGCGGGAGGGATAAAGGTCCGGCCGTGACGCGCGTTCGCTTCAGACCCTCGTGACGTCACTCCTCGCAAAGCGTTGGCGGTGGACGACCGTCCGAGGAATGAGTACTTGAGACAAGCGAAGGAGCTCGACCACTCATGTCAGCGAGACGTTACGTGCTTGCGTATAGGCTATATATTAAAAATCTGAATATTCATGGGTTCAATATCATTGGTGCCCTGCTGATTTCGTATAGGCTGTTCACGGTAAAGTGAGCACTTTTGAAATAATCCTTAGAAAATAGTCACTTCACCTGCGCACTTAGTGGCGTGCACCCATTAAGTTGGTAACGATGGAGGGAAAGTATTTCCGAATATTAACGTCGAATAAAAAGTGTTAGGTAACTATTTGTGGTAACATAAATTATTTCTTTCACTTTCCAGTTTTTTCTAATGCATCGAGGTATAAAATAAGCAGATTTGTAAAATATTTCGTTTTCTAATCATTTCACATTTTCACTCGACCGACCCACGAATAAAGTGATGCGGCCCATGGCAATGTTAATGTTACATAAGGCGGAAGAATACACAACGTGTATACAAGTAGATCTTAGCAGGACTTTCAAAAGTGCTCAGCTTACCGTGAACAACCTATAGTTATAATTGGATTATTAATATCGTCTCTTACATATAACAATCGTAAAGATGGTGTTGCAATAAAGAATAAGGTTATAGCAGGTGTAACTGTTTAAATTAATTCAATTATTTGTCCTTCAAGTAAATTTCGATTTATATATTTATTAAAAATAAGTATGATTATAGTATATCTTACTGTAGTTACAATTATTATTAAAATTATCATGATATGGTCATGAAAGAAAACTCATTGCTATATTAAAGCTGAAGCTCTATCTTGTAAATATAAATTGGATCAGGTAATTATTTCAAACCTTTGGAAAATCATCCCATGTATGAAGTGCTTGGTTACTTCCTAAACATGCAATGTATCACATGCGTTTTATACTTGTGTTAACATAATAGTACCTTATTGTTTTGTTAAATTGAACTTTTACTTATATTTTTTCTAAAAATTATAGTATTTCATTTGTAGTTAATATGAATAAAACAAGGATAAAATAGGTGCGCTGGTAAAGCCTTCTAAGAAATAGTAAGTATGCATAATATTATTACACTAAGGACGCATGGATGCGGTGCGTTATCATGAAAGTAGAACTTTAACAGAAAAGTTGGAAGTAAACCTGAATGCACTATACTCACGATTAGCTAAGCACTTCTGGAATCAAGTTTTGAAAAAAAAAAAAGTCACTGCAACTACCTGCTTATGCTTTTGAAAAAAAAATTCTCTCCACCTACCTGCTTATGTTTTAACGGGAACGCTGACCGCTATGCGCCCAGTAAAGTTGGTAACGATGGTAAGAAAATAGTTCCGTATTTTAACGTTGAATTAAAAGTGTCAGATAAACCTTTATGCTTTAAGTTAAATATAAATGTAAATTCTTTTACTTTAAAATGTGTTTGTAAATTTATTAAAGTGTGTGTTGGAAGTCATCTGGGCCAACACGTTTACGAGTCTGGGCACATTTTTATATTGCTTATTTTTCTTTTCAAACCCCGTTACAGTACTATTTTGTCATCGAGCCTCGCTTGCCTCGGTAAGCACAAACAATGTTCGAACATCACAGCTGTGCTCGGTAAGTTCTGCACTGTTGAAAAAAAAAAAAAATCCTTCAGTGTCCGTAAAATTACGAACACATCGATTTTCAGAAACGGACTTTCTGTAAATTTCACGGAACCTCTCCGTTAACTCCGAAGTTAGTTTTTTGTACTTCCCGTTTAAAATAAAAAGATATGATGAAAATATCTTTAATTTTCGTTATGTGGGTGTTCTACAATGTATAAAAAATAATATTAAAGAAATTAAATATTTTTTGTAATTATGCGAGGTTTGAACCCGAGTGGAAAAATTACCAGTCCACGACTTTAACCATTTTATTTTATTTATTTTTTATTAATAAATTCATCGTCACAAACAACATACAGAGGTATTTACCCTTTACCTATTGTACAGTACACATTCAAACACACAATAGAAACAATAACAAAATACTCAATAAATTATCTACACAATTCTTACAAGGGGGCACAAAACGATATGAACATTAGGTGAACTGGTTTTACTGACAAAGTCGAAGAACCTAACTTCAGTGTTTTCTGACAATAATGGAATATTATTGTTTTGGTATCCTCTAGTGTTGAAAACTGCCCCAGTTTTTCAGGCAGCTCACAATCCACTACATGGCACAACCGAGTACATTGAGCATGTGAGGCGCACGTGTTAACCACTTTTTTGTATAAAATTCCTCTAGTGTATGCTAACCACTATATATATATATACACACACATACATACAGATACACACATCCACATACATAAATATAGATGTATACACACAAAATTATTTAACGTGAGGGGCAGCGCACGGCGTACACCCCGACGCGGGACACTGACCTATAACACTACCGCCTATCGACGATTACTACTGGAACATTAATGTGTACACTTGTAAGGACCGAGAGGTGGGCAGCGCACGGCGTACACCCGAACACCATAAGTTTGAGGATCAAGGCGGTGGAGAACCTATTGTGATTCGGAACACACTAAGATATGGGCGCTTTGTCGCCTTCAGTTATCTGTCAAAAACCATTTCTGCTAAGATGAAAATCAAATAAAATTTGTTAATAGAAGTCGACTGCAAAAATTCTTAAACAAGCATCGCAACAAAAAAAAAAAGAAATATTTGATCACACCTACGTAACTTGCTAAGCACGTATCAAAATGTGGTCAAATATTAATTGTACGCAGTTACGTTTATGGTTCGTAAACTCGTGGGTAGAAATTTATTATAGGGGTAATCTTTTTACGGCGGACTTTACGACGTTGGCTGGCGTGACCGAATTCTGAATTTTCGTCTGAAGCGTGTAGTAGTTTACTTACACTCGGCAGTACACTGGTTGTTTTCAACCATTTTTTCGTTTCTCTGTGCTGATTTTTATGCCTGGTTATATGTTCTAATCACTTGACACTTTGAGTGCGGTACAGAGTTAGAGACAATAACGACAAGCGAGAGGTCAGTATTCACGGCAGCATGGCCATTATTTCTGTTGGTCTCTGTGGTCCCGTTTACAACCGCCCTATTAGTTCATACAACACCGAACATTTGTTACTAAACTGAACAACGTTTGTTACTGACTGGCTATCTACCAGTATATTGCCGAGTTGAAAGTGTCGCTTTCAAATAGCATTTCCTACGTACAACAATGCTCAATCCATCCTGTTAATTTAAGTATAGGTGGTTCACGGTAACATGAGAACTTTTTAAAGCCCTGCTTAAGGTCTGCATGTATGCATGTTGTGTATTTTTTCCGCCTTATGTAAAATTAGCATTGCTATGAGCCTCATCACTTTATTCATGCGTCGGTCAGGAGAAACTGTGAAATTGTTGGAAAAGAAAATATTTTACAAGTCTGGTAAATTTTATACTTCGATGCATTAGAAAAACAGAAAGCCAAGTAACACTTTTTATTCGACGTTAATAAATGGAACTACTTTCCATCCATCGTCGCCAACTTTACTGGCCGCATGTCGCTCAGTGCGCTCGTTAAAATATATGAAGTTAGGAGCAGTAACTTTTTCCTAAGGTTGAATTCAAAAGTGCTCACTTAATCGTGAACAGCCTTTACACGTGAGTAATGTGCACAACTGTATACACTGGGTCCGAATGCGTTATTGGGAACCTGCGTGCTACTGTGGACGGTAGAATTTATGCATTTACCAGACAATAAAGGCTGTTCATGATAAAGGGAGCACTTTTGAAATCAACCCTAGATAGAAAAAGTCACTGCTCCCACCTGCGTATATTTCAACGGGCGTGCTGCGTGACATGCGCCCAGTAAAATTGGTAACGATGGAGCGAAAGTAGTTCCACATGTTAACGTCGAATAAAAAGTGTTAGACAGCCATTTGTTTTAACTTAAATTATTTCTTTCGCTTTCTGTTGTTTTTTTTTTTTTTTTTGTGTAGCGAAGGGTAAAAATGAGCAGATTTGTAAAATATTTACTTTTATAATGATTTCACAGTTTCACTCGACCGACGCATGAATAAAGTGATGACTCGTGACAGTGTTCATTTTACATAAGGCGAAAGACTACACAACGGGCATACAAGTAGATCCTAATCATGGCTATGAAAAGTGCTCAGTTTACCGTGAACAGTCTATAATTATTTTTCAAAGGTTGATTTTAAACGTGCTTACTTCACCGTAAACAACCTAATCGTAATACACACTATCTGATCAACAGTATCCGGACAACCATCTGTAAAAGTAAACTCAAGCCTACTTGTCACGACGAGCGCAGCTGCCGCTATAAAAGGAGGCAGAGGGTTCGATGTTGGTTAGTACTCTCCCCACCTTCACCCATGGGTTGGAGATCCTGGCATCGGCGCGGAAGGGCTAATATGGAGTCGGTGTAATGACTGAGCTATCCGGTTTTCCGACGCACTCGACGAGTAGCAGGGGGGGGGGGGGGGGTCCTGTGAATTCTCAGTTGCTGTCGGTACTACAGTGCTGATTCGCCTACAGGACAGTATTGACAGTAGCTCAACTTCAAGGGCGCCTGCGCCCACACGATGACTGGCATCGGTGCGGGGACCGTTCTGGTCTCCCGCAATACACACCAGCTGCGATCTCATTTCATTTCACCCCGCATCAAACCAACATAAGTCTTTCTTCCCGAACTAACAAATGCCCTACTTTATCCAGCCCTAATCCAGTTAAAAGGAATTATTTTATCATCCGCGACTGTTGCACAGATTTTCCACGGCCCTCTCCGCTTTGTCTGGTTTGCTATGCTCTTCCATCTAGACCTTTCTTCTTTCGGGGTGTGCACATGGCTACAATTGCGGCCATGGCACTATAACCCGACCTTAGCCGCGATGCATGAGTTTATTATAATAACTAAACCCGACCTAAGGCGTAAAGGGCTTGCCCTGAGACGCATCCCATTCTCCAACCGTCTTATCTACTAACAAGCATGTTGGAGGGCACACAGAGCTGTGAAGGTGCTCACGCTGGCGTAGCGGGATTCGAGGGCTCGCCAGAAAAAAAAATGTTGGTCAGTGCTATAAGATACCGGTTACTGGTTGTCACATCAGTAAGCAATCCGTTAGGACCATTTTTCCGTCCTCAGGTTGCTTAAGGCGACCCTTCGTGGATGTGATTGTAAAGTGGAAGCGGGAAATGAAAAAACCACGGCCGGGTATACCACGTGTGTTGACCGACAGGAATCGTGGAACATTGAAGAAGATGTTGCGAAAACATCGCGTGTCGCCGTGTGTCGCCATCAGCCGTGAATTCCGCAGTGTCACTGACTGTGCAGCTGACACCATGACTGTGCGCCGGGAGCTACGAGGACAAGGATTCAAGTCTCATGCACCTGCCGACAAACCGCGCATCTCGCCTGTGTTGCCATCAGCCGTGAATTCCGCAGTGTCACTGACTGTGCAGCTGACACCATGACTGTGCGCCGGGAGCTACGAGGACAAGGATTCAAGTCTCATGCACCTGCCGACAAACCGCGCATCTCGCCTGTGTTGCCATCAGCCGTGAATTCCGCAGTGTCACTGACTGTGCAGCTGACACCATGACTGTGCGCCGGGAGCTACGAGGACAAGGATTCAAGTCTCATGCACCTGCCGACAAACCGCGCATCTCGCCTGTGAACGCGAACCGCTGTGGTCGGCGGTGCAGAAAGCGTCGCCACTGGAATGTGGACGGCTGGATGCGCGTGATATAGAGTGATGAATCACTCTATGGCAGGATTTACAACAACCCGTCGCGTTTGTCCTTCGTACATTCGCCCGTTAGTCATATATTCGCCCGTCCCCCAACCCAGCTATTTACAACCAAACTTTGTACGTCCGTCCGGGGATGTTTTTCATGGAAGGGCTTTGGTCCTCTCGTAATACTATGGGGCAAGTGAAAAGCAGAAGGCTGTAAGGATAATTTGACAAGTTGCGTGTTGTCTCAGACTAAAGATGAGATAGACCGCTTATTCGTCTTCTTCGCGTGTACCCAGCATTGACCTACCCCAATCATACACAACTATCAAATTCACATGGTCAGCAGTGATGAACATGTTTGTTTATATATTAGTTTTTTAAATGACAAGAGCTATTATGTTATTAAAATACTTTTGCCAATTTTAATTTAGTCAAACTGCAATACAAATCGGTTAGAGGAAGTAAAAAACCATATCTAAGCACTTGTTTGCAAATCAGTTTTCTAACCTTAAATCCAAACCATGCCGTCTTCGCTAGTCGTGTTGGCAGAAAGCAGTTCAATGTTGGGACACGGAGATTGGTTGTGCGCAGCCAGCGATATCGATCTACCTCATCTTTAGTCTATGTGTTGTCTACTTTAGAAGACCAGTTTTGATATGATAACTGGTGTAAAGCGCAGTCTGTTCGTGAATGGTTTGTGGATAACAGGGTTCCGGAAATGGACTGACCAGCCCAGAGCCCTAGCGTCAATCACTTCGAGCACCTCTGGGACGAAATGGAACGTCGACTACGCACCAGGCCCCAATAACGCTGCAGAGACAATAGTCGACCGTTCCCCCGGAGACTTCCTGACACCTGGTCGACAGTCTCCGCTGGAGGGTTAGAGCTGTAATAAGAGCCAAGTCCGCCACTGGGAAGTATATCCGAGGGACACTACTTTTGATCTGATAGTCAGAGTGTATCGCTACGTCTCTTCTTTTAAGAGCGACGTTGTTGCCCGCTAGCCAGACACCAGAGGCGTGTAATGTCGCTCTATTAAATAAATACGGGGCATGAATTGTAGTAAAGGCTGTTGACGGTAAAGTGAGCACTTTTGAAATCAACCTTTGGAAAATATCACTGCCCCTACCTGCGTATATTTTAACGGACGCACCGACTATCAAGCGCACAGTAAAGTTGGCAACGACCGTGAGAAATTAGTTCCTTGTGTCAACGTTAAACTACAGGCCTTAAGGAAACATTTGTGAATACTAAAATATTTTATTTAAATTTTTTTAATGCATGTAAGGATAACAATAAAAACACTTGTAAAATATATACTTTTCTAAAAAATGTACAGTTTCCCTTGACCGACGCACAAATAAAGTAATCAGGCCCATGGACGTTAATTTTACATATCGTGGAAGAATACACAATGTGCAGATAAGTAGATCTTAAGCAGAGCTTTCAAAAGTGCTCGTTTTACCGTGAATAGCCCATAGTAACATGTCTCCCCCGATAAAGGTGCACGATACACGCAGGTATTACAGAGCTACCTTGTGTCGAGCCAGTAAACAGTGTGAAGAACACAGAGAACATTTACAACTCCTTCGCCAAGGAGTATACATACTGTTCGAAAATTCAGTGACAAAACTGCAGACATAGTTTCTTAGGACCAACAGTAACACAAAAGACCTATACACTTACATCTGGAAACGTATTTTTATATCTGCTACGTGCAACGCCTGCAGAACGAGGCCCTTCGATCATACGTGTAGTACAAGTTACATACGAAGAAGGCGCGCGACGCTGCAGATGTAATAATTTTGTTTTGCGCGCCTACGACGAAAGAAACTTGCCCTACACGCATGATCGCACCGCCTTGTTCTCCAGGCGCAGTACGCCGCTATTTTGAATATAATTAAATTATATAAAAATGGGGTGTGGCTGTGTTCGGGACACGACTGTTTATTTTGTGTGAATACGTCTACGTTGACGCGCTCGGACGCCTTGATGTTTTTTTTACGTTCCAGGTACCACTTCACTCGATCATGTGAAGTTTAAAGGGCATCACTGGATTGCTTTTGAGATGCTCTTTCTAACCGTATACAATTTTCGTTTTCCAACTTGGCTTTTTGACGAATATAGGCGGACATTATGTTATTTTTTCTTAATTATTTACATTAAACTCAAAATTTCACCATAACCACGCCACACAAATTTTTTTTATACACGCAATCAACTGATATTGACGAGAGCTGTCGTTTGAAACTCAAACGAGCGTTGTAGCTTCTCCTAGTCAAAAGTTATACTACGCGGAAGTTATGAAACGCGGCGAAACGAACTCAAAATTGCGCCCTCTTCTCTTCCCCCCACCCCTCCGCACCTTCCCCTCCACTGCGATGATTCTCAGTCTTTACTCAACGCAACATTTTATTTGATCCTTTGGAAATCTAGTGGTGTAATTGAATTTTGAATGTAGACGATAGATTCGCACCTGCAATGCCAAACTGTATCCCCCGATTTAGTTATCATCGGATTTTCTGGATTACCTTCCACTATGGTTGCAAATTTTAAGACGTCAGAATACTTTTCCGGGTATCCGTGCAAAGGGCTTTTGTATTACGATTGGTCTAAGGAAACTATGTCTGGGTTTTGGGCACTCAGTTTCCTAACATCCGATATAAACACACAGCGACGAAATGGCGTATCGATTCCATTGATGTGGGCGTAACCATTCTCCGATTGGCTGCGCGAGCCTCTGGGAACGGGCCTTGTGTACAAGCGGTTACCGCATGTTACAGAGGAGTCCCTATTGGTTGCTTCCGCCTGGCTATAGGCTATTAACAGTAAAGTGAGCCCTTTTGAAATCCTTCTCACTTGGAATAACAGTCAATAAATATATTTGTTTTGGCCTTAGACGTCAACTTCCGAGTGCGGTAGTATATACACACTGTGTTTATTACTTACATGGAAATATTTTATTTTCAAATATGGTTTAAGGATAAAAATGGCTGCAAGGAAAAATCAACTAGAGCCTCAAAAGTGCTCACTTTACCGTGAACAGCCTACAATAAGGTTAGTACTACTCCGGTTAGGAACTAAAACGTTATTTTTCTATGGGGAGTTTGGTATAAAGTTGAGTGAAGAGATTTGGGTTGCTCTTAACATCGTGGTCTTGAGAGCCGACGAGGGTGAAGTGATGTGATTATGGAGCAGCACCGGAATGAAAGGGTGCGGTAAACGGGAGATACCCGAGAAAACACGCTTTGGCAGAAGGAGAATTTCCACTGCAAATTAGCAGTGTTCCGAATGGTAACTTTTAATTGAAATTTTTAGCTACGTGAATAATAAAAGAGAAATATTATACTTAGTTACGAAGTTATTTTATATTTGATGTAAGATTATTGCCATTATCCTGCTTTTAACGTATAAAAAAGAGAAAATCTGGTTCTTTGCCGACACTAGCGCTTACCTAGTAGCGAAAATTTTCCCTTAGCCAAACCTGTAGTAGAAGCAGTCTTACTGCTTATAATCTATTCGAGGTTTCTTCAACCTTTTTGATTCAAAACTTTGAAAAATCTCCCCATGAATGACTTGTTTAGTTATTTCCAACATATGCCAAGTATTATAAGCGTGTTATAATTGTGTTCATAAAAGTTACTTTTTTTTCTGTTATTTTGAAATGTTATACATAATTTATCTATAAATTATAATGCTTCACTTATAAATAATTTGAATAAAAAACAGGGGGAAAAAAGATATGTTCGTAACGCCTAGTAAGAAATAATTCTTACACAAAATACTGTTACAACTGAGTGCGCACGAATGCAGCACGTTACCCTTTGGTGTGATTTTTTAGACCTATTTAAGCTTACTTTGTACGAGGTGGAGGAATATCCTGAAAGCAGAACTATAGCAGGGCTTCATAAAAGGCTGAAGTAACCGTGAATGGATTATAGTAACCAACCAGGCTCTGATTGGCGAACAGTGTTCCGATACGTTGCTGATCAGTGACGCCATTTTGCTGGCGAGTGCCGCTGGAGTTCGCGGCATAAGCGGTTATTTCCCTTCCGTGTTGTTAAGTATTCGGTGGTGTGAATATTCAATACCAGACCTTCATGGACTGTTTCCTGAAAATTGGGTACATGTAGCAGGATATTCTTATTACGTAAGTTTACCTTTAAGAAATTTACTTGATATCTATTGTGTACGCAAAAAAATATATACCTATAATTAATGCAATAAATAGTTATTTCATTTCTGTAACAAAAACAAGATACATAAAGATTTATTTTTTTCTTGATGATGTTGACAGCAGCTACTTTTTATACTACGAAATATGAACTCATTTGTGAATATTGTCCCTTAGGGTGAAGGATTTCATCATTGGACATAGGAATATGTTGTGTACATTACAGATCATCAAACGCAACGCCCCATGTTGGACACTAACTGAAAGGGCTAATGCTCCCTAACTTCCTCAAATACGTAACGCGTTCGGATTATCTTCTGGAGTCAGGTTTATTATTTGTTGCATATCTGGCGGTCATTCTTGGCCAATGTCCTTTCGGAAAGAAAAATACATAATTTCGCTGTCTGTTTACGTGTTCCCAAAAAATTAATGTCAGATAAGCGGATTTCGAATAATTTTCTTGATTAAGAGCTAAACTAAACAAAAATGTGTACGAATATTATTTAATACAAACCATAAAAACTTAGAGGAAAAGCAGGAGCACAAATATTAAAATAGCTCACTTTTTAGTTCTTTATAAACGATCGGTTTAAAAACTCTTACTGGTAAGTTAAAAAGCTTCCAGATTTCGAAAAAAAATTGCCACATTTATCGATTCATACCGTATAAAATTTTGTATTGAGCAAGTTATATACTATTTGATAAGTAATATAGATTTTGGCTAAAAATGGGTTCATGCAAATCATCAATTAACTTAACTTGCAAGACTCAGAACATAGTATCAGAAAAAAACTTTACTGCGAATATACTTTTTGTTTTCAATGTGTACAGTATTTTCTAATATTAAATATAAGCTTGATAATTTTACTCTCGCATGTACAGATTTATGAAAAGACGCTTTTTTAGGAAACACTCAACATGGCGTTCTGTTCCTTGACAAATACTGAAGGAGTATCGGAAGCGGTATGGACAAGTAGAAGGAGTGAATATGTAGTGACCAAAAGAATAAAACAGTGCAAAAAGAAAAAATAACCTTTCTTGTCCAATATCTGCCACCTCGTAAATTGCTCAGATTGTTTTCAAATTCAGGAAAATATTAGATTCCGTTTTTTTTTAGATCTCTATTTTTTTTAAACGTACATTATTTGCGAATATTAACTGCCCGCTAAAATAAACTATCTAACTATCCTGATCTGTCGTAATATGCACAGTAAGGGGCAAGTGGTTAATTTTGTTGGAAATTATGTGGGAATAGGTAATTTTTTCCGCTGTAAAGAACTCCACACAAACATTTGAACCTTTTCTTTTAGCGCGGTATCATTCCGAAAGCAGCTCCGACACACACACACACACACACACACACAAAAGGCGACAGCATAATGGTATGAATTTTATCGCTTCACGGGAGAGATTTTCTCTCATTCTTTCCTTCGTCTGGCCTCTTTCTGCGATACATTTTTTAATCGTGTTTCTCCTCCCTTCTCTGTGCTCACTACCTCGCCGCCTCCGCGCCGAGCTAGCAGAGCTCTGACGTCACACCTCTCTTCCCCCCCCCCCTCCCACCCGCCCCGGTCTTTATTCACTTCGCTCAAACCCAGGGGCGGATCAAGACTTTTTTTCGCTACTTACGAAGATACGTTTTTTTGCTCCCTTATCCCCGAACTACCTCTCTATCACAAATCACCCTCTTTCTAATTCTATCTCGCAATCTTACTATGATTTCGTGGTAACACTTTTGAAAGCAGATAATACGTTATTTAATTATTTTTAAATACTCCGTACGACTTTAAATGCAGTTCATTTACTGATGTAAGAATAGGCTATAAGAATCACTTCTACTGTTATTTTTTTTTAATTTAATACAAATACATGTTGTATGTATAAATAAACAAACTTTAGGATACGTGTATATCAAAAGTTAAACATTGATGTAAATATTAACAAAATATTGGTGCAAAATATAGTGATCAAGAAACTTTATCACAGGTTACTCGGAGAGATGAAAACCATAGAATGCTCAACGCCCGGGGTAGGGACGGTAGCTATTCGCATCTCAGGACTGAGCCCATACGCCTAAGAGGAAGGGAAGCCATGCGAATAAGGATTGGGTAGCCATGGCCATCGTTTAGGGCCACGGCTACCTCCCTGAGTTACCCTTCAGCTGAGGCTATAGTTATGAGGGGGAGGGGGCATCACAGACACCGTAAAAGCCCCTCCCGAAAGGAAAGAAATTCAAAACTTTTGCGTGCGTTACCGAAATGCTAAGGAAAACAGAGGGTGTGGATACCCGTACTCTTTAATGAATTGCTAGAAGAGGTGAGGTGGTGTCAAAAGCGCTTCTTATCTAATGGTGAGATTTATTATTTGAGACTGAAAAGCTTTACCATACTTTCCCTTATGTATTGCAAGCTGTAAGAGTTAAGGCTCGGTTTCACCGATTTTGCAGAGATTCTTCGTTTTCGCGTCATAATTTCGGGTTCATAGCAATTACTGACAATGTACGATTATCAATAATTCACATTTTACGAGTTGTTTAGTAATTTTGTGCGTAATTTTAATTTTGTGTCTTCCGCTTGTTGTTGAGAACTCGTTAGTAAACTGTAAATCTGTCCTCGAATGTTTACGACAAGCAGATAACGTACAATGAAAATTGCGCACAGAAATCTTAAACAACTCGCTGACTCACTCATCCTGCTGACGCTCACGGAACTTACACATTGTTTACGGTGTCTTCGCATTTTTTAATCAAACTTTTTAAAAATCACATGTATGACATGTTTAGCTCTTTTCTAAACATGCCATGGATCGCAATTACAGTTTTACTTATATGTATTTTATCTATAAATTATAATATTTAATATATAATGTATGTAAATAAAAACAGGGAGAAAATACGTGTGTTGTCATTACCTAATAATAAATAGTTCCCATGCAAAATATTATGTAACTGAGTGCGCACGAATGCAGTGTGTTTTCCTTCGGTGTAATTTTCTAGACTCGGTTAATCTTTGTTTGCATGAAGCGGGGGAGTATTCTGCAAGTAGAACTCTAGCAGGGCTTCAGAGAAGTTTGAAGTAACTGTAAATGGGCTATATAATTGCAACTCAACAGCATTACGAAAGAACCGTATCTCATTCCATTGTTTGCTGAAGTAGGTTCTAAGGTAAACAGAGTAAACTACTGTGTGTTTATTTTTTTTGTGTTGGCAGAGAAAAAGCACTTGACGTCGCCTTACCATACTTTATTTATTATCTTTGTAACAATGGCATACGTTTTCTGCGCAAAGTTATTGCTTGTATTTTTATTTTGTAGTTATTTCGAAACCAGAAATTCATTCGAGGGAATAAGAAGAAGACGAGACACTATATTGTTATCATTTTAATGCGAATATAAATGAAAATACAAGTGTTATGTAAACAAAACGATGATCGTAATTGTGTGTGTTTACATATATATTTGCATAATCTTGGGATATATGTTGTGTTTGTACTTATACGTAGAGGATAAACATTTTTCTTCGCAATAACTTAGCTATTTAACGAAATATGATACGCTGTTCAAAATTCTGTCGTAAAACTGGATTTAACAAAACGTCGGATAAATAGTTAATTAATTCACAGTATATGTAACAACAACAATAGAAAAAAAATTATGACATTTATGTTTATTTCACCCTTGAATTGTTACCTAAAAATAATATAGATGTGTCACGTGAGTTGGGGGGAAGAGTCCCGGGAGAAGTCCTTTGCTCTGCACGTGACTGTGAATACTGATGGCGTCATACGAGACGCCCCGCGGCCTGCTGTGATGCTGCGGCCTGCGACATTTCCCCTCCCTTTACTGATAATCCCAGATCACCGCGCAACTCTCTTCTCTTCTCGCCTCGCCGACGAATAACAAAACAAAAACACTAGCCTTCTCGAGGAGGTGAGCACACACACACATACACTTTTTTTACCTAACTTGTTATTAGTATTGTACTGTACAAGTTCAGGCGGCTCGCCTACCTATAGGCTGTTTCACGGTAAAATGAGCACTTTTGAAAGCCCTGCTTGAGATCTACTTGTACTCACGTTTTGTGTTCTTCCGTCTTACGTAAAATTAACATTGCCATAGGCCTCGTCACTTTATTCATGCGTCGGTCAAGTGCAACTGTGAAATTATTAGAAAAGTAAATATTGTACAAATCTGCTAATTTTTACACTTCGATGCTTTAAAAAATACAGAAAGGGAGAGAAATAATTTAAGTTAACACAAATGGTTACTTAACACTTTTTATTAGACGTTCATACAAGGAACTACTTTCCCCTCCATCCTCACAAACTTCCCATAGGTTCACAGCGTGAACCTATGGGAATCAATCGATAACCCCATCATTTTACTGGCGGAAAGTCTGTAACAAAGTTCAATACAGTGGCCTTGACTATTTATATATGTATCTGACGTGTAAAGTTGGGGTGCTCTTAAGCGGTGTTTATAATGTACGCGATTTCGTGAAAGCACTTCGAATCCACAGCGATGGATAGGTAAGGGTGGATGGTTGGAATGGCCTCCACGATCGCCGGACTTCACGCCACTAGAAATTTTCTTTCGTTCGCAGTAGTCTAAAACGTGTCGGGAGAGTCGGGCGATTCCATCACCGCTGCACGAAGGGGTGGGGTTGTTCAGTTTAATAGCGACAGCGGCTCAAAGTGGTTGGGCGAAAACTGCTCCGCGCGCGTTTATTACCTGTAGAAAAATCGTAAGTTGCGCAGTGCAGTATTTAACAGCGCGGTTGTAGAGAGCGATGTTATAAGTTATAGAAATGTTTACAAACTCACAGTTATTCCACATAGAATCTGTATCTTTCATAATAGTCCCTACTACACTGGACTATGACATTACAATGAATTACCTAAATATATCGTTGAGGGAAAAAATATTTAAAAATTGAGTAATTCAGTACAAAATCAAATTGACTTCCAATGTTTTTATAATAAAGAGGAAATCTACGAATTTCTACAAAATTGTAGCTAGTATACATCACTAGAAATGTTTGTTTTTGTGTATGTCATTGTGTATTTACTCACAGTTAAGTTATGTTATTTAAAATATATGTTATTAATTTTTGTTTAATGTAATTAATTAATATTGTGTTTCCAAATTTTATACTATGTATTGTTATAAACAGTGTGTTAACAGTGTGTTGACTTAATAGTTTTTACTATATATGACAAACCCAATATCCAGAGAACGTATGTTCACATAACTGGATCAAGATGGGGAATAAAATGAAATATAAAATAAATAATAAATAAAAATAGCACTTACAGTGTTACGTGGATTCCCTCCATCCAGCGGCAACCGTACGAGGGAGGCTTCCCATACACTGCCTCCCCTACTTTCCATCCCTCAAAGCTGCGTATAGATTATTTCTCATTTTAACTTCACGATACAGTGTCCGAGTCAACGACATTGCAAATTTAAAAGAAAGTAACAGAGAAGAGGTTCAGTGTGTTACACACTCCCGATGTTCTTCGTCGTGTATGGCCAAGAACTGGAGTGTCAACTGGATGTGTATAGAGCAACGAAGCACATTGAATTGTCCTAAGCACTCAGATAGGCGTGTCTTATAAATCAGCAGAAACACGTGGCATTTTTTGCAATGCTATGTCGTACCTACCCTAAAACTTTAATACATATTTAACATTGCTAAGTGCCAGAGTTTGATGAAAAGTGATCATACAACTACCATCTTATAGAGAATGTGTTATCTGTGAAATGAGAGAGTTTTAACATGTATAACCACATATTTAAAGTGTTGTAGATGAAGTAAAAATAGTAATATTTTAGTAAAATGAATAATAGTAATTGTTAACTAATTAAACGTAAGAAAATTGCTGTTGACTATATAAAAAATGAAAAGTGGCATGTTAACTATATTTTAAAGATGAAAAGTTTCTGTTTTTTTTTTTTTCCAGAATCAACTCATGACACTTGCATCATATATATAAAATGATACTGCTGTTAGCATAAAATGTGACTAATGCTAACTAAAAAAAGATGATAATTACTGTTAGAGAGATTATGAAATTGGTGTATTTTGACCAAATGAAATGAAGTGCTACAAGGCCTATAACCTTCGCCCACCTACATATATAGATCTGTTGTAAGTTGATCGAACTTCAAAATTCAAAGTTAAATAACCTAACGTAACGTAACCTAACCTACTACACAACATTCCAAGGGTAACTTCCCTTAACAAGCATAAACGAGACACAGGCACTAAGGACAGAAGGAATTTTACACTAGCAGTAATGCAACAATGACAACATATCCATAAGTGAAGCATGTGTTTAAAGAAAAATAATGATTTACATAACAATTTAGATATAATTTCCATTTAGTATCTCATAAAAATAATTATTACTTTAAAATATGTGCACGTAACCAAACCAGGTATTTAATCATGCACATGTTGATCCAAGCCAATAAGGCTCTCAATGAAATGTAAAAAAATGTTAGAAGTCACACTACCTTTGAAGTCTTTGCATTGCCACGGGGACACTTGAATATAGCAGCCATTTCCTAAGCAGCTCAACTTTGTGTACACTGGGTCGAGTCGGCCCGCTGAGGAAACATCGTTACAGTGACGGACAACAACATGCTTAGCTCGTGTCCCGACTGGAACTGCTGAGGTCGTTGTAGGCGCTGTGATCGCTTGCAGCCACCATGGCAGGCTGACGTGCTTCACTCTCATAGGCTGTTGTTACCTTTACCGAAAGCAGAGCTGCCGAGATGTAAATTTCTAAGAGAGAATACATTCGAGATCAAAACAAAAGACTGTTTAATATTGCGCCTCAAGGGGAATAGTGCACGCAAACCGTATAGTTATACAATTTTCGTCATAACTTGTAATACAGCGGATATTTCAAAATTTTTGGTTCAACAAGACGTAAATAACAATTTTGAGCACCTTCTTACATTGTTACAAATTCACTGTGTTCGTTATTCTCGGAGAACTGATTGAAGATAAGAAAACAAAAATTCTTCCTTTTCTTCCATCAATGCTCCGAGAATAATAACGGCAGTGAATATCTAACAACGTAAAAAGGTGTTGAAAATTATTAATTGCGTCTTGTCGAGCCGAAAATATCGATAAACCCTTTTGAAAACAACTTATATCGAAAATCTGGTAAATATACTGCTTTCATGCAACATTCCCCTTAAGTAGCTAATATTCAAATAGATTTGTGATAAGCCCCTTAACAATGTAAACGAATTCATGACATAGTCCTTAGTTGCCACGATAATCAGAAGACGTGTTCAAAGCTATGAGAAAGGAATGGGATTTAATTTAAAATTTCCCTAGCACTTATAGAAGCTGGACATTAACGGTATTAGTGAATCATGTCGGGAAAAAAGTTTGCATCCAGCGCGCTTCATGGAATATCATGTCTAATCCTTAAGAGATGTAACAAAATCATGCATGGAAGAACTGTATAAAATTCAATGATCTACAAAAAAAGTAAGTGGTAGCATATACCTATCTTTAATAGATAAGTAGTAATACGAAGTGTATTTACAATTTAAAATACGCAATAAAAACAAACGTAGAATTCACTGTCTTTTCTAACTATGCAGAATTTAATCGTAATCAAAATAAATAAATTCATAATTAAAACGGATTAATGTAGATAAGAAATGTTATTCACATCATACAATTACCGCCAATAATTTAAAAATTAGGAAAAGTTGTGGCCCTTGCTTAGCCCTTGAGGTAAGAACCAGCATCCAGCAAAACAAACCAACGACCAAGTCGTAACAGCAGAAATATAAATCCCTAGTATCCAATGGCTTAACAGGGTTGAGCAGACTAACTACCAGGTAAAAACACACAAGTTATGAAAAATAGCTATATTCAAAGTTCTCCATACCGACATTACAATTTCTACAATCAATATAATACTGATACAAAATAGCTATAGTCAAAGCTCTCAATACTCACATTACATATTTCAACAATCAATATAATACTGATACAAAAATCTACCACATATACAAAATGGCGATTGGATTTCCTTTTGCACACAATGCTTGAAATATTTATACATTTGAAAATTTATTTAAATACAAAATATCAAAATTACAGCCTTTTATCATTTCTGAAGACTGAACATTTCATTGACAATATCCGGGTAACATCCCCACAATTCTAAATGTTTTGGTCTTTTTGGCTAGTTAAAACAACTACTATAGCCAATCAAATTCTCCTCTATCTGGAACATTGGATATGCTAAAATTCAAGCAAAAGCCAAACTTAATAAGACTTAGATACAATTTTTTGCTTTAAAACTATATATATATATATATATATAAGTTTTAAAATCTTAGTTTGCAAAGAGTATTTTACTCTATTAAAAACTGGGAATTCTTTTAATTCCATAATAGTGGAATTTATTGTACTTATTCTCTGGCGTTAGCATGAGGTATTCATCTCACAACAAATTTTTACTTTATGCATTAACATTTTACAATGCACGAAAATAATATTCTTTTGAAATTTTTACACTCAATTATATTTTGTGCTAAAATTTTACATTACCAGGAAATTACAATACTCCGCAAATTTATGGGTAACAACGCCCATTTGCCTTATAGCCCTAATGTTGTGTATTTATCTCACATTCTGCAGCTGTACTGGTCAACCCCCAAGGGCCAGGTCTCTCTGCCTGACTAGACCGCTGGAGGGACTATTTATAGTCAAAAAATGCCAGGGTAAACTTTCGCCATCACTATTCCTCTTGGCTTAACCTGTCCTCAAATCAGAAATAATATCCAGCGAAACTAGCGCCGTCTTAATCAAAATTACCATTCAAGACTAGTCTTTACAAGTAAAGAATATTCTCGAGATCTCTTTACGGCAGATGCCCACAACTGCCGGCCGTCCAGCGCTTCTAGCGCCCCAGGCGTGCAGGCCAGTTAACACACTGGCGAGTAGCGCCAGCCATTTTCAGTCCTGCACGAGTGCGCAAGCCAAGTGGTCGCATACGTCTATGGTTCAGGAATTGTCACTGCAGCAACACGTATTCTAAACGTTCGGTGTCAACACACATAATTTCTTCAACAAGTAGACTGTATTCAAGTATAATTAAATTATAAACATGTCATATTAGAGAGTGTTAAGTGTAGGAGAAATGTGTAGCATAGCTGGGCTGGCGATCATCCGACAAAACAGGCAAACTTGTAGCAGGCAGGGAAATTGGAGTGGCGATAATTTTTAATCATGAGACTCCTTGTCTCAAAGTTTTGTAAAAAAAAATAATTTCTAAATTCCAGACAAGCTCGCACAGACCTATACGCGGACAGTGGTGGCGGCGCAGTGTGTGGCGATGTAGATGGACAGAGAGGTGTAAGGTGGGAACGCAGAAAAAACGAAATTGTACCCGGGCGGAGTCGGGCCGAATCGCTAGTATTAGAATAAATTCCGATACCGTGTTTAGGAAGGGTTATTCTTACATGATCCAAAATTATATGGTTAAATTTTTAAAAAGTAGGCTACCTGTTGGCAAAATTTAATATTCCCCTTTTTGTAATATCGAGTCTCGTGGATTGGTTGTTTATAACGTGGAGAACATTTCACTAATTAGTGTAATATTTTTATACTTTAGTTTGTTGGGTGTCATTAACACCTTATATTAACGAAGAGCGAGAATGGTAAAACATCTTGGAAATTTGTGTAATTTTTTTAGCCACTGTGCTGTCTTTATTAAATAGTTTCATTTTTTTTTCTATACCAGAGAATAACTAGATTTTGTGGGAAACAGAACGTGCATAGTTATCAGAAAATATAAGAAAAGAATAACCGATTTTTCTGAAATTGTTCGTTTCAGTAGTGAAAGAATACATACGCAACCATGTTCTAACTTCTTATTTTTTTCAACAGTAATAAACCAAACGGAATTTGGGTGGGCTATAATAAAGTATTTTCATGCAAGGTGCCGCAGATCATAAGTTATGGCTCGCTTTTCTGCCGTTGTGCAGTGGAGTTCTCGGGATCTTGAACCCATTATACCCACGGTAGAGGGTCTGTTTCCTGGCACGTAGTTAGAATGTTTACTGTTTACACTTAAGTACACTTAGTGATATCCGGTCTAACCATTAATAACGTGGTATGAAAATTATTTTGTCTAATTTTTCTACCCTTTCAAATATTTTATCTCAAATGTCAAATATACTTTTTCCTGGAACTTGACCCTTATGGAACATGCGTAGACTGTTCTAGCTTGAGAATCGTTCATAATGCTATCGCCGAACATAAAGCCTATAGTTCATTGGTTGCGATAATTTAACAAGCGCCGTGGCAGCTAAAGTTCAGCAAGTGATATATTTTTTGCAGCAACTGAAACAGTAAATTAAAATAGGCCTGAATGGGATAAACTATAGAGTTTCCGAAAGGAAAAAAAAAGAAGCCTTTTACACCAATAAGTAAGCAGTTATTTTGAAAAAGTTTCATAAAATTCTGCTTCTTGTATTTTGTAGATGAAGTTGTGTTGGGAGTTACTGCTCGCTTTTCAACCATCGAGCGATACACTTACGAGATTGGTACACAATTCGATATAGTATGCACGATAAAAATTCCGAGGACATACGTGCAGTTCAACTGATCGTGCAGAATATATCCTTTCAACTCGTCGTGGGATAGTAAGTAAGTCGGAAGGAAACCATAAAAGATGCATCACAACAACAGACTGTGTGAGAAATGTACTTAGCTGGAATATTTTTTCATCGTTTTCAGACGAAATGTAAGCCAGTGGGTCTATCGGGGACTGTAAAACTACTAAAAGTTTGGTTCTCTGGTGAAGCACACTTCCTCGGAGACGCAGTACTTCAAAGAATATTACCGTTTGACTTTTATCTTTCTTAGATTCCGCATATGACTTTTCCCACTCCACAATATCCACACAGATACTTCGGAGTTGAACGCCAGAATATTTCGACCTGCTGTATTTATCTTTGTGATCTTTATGTTACTGCTAAGCTGTACGATAAAACTGTTTAATTTCCTGACAGAGGCAGATACGGGAAGAAAAATCCAGTGTGCGCCTGTTCAATTACGTGGCGCTCGATCTAAATTTGTAGAAAATTTTACATAGAATTTAACGTGAATTCACACAGTCGTTGGTTGCGGTTTTCAATGAAGCAACAGAACTTTCGCCACTACTATAGAGTCACCAAACTGTTTTGAATCGGTGATTCATATCATCTTCTTCGTGCTGCTTTGGTCTACGTTTACTTGTTTTTCAGCACGTGCGATAAAACTTCGAATGGAATTCTTGTGACTTTTCACTACAAATTTAACAATTAATTTCTTCTATGGTAGGATGACTGTTTAATATTGCTGGAGTATTTATATGGTTGCATGTCCCCAACCCACCCATTAAGTACTAGGTTCTAGTCCCATCAGATACATGAACTGGATCCGATATTTGTCGTGATTTAGTTCACGCAAACATTGCAGTGTAAACTCAAGAAATAAAACTTAATAAATAGTAAAATAGTAGTATACGCCTTTCGGATTTTTTTCATACCAAAGACATAAAATATTATTCGACTGTAATTACAATTTTTAGGGGCTAACTTCACTATGATGTGTGACAAAAATTGTTTTTTCAAAAAAGTTTCCAGCAAACGTTAACGATTTTTCGCAACAAAATAAATGTTAAAAATAAATATATAATAGATGCAACATTTTTTTTTTTTTTTTTTTTTTTTTTTTTTTAAATTGAGTACATGAATTATATGGACTGGAAGTAAATACAACACTTCTAAGATTTTGTAATACACGTGAGTGCTTCGAATATAGCAGTTACCGACATTTCGAAGTTCAAAAAATTAAACAAATACTGGGACAGTATAGTTAAACACAAATACCACTGTGCACAAATAATACATAGTTCAGTACATTATTTCGTTAATACAGATAAAGAGACAACATATTTTGTCACCAGTTGGGGAAAGCTCTGTCAGACATATGAAAAATGTTATTTTAAAAAAAACTTAAAAGCTTATTTAAATAATTAAAAATAATTTAAATTAAAAGAAGAGTCCTGATTTTTTAACATACGGTGGTCCACACATATTTATTGGCATTGAAGACAAGTTGTACTTTGTATCACTTATACCACCCATACCAGCTGGCACATCTGTTCTGTTGGCCACTGTGTTCCCATTTACTACTGTCCTATTGGTCTGTACAACACCAGTCACCCTTAACGTGCTCTGTAACGTTTATTATTGGCTGGCCATCTGCTCCAATCAGATGTCATTTAGGGTGTAAAATAGTATACTATCAATCGTGTCCCTTTGTGTTTTTGTAATAAAAAAGTAAAATTTTATGCAGGAAAACTATTTTTACTGGGCCGCAGTGTTTTTGTGAAATCCTGTTAAACACTAGAGGTGTACAGAAAAAAATTTCTGTACTTTTTCTAAACAATTCTGTGGAATCTATGCAGTTGCCAAATTTGGAAGATAGTTGCCAAAGAATTGTTTGTACATATACAAACAAATTTTTACAGTGTACTCAACGAGAGAACAGCCAACGAAATAATTGTTTGTATAAGGCTAAAAATACAATTAGTTGTCCCAAAAAAAATTTGTTCATCTAACAAAATATACACTTCAATTAATAAAACCTCTGCATTGGGCCAGAAGAAATTAGACTTTCAACTAAATATTTCGTTGAATTTTATATATATATATATATATATATATATATATATATTGGTTTGGCCCCTCATTCGCTTGACTTCGTTCGGAAATACAGCTCGTGGGTTTGTTTGAATTTTTTTGACAATCAGGATAGTAACAGTGTTTGTTAGTGCATATACATATATATATATATATATATATATATATATATATATATATATATATATATATATATATATAATGATACAAACGTCATGATAACAATTTCAACAGGAAACTAGAAAAGCGAAGATGTAAAACTTGAAATGCTTAATTGTGTACGTTGTTCAGTATTTGAAATGTATTTATGTAAAAAAATATTGAGTTCATCACAAGTCACTTAAGCTGAGTTCGCTAAGGCGTAGCACTAGGGTACAGCTCAGCCTATCTACGTTCGTATCTCGGTTAGGCTTCTAAGTTCTTTCTATACTAATCAAAACGTTTTTGTAAGCTGTTCAAGATAAAATGAGAACTTTTGAAAGCTCTGCTTAAGATCTATTTGTATGGACGTTATGTGTTCTTTGGCCTTATGTAAAATTAGCATTTCCATGGGCCTCGTCGATTTCTTCATGAGTCTGTCACGTGAAACTATAAAATTATTTGAAAAGTAAATAATTTACAAATCTGCTAATTTCTACACTTTCACTTATTTAAAAAAAAAAACAGTAAGCTGTAGAAATAATTAAGGTTATCACAAATGGTTACTTAACACTTTTTAATTGGCGGTAAGATATGGAGCTACTTTTCCCTCCATCGTTACCAACTTTACTGGGCGCATATCACTCAGTGCGCCCGTTGAAATATATGCAGGTAGGAGCAGTCATTTTTTTCTAAGGTTGATTTCATAAGTGTTTACTTTATCGTAAGCAGCCGTTATCGTAGTTCCAAACGAATCTTTGGGTGCACTAACCAAATATTTCTCTGTGGAAACCAAATAAGAATAACAAAATAATTTGGCTGCAACAACAAAATATTTCTTTGTCCCTTTAAAATAAATTCAATTGGTTTCGCCAAAAAAAAATACTTTGTTTTATTCAACTAAACCTTTTTCTCGGTGCAGCCAATTAGATACAAGGAATGGCCGCTGAGCCTCGCACAGCTAATCAAAGAATAGGTGCTCCATCATCAAAGAAACCGTCGCACCACTTGGACTCTTAAGTGCGTATCTATAGTATATTCGCGGTTTCTTCACGCTTTTTGAATAAAACCGTTGAAAAATCACCCTATGTAAGACACGTTTAGTTATTTCCTAAATACGCCATGTATCACAAACGTTTTTGCTAACATAAAGTATATTATTTTTCGTTAAATTCAATTTTTACATATATTTTATTTATAAATCATAATATTTCATTTATAATAAATATGAATCAAAACATTAAGAAAACATGTTTGTTTGTAGCGCCAAGTAAGAAATAGTTCTCATGCAAAATATTATTACACTGAGTGGCACTCGAATTTGGTTCGTTGTCCTTTGGTGTAATTTTCTAGACGTAAATAAACTTTGGTTGTATGAGGCGGAGTAATATCCAGGATGTAAAACTTTAGCAAGGCTTCAGTAAAGTGAGAATAACCGGGAATGTATTATACACAATGGTGATACGTTACGGTAAGCCAAAATAATATAGTATTACTAGGGACCTGCAAAATTCGCGTTATTATTTGGGGACACGTTAAACGTGAAACACGTGTATCTTTGCTATACGTTTGTCTTTGGACAATACTACATGTGACATTCCCTAGATAACTCTGTGCCAATAAATGAACACTTTACTATTGTGTGCCCCAATCACGTGGAGTTCAGCCAAAAAGCGAGTGACTTCACATCTGTGCAGCAGCCAATGGAGAAACGACGTTGTCTCCTTTATGTACAGTACTGTGAAGTTTCGCCTGATGTAAAATAATAACGTGAACTTTGCAGGTCCCTAAGTATTACATGTAAATAACTCGTTCTTTATTTGTGCTGTTCAAGTCAATTTGTAAATTATGCATGTCCATGCAGCATATGGTTAAGTAACTAATGCGGTTATTGATAGTAATTAACTGCGATAATAATAGTTAAATTTATTATTTGTAGACAGAATACAATTTGAGGCACTTACCATACGTTTTTTATGCAACCAAAAATAAAAATCTGCAGCCAATTGAAAACCTTGTTACGCCCATGTTTGTGACAGCAGAATGTTAGTAAAATCATTTAGGTGAAAATCACATCCGATAGATTAAAAAAAAAGCGATATTAGATAAAAGAAATTTTCAGCTACTGTAAACTGACATAAAAAAATTGCTATGGTTTTAAAAATAAATATCTCCAATTTCTAATTTTTTTTTGCTGATATTGTTCTATAACGTTCCTGCCTAGTAAACTAAGAAAGCTAATTATAATATTATAATTAGACGACAACAACAACAACAAATTAAGTTAAACTTAATTATTTCAACAACAACTTTACATTAAAGTTTAAGCCACAGCACCTATAATAATAATTTATGTACTAAATAGATAGATATTAAATAACATGTAATAAAATTTTGATGAAATATAAATAATTACCAATAAAATATTCAAAATTTTAAGTAAATATTTGTACTAATAGGTAAGTAATATAAATACTCCCTTACTTTTTTAATTTTTTTTCATTTAAATGAAAATAGTAAGGGATTTGATGTATATAAGAGTTTATACACAATGTTATTTACCTTATAATAAGTTGGTATTATAAAATATTTAAATATAATATTATAACTAATCTTAAGAGATAAAATAATTTTTGATTGAAGAGGGGGACAGACGATAGCAAAATCTTCTTAATTAAGTACAACTTTGAACCCGAGAGCCTTCAAAATTTCTAATTACTTACTTCTGCGGAATACCTTACATACGTGCTAACAATTGATAACTTTGCCTTGTTTATTTTTTATTATTTGCGTGTTTCCCGTGTCGTAAAAAAACAGCACTCCCCCCCCCCCCCCCCAATTACAAGAATCTTTCATAGATCACAACGAAATCTTTATTCAATCGCACTGTTTAGATGAAATAACAATATTGTGCTTGGTCGACGTAATTAGAACAAGTAGCTTGTTCGGTAGAGCAATCTTTGCCGTTAAGTGTAAAGGCACTTTTCTCGGCACGACTCTCTTATTTAGCGCACCAACAAGGTCTGAGTCTTCGCCAGCCAAGTGTCAGTCTCATTCCGCTTGCCGAAGACGTTGATTCAGCTATGCCGTCAGCGTGGCGAGGAGCAAAGTGGCCCCCGCTATAGGACACGTGTTGGTGGTGTGGAGAGGAGAAGGGGGGGGGGGGAGATTGCAGAGACGATGAGTGGTGTGGAGGAAATTAGCTGAAACTCGCTCGCTGCGCGACAGGGCAGCCGGGAGGAGGGGAAGAATCGATATCCTGTCGCATTCCGCCGAGTTCCCTCGTGTAATTTGATGTGTTTGTGGTGCTCTGCCTTCTGGGGGTTGATGGGAGTGGAGTTGGGGGTTGTTTTCCCAGGCACGAATACGGGAGAAGGTGTGAGGGAGACAGGGCACATACCCAAGGGAGGAACTCCAAAGGAGCCGGGCCCTTCTCAAAGGTAACAAGAAATTACTGGTATAACTAATGAGCCTACTTTCCTAAACATGGTTGCAATTATTTTTTAAATAATTTCTTAAAAGCTGAGTTTGTAGGAAGCACTTGACTTCTCTTTGAATGCAGTAACTTTATAAATGAAACCAGAAACTTATCCGACAGTAGTGAGACAATTACAAATACACGCATGCCTTACCCGGGACTTGACCCAGAAAACCTCACACTATAAGCTAGCATGCAAACCACTTCATAACGGAGGTCGGATTCGGAGCATCAACTTCAGATTTAATGAGTCTAATGTTTTGAATGATAGAGTTTACTAACCTAAAATATTCACAGTGTCTTTGTTTTGATAACAACTGACTGAGCCACATAAAACATGTCAGGTCACACGGCCTACCTTAGAACTACTTGTGTGAAAATTTGATAGAAATCGGTTGTTTGGTCTGAGAGATATGACATAAAAAACTTAATTTACTTATTTGATGCTATCGTACAAAATTGCCAGGAAAAGAGGCTCTATATACGATGATTATAATGTATACTGTATACATACAAGTTTTGGTTGAATTTCGTTGAATTGTTTAATATATGTCAAACTTGCCTAAATGATTCATGAATCTGCCAATTTGAACAGCGTTGTCTGATCCATTTAAATCATGAAAGTTTACATGGCTTCTGTAGCATTTGTGGTGTGCACAATTTGGTATAAATTTATTTGAAAAGTTCTGATGTAAAATTTGGTGGGAATCGTTTGAATGGTCCTCGATACATGGCATAAAACGTCCGTAACTTTCATGTGGCGATTTTCATAAATAGAGGACAAAAATATATGTAGCAGCAATTTCGATGACTGTATACCTACTGCCAATACACAAAATTCAGTTAAAATATATTCATAGTTTCGTAGATATCGCCCATAAAACTAAAATTATTTACAGCCGCCATTCTGAAAATAAGTGTGTCCTACTTTAAAAAAATACATTAATTTTATGTCCTATCACAGTACAGCGTTTTTTTCCCCCAAATTACTATGATTGTGTGAAAGAACATTGTAATAATAATGTATTAAATAATTGTTATAATTATTTTTATCTGCGTCCATTTGTCACAAAACTTTATGGCTGAAACTGACGTAAATAAAGTCAATTATAAAATTGATATGATACATATTACTATGATTTTATTCCACATTATAACAGTAAATAGTATGAGTATTTTTCTTGAAGAAGATTTTCATGAAAATTCTTCTTTCCGAAGCACCCAGAATGGAAATGCACTTAAATTTTGTTGAAAATGCAGACTATTTTAATCGATTATATTTTTATGTTTAAAAAGGACATTTTGTTAATATATTTTGTAATGTTGCAAAGTATATACATTCTTCTTTCATATAGGTCTACAGAATAAATCGCACTTTGCTGACAATTTGTATGGTGTCTGTACTACTTTTTTTATGAGTTCTTCACATTGTATAGTCGGGTGAAGTTATCCATAGCAGCTGCTTTACTTCAACCTTGACATTTGCTTCTCTTATAAATTTCTATTTGCTAAGATCAGAAACTTAATTACATGCTGCATAAAAGCCACAGAAATGTCTTTAACCCATAAGCGAATATGTATATAAGTACCAGAAGTTCATTACTTTATAACTATTTTCAAGAGCAGTTACTAAAAATATATTTAATTTAGAATAAGGATATAAATCCCGTATTAAATCAGGTATATCACTGCGAAGATAAGTATTGCAGATCGTATACAATATATCAAAGCATCCGGTGAACAAAACCAGTTTGGGTGCTCATTATCACTCATTCTGGAGCCCTTTTCTTAATTTAAGGGGGTAGGGGGTGGATCAATGTATACTCCGCCCCTTCACCCCTATATTTGTTACTCCAGTGCCCGGAGGGTGGGTAAAAAAAAAAATGGGGAGGTTCGGGTGTGAGATCCCACGTGCGTGTGTGGAATAGTAAGCGGCAGCACGCGACATTTCAATTAGTAATCGCGCGCTAACGAGTCAGTGGCGCAGAGAGATTGTCGACGGCAACCCGCTGCGTGCGCGAACTTCCCCGCCGAAACACGCAGCTACATGCACGGTGTCGTCCGGTACATTTTCCCCGAGGACTTGAAGTCACACTTCCACGTTCCCGCTGTGGTTTAGGGTACGGCCTTCTATAGGCTGTTCGCGGTTAAATGAGCACTCTACTTGTATTTCCAACCCTATTAACTAAGAGCGTGTTTTCCAAACAATCTGTTTCCTGTAGCATTCTATTTAATTAAATTTAATGCATGCAATGATTTCTCTGTCGCAAGGGTTTTTACGCATCTCTTGACGGTTTTTCCCTTGCTCTTCGTAGTTAAGACTAGCTCTAAGTACACTTAGGGAGGTAGTCATGGCCCCAAAGTGCAGGCCATGGCTGCCCAATCCCTCTTTGCCGCGATGCATGTCTCCTTGCATGATTTTCCTTCCTAGTAGGCGTAAGGGGTTAGCCCTGAGACGCAATAAAGTCCCGCCCTTCTCACCGGGCCTTAACTTCACATAACACTTAGAATAAGGTAATTGGGGGGGGGGGGAAGCACTTTTGAAAGCCCTTATAAAGATCTACTTGTATGCCCATTGTGTATCCTTCTACCTTATGTAAAATTGACATTACCATAAACTACATCGCTTTAGTCATGCGTTGGTCAAGTGAAACTATAACATTATTAACAAAGTTAATATTGTACAAATCTGTAAATTTTTACACTTGGATGTATTAAAAAATACAGAAAACGAGAGAAATAATTTAAGTTATCACAAAGGGTTACCTAACACTTTTTATTCGACGTTAACATATGGAACTACTTTCTATCCATCGTTACAAACTTTACCGGACGCATGACACCCAGTGCGCCCGTTAAAATATATCCAGGTTGATTTCAAAAGTGCTGACTTTATCGTGAACAGCACTTTACCAACATATCCTGATGTCCTCTGACACCCTTGTTTTGTTCCTTTCGTTCTGGCCTTTTCTTTTAATTTTTTTCCTTTTGGGGGGGGTTTTCGTTACCTTCCCCTCGTTTTTATGCATGTCCTAATTGTTCCGTTACTGAATTTGTTCCTTTCTTTTCCTTGTTCCCCAGAATGGTGTTTTTTACGCCGGTATGCTGGATTCGTTCTATGTCCATTGTTTTCTACGCCGAAATGCTGGATTCGTTCTATGTCCGTTGTTTTCTATGCCGGTATGCTGGATTCGTTCTATGTCCATTGTTTCCTATGCCGGTATGCTGGATTCGTTCTATGTCCATTGTTTTTTTACGCCGGTATGCTGGATTCGTTCTATGTCCATTGTTTTCTACGCCGGTGTGCTAGATTCGTTCTATGTCCATTGTTTTCTATGCCGGTATGCTGGATTCGTTCTATGTCCATTGTTTTCTACGCCGAAATGCTGGATTCGTTCTATGTCCATTGTTTTTTTACGCCGGTATGCTGGATTCGTTCTATATTCATTGTTTTTTTCTACATTTATCCTGTTTTTTTAAATTAAATATTATAACTAGGGGTAGTGAAATTTCGCGAAAAGATTTCAAGACAAGTTATACTTCAAAACACTGTATAGTCGTTTGTCTATCTTGATTGGCTGGAGTACTTTCTGACACATGTTAACTGTATGCACACGAATAACGTAGGAGCCGTGACGATGTTGTCGAATTCTGAGTGGCCCGGTCAAATATGAAAACGCCTTCACAAGCAGACAGCAACCAATGGCAGTAGACAAACTGCTGTTGGGCGCTTATAGCAGTGAAGTCTACCATGTACTCATTTTTTTTTTTTGCGGAAAGTCACTAGCTCTAATTATAACGCAAACACAAACACAAGCCACTGCGGTCGCTTCGGCGTGCGCCAACCGCAACAAACCTCCTCGTTTCGGCAAAACCGCGAAGTCGGACCTGTCCGCCTGCGCGTTAAGCTCTGCAAATAAATTAATTCTGAATCTTCATGATGCGGGGCGTGGCAAGTTTAACCTGCCAGCTGCGCCTGATGTACAAGCGAACAGTGGCGGAAAGTTTACAATTCAAATGCGCCCAATTGCGAATTGAATTTTACTACCTTTTGAGAGTCCTTAAGGCCATTGTTTACGTGGTCAACTAAAGACGGGACACGCTTTCATTTGCCCTTTCTGAGTAATGCAGATGTATGAGATACTCTTTTCCCCGTTGATGACCTATTTCTTTCTTTTGCCCATTCTTTGGCTTGCCATCGAAACCACGCAGTTTTCCAGCTCTTTCATTATATTCTATTACATCTACGTCCAAGTAGACTGGATTATAGGCTATTCACGGTAAAGTGAGCACTTCTTAAGGCCCTGCTAAATGTTTTCCTTTCGGCCAGTTTCTATCCTTCTGCCACTTTAGAATATGAACATTGCAGTCTGACTAATAAACACAGTGTATATATTTCACCAATCTCAAAAGTTAATGTCTGGGGCTGTAATAAAAAAATTTATATATATTACTGCTTACTGACGGTTCGGAGGGCCTTAAAAAGTGCTCACTTTATCGTGAATAGCCTAAAGTGGTGTGGCGCCGTTAACCTGTCATCCACCCAGTTCCCTACACTTTCCGGAATCAATTCTACTTTATATCAATGCCATAATACAGCGGTACTAATTGCTTGACTAATTACCTGATATTCTACTTCCAATTACATTCCTATATGTGTCGACATCCAACGGACATCATTTTGAACCCTCCCCCCTTTTTTCCCCCTTCCGCTTGTAGCCAGTCCTTTAGTTATAAATCTTGTCTAGATCATGTTCCTATTCGTCTGTTATTGTCTGCATAGAAACTGGTTCGTTCCCCTGTTATTTTGCCTTGGTCTTTGCTACTCCATTCCATCATCAAGTCCTTGTTCACTGCAGGTCGTCATATATGTTATCTTCAGTTCATCAGAGAGGGGGGCAAGGCTCTCCAACAAATAAGTAGCCTCCTGGTAAATACTTTTAAAGGCTCCCGCCTATGCCTGGAGTTTTCTTCCGCGTTCAAGGTTGAGAAGTGCGGAAGCGTTAAGGGTGACATTGCCACGCGCATCAAGTGCGCCATCGCCCCTAAGCGCAAGACTCTCAATTGGCGTGCAGTGTTCTCGTCGCACTGCGTGTAACTATGATACTTTCAGCGATGATCCTGTTATTTTATTTCATGGAAAGTCTGCAGGAAGGTTCAGTGCAAGTACCCTTAGGAGAGGGATGGACCCCGCATTTTTGTAAACTAGTTGCTTGCGCTAATACGCGTATCTCGGTAAATAAATGTTATGCAAATACGGTTTTATGCTAGAAAAAAAAAACAATTATCTACGCCTGTTTTTTTTTTTTTTTTTTTTTTTTTTTTCTCTCATATTAAGTGTATTCTTGCAGAAAAAATTCGTGAAAATGGTCAAATATCGCAGTTTTGAAGCTTTCCTATGTAATTTTCCTTAAGCGGCAAGAGAAAAGTACAAAGATACGGGCGTTGTTTAATGAGTGGTCTTTCATCGCGTGTAATAAAGTCCCACTGTTACAGATATAATTTGTGCGTGTAACTGTCGCCCGTATCGCTCCCTCGCTTCTTGACTTTGGACGCGCAACTACATTGTCCCCTTTAACACTGCAGGCCTGAGCGAATATGCAGATTTTCTTTATTTCGTGGAGTCGAGAGATACGGGTCTTGAGAGCCGATGAGTGTGGAGCGAGTTGAGCACGGAGCAGCGCCGCAATGCAAGGGTGAGGGGAACGGGAGAGTCTTGAGAAAAACCCGCCGACCAGCGGCATCGTCCAGCACGATTCCGACGTGCGAAAATCCGGGAGCGACCCCACCGGGAATCTAACCCGTTTTGCACTGGTGGGAGGCGAGTACTCTTACCACTAGACCACCACGGCCTCATTAAAGACATTAATTAGGACTTTAATTATATTTGAAATTTGCAATGAAAATACGTTCACTATTCAGTGGAGTTCCTTCGACTCCTAAGAGCATTCCTGTAACTGCGCTAGACAGTTCTGCTTGTGGCGGGGCACAATGACGGCGAAACTGTTCAAAAGCTTCAGAGTTCTAAAAACTCTTTCCCCTCCCCCGCCATCTCTCGGGGCCGTCAAGAACTACCTGTAGCGTGGGAGAAGCCAGTCCGCGCGGGAGCAAATTAGACGAGTGAAGAAGTGGTTTGTCGGGGCACGTCTGGAGAGAAACGTCAGTCAGCGAGTAGAGCGCGGGCAAGGAGGGGCGAGCTCCGCAATACGTTTAATTAAGCGTGAGTGTGCGAGCCGGCGAGTCCCTACCCTCCCTTGAGGGATGGAAGCGAATTACCTCCCACCCCGCGGCACCCTCCAAATCCCCCTGCCGTCAAAGCGCCCGCGGCCCGCCGCATGGACTTCACAGCCGCTTGTGAAGCTCTGTTCACGGCGAGAAGCCAGTATAGTCTATTCGCGGTAAATATCACCCTATGTACGATACGATGTGCTTGGCTTGTTTCTTAAGTACGCCATGTATAGGCTGTTCACGGTAAAATGAACACTTTTGAAAGCACTGCTTAAGATCTACTTGTACTCACGTTGTGTATTCTTCCGCATAATGTAAAATTAACATCGTCGTGGACCTCATCACTTTATTCCTCCGTCGGTGAAGTTCAACCAAAATTCTTACGAAAGTAAATATTTTTCACATCTGCAAACTTTTCCACTTCGTTGCTTTAAAAAAAATAACAGAAAACGTAAGAACTAATTCAAGATGTCACAAGTGTTTACCTAACACGTTTTATTTAACGTCAAGATATGGAATTACTTTCCCTTCATCGTTACCAACTTTACTGGGCGCGTGTCACTCAGTACGCCGTTCAAATACATGCAGGTAGGAGCAGTGATTTTTTTTATAAGGTTGATTTCAAAAGTACTCATTTTATTGTGAACAGCCTTTACATAATCCATTCACGATTACTTTCGACAATTCTGAGGCCATGCCGAAATTCTACTTCCAGGATATTCCTCCGCCTCGTGCAAAAAAAAAAAACCTTATCTGAGTCTAGAAAATTACATCAAATCCGACAACGCACCGCATTCGTGCGCACTCAGAGTAATGTTATATTGGATAAGAACTGTAGTCCATTCTATGTTAATTGAACGTTTCTGAAGTCCTGCTAAAATTTTACTTCTAGTATATTCCTCCGCCTCGTGAAAACAAAAGCTTAAACAAGTTTAGTAAATTATACCAGACGAACAATGCGTCGCATTCGTGCGCACTCAGTGTAATAAGATTTCGCATGAGAATTTTTTCTAACTGGGCCTTTCCAAGGCACCTATTTCCTCTCTGTTTTTATTCACATTAATTGCAAATGATATATTACAATTTATAGTTTAAAATAAGTAGACTAATATTCAATTCAACCAAAAATAAGATACTTTTATGTTAGCACAAGCATAAAACAATTGTGATGCATGACATGTTTAGGAAATGACTGAACACACCGACGCCATACATGGGGTGATTTTTCAATGGTTCTATTCAAAAATTTGGGAGAACCCATCATCAGTAGACTATATTTCTTAATAGGCATTACCAACGCACATATGTTCTCCCTATTATTATTAATATGAACTCTAAATGAAATATAATTTATAGCTAAAGTAAGTAAACGAATAATTTTTACGAAAATCAAGTATTTTTATTTTAACATCAGTATAAAATTTCTTTGATACATTGCATATTTAGGTATAGGCTGTTCACGGTAAAGTGAGCACTTTTGAGGCCCTAGTTTTTTCCTTTCAGCCATTTTATATCCTTTAACCACCTTTTTTCAAATGAAGATTGTCATTTAAGCAATAGACACAGTGTGCATATTTCACCGCACTCGGAAGTTAAATTTCTAACACTAAAATAAAAAATATATATTGACTATTATTCCAAATGAGAGGACTTTCAAAAGTGCTCACTTTACGGTGAATAGCCTATAGCCTACAACAACCAAGCACGTTATATATAAGGTGATTTTTCAAAAGTTTAATTTAAAAATTGTGAAGAAACTGCGAATAGACTATAAACTGAGTGCGCACGAATATAGCGCGTTGTCCCTTTAACGTAATTTTCTATACTTGGTTAAACTTTGATGGCATGAAGTGGATGAACATCATCGAAGTAGAAATTTAGCAGGGCTTCAGGAAGGTTGGAAGTAATCATTAATGAACTTAGGACCTATACATTCTGAAGAAGTGCTTTTTTTACGTTCTTAAATGAAGGCACGTGATCCTTTCATTGTATACGTGAATGAAATTGCGTTATATTATTTCATGTTGTGTACGTAAGGTCTTCAGACAATATAATTGCAGGTAAAAAAAAAGAGTTAATGCATTTCATACATTTTAATATCCTTTTTCTAGAGTAAACTAACGTTTAAAATATTTTTCGCTCGTTCAGAAATACGTTAAAATAATATTATTTGCTAACGAATCACTGCTTCACAAAACCACGTTAATTTCTAGTGATCTGTGACTGGCAGAACATAAGAGGAGTACATTCACTAGGCACCTATCGGGGCCACGGTGTCTGAGAGATTAGCACGCTCGCCTCCCACCAAGGCGAACCGGGCTCAATCCCCGGCCGGGTCACCGGGCTTTCGCAAGTGGGAATCGTGCCGGACGATTCCGTCGGTCGGCGGGTCTTCTCGGGGACCTCCCGCCCCTCCATTCCGGCGGAGCTCCATATTCTATTCAATCGCCCTTATCGGCTCTGAAGGCCTCGCTGCTAAGAGCCGCCCAAATCTCTTCACTCACTCACTAGTAGCCAAACATTTTTGACATATATTAGGCTACGTACACCAAAGTCATTGCGAACTAAGCTTAAGGGCGTTTGAGAGAGAGAGAGTGTGTGTGTCTTGAGGGGAGGGATGAGAATTGGAGGGGGAACCCAATGTAATGGAGGTAGGATTGGTAGGGAAAGGGTGGGAAAAAGAGAAGGGGAATGGCATGCAAAGCCGCAGCTGAGCGCTCGCGGAAAATGTAATGAAAACAGGAGTGTTTTGCATGAGCCCGTGCAACAAGGACACAAACAACACGATCGGAAAGGTGCGGGAAGAACGTATTTCGGGGGGAAAAGAACGTCATCGAGCGAGTTAATGAGCTTCCCGGGGAATTAAAAAATTCTTTCTCCGAGAACTGCAGAACCACGTTCCTAAGGTTGCTGGCGGAAAGGAAAGGCGGGAGAGGGTTTAGTTAATAAATAAGTGGCTGTTATTTTCCTTTGTTTACGCCCATGTCTCAGCCCAATAATCACTGGCTTGTTTTTTTCAATATTTGTTAAGCTATTAAACGTCATAAAGTAAAGAGTCTAGATTCTAAGTTATTATGTGCTATGGTAGATTTTCCATTGCTACAGTTCGAGAGTATAGGCTTTTCACGGTAAAATGAGCACTTTTGAAAGCCCTGCTTAAGATCTACTTGTATGCGCGTTGTGTCTTCTTCCGCCTTATGTAAAATTAACATTGCCACGGACCTCAGCACTTTATTCATGCCTCGGTCAAGTGAAACTATAACATTCTTAAGAAAGTAAATATTTTACTAATCTTCTCATCTTTACATTTCTATGCATTAAAAAAGCAGAAAGGGGAAGAAATAATTGATGCTATCACATATGTTTGCCTAACTCTTTTTATTCAACGTTAAGATATGGAACTACTTTCCATCCATAGTTACCAACATTACTGGGTGAATGTCACTCAGTGCGCCCATTAAAATATATGCATGCAGGGGCAGTGACTTTTTCTAAGGTTGTTTTCAAAAGTGCTCACTTTATCGTCAACCGCCTTTAATTAGATTACTCGCCTTCCTCCAAGGCGAAACGGGTTCGATTCCCGGCGAGGTCATTCACATTTTCTTGAGCGGGACATGAGCCGGACGTTGTCGATAGCCGGCGGGTTTTCTCGGGGTATTCCCCCGTTTACCCCACTCTAGCATTCCGCCGCAACTCCATCTTCCCCTCATTTCACCCTCACCGACGCTCAAGGTCTTGGTATCAAAGATAATCACGACCCACCATCTTAGATTCATCATATTTTCTTGACAAAAGTTTCATTTTAAAAGGTTGAACTAAATTTGTCTTACTTCATGGCATAAATAATAGCTTCTGAAGTGAAGTAGAATCGTGGAAGTAGTGTGGTAGTAATCTGGGGACTAATGTGTGAATAAGCCGTTACGTTGGCCGTCATTGAAAATAATCGTCTGGGATGCGGAAAGAGAGCAATTGATATTCAAACACCCCACATATGGAGTACCACTGTAGTGTGGTAAGTGGAGGACAGCATTGCGAATGGTGTTTGCAGACAACCGTGTAATAAATATGCAAATAGTATATTTGTGACAGAGAGAAACACACATATATATATATATATATATATATATATATATATATATATATATATATATATATATATATATATATATATATATATATATATATATATATATATATATATATATATATGAGATCTTACCCTTTGCAGACTGGAAGTTCCGTGCGCTGAATAAAGTGCAACTTCCCTTGACATACATGAACATAACACTGACACATAAAAGATGAGGATCTTCATACTACCAGCAACACTACAAGAAACAAATACCCATTGGTGAAGCATAAATTTAATGGCCAACGACTTTCTTTAATCAGTGGTTTCAAATCAGAATAAAATTTCGATTCTATTAAATGCAGCGTAATTGATTCAAATAACTTGGGCGAGAACTTGAGACTGGTTCACCTTGAAGTGCCTTCTTCGTCGGCGAGGTAGTGTGTCTTGAGGGCTTGCAGGCAAAATCTTGTTTGTTGCTGTGAGGGGTAGCTGAACCCTGTTTGGTTGTCATCTCGGACAATGGCCATGCGTGCTGACATACTGTAAAAAAAATTTGAGATAAAAGGGAAGCTAAATACCTCAACATTTAAGGTAAAACTACCTTTTAAAAGTAAAGTCACATAACAGGTAAAGTACTATTCCCTAACCGTACGAAAAAGTACCAGACAAAAGTGGGGAGAAATCCCATACAAGTTTGGAATATTATCTAATATTGTTATTACTCCTATTACATTTAATTACTCCCATTATTCTCTGGCAAATTGTAACCGAAACTCCAACTGTAAAATTCACGATACTTGCTAGTGGCTGGGCGCGAACTACAGCCCTTTATCACGACAGGTCGACGTGCTATCCACTACACCACAGTGAATATTAGCTTGTTACAGTATTGTTTATTCTATTGGTTCTCCCATTTAGCTGTTGAGACATTTCTGAAGAGATTCACACATCTTAACGTAATTTTACCATCCATGTAAGGAATTTCCCACTACCAAGTACGTGAATTTTACTCCAGAGTGCGGTAATTTTACCTTACATGTAAGGAAAACTATGTTTCCCACACAAGTTTGCGAATATTACCTTATACTTGTCAGGTAATTTTCCCATTATTTTTTTACAGTGCAGAGAGCCTGTTGGCCATACATGTATTAAATGAATATGTTTATTTATGTTTGGGCTTGCAGGCGTCACGAATAGTCGCTATGGGAATTTATGAAACCGGCCCACGAAGACGGTCTATGCACCAGCAGCGATTTCGGCCTCTTGTATCGCTGTCTCTCTTCAGCATCATAATCTCCTAGTGCGGGGATTAGCGGGCTTGTATTATTCTGCGAACTGTCGCATAACGACTGTGTGATGTTTGAAATTTTAAATTCCATCTTGGCAGTTACAATTTTTTACTGAATACTTTAATGTTGTCTAATATAAAAATACTCTACGCGCATGCGAGTATACAAGTGCATGCAATTTTCAAATATTTTAATTTATTGTTTCATTTCAGAGTAAAACCTAACCAACCAAATAGGGTAGTGTTGTGCAAGATGGCTGGCACGACGAGTCGGGCTTAAGTTCCGAAATTCATGCAAACCGACGGATATTTAATGCGAAATTTAAAGAACTCTCATTCAAAATACGTAACTAATTTAAATATGGCTTTCGTAGTGTGTTTCTGACAGCTGACCACAAATGAAGTGTGTGTTGGGGACCGGCATTAGGGTTGTGCGATATCAAATTTTCAATACCGTCAATACCGACAATATCGGTGCGATAGGTCGCTCGCAGATATTATTTGAAATCGATGTCGATATATCGCAAGTATCGCATATAATGATATCTTAAATACAGATGTCACAAATATCGGTGATACTGATATTGCGAGTATCGTAAATCGTTCGACATCAAAACATATCACCAACATCGCATATCGCTAATATCACATATCACTATCTAATATTCATATTATGCTCCGCACTGTTGGATCATATCGCAGTTGCGATGTTCCAGAAGTATTATTTCGTGATCGACAGATCAAGTGTGCATACATGAGGAGTAATTATATCTGCACCTCGGAATGGATACAGTATATAGTGGCGTTTGCGCTTGAATTTCTGAAATACCTCTGCTCATTTTTAAATATTCGTTATATTTAGCCGATGAAAGTCCTTTATGTTTGTTCACACTGTCTAGTAGGAATTTATGGCCGCGGGACGGGATAGTCTCCAGTTGATAACGGGTATCGCCGGATGTCGGAATGTTCTTATTTTTAAAACGCTTTTTTTTTTATAAAAAAAAAACGAGGAGAGTTTTACAACTCGATTGAAATAAACACAAAGCTGAGCAAACGGCTTGGACGGCTAACTGAAAGCGACGTGAATGCTGTTAAATCGGCGCGGAGATCACATCCCGAGAGCCTTGGGTCGATAACAGCGCTCTGAAAGCACGCCGACGATGAGGAAGGGCACAGCATAGAAGTTAATCAAATCATTTACACGCGCTTGGAGGATAAAGATGCCCCCTCAACTCTTTGGCGTGATAAACGACACTTTAAGGGTATCCAAGAGATTAAAATAATTTTAGATTATTTTTAAGCATATTACATTTTCTTTTGTGAAGTTAAATAATAGTAAAAAAAAATATGGAATGGCAAGAAGCGAAGATTTTCTTTATAAGAACAAATGATAGTAAACCTAACTATAGCAAATTTTAATTTATAATTTTCTTTTTCGTACAAATCGCATAATAAAACAAAGTAAGGGCCAAGGCCTAAATTCGGTCGTCTACAGCTCGAAATAATTGTCCGTGTGATTGTAGTGTCACGAAGAAAAAATTTTACTGGTAAATTCTTTGGCAACTTTGCTGCAGCATAATTTCGTGTTGAAATAACTATTTGAAACATGTACGAATCAGAATTTTAAATTTAAATGCTCACTTCGCGCTATCACTGAGAAAAAGGGTTTTGTTGAATCAAAGTTTGTTTGACGCAACGGAATTAATTGTTTGTAAAGGGGCAATGAAATATTTTATTGTTCAAGCCAAATTATTTCGTTGTTCTTAGTTGGTTACAACAAACAAAGACTTGGTTGGTGAAGCTAATGATTTGTTTTGCTCTACGTGCTCTAACAGTTTCGGTTAATATAGACACAGAAGACCGGCAGAGATTCTATAGTCTATTCGCAGTTTTTTCTCACTTTTAGAATCAAACCTACGCAAAATTATCCTATGTATGAAGTGTTTAGTTTTTCTAAATATGCCATGCATCAACATGCGTTTTATACCACTGTTAACATAACAGTATCTAATTTTTCATTAAATTGAATTTTATCCAATATTTTATTTATGAAATAAAATTTTATTTATAGTAAATATGTGCATTAAAAACAGCGAGAAAACGAGTGTGTTGGCAGAGCCTAGTAATAAATAGTTCTCATGGAAAATATTATTACATCTGAATGGGCACGAATTCGGTGTGTTGTTCTTTGGTGTAATTTTCTAGACCGAGTTGAAACTTAGCTTTGCATGAGGCGGAGGAATATCCTGGAAGTAGAACTATAGCAGGTCTTGAGAAAAGTGTGAAGTAACCGTGAATGGAGTATAACATAAAACAGCTGCACCCGAGCACTACGCTTTAGCAACCTCAGCTGAAGTGATTACTGATGACAGAAATTTTTTTTTATAAATACATACATTTAAAAAACTGCACAACGTGCGCAAATAAGTTTTTCTAGTTTTGCAGCTTTCCTTTCTAGTTTCCTGTTGAACCTGTTTTATTAGGATGTTCATACCGTTATTAAGTATCAAGAAATGCACCAACAAACACTGTAACTATCCTAATTGTCACAAAATATACAAACAAACTTTCGAGCTGTATTTTCGAACAAAGGCAATCAAATAAGTAGCCAAACAAATACATACATTTGATGCAACCAAATATTTTATTGGCAATATAATTTATTTTGGCCCAACACAGAGGTTTTGTTAATTCAAGCGTGTATTTTGTTAAATGAAAAGAAATTAATTGTGTTGCTTTTCAAGGTTTTGGTTTACTCAACTAAATATTTTTGTTGGGCAACTGAGTATATTTTTCGCCCTGTATACTCAAATATTTTGCTGTCTGTTCTCTCGACGTATACTTACACGAGGAAAGTTATTTTTCAAATTATTTTGTATTTTTATCAACATGTCATTGATATAATGTAACGAAACTATAATATATCCTCAAATTATAAGAAAAAATATATTTTAGCCCTTGAACGGTTTCAATAAATAGGGTCAAATCCACCACATTCCTACTGCCACGTGATGAAATTAAGTTTCTAAGCAATATTTCGGGAAACAACTGACAGATTGCTACCAAATTAAGCAGTCAAGTTGTACTGCGACAGACGATGTAAACTGGCATGTTTTAAGTGGGTCAGACGTATCTTTGAAAACGGCAGCCATATAGCGATTTTGGTTTTGTATGCTATGTCATCGAAACCGTGTAAGGTCATCCTGACTTCATATGCTGTCAGTATATATTACAAAATATCATATATGTCTACTCAGTGTCTCATTTTCCCTGCATTTTGTTAAATAGCGTCGTATGAAAATTAAATTTTATATTATATTTAGCTTTGGAAAAATAACATTTCTACCGAACTTGTCAAACAATTGGCAGTACTGTGCGGTAGTCCATTGCTCAGGGGCCCGGAGTTTCTCTTGGTGGCCTGGCTATATCAGCAACTTCTTGTTCGTAATTCGCTGTTATTTGCAGTGGGAGTTAACCTGCTATAGAGCGTTTCACTCCACTGCAGCACATTGTGAATGGTGCGCACTGTTGCCAGATCGCTCCAGCTTTGCGACGTGACTGGCAGGCTGAGTAACAAATGGGTGACGAAGTAAATGGCCTGATCAAGAGAATTTGATCCGTTTAGCTACCTGACAACTCTTAGGACAATCCAATCCTGCGACGCAAAATTGAGCGGCTCCTTAGAAACTGAAACATGTGATAAACCCTCTTTCTCCTTGTGATTGCATGGCGCGCACGCAACGTAAATGGTACTTTTTTTTTCGAGGCTGCAAAAAGATAACACATCAGGCAACAGTGGAGGCAGGAACAAGGACAGCGTTAACGACTGAAATCATGTATTGGAAAGAGAGGGTGAATGTCACGCTCTATAGCTGCGGTGGAAAGTGCGGAATGAAATCGACAGAAGGGGCAGGATGTTCGCTGAAAGTCTGTGATCTCGATCGCTCGGCGCTGTGACGACAGCGGATAATTTTAATAAGTGATTTCGGTAACCGATCAATTGACAGCCATTTGCTCCATTTTGTACGTTTTTTTTTTTTTTTTCACTACTCTTCCATGCGACTGTGTAAATTTACCCCGCCACGAATGTGGCATAAAATACGATAAACTCATTCACAGTAAACTAAACTAATTCAAAATACATTCACGTTTTTGTATGTTAACAAAAATAATTAAACTAATGGACAATCGTCAATGTACTTGTTTCCACAATTCCCACCACTTTCCTACCGATTACGGAAAAAATGAGCCATTTTCCCCTCCCCTGTCGACTCCTAACTAACTACAAAAAAAAGTTTAATATCTTCTCAAGTGGATTGCTAGCTTTATTATCAAATATATTACCTCTGCAGTATGTATTTAAGCATTTCCGTAACATGGTTATATAAATAATAAACTTGTAACACTAGACAGTCTGTATAAAGCTGTTCGTAAAGTACATTATCACATTTATTCCACTTTTTTTTTAACAGCAGTTCCTGGAATTTTTCCACGAGTGTGAACTGTGCTGCCATCTAGCGGCACATGCTGGAACTAGCTGCACGTTGTGTAACCATGGTAACAGCCGTGGAGTGAGAGCGATGAAGGGGAGAAAAGAGACCTTCAGTTCAGCTTTATTTATGATCAGGCGGCTCACTCTACGGTAATTAAGTGAATGACCTTTTTCGCTCTTTTCTGTTCTTTCCTTTATAACACACTGGCGATGTTTTTAAAGCATTAATTCGCTATTTCCTTCTCGCTTTTGTGATGAGTGGGGAAAAAAGATAACCTGAATTTCATTATCTAATATGTATGGCATGAAATGAATTTGACACAACTGGCTCATGAAGCGACTTTCTAATTTCCCTTGCCTCTTATCCATTCATTACTTTTTCCCCCTCTTTTATTCAGACTAGTGTTTGACAACATCTCTGCTTTGATATATATGATTTCGTCTTTTTACGAAGTACACGTTCAATAAATATATTCCCACTCTTCTAAGAAATATTGCACTGTGTGTCAGTTGCAGTCAAATTATAGTCATAAAAATGGCTTCGCAAAAAAAAAAAAGTGTCAAAAATAATTTACGAACTATCTTCAGCGTTCTCCTTGAAATTGTCATCCTTATTTGCGATTTATTCAGTAACTGTCAAATCGTGTTAGTTGCATATAACGCGTGGGTAGTTTAATTTTGCAATATCGTATACCTCACTCATTTTCTATCACTGCCTCTTTTACGTTGCATAGACATGTAGTAAAGAAGGCAAAGGCAAATTCAAAACTGCCTTCTCGAAAATATTTAATCTCAAAGTCGTGGTCCGCTCTGTATTAATTGTACGAGCGTCATGTTGTCTTACCTACTGACAACGTAAATAAGCCCTAGTTTTGATACTATGCTCGCGCAGTAGAAATAAGCTCGAGAAACTGATATATATATATATATATATATATATATATATATATATATATATATATATATATATATATATATATATATATATATATATATATATATATATATTGACGTGACTTCTTACAACTCAGTCCATTATGTTCAAAAAGTGAACGTCACGAAATGTTGCTCTCGAATCTTTGGCAATTACTCGTTGAGAATGAGAGTACGTTAAATGTAAATGCACAATAGTATAGGTAGGTCCTTTGACTTCATGCTTCACACACAAACGTACCGTTCTGACGTCATCAGGCCGCTATGGGAGCCGCGCTGCGAACCTTTGATTTCGAGCGGTTTAGTATGCTTAAGACATCTGTAGCGACCGAACAGCTCATCCGATCGGAGAAATTCTGGTATCAGTTTCTGCGTAAATAAAAAAAAGTAACTGAAAACATAAACAAGATTAATAAATAATAAACACACATAACGACTGTCTAAACAACAAACATTTTCTTTGCAGGTTACAAACCAAAATAGTTTTAAAAAATATGAGTTAGGTGAAAAGGACACTAATGATATTAACAACATGAATAGTGTTCGACAGGACAAATATAATACTGAAATGATGACTGATCTACCTCATTTCATTTCGGAGTTATATGAAGAAGAAGTTGACAGTTCTACGCAGCAGCGAAATGCATCCGTGGCGATTGCGTCACCATCACGCAGTCTATCATTTGGTTTCCTCTCACCACCCATAGACGTTCTCGCGTAAATATACCTACGGCCGTGTAGACGACACAGCGCATCCCACGTCTTTGGTATCACCACCCCCTCCCCCCCCCCACTCCAAACACCCCCTTACAGGGATTCTGTTCACGTATACATGTACCCTTTTTATGGAGTTGTTCTTAAAATACCAACATTCATTGTTTCCTTCATCGCCTGCTAGGAGGGGCTGGTATGCGCATCTGCATTCCTTTTTTCAGTAGATATTATTTTTCGTAGCTCAACTAGGAAACTTGTTGGAATAAAGAGTTTAAATGAAGTATATGTGAATACATGTTTATGGAGGAAAAGAAATACAAAAATTAAAAAAAAAAGTTTGTATATTTAATTTATATCATGCGACATGTCTACGAACTCGCATTTTCAAGAAGCATTGTATTATGATGTCAGAATCATCGATTAGTAAAAATCATAATTTTATAAAATAAAAGTAATGTATTTCCTTTTATATATTTTTAGTTAAATGTTAGTAACATGTGTGTCGTGCGACGTGTCTACGAGCTCGAACTTAAAGAAGAATTATATTATGAAGTAACAACCATGGATTTGTAAAATCTAATTTTTATAAAATAAAGTTTATGTATTTTAATTTAACTGTTATTAACAAGTATGTCGTGTGACGTGTCTACGAACTCGAATTTTCAAGAAGAATTAGATTATGACGTCACAACAATCCGTATGTCCTTTTTTTCTGCTCTATCATTCCATCTTGATTTTTTCCCTGCTCTATAGATGTGCAATAAGTATATTTGTTATATCCATAGCACCGCACACACTAGCATCACACGCACCGCACGCACTGCAGTTAGCACCGCATTCACTAGCACCGCACGCACCGCAATTACAAAATACATTAAAGTTATGCATTCCATTTTATATATTTTTATTTAACTTTTATAAACAAGTGTATCGTGTGACGTGTCCACGAACTCGTATTTTCAAAAATAATTAAATTAGGATGCCACAACCATCGGTTTGGTAAATCATAATTTTATGAAATAAAATTTATGTATCTCATATTTATATTTTTTTATTTAACTTTTAGAAACACGTATATCATGCGACGTGTCTACGAACTCGTATTTTTTTTTTTAGACAGGTAAATAGTAAGGTAACCACTGTGTTATATTTGATGCTCGGGCTGGTAACATAATTAATTTTAAAATAAAATAAACTCTCATATGCCTACTAAATTCAATATATAGCAGTCGAACACATGCAACTAATCGATATAAAATTGTGAATAATCAAAGTTCATACTGTTCGTTTAGTATTCGAATTGAAAACTCAAGTCCGAAAATATATAACACTTGACATATTTACTAATACATCAATATAATTATAAAATCCAATATGGCACTGGCCATAGTCACATAATCATATATTCTGACGACACATTCTTACCTGTCTAAAAAAAAAACACGAGTTCGTACACACGTCGCATGATACACTTGTTTATAAAAGTGAATAAAAATATATAAAATGGAATACATAACTTAAATGTCTTTTGTAACTGCGGTGCGTGTGGTGTAATTGAATGTGGTGCTAACTACAGTGAATGCGGTGCTATCTGCAATGCTAACTGCAGTGTGTGCAGTGCATGCGGTGCTAACTTCAATGCTAACTGCAGTGCGTGCGGTGATAGTGTGTGCAGTGCTATGAATATAACAAATATAACAAGTATACTTATTGCATATCTATAGAGTAGAAAAAGAAGAAGCAATGATAGCAAGAAAAAATCAAGATGGAATGATAGAACAGGAAAAATGACATACCTATTGTTGAGACGTCATAATTTAATTTCTCTGGAAAATACGAGTTCGTAGACACGTCACAAGACACACGTGTTAATAAAAGTTAAATAAAAATAAATAAAATGAAACACAACTTTAATTTTATAAAATTATGTTTTTACAAACCGATGGTTGTGATGTCATAATATAGTTCTTCTTGAATATACGAGTTCGTAGACATGTCGCATGATATAAATTAAATATATGATTTTTTTTTAATTTTTGTAATTTTTTTCCTCCATAAACACATATTCACATAAATTTGCTTCATTAAACCCCTTGTTACAACATATGTCCTGGTAGCCGAGTGGTCTAAGGTATTGGTCTGGCGACTACCATGTCCGGCGATTCGATCGCGCTTCTTTCCAAAGGAGAAATGTTTTCGAGCTACGAAAAAAATTACTACTGAAAAAATATGGCAGATGCACACACCAGTGCCTCCCAACAGGCGATGGAAGAAACAACATGGCAGCGGTGGTCACACCAGCGCTTCCTGGCATGCGATGAATGAACGAACTACGCTGCAAACAAGATGGCGGACCAGTGTGCTCCTGGTGAGCAATCAAGGAACCAAAAATGGCTTCCGACACACACCAGCACTCCCTGACGGACATGGAGGAACAAAAGATGGCTGTGGGCCCACCAGAGCCCCCTGACAGGTGGCCACCGAACTACGTAGTTGGCGAGCGAAGAAGGCGACAAGAAAGAAAAGAGAGAAAGGAAAGAAAGAGGGATTGAAAAAAGAATGCAAAAGAGAAAAAATGGTAGCACTCGGAGAAAATCCAAGGAATGTTAGAACATGAAATAACAAGATGGAATAGAGCATGATAAATCAATGTGGAATTATAGAGCAGGAAAAATCCAGTGGAATTATAGAGCAGGGAAAATAAAATAATGACTGCCAATATGGCGAATATGGCATAAATGGCTGGCAATATGGTGGACTCGATGCACTGGCTGCCAAAACGGAGGAACCAAGATGGCGGAGTCGGTCGCCATGTTGGCGCCTCGCGCCTCGATCCGACAGTCGTTGCCCTAAAGTCCCCAAAACCCATCTTCTTTCATGAATTAATTAATGTTTGGCATGAACACAATGTGAACATTCGATTGTATGTAATGTAGCGGTGTCTCTAATATTACACAAAGGAAATTGCATGATACATTATTCCTTTTATTCTTATCCTTATTAAAAGGAATTTTCGAATTGGAATTCCGAATTTAAAGAAAATATGTTGGTTGTCAATAACTGTCATACAGTAATGTTATTATTAGAGACCTGTAAAATTCGCAATATTTTTTGAGGACACGTTAAACTTGAAACACGTGTATCTTTGCTATACGTTTGTCATTGGACCATACGTCATGTGGCACGCCCTGGGTAACCCTGCTCCAATAAATTAACACTTCACAGCTGTGTGCCCCAATCACGTGCAGTTCAGTCGAAAAGGGAGTGACTCGATATCTATGCAGCAGCCAATCGAGAAACGACGCTGTCTTCTTTACGTACAGTACTGTGAAGTTTAGCCTGATGTAAAATAATAACGCGAATTTGCAGGTCCGTGATAATAATAATAATTATTATTACTATTATTATTACCGTTGCTATATAATTTGTTATTCGAACTTTAAGAACGTCAGTCAGCAGTCATGTGAATGTGTTAGTTGAAATACGATGTATTTACAAAACTCAGTAAATATTTGTCAAAAGGACAACGGTTTTCGTAATTTATTTTTCTATTATTAATGAATATTAATTACTGTGGAAGAGTGACTTCACTACTGAATTATTAAATTTTTTTAAATGTCTTTGGGGAAGGTTTTATACACAGTTCTCCAAACCAAATAAACATAAAAAGTGTTGAATATAACGATAACATTGCCCGCTTTATACTAACGCTCTTGATCATAATGCCATTTGGCTGCAACCATATTGAGTGCCAATAAATATCAATAGCCGGAGTCACTTTAGTTACAAGTTTTAGCCGGTTTCCAGCAATAATTTGCAAATACGGTGTTTTAAGCTTACTGATTACGCCTACAATAAAGAAAGTACTCCACAAAGTTTTACAGAAAAAAAAAAACTAATTTAACGTAATGTAGGTCTAGAAATATTAATAATTTATTTATTGAGAATGAGAAAGTCAAACATGTCGGTAGAAATAACCAATAAACTGTAGGCACTGTTAATTAACGAAACAACTGTGGCTATTTACATATTACATCAAATGTTGTCATTTATTAACTGTTTCGATAAGATGATCGTGTAATTAACAACTACCGTAGATGTGAAAATTTTTATTCGTTTTTGTGGCTTATTTGCGAACGTAGCTGCGAAATCTGTTAATTAACTGCGAAGGGTGCGTGAGGACAAAAACGCACGTTCAATAAAGTGTAATTTTTTTCTCGATGGTTTCCGTATTTCATTTCTTTTCTGCTAGCGAGTGATATGTTTTTTTTTTTTTTTTTTGCTTTTTTTTTTAATTCTCGTACCTCGTCTCTTTATATCAGCTAGCGAATCCTTTCACTCTGTGAGGGAGGAAAGGAAATGTATTTCATCTGCGACCGGGAGTAGGATGTCACAGCATCTTCCCCCTCTTCATCTTCACGGCTACCGGTGGGCGACGATACAGAAGAAAAAAATCAACTTCGGCGTCGAGGGTTTAGATTAATAAAATAGCACGGGTGAATTTCTCAGCATTTTTTTCCCCCTGTTATAAACCCAACGTGAGGAAAACACATCCCCCCCCCCCCTTTTTTTCTAGCTCCTTCATGGTGAAGCGAAGCTTGACGAAATGTTAAGAAAGTTTTCTTCCTTCTCAGTGCAGACATACTTTCATGCTGCTTGGCATCAGTTTTAATCAAATGTTTTTAATTTGTATTTCACAAGAAATTTTTTTTATAAACGAACGTACATACAAGAACTTGCATTTTTAAAATTCAATCAAAAGCTGAACATGCAACTCTGTGTAAATAAAAAGTGAAAATGAAAAGGATTGCTCAAATAGCACAAAAAGAAATATGAGATTCGGAAGCATGGCTGTGCTCTAAAACACAAATTTGTTGTTATCGGCTGCCAAAGCTGTGGAAAATGAGTCCAATAATCACCTCCATTAAATTCAGCATTACAAAAGAAAAAAATTTTTTTTGTCAGATAATAAAATATATCCTATGTCTCCGAAGATGTGTGGCGTTTTCGTTTCATACTACTTCAGCTCTGCGAATGTTTGGAATGTTTAAACTCTCCTATCTCTTCATTCTCAATTGTACCAGAAAGTCTTTAATATTTTTCTTTTTAAAATCTCATACGAAATGCTGAACTATAAAAAATATTTTTGCAACCTCCTTCATATGGCTCAAAAATTACGTTCAGTTCGCCATCGGAGGCGGAGGCAGTCGGAGTGCTTGCAGGCATGCGCTCGTCTCCGTTACTACTGTATATCACACATTCCAAGATAGCGAACATATATCACAAACATATTGGCGATTCACAGCTCAGTTGCGAGTGAGCAGTGGTCGGGGTAGGACATGTATTTAGTGTGTAATTACTGTGTACTTAGTCTCGATACTTATGAAATTATTTTTGGTACATGTACTTATTCATTACGCCTAATTACTCATTACGCAATTGTTCATTAAGCAATTAACGTCTAATTACCCCCTACGGATCAAGAAACCCAGTACTGACTGACTCCTCAAACCTTCTAGTCGAACCCTACATCCCCCTTTACCACCACCCCAAGGCCCTTCTTACCTTCCAAACCTCGTCAGTTGTGTTTCGGCAGCCGATGGGTGAACATGTGAACTTAGTATGTAATTACTTTCTTGGTATATATAATTAGTCTTGGTACTTACTCTCGGTACTTATTCATTATACAATTACTCATTACGCAATTACTCATTATACAGTTACGTCTAATTACCCCTTATTACCGTCTATGGGTCTCGAATCAATGACTGAACCTACGCCCCCTTACCCAGCCTCCAACCCACCAGGCTTCCTCGAAAAATTTCTAAGTCCTACAAATGTCGCTTGGGCGCTTTTCCGACCAAAAGGGTACTTTCCATCAGGTTTCCATCAAGTTACAGCCAATCACAGTACACCTCAGTAAGGGTGGGAGAACCCACCAGCCAACCACAAATAAGTGCAATTAAAAACAAGAAATAAGTGATCAGAAATAACATACACTCTACGCCATTCAAAACATGTATAAATAAAATATCATATTCATATTTTTGTGTGCATTGCTTCGCATTTTGGGACGCGAATACTAGAGACCGTTCTCCGTATTTTTAGTTTCTATAGGTCACTGTTTTTAAATCATTCACTGTAAAAGTATTTACTGTTTTTACTTATCGACTCTCAAGCCAGATGCGTTCCAGTGTTATCATTTTGACCTAATTTGCCTCAGTACATTTTCAATAAATTAAGAGCTAATCGTAATTAAAATTTGTCGTAACTGTTTTGAATAAGTCCACAGGCAATCAAACCTGATGGAAAGTAAATTACTGACATAATTACTTAACATATATCTCGACGGTATGGCTGTCTTTGATTGATACATACAAATCTTCTGATACTTCTAATAGTGATAACATTACAAATTTCAAATAACACAATAGCTGAAAATATTGAAAGAAATAAAAAATATTTATAAAAATTAAGAAAAAATTGTTTTTTTTTTAATTTTGTTTTAATGCCTACATATTCCCCCCCCCCCCCGGGACCCTTTTTTTTAACGTATACGCTGTATGTTACGAAGGGGAAATTTTACAAACGAGTAATAATATGTATGTATATACACGTGTATATATAATTAAAAAAGCCTAAATAAAAACCTAACTTCTATTAATCTTCAATCACACAACAAAAATAACATACCTACACCAAGGTCATTTTTGACTGGGGAGTTTTACATTAAAAAAGGAAAAATTAGAAATTAAAATTAAAGCATAATGGCTATAAATATATATAAGATTATTGCTGTAATTCACGGTAGACCTACTTATAATCATTGTCCAACTTCCACCCCGATAATTTTCAGAAATGCAGGCATCCATTTAACATCTGAAGAATTATGTTACTTGACGTAAAAGTATCACAAATATTAAATGTCAAATTGAAGATGTTTAAATTCACTCATATAATGGTAATGATTGATCCAAACGAGATTCTCAGCTAAAGCTAGTGGATGGGTAGATAGAAATAGCCGGTTCTGAGACAGGGGGTTTCGGGTGATGCTCGAGATGCTCACCGCTGCCATCGTGGATGACGTCACGCGACATTTACCTTGACCTTTATGTGACATGATCAACACTATTTGAGTCTCAAATTCCCCTAAATGTCTCATTCTTTCTCTAAATTTCTCTTTTTTTCCTCAAAATTTCCCATATTTCCCTCGAAAATTGCAAAAGTTTCCCAAAGTGTATTTTATATATTTTTCTATTTCCGCTGGTATTGGCAGGCTCTTAAAATACACCCCCCTCCTTCCCATGAATATCTTTTTTCTCGAAAAAAGCACTGACTTATCAATTCACCTCCATGACTCCATTTTTAAAGAAATTTTAATGAGTCAAAAGTGAGCAAAAAAGCATATGTTTATAAATAAAAATTATGAATTTAGTTTAATTTTTTTAACAATTTAAAATTTAGTCACGAATATATTGAGCGATATATCTGTGGAGTCTTATATTTTAAGACAAATTCATTAATGACGTCAGAATCAGTGATACCACACCACTGTCCAACATCATATTGGGTTTTACTGTAATACTTACGCAGTGTGGGATTAGAAAGGTAACTATATCAAATGATGTGTTTATGGCCATGTATAATTTCAGTATATGTAATTTCGAATACGATGTTAAGTACTTCTATGTTTATAAACATAATTAATTAAATTCATTTCTTTTATTTTAATTATTTTAATTTTATAACTGATAGCCATAAGTATATCAAGTAACATATCTATGGTCGAGTATTTTAAAGAGGAATTTGAATATGACATCAGAATCGTTGATTACCTGCCTGCCTATGTCAGTTGCCAGATTGGATTGTTTAGGATTACTGCATCACCTTACCCAGACAGCTGAACGGCTGAACATCCCAACCGCTGCATACAAGGTGAGGCCCTAGGCGCGAATCCGTGATTACGTAGATATGCTAGTTAAAATCAAGAACACTGAACGAGCCACAAAAATTCCTGGGTTCCATACAATATGTATTAGAAAAAAGTGTACGGAAGTTTATAAAGAGGGTGCAATTACAAAAAACGGTGTTATTTTCGGTTCAGGTAATATTATTCAAATTGCCTACTTTAAAACGATAACAACTCAAGTAACACATTTCAGTTAAAATGATATAAAAAACTTGAGGTAACATAATAAATATGGCTAGCAAATATATATTTCTTTTTAAATAAATTGTAACATTACATAATATTTTTACATTTTAACAACTGATATATAATTTGTGTGGCCCCAGGGTATACCTGAATTAATAGTTAAACAAAATTATCCTTGTTTTCTGTTTTCTAACACAACCGCATAAATATAAGATTAAAAAGAGTCCAAATGGGGCATGTACATGCATGATACATAACAACATAAGAATGCTGAATCGTATCTGTCAAGAATGCTGAATCGTATCTGTCAGGTTTACTGGTAAACTGGTGAATCTGGAAGAATCCCCAAGCTGAAGGTAGTTATGAGAGGGGCATGGTGTCTCGGCTAACGGATTACACCCGATCCGACTCTTTTACTTTAGGCTTCCATTTGCAAAAGGCCCAGGGACAGCAACCCGAAATCCAGATTCTTCCGCGAACCACTCTTTAAGAAAACTATTTCACTTATATATGTAGAAATAGCGAAACAAAAATAACACGAGAATGAAAACAAACATTAAACACGCCCTTAATACTCACCAACAGCTATATTCAGTAAAAATATAACGACATTATGTAGTAAAAATTTTGTGAATATTAGGATATAGAAATTCTGAATAGTTACATGGCTGGAAAATTCTTACCAAAAGGAAAGGGACAAAATCAGCACATTTCAATACTGGGTCAGCAATCTTCATTATGCCAAACGTGATACTAAACATGCATATACTTGCCACTTAGAGATACATAGTGATCGCAAGAACGATCGTAGAGCAGTGAAACAAAGATATGGTGTACCAAGATTGTTCAATAATAGAATTGGATCCAAATAATACTACTAAAATACTCTTACAGTTAATTATGATACTGCAGCCTTAATTTTCAATGTAGAGAATAGAAGTGCCAACTAAAATGTCATAATTTATTTTACCATATTAAAACCGACCAAGGACGAAGTTTTACAAACTAAATTCCAGAATCTTTTCTTACATAATTTACTTGAGATAAAAACTTGTCCTTTTAATTGTTATTTTTAAATTATTCATTATTGACTGCTATTTTGGAATGACAAACTATTTTACAATAATTGTCCAACATTGCACATCAGATGGAAATGAAAACCAGGAACAAGCTTTACAAAAAAAAAATGAATAAAACTTACCAAATGATAGGGAAGAAAACATGGTTATTACCAAACAATGTGTGCCAAAAAATTAAGACTGCACATTACATACTATGCAATGACGAGTTTTTAAACATAACTATAGTACATGATGCAGTCAGGAGTCAATCAGCAGGAGTGAATCCGCAGGAGTCTGTCTGCAAGAGTCAGTCTGAAAGAGACTGTTTACAAGAGTCAGACGGTAGAAGTAGAGTGTATAAATTTGTGTATACTTGAAGACGATGCAAGCCACTGGCGATGTGGAATCGAGTATGTCATGTATGACTACATACATACCTTCAACTACTGTGCCCAAAAATGACATGGAAAACAATGCGGTTACTATGCCAAGTCCTTCAGTAATCGTTGCAATGCGCAGCTACATGAGAAGAGTAGCTGTTTGAAGTGCCCATCTCATTCTTTTCTTAGCTGCTATAAATGTTCCAAACAGTTCACTCTACCTGATAACTTAAATAAACACATCAAGGCTAATAAATGTAATGTTCTTTAGCCTGCTGAGAAACAGTATGAGATGACTTCGTTACCTCCTGTTAATAAACTACATAAAATGTTCGTAGACGACGAGGGAACTCGCATGATGAAGCATTACTACAATGACCCCATGCAGTTTATGTAAGATGTTACAATGAAGGAACACAAGATCTGCAAGGGTTCGTCTACTGGGAGCCAGCAAGTGATGTCGCCTATACCCCTGCTGCATTGATGGGTACTTTTTCCACAGACAGTTATGACGGGACAGGTAATTCTAATGGCGGAATGAGAGACCTACGAGGCATGATAGAGTCGGTATGTATGTAACGTACACTTGCAAGATGTTCGCGTGAAGTCGACAAACTTCAAAATAAACAGTTGTCAGCTCTAAATACTGATGATAACCATGAGACTCCTACAAAGAAACGTAGACTTGATATTGAGGATAAAACAAGAGGTGAAGGCGATCATGAAGATAGCAGTGATGATAGTGACTATGACGATAGTGTTGATGAAGTATCTGATGAGAAAGATGATGATTATCTCGACGTTTCCACACATTTCACCAACGAATTTCCTTCGGCAAGTGGTGTGAAGAAGGCAGAAGGAGTCAAGAACGCTATTTATGTATTTTCCGAAGACCCAAATGACCTTGCTGATGGACTCAGACACTTTCTTGAACTGCAAAAACGCGAGGATTTCTAACACATCTTTGAGATAACTTCAATCATCCAGATGAACTGAAGGATCAGGGTTATATCAGATAAGACTTTTGGCTGCTATCCATGATCTTTAAACATCTGAGAATATAATGATCGAATGCACAAACTAATTAGGAAGATAGAATGTATATAATAAGTAAATAAATTAAATTAATGTATACATAGTAACGTGTATTTATTTTCTTATATAGTCCCTTTTGCTTCTCTGAAAGACCTATTAATTCAGTGGTTTAAACAATCGATTGCAGGAATCTGTTTTAGATTAAATTTATGTGAGCATGTGCAGGAGGAGGTCTATGTGTTATTTTCTTTTAACGCATTGACAATAAAACTACTAGCTTTTACAAAAAAAATATACACACATTATGTTGGAAATGAAACAAAAACTGATGTCAATTTACATACTTTGCGGGTATGGACCTCGTCGTCATTCAGTATAGGCCGATAGCAGGCGGCATAATCAAGAAATTAGCACCCCCTAGGAGTTGAAAATAGAACCCAATATGGAGAGTGATGAAAGCACCACCTATACATTAAAGCATAAACAAATATGGCTATCACCTGATGGCTTTGACAAATGAAGTCTCATATGGCTGGCATGAAATGATAGACCATAAGTAATTGGAATACGAGGTGAAGATGTTATGGTGGTAGTAATGAAATCTAAGATGACTGACATGGAATAACAAAGCATGGATAAAATTCAAGATGGTTGGCATGGAAATACTGAGTATGAAGAAAAGTATGCTAAGCAAATGTGGACTCCAAGATGGTCTGCCGAGCATACGTGAGAGACAATGAGAGCTCGCCTGGCAGCTAAATCAACAAATTTGCACTACCTGGGGGGTAAATTGGTCATTTACACTAGCACCACCTTAGTATTAAAGATTAAACAAATGACAAAAGAAAAACAATATGGTGGGTGGAGTGCATTAGACAGAATGAGTAATAATGGTGAGGAGGTAGAGGCTTGCCGACTAATTACCCAATGAGAAACATTGCTGGGGAGAAGTATGTTAATTTAATGCGATTGATTGGAGAGGGGTCAATCGTCTGCTGGATGCGGTGCGGAGGGGACCTCCGGAAATTTTTAAAATTAATATTTTAATAACAATTTTTTTTATATTATAAAAATAATTTTAATAATATTCTATCAATTATATTTTAAAATAATGTGTTTAAATAAACGTTTAATATTTTCTTTTACCAATTTTTGGTGATAATTTAAATATAATTTTTGGAATTTGTTTGGGATTTGTTTGGTTCTCAAGGTAAAAATTCGCGATGTCAATGTCAAAGGTCAAGGTTACTTGGATCCAATATGGGGGTTGGGTGACATAACAACATGGCGACCAGTTGGCGCATCGGCTCCTTTCCCGAGTCCACTCTATGCCCAAACATTCGAAATTTTAATTTTTTAATAATTTAAAATTATTTTTAAGAATTAGAAATATTTTTTTAATGAAATGTTAATAATTTTTAATAATAAAATTTTTAATTATTATCATATTTAATAATTTTTTATAAATTGGTCGGAAAGTTTGGATTTTTTTGGGATTTCAAGGTCAAAGGTCACTGGGTTATGGACAATGTTCAAGGGAAAGGCCGCCGGCATCAAACATAATGGACAAGATGGCCGCCAGCTGACCGGAATGACAGAATGTGAATGGCGTCTGGCACCTGAATCCCAGCCCCTTATGAGCGACTCCCCCGAATTATACTACTCATACGTATTCGTATTAATTCCAATATGGCATCGGGACATAGGTATGCATTCACTGGCTCTGATATCACAGTTGAATCCACTAAAAAAAAAAAAATGTATATATACACCCATAGACAGTCAACACAGTATATCAAGATTTGTAAGTATTATAAGTTAAAGATAGAAAATATAAAATTCTTAATTATGTATTATTACCTAAATTTGAACCCTTTTTGGAAATATGAATTACTATCGAAGATGCATCATGCCCTATAGCCATGTGTGAAAAGCCACCAATGCGTAATTCCTGTATAATGCAATATGACATGTGGCACATGCGGGCAGGTAATCAACGATTCTGAAGTCATATTCAAATTCTTCTTAAAAATACTCGACCATAGATATGTCACACGATATACTTAAAACTATAAATTTTAAAAATAAAGAATTAATTATATAACTTACAATTATAAATTATATTCAAACTATAAATGGCCATAGCCATATCATTTGCTATAATTACCTTTAAAACTACTTAATGCAAAGGTGTTACTATAAAATCCAATATGATGTTGGACACTGGTATAGACGTCACACAAGAATTCGTCGTAAAAAATACGACTCCGCAGGTACGTCGCTTCAGAAATTTGTGTTTATAATTTTTAAAATATTGAGAAATTATACTGATTCATTTATCTTACTTACAAATTGATGAGTCGTTGCTTTTTTTCGGGGAAAAAAGATAATCATTGGAGTTGTATTTTAGAAGACTGTCAAAATCAACGGAATGAGAAAAAAATATAAAAATAAATTTATGGGTAACCTTTGCGAGTTGAATGGAAATTCAGGAAATTTAGAAGGTAAAGGGGAAATTTACAAAAAAAAAATATGGAAAATTTTGGGGTGTTTGGACTAAAATAGTGCTGATGAAGTCATATAAAGGCCACAATTGATGTCGAGGGACGTCATCCAAGATGGCGACGGTGTGTTTCATGAGCCTTACATCTAACCGCCTGTCCCAGAACCTGTTATTTCCATCTACTTGCGTCTGGTTAGTTAATGAGCGATTTAACACATTTGTCCCTTTCTTCTGGGGTGTAGATCAAAGATGACAACCCAATTTATCAATAATCCATGACTACGTGTCTAATTTGTGATCAAATATCCCTGATGTATCTCTCTATGTAAGTAACTGGAATTGTTTTACAAACTTTCATTTAGCCTCACTCGTTAGAAATGGTGAAAATTTGTAAGATAACACTGACCAACTTCCACATATCCGATCGACAAACGTAGCTCCGATGACAATTTGATTATATCTTTATCTCTACCCCTCTCTATCCATTTATCTATCTATGTCTCTCTCTCTCTCTCTCTCTCTCCTCTCTCTCTCTCTCTCTCTCTCTCTCTGCAAGTGTTCCAGAGCCCTTGTACAGACACACGACCTGTAACAACTTTGCAGCACATGGCAAGGCAACTGGGTCGGCAGAAATGTGATAGACTGCAGAGTGTGATAAGCTCTGGTTTATGAAACACCGAGGTATGCAGGCGCGAGCCATTCCATCACTGCTGAGTTCCGGAAGCCGCTCGAGCACGAGCTACTATAGTCTATTCCACGAACCAGTGCGCTTTTTTTCTTCAGGGTGATAAATGTAGTCCTGGGGACAGTTGTTTCCATAGCATAATTGTTTGTGTTGACATATTGGGCGGGTTGGCGAGTCTGCTGAGTGTGGTTTTGTGAACATAATCTGTTGCACAGGAAAACACTGCTGCTGCCATGTAAACAACTGTATACAGTGAATACATTCTCAACTGTTAAAATAAAGTGCACTCTTTCGTGGAACAGGCCATACAGCCGGCGGAGTTTTCCGTTCGGTCCGGGACAGGAAGCCAGAAGAAATCTGTGTTTGTTGAGCAAAAACGGAAATTCAGCCTGTCCAAAATTGTATTAAAATTTATTAATAATGTAGGAATGGTTCTGATTTCGGCCTAAGTGACTGCCTTAGAAGAGTTCTGTCAGAATTCTAATAATTAAAGTGCAGGCCGTCAATATTGATTGTTAAAAGTACTTGATGACAAAAGCTAATTGCTGAACTGATTACTTTTGTTCTGAACGTTAATCTGGTGATACCTCAGGACAAACTTCTATTTAAGGAATTGGACTGATCGCAATCAAGTGGGAAAAAAAACTAGTTACGTGCTTCTTCTGGAAAGTAGATTTCTAGATAAACGATAAACGAGAAGTATTAAAAACTTATCCGATTACAGTAAAACTACTTCTAAAGCGAGAAAACAAAATGAGAAACTCATGATTTAGAATAAGCATTTAACAATCACACTAACATACACATGTCGTGCCTTGCGGATATCACATCAAAATTTATTAATGTAAAAAAATCAAAAAATGTTAACTGCCGCTACCGGGAATAGAAACTGGGTTCCCTTTGCTCGAACTTCCAGTACTTAAAATGTTCTTGACATATAATGGCTGAATATGGCGCCTTGCTTTGAGAATGGCATTTTGAAAAATGTGAGTTTACATAGTTTCCTTTACGTCTGAAGAACTCGAAAAAGCTTATTTATAGTAATAAATAAATACCAACACCCCACTTTTTTAATTTTTAAGCAGTCACATTGAATTCTTCTAAGGCAATCATTTGGGCTGATAAAAAAAATATTGTTTTACGTTTTAGTAAATATAAAAAAGAACTTTAAAAACAACATTTTTAAAATTATGTTTTAACTTGTTTCTTCACAGAAATGGACTCGACTGACGGGCATAGTAGAAACACTAACCTAACAAAAAAGAAAAGCTTTAACTTTCTTGTCAGAATAAAGTTGATATTATAGCGCAAGCTCCAAGCACAGACTACGTAATATAAAACATGAAGAAACGTGGACTTCTAGATTTAGGGTATCATATGAAAATTATTTCACATACCAATTCACTATAAAGCAGAACACTTGACAAACTCGAATTGGTGCTTTCTCTATGAGTGAGAAATGATTCTGCTTATAGAAAAGATTTCAGTATATAAATATCCAGTGTTTTCTTGGACCGTTTCTTTCTATACGTCTCCTTTCTTGACTTTTGCACTCAGAGTTTGATTGCGCTAGAATTTAAGATAAATGATTATACACCCTAACCAGTTCGCATTGTAATACAACTCACTGCTAGTTTTGACAGTCTTATACATACTCGAGAGAGAGAGAGAAAGAGTGTGTGGGAGGGAAAGAGAGAGAGAGAGAGAGACTCCCTGTACACATTTCAGTACCTGGTAAATAGGTTACGTAAATATATTTTTTTTTTGTTTTAAGTTTCCTTTTACTGTGTAACTATAGTTGCGCCGGCCTAAGAACGAACTTGGCTCCGCCTACTCAAGTGAAAGAGAGAAGACAGAACGACTTGTAAAGCACCAACCACCAACCAGCTGGCAGGCGGGCAGACGAATCTGCAGGCACTCTCTCCCACCTGTCGTACAACCGTCGTCCAATTGTTTCCTTTCCCGGGGAGAAGTGGCACAACATTGGCAGAGATCCCAAGTCCTGAGTTACAGCGGCGCTAAATGTACTGTTACGAGCGCAGCCCAACGCATCAGGCACGGACGGTCCGGCGCTGTGGAAGGGGGAGGGGGCTAACTCTCGATCCTCCTCTCCCTCCAGGCGGTCTGCTTCAAGCAGCCGGGAAATGATTGACAGCTGATCTGGCTAGCGTCACAGCCCCCCCCCCCCCAAATCCCTTCTTCCTTCCAGCCGGAGAAGCCAATGACTTTGGAGGACGCACAAGAATATTCTGGGAACTAGGGCCCTCCGTGCAACGCGGCATTTAGAGAAATTTCTGGACGATGACCTACAACTCTCTAAATATCGCAGCGGCTCCAGGGTCGGGAGTCTTTTAGTAGAAGTATTTTGCTGAAAGCGGTTATCGGGCGAAGTCGAGTGCGACGAGCGACATCGGTGAAGAGGACTTCGACGACGGGAGATTGCGAGACGACGGCGGAAGAGGTGTTTGTGGTGTGAACGGACGAGAGGGCGTGAAACCCGACGAGTGAAGGCTACTGTGTATGAGGGTGCTCGGAGAACTCTGGAACATTGCGGACTGGTGGGATCTGGACTAAACTGAGGTGAGACTGTATGAAATATGTAGAGACCTGCTAAACTTCACAGTACTGTACGTAAAGGAGACAGCGTCGCTTCTCCATTGGCTACTGCATAGATGTGGAGTCATTTCCATTTTGACTGAACTCCACGTGTTTGGGGCACACAATTGTAAAGTGTTCATTTATTGGCGCAGAGTTACCCAGGGCGTGTCACGTGAAGTATGGTATAGTGACAAACGTATAACAAAGATACACGTGTTTCAAGTTTAACGTGTCCCCAAATAATAACGCAATTTTTGCATGTCTCTAAAAATATGTGATACGGACTTTATTGTTGATACTGGAACTGTGAAATATGAACATATAATTTATAAAGTAACTAGATTACCCGTGCGACTTCGTTCGCGTGACATTTAGGACTGCGGCCTCACTTGAATTATATCTACTCACTGTGGCCCCACTATTGGATTCTCTAGCCACTGAGTTTCTGCGGCTCCACTATTGGGTTGAGAAGGAAGACTTAAGTTACCTTATTAGCCTCCCTTGGATATGGAATTTACAATAGTCATTCACGATTAAAAGAGAAATGAAGATCTTTTGGTGTGTTAGCGAGGGAACATAGGTATGTATCTGCAGCTATTTAACTGTGCAGCTGTATAAGAGCAGCGTGAATTCCCGGCGGGGTAATGCACAACAGGAACGAGATATGGCGCCGATGGCACCAGAACAATAATGGGCCGGCCAGAGAGAGGAGGGCGATCCAGACCTGGAGGAGAGGATGGGGTAGGGGGAACGGCACAATACAGATGAATAATTACCGGTTAAGCCTGACCTCACTCCTCGCTCCCGCCCCCCACCCCCCACCAACATCCCTCCCGTCGCAAAACCGAAACCAGAACACACAGCGCTGACCCGCTGGCCCGCTAAATTGCATCACGCCAGTCACCAGAAACCGAAAAACACATTTTTTTTTTTTAGTAATCACGCGCCGGTTTGCGAAACTCGATCACCCTCTGCATAAAACGCGGAATACCAACTGAGTTCACATGCTGACCGTTGTACGACGTCCCGTGTTGATTTTTACCCTTCGGATTGTGTTGATTCATCAAATATCCGTGTATTTACGGAAATTTTTTAAGGAAACGCAGTGTTAATATACGTAAACGCGATACGTTAATGACGGCAAATGGATCTGAGCTCCATAAATTCGAAAAATTTAAAAATATAAAAACAGTCTATGTTTCGGAACCGAACAATGCGCAGTCTAAACGAGGATTTCGTTGCCACTGTAATCAGAATAACGTTCGTTTCTGAGGCAGTTATGATATCTATCCCTGTTAGATCTATTACTCTAAACATTAAAAGAGTAACAATATACACATGTTACAGTTAGACACACTCAAGACACTAACGTCATTAAAAACTGTAGAAGTTAAGAATTTCTTATTTCTAAAAATATTATATTTGCTACTTAATTTGTCACATTAAAATAGTAGGTGAATGGTAAGTTCCAATGATAGTAAACCTTTTTATTCGGGTTCAAATTTCGCTGGAGAATATTGTACCTTTTTTAAAAATATATTTTCTGTACGCAGTTACACATAAACTTGGAAACATCTTCGTAATCACTGTCCTTTCTTTTTTTAAGCTCGAAGTGCCGGAAAACTAAGTAGCAATTTTACGGGGAAACTTTACCAATTCACGGAAGGATCTGCAAAATTTACGTAAAAATCCCGTATTGAGAAAGTAACTTTTCCGTTATTTTACTACGAGTTCTGGAGAACTTTTTACCAGAATTTTTCCTTAAAACGAAGGACATAAAAATGTAGTAATTTCAAACACCAGCTCAGCACTTTAAGTTTTAGCACCTTAGCATATTTCTTGCAAACATTGCCCTTACGTCAACTGGCAGTGTCTACGAGGCCAGTGAATTTCAGAAATTATTTCTGCGGCATGATAAACTTCAAACACGTTTCGACCATTGTTCCTTTTATGATACAACAGTTTTTTACATTAGTGGACGAATCTTTAGCCGTTAATAAACCACGAGAAATAGTGTGAACATTGTGCAAGTCAATTTGAGTGTTGGAGGAGGGGAGGGGGCATGCTAGGGAATTGCCCCTCTCGTAAAATTATCCCTTTGGCTCACGTAAGAAAAATTATTTCGCTGCTAAGAAAAGTTATTTCTCTCTCTCCCCCCCCCCCCCCACCTGTTTTTCCAGAAGTGTAATATTCCGTGATAATACCATTAAATGTTTAATACCCGTCGGATTTGTATTGGTTTATAATATTTTAATTTATTTCATCCCTAGTAGGTTGCCACCCTTCACTTAGGACTGAACGAAAACGCTTAGCTACAAGAAAACACGACCCCAAGGTCGCACATACAGCGGAAAAAAAACCCTACTATTACTTTATTACTTTAGGTATTGTAAACGACTTAAAAGGAGCTTAAATTTAAAACGTTGTTGTAGCTATCAATCGTTTGACATATCATAGTGTGCATAACAAATCTCCAAACGTCTAGAGTTCACAAAAGAATTTGTCCCCCTCCCTCGGCAAAAATGTTTAATTTGCACCCCGAATGTGACCTCATGGCGCGCAAACAATACCAACAAGTATGTTACCACAGCAGAAAGTAATGAATAAACCTTTTTAGCACCATCATGTAAAGAACTGAGAAGTGTACGCTTCTGCCAAATGGAATCACAAGTTCACCTAGTACTAGTAATGATTCAACTCTAGCCGTTACTTAGTAGCTTTTTTTTTTACTCCAGCAAGAAAGGGGTACATTAATCACACATACAGTTCCACCATCCATGTAGCACCAAAGCAAACTGCAGAAAAAGTATCATTGCGTTGTTTTGTGGAATTCAATAGGCAAATTGGAGGGTCCCTATATGACATTATTTTCAAAATTGAAACCAGCTTACGCTCAAAAATATATTAATTTTCCTGCAGGTTTTATTTATTCAGACTCAAAATTCATCCAACACTGACAAGATCAACTCTGTGTCAAATACATGAGCAATCAGCTTACCATCGGCCATTATTTCGCAAATATATTCGCTACACTCCCGGTATCCGGCCGTGCTTTTTGGGCTTGCTGCGGCGCCTATAGTTATTTCTTTATTTCGACTTTATATATACTGGCAAAGTTAAGGCTTCAGTGCCTTCTCTTACACGTGTCCAGGTATAACATAGTGTACATTTACGTAAACATAAAGAATAAGAAAAAATGCTTGCATTAACGAGAGGCGAAACAGAAATATGACAGCTCTAATAGCAGTAAATCTGAAAATGATCAGTGGTTTCATAATATGTACATATCTTGAGCAGGACTAGAGACAGTGCAATGTTTAAAGAAAAAAGAAAAATTACGATAGCACAATAATATTGATCTACAATAACACAAAAATATGTTTCATAATCCGGATTACCAATCATAAATATAAATGTCCATAACCTATAAAGTACTTGAGAGGAAAACAATACATTGAATCTCAGCTCATTGAAATGAATAAACAGGTCTACAGTATAATAAGCACTTACATATAATGAAAATTGAATGCAGTAAAACATTAAAATAAATTGACGAATGTTCAGCAATAATTTGTACATTGATTAAAGTGAATGTACAAATAAATAGGTTTAGATAAAGTATACAAATATATAAGAAAAAAATATTAAAAAATATTAAAAATACTGCGGAATAATGATGTGTGTGTGTAGAATCATCGGAGGATAGGATATTCTTAATGTACTTGGCTACAATGCTCTAAAAATTTGTTGGTTTTGTCGAGTTCCTTACTTCTACGGGGAAATTATTCCACGCTCGTGCGACAGAGACCATGAAAGAATTTGCATATACCTAGGTTTTGTGAGCTGGAGTATTTATGAGAGATGTATTTTTAACACGCGTAATAGATTTCTGAAACGACCAGGAGTTTTTGGCGTGGCGTAGAGAGTTTATGTATATCGTATATAGAAAAGGGTTCAGCGGGGCTTAGGATAAGCGGAAAGAGTAAAGGAATAAGACAATTTCTTTCTCATTACTTAACGAAGTTGTTGAAGGGAACCGGGAAAATGGCGATGATCTGTCTGCTACTCAAGAGCCATAATCTTCGGCACATACCATTAGGCTGGAACTTCGTACGTTGGTTTTCCCCCGCTCTCTTGGCTGGCAATGGTTGACTCGTCAAATAATAATATAAAAACTTCGCCCTTCCTCACACAAAATTGTACAACTAACCGCCATGACCAGGCGAAATGGAAATGTCGTGACAGCTACGATGCATTATTATTTTATTTCCCAGATAAAACACGTCCAAATGTTTTATCACATTTTTTTGCATTACGATAGAATACAAGTCATCACTCGAAGACTGCTGCTTCAAATAATAAAATGCCTCTTGTTTATCGCTTTATGTTAATAGTCGATCCTAGGAACGACTTGGAGGGTGCTAGAAAGTCTTAGGCTCGACTTGGAGGGTGGTAGGCAGTCCTAGGTTCGACTTGCAGGGTGCTAGGCAGTACTAGGATCGACTCGGCACAATGCAATTTTTTTCCAGTACCTCTTCAGTTTTTAAAAGAGCTGTGGGCCTTTCACGAATTTTTTTTTACAATGCCGCTATCAACGTTACAAATGGATTATTCTCCTTATTGCACTTAAACAGAGGTAGTGTTAATGTGCGTGATGATAGTCGTGTACATGAAAGTCAGTAAATTACAAACGACACCGCCGTGCCAATAATTTTGGATATTGTGTGAAAGCGTACCATAAAAAAAAACCTCGCCTATGGAGCGTGAGTTGTGACAGCCCTGTCACAGCGCCGCTTGTCAGAAAGATATCGCACTTCCCAGCATCGTGGACACCCCTACACGAGCACTTCCCCCCCCCCCCCCTTCATGGATGAGCGAAGAGTTGGTTGTCCGACTGGTCAGATAGAGAGTTCTATTCGGCGCTGTGTGGTTGTACAACAGTGTTGCTGTTTGGCTAGTGTCCGCCTGGTGGGGCCCGCAACCCACAGCGCATGGTATACAAAACAGGTTTTGAACCAGCTGGAATCGTCCCTTGAGCAGTAAACACCCCTATAGAGGTCACTCACCTCCTGGCAGGGGTAACTTCCTCCTTCCCAGTTTTAACCCACCGATTACTTTGCTAATTGGACCAATTATTTGTTTTAGAGAAAGAGCTTTTCATAGCAGCTTTAATCGTCTTATATTTACGCTAAACATAAAACATTCATAAAATACAACAAAATATTTTGTTCTTCAGGGACAGCAGTCATTGCATTATTCAACAGGAAATTCATATTGTGTGCGTCACACTGCACAACGGGGTCTGCGAAGTTGTAGGTAATGCCTGTGTGCTACACTTTAATTGTATATGCTGTTCACTGTTAACTTAGCACTTTCAAAATCAACTCTTAGTGTACTGTATTTATTGTACACATATTTGAGTTGGTGTGTTTAATAAGCTGTGCAGATATTTAATGCTCACATAGTTCTCACATATGGCGGTGAGCGCTCGTCGTGTATCTTTGAAAAGAGATGTATTAGATTTTTTTTAATACACTGATCTCTGTAACGACTCGAAGTATTCTTCTACTCTTTGTAGCGAAACATTATTATAGTGTCTTCCAGGACATTAACTGTAAACCATCAAGACGACGGTCTTTTAAACACGAGTTACGTTGTTCAGTATTAGTTAAAATGATGTAAATAATGCCTGCCTTTATCTATTCGAATGTTCCAGGCTCTCAGTTGTGAAAGAGCAGTACAGGAAGCTAGATTTCATTGGTATTTGAAAGTCTCATCGCAAATATAAAAAGAACACTTGAAAGGTATGCAGTCTTGCTAGTGCAAGGCGGACATTTTTACCACTCCTGTGGTTGATGTTGAACCATGGGTGTGTGCTCCATTTTCTCCCGTGGTTTTAGAATCGTTTACCGTCCGAGACGTGCACTTTTAGCCTCCGTGTTGAAAAACGTAAGTGTTCATTCATCCAATAAAGAAAAATGGGGCTTGAAACTTTGGCCACGTAACTGAAGGTAACACCTACAAACCCTTCTATTTTTTTCCGAAGTTCCTGTATTTGAATTTACGAGCTAGAAGTTATCCTGGAAATACTTATTTCAATAATTTTCACACCTAAAATAGCGAAGTTCTGAAACGGTAGCGTGACAAATCGAAATCCTTCAATTTCATTTGAAATCTATCTTTGTGTAGGTCTGAAGCTACATAACTGCAACCTAGAACTTTGTACACTGCTTGGTTAGTTGGCAGGCACCACAAGAAAGGACCTAATGTATAACTACACTTCATTGGTCTATTAAGAGCTAACTTAAGATATGCAAGTGCTTCTATCCGCATTGTGATATCCACAGAGAATTTTCTGGGGTTCACACAGAAATTATTATCAAATACATCCTCAAAAAAAAAAAAAAAAAACTTGTCACTGAGCTTATGGCACATGTCTCGGCAATTCCGTAGGTCAATACACCTCCGGCTTGTTTTTCACATAAGGGTCTGAAAATAATCACCGCCATCCCCATGACAAGCGGCTGTTGGGAAAGAAGTGTGTGAACGAAGTAACTTCAACGTTATCGGTATCGCCTCATTAAGATGATCACGTTCACCTGTCTCAAATAATTTGCAAGAGTGAATATTCCTCCACCGAAGACCTCCATAGAGTAAGCCGGTTTGACGTATCTGCTACTCAGTTATATAGGATTTTCGTGGTTAAATGAGTTTGTGAGAGCCCAGCAATTGATATAATTTTCTGCAAATTTTGTATTCTTCCTAAATATATAAACATTAACATCGTCTAGGCTTCATTCACTTTATTCATGCACCGATCAAATTTAACTGCGAAATTTCTAGGAACGTATTAGTGTTAATAATAAGATAAGTATTACACTAATTTGTTAAAACAAACAGAAAAGGACATTAAATAAATTCTATATCTTCAAATTTAAACTTAACATTCTGAATGGTACACTAAGACGTGGAACTAATTTTCATAAATAGCTATTATTTTTATATGGGTCATGTCAGCTACTTTAACCGTCAAAATGCCTGCAGTTCAGGCCAGTGATTTTTTATTAAACGTTTATTCGAAAATTGCTCAGTTTACCGCGAACCGACCATACGGTTTCATATATCGGATGCTGTAAAAAATAAATAAACTGTAAGAGATTTTCTCAGCGTTTTTCGAGATATTTTCTTCGCCCGACACCAGGGTCTTATAAAGCAACTTCTAAGAGTTCACAAGTCTACAGTTCGCTGATTTGTAGCAACAAGTCATGAAACACAAGCTGAGAGACGAGATTTATAAAAATCCTTTCTAATTCTACACAAGACCAATTCCTATTCGAGCTCCTTCGCCACTGTCGCATCGAAAGCATGGAACAGCCTGCTGACTAAACACAGAAGTATTGAAAGTGTCAGTCAGTTTAATAATACAGTGAATACGTACTACCATAGTTAACCCGGTGGATGAGGGGATGGAATTGACATTTCGTGAAGTTGTGTTGTGCATGTGTGCATATGTGAATAATGAATGAGTGTGTAAGTGAATGAGGGGGAGAGGAATTAAATTGTATATTTTGTTTGTTTAGTATTAAGTTATACTTATAAGTTTTAATATATAATTTTAATGTTTGAATTTCTAGAATGTGTAAGTGTATTATGTTATGGCGCCAGTGTAATATTAGGCGACTATGACTTAACTGCACCTTCAAGCCGGGAATAAATAAATAAACAATAAATTCTGCAAGACAGTGAACAACTGTGAACCTTCATGGTATCGTAAATCACGATTTTTTTTTTGTTTTACTATCCAATGATACTGCCCACCGTTTCCCACCAAATATTGGCCTAATACAGTTTGAAGCGTTTTTTCTGCTGACAAACTTTAAAACCTGTTAGCTCTATTTTGAAGGAACCCTGTTACTTCGCTTGAAACATTTTCAAACTGTCTAGTACTTAACCTGAATTTCTCTTTCAATCACAAATCGTTGACTATTACAAACTTGTTTCTTGTCAAGTACCTGCATGGCTGTCTTACATTTGCTGCATTGTCTTCGTTATTCACAAACCTCCGTATATTTCAATAATAGCGACCCGCCCCGGCCACGCTTGGGTACGATGTACAAATATGGCGTTGTTTAGGTTTGCAGCAAGTATATAGTACACTAAGTGCTTAAGGTAACTAACATAGGATTAATACTATGTTGTTCACAAAGCCATCGTAAGTGAACACATATTTTTAATCAACTTTTAAAAGACAAAAATCTTTACTGTAGTTCGTCCTTAAAAGATAAACATATGCTGTCGCGGACTTTTTTTTTAGACCTTTTTGATATCTGCAATTCTGTAGTACATCAATTTCGTGTATCTCTTACGGTTTAGTCAGCGCAAGCCATGTAAGCGCCCGAAAAGCTCTTTCCGACTTGATTAGAAAACTTCAACATTTATCTACTACCCTTATTAATGTATTGTATACCTAAACCTTCATCAAGATGGTGAAAACCACATGAAAATCCACCAAGTAGTTTAGAAGCCGGGCGACTTCGTTTTATACTATGTATAGATTATGTAGAGCTACCAATACAAAAAAAAAACACGTGAACCCAAATTAAATCTCAAAAAAATCATTATATTTTCACTGCAGATGCACCTGTAAAAAATGTCTGCTTAGGATCTTAGACTTGTAGAAAATTGATAACAATTGTGGATTTTTCTGTAATACAACTTCAAGTTTGTAAGTTTGTGTTATAGAATTGGTCTACAAGTGTGGAATTTCACGTTTAGTTTCGAGTACTACACTGGTAGCCACCAGTATGCTCATGGTAGATAAAAAATACAAGTATACGATTGACTTGCAACTTGCAGGACTTTTAGGAGTTGTGTTACAACCCCCAAATAGCTCTACGATCGCTTTCGTTTGCCCGTGGCGCCATCGTACGTTCAAGCAATTACCTTACGTTCCCTCTTTTCCTCCCTACTGTCACACCACAGTGACATGTGTTTGAAACTCGAAAAAGAGAAGTCAATTGCAAGTTTTATGTTATTTTATTTACTATATAATGTCGCCACAGGTAAAGAAATCAATTATAGAGCTCGAAAAAAAAAAGGAAGGAAAATTCTTACATCGTCCTTTCCATAAATCCTTTATATGTTCGATACTGCTACTGTGATCATTGCACTGATCTTGGAGTTCACTGCACTTCTTCATCAAAAGTATCAGCAATAAAAGTGTGGGTTCGTATCATTTGCGATTTTTACTATCAGAATGATTGTATTTGAATAAATGGGCTCCACTATGTCGGTCAAAAATTCGTCAGCGAGCATCACAGCAAAGATAGCAATATATTACGTTAAAACTGTACGATTTAATGCTAAACGTTGAAGAATAGTCTAAACCTATCAGTGCAACAATAATTAAGCTTATAAATAATCATAACATTAATATTTTGAGGTAGGCAACCGATGACCGGAGATTTATATTCAAGCAACCACAGAATCTGGAAACGCCTAGGAGAAGTTCACCATTCGCCATAAATTGTATGAGGAGAGTTTCTATAAACTTGTTTTCGGACTGGAGTAACATTACACAAAGACTTTACATACAGCGTTATTTATCTTATGATTTAATTACACGTGTTCATACTGAGATGCCGTGATAAACATCCAAAATGGATTTTCGCTCGACGGTGGCATCGAGACGCAGGTTTGTAAAAAAAAAAAAAAAAAAAAAACAACAACAACAACAACAACAACAACACTACTGCTTAGTTTAGTGTGCGATTTCAATCAGAGAAATACTTTCATTAAAAACTTATATGTTTTACATAAAAGCTATCCAAAAAGTCCCTAATCGTAGGCTAAAGACAAGTTTTCATGATATATCTGAAGTTGCGTCCTGTTATACTTAGTATTTCACACGCTCCTCAAGATCTCATAACTCGCTGTACAAGATGCCTGTTGCGAGTCTGTTCTGTAAGTGAGGGAATGAGATCCTCCACCGTTTCTCATCACTTGAGTGAGTGAAGAGATTTTGGCGGCTCTTAACAGCGAGGTCTTGAGAGCCGATAAGGGTGATTGAAGTGAATATAGAGCGGTGCCGGAATGAAGGGGCGGGGAAACAGGAGATGCCTGAGAAAACCCGCCGACCAACGGCACTGTCCGGCACGATTCCCACTTGCGAAAATCCGGTGACCCAGCAGAGGATTGAACACGGTTCGCTTTGGTGGGAGGCGAGCGTGCTAATCGCTCAGCCACCGTGGCCCCCTCACTCATCACTTGAGGTAGGTTCCTCAACGCGAGGGCGGTACAAGTTCCATGGAGAAGGGGAAAAAAAGGGGGGGGGGGCTCTTGTCCACCCAGTTGTATTTCATTCGAGTGCGGAGGGTTGGGAGAGGCTAACCCCCACCACCCCATAAAATTGTAGTTGCGAGCGCAGCTTACAGCCTTGCCAGAAATTGGCCGATGGGTTACCCCAGTAACTCCTGTGATGATATCCTTTGTTCATGAGCGACAGATTTTAAGTGACTCCACAGCTAAAAACCCAGTGTTGTGAAGTTGGTTTTACGGGGGTAGGGGGGGGGGGCATTCCAAAAGCCTTAATCGAATAATTCGTTTTCCTGGGAATTTACACCAGCAGTGTAATGCGCTAGGGCGCCATTCTGCTGGAACAAAATTGAAGGAAGTCCCCTTACGATTAGGATTCTCAGAAAAGTCTCGTTGGAAAGCATCTGCATGTAACTCCCTATTACACAGTTCCCCCATAGAAGAAGGGCTCAGTCATAGGCTGCACCACACCTTGACACTGCCAGTTTCTGAATGTCCTGAGCCAGCGAGGTTCTCAGAGGACCAGTAAAGCCTGCTATAGCGATGACACAAAAATTTGTCTCATCCGATGACAAGATGTTTTTGACAAAGTGAGGACCACAATTGGCTTCTAACACAACCCACTCACAAAACTGCTGTCTCCGATCACTATCATCCTTGAGTCACTTTTTCCCTTAACCGCAGTTTGTAATGATGTCACTTTAGGATGCCGAGAATACGATGAATTTTGCTTTTACTGTTTCAGCAGACAGAGGACAACAGAATTCACTAGTGCTCTTGAGAACATTTCAACGACAACTCACGCGTACCTTTATCTTTTGAAGTTTCTGGGCAAGTGACACTCGCTTCGACGACAACAGATCCTGTCTGCTTAAATTTCTCGAGCATCTGTCGTACGGTGGTATGCGAAACTGGTGATCACTTGACTGCCTCAGCTAACATCCTTCTGCGCTGACAGGCCATGAGCATGACTTCGAAGCGTACATCTTGGGTTGATATTGTCCTAAAACGAAACAAACGAAATGCATATTAAATTACAATTTATCATATTGTGCGTGACTTTTGGGACATTCTGTATTTTGTTAGCATGTGTGTTGTAGCGTGAAGTCTGCTTGACTTCAAGACACAAAAATACGCAACATTACCAGTAACGACGAATGCAGGAGAACAAAAAAATCTTAAATTATGACTTTACCGTTCTATTAAGCCTAAATAGCAGGTAATGAGACGAAGTGTTACAATAAAAGACACAAGCAGAGGTTTTTCCCGGACGAACCATTCAATCTGAAGCTCATTGTCGATAGGATAAAATGTCATATAATTTGGGTTTTATGTTTTAATAATGTGGTAATGGGCCAAGGTCTTTCACGGCGTGTAAGATAAGTAGTAGGCAAACTGCAATAGTAGCATCAATTTACAGGTATTTTAATTATAATTTGTTTTTAAATAAATCCGCCCATATTTCAGGTCTCTACTTAACACTGCTTACATCTAAAACACGATGACGATGTATGATTGATGTGGGATTCTTATACACTAGCTCCTATATTAATGACAAATATAATATTATGGGAAGAAAATCTCTAGAATGAATATTTAAACTATCTTGTAAGCTGTAAGCTATTCGACTCTCCGAAGCCCGTTACTTCGATGGCGTAGAACTGTCTTGCGAAAGCCTCGTTGCTCGAAAGGTCAAGTCGTGTTACGTTCATGGCGCGGTACTTAACATTCACATTCGCAGCATTTTCATCACCCAGTCTTGTGACATCTCTAGACGTCAAAACAACTAGGCTCTCATGCGCCCATGCGAGCATCTGCTCAGTGAAATTACTTACGAAAGTTCATGGTTATGTGTAAAAATATTTACATGATGCAAGGTCTCTGTTTATGGTGGGATCTGCACCATTTGTGCAACGATTCAGTCAGTACACGTACATTACGAGCAAAGAGTAATTACTGACTACTTAAAAGTTGAACCCTCAACTTTCATGGTAGATGTGTTACAGGCGACGACAGAAACATCTCAAATGCCAACTTATCTTCATCATTTATAAATTATTTAAAAATGTTCTTTGCACCAAAAGCTTTGACCTAAAATGTTTGGAAGATGCTGATCCAGTTATCGTTTGTCATTCTTTAAAAATCTTCATAAGTAAAAAAAATTTCAGTGGAACTGAAACAGTTTTTAATGATACAAATATTTTAAAGAGCTTACAAACATATTTTGTAAACCTGTCACTCATGCATAATTAAAATTAAAATCAGTTTTACTAATACAGAAAACCCACTATCACTACCGCTAAAATTCACTAAACTGTTCGTATCATTTTAGGACTACAGGCAAGGTTTCTGTTAGTAGAATAGTTATCTGCATTTGGGCATAATGTATTTTAAATGGGACACAGATCGGGATGTAGGCGCCAGGCGTAGGCCGGCCACCAAGTTATGACGTCACCCGACCGCCATCTTGGATCTGGTTGATCTTGACCTCGGCCAATGACTTTGAACCCATTCCCATGACCTTAGACGACCTTGAACCCAAAAATTTTAAAACTCAAAACAAATATTTATAAAAAAAATGTTTAAAAGATTTGAAACAAATTAAAAATTATTTAAAAATATTATTTAAAGAAGTACGTGTAGGAGGTACGAGGTTCAATGACAGATGGATCGACTAAGCTCCCAAAACGACCAACTCTCCTCACCAGGTCGACCAGTGTCCACCTCGTCAGCAATGTTAGGTGATTACCTTGACCTTTGATCTTGACCCTGTGCCCGTGACCTTGACTGACCTTGAACCTAAACAATTAAAATACCAAAAAAAATGTATTAAAAAATATTAAAAAAAAATTTAATGTATAAAAATATTCTTAAAAATCCCAAAAAAAAATCCCCAAAAATCTAAAAAAAAATATTAGAAGATACTTTTAAAATTATTAAAAAATATGTCAATCACAAAAATTATCCAAAAAGTCCCAACAAATTCCCCCCAAAAAAAAAACTTGACACTTGGCTTAAGACCCTTAACCCAATATTCAAGGCCATTGACCCAAGGCCCTTGAATCAAGACACAACGACCAAAACCCATGACCCAAGGCCTATTAACCTTGACCCAAGGCCCAAGACCCGAGACCCTTTACCCTTCACCCTAGACCCAAGATGCTTGACCCAAGACCCTTGACCCAAGATACTTTACCCAAGACCCAAGACACTCGACCCTTGACTCCAATATACTGTGTAGGTGTTTAACGTTTCTAACATAACCGACAATCTGAATACTATTTTATATTAGTACATGCCACCTCCAATAGACCTCATCACTTCAAAAGTCGCAAGAAGACCCTTCCATAGGAATGATGAAGTAGCACTTTTTTTTAGGTGTTAGTAGTATACAACACGTAAATTATGGTGATTAACTCGTACTTTTTCTCGCAAAATTAATAGCAAACCTTATAAAACAACAAGCAACTATCTGCAGACTACTACGTAAAACACTTTTGAGTTAAAAAGAAACAATTGATTAAATATTTGGTTCAAAAGCACTCAGTTACTATCTGCTTGTTTAGACATGCGGGTCTTAAAAACTCTGCCTAGTACAGTAGTAGGGTTTTATAATGCTGTCTCCGTGCCTGCGATAAAAAAAACGTAATTACTGAATATATAATTCATTAGTTATGTGGCCAGATTTTGTTTTTATCAGTATGTAACCTGCAAGGTACAATGCTGATAAACAAACAGAATGGCACCAATAACATATACATATTGATATTTGAATGTTGGAATAGTTTTAGCTGACGTGGCCTTCGACAGTTCAGTGACATAAAAATCTTATCGCATAGTGTAGACTAGTCAGATATTGTCCATGCACGGTTTCTTCGGATCTTTTGAAACGAACCTTTGAAAAATCACATCAGGAGTAACATGTCAACCTGTTTGTTCAATAACTTTTATACCACAAATATATAACACTGTGATCAACTTGTATTCTTGAATAAATGAAACTTTAACTTAGTATATTATATAACTTGTAATATTTATTTCGTATTAAATACGATTTGAAAACTGTGAGAGCAACCGATGTGTTGGCAACGGCTAGTAAGAAATAGTTCACAGTTAAAAGATTGTTTGAACCTATTTTTTTTGACAATGCTATTTGTAAATAAACGTTGTCTGTTGATATGTTAAAATTTTTATGTAGTACTGAAGGAATCATGTTTCGTTGTTACAGTTAAAAATATTAGCGCAAATTACCGGGCGTAGGCTCTAGTGACATGGTGTGTTTGGTTTCGCCCGAGAATGAAACTGGAACAGACGAATCGGAGCTTGTCACTCTCTCTCTCTCTCTATATATATATATATATATATATACACATATATATATACATATATATATATACATATATATTGGGAAGTTTCGCACCGCTAGTAGTAGCATGAAAATTATACATGTATTCAAGTTTAGCATATTTCATACACATTAAAGCAAGAAATAATTATTCTTGCATTTGTAATTTACAACTGAAACGAAATTTTATTGTTTGAATGCTTATTGTGATTTGTTTAGATGTGATGGCGGAACGGTTACAATTCTGAAGTTGGCAGAAGTGGTGGTTGGCGACATGAAATGGCCTCGTTACTAAACGAAGAGTTACTTTATCTTCTTGCGAAAAATATATAAAATTAATCACATCAAGTTTGTACACTTTTTTTTTTTTTTTTATAACCTACCTAGGCAAGTTGAGAAGTGATACATCTGTTTTTCCACAGCAGGAATAAATTTACTGCAAAGTGCGTCGTGACCACTGTGTGTGAAAGAGTATTGTTGCCATTACGTTAAGTTGGGCCAATGTGTGTGTGACTGCAAATATTGGACGTGCGACATTTATACGTTTTAGCAGAGAACTGTTTTTATTACTTAATTAATTGTTTCAAAGTTACATCTGTTTATTTATCACAAATTTATAACTTTGCCTAGGTGTTTGAAACACGATCGTGTAACGTGCTTACATTTCTGTGATTTCAATGTTCGCCACAATCCCAACAAAATACTAAGCCCAGCCAGATAAATCAAAATAAATGATTAAACAAATCTAAAAAACAGTAAGTACCTATGCATAGGTATTAAAGCGGTATAAAAGTTACGGTAGACCTATTTGTGTGCATGTTCACCCATGTCTTTTAACTAATTCACTGCTTCGTACAAAAAATAAGCGATACGAGTTGCGTATTTGAATTCACTGTGTCTTTTCGTTGGACTGGTTGTTCCTTCGTTTTAATTTTTATTGCAACTGAGGCCGTCCGTTTTACGAAATAACCAACACGTATCAATAACAATAGGTTAAATATTACAGTTCTTCCCCCGCAGATGTAACAGGATTAAACACAGTGCGGCAAAATATTAATGTGTACATGTAATGTGCCATATCGTGTATCAAAAATATGTTGACAACGTAAAATAATAACCGTAAGAACTAACGACAATACAGACATTGTTAAAAAGTAATAAAACTGACCTCTTATGGCTATAGGCCTAAATTGTGAACATTCGTATGAAATTGTTTTTCAAATATGACAGAATTATTTGAACGGCTGAAAAATGAAAACAAAGTATTTGGAAGTTAAAACGTAGAAGTAACGTGGCAGTGTTTACGTTTACGTGTAGCAGAAGAATACGTATTCGGTAACCAAAAGTAGAACTTTAGCAGGGCTTCAGAGAAGTGTGAAGCAAACGTGAATAGCCTAAAGCTAGAGTTCACAGAGCTCCGTTGGAAGAAACATTTCTCAAAATGGCTGTTTGATAAAAAATCTCACACAACATATTCATATTGTTTCCGTTGCGTATTTAAATAATCATCAGGGCTGCACACTTAAAAAAAAAAACTCATAGGTCATGCTTTATTCTGTAATTTTCTGCTGTGCCATTATGATATAATTTTGATCCCTCGTTATGACCGGGAAATTTGTTGCAAATACAAACGCTGTGTTTCATTTTTTATGTTAACCAATAGTTTTTGATGACAGGGATGTAATCTTTTTGTCAGTTATAATAAAAGTTTCGAAAACAGGAAGTTTAAATACAAAAAAAACTTTTATAGGGGAGGGGAGGTGAAATCGCACCATTTTACGATTGCCTCAGCAGAGGCAAAAAAAAGGAATTTCGCATCCCCTGATATTAATGGCCAATGTATTCGTACTTCAGTGATTTTCGATCCGAACACAAATGAAGTACTAATCATGCCCAGCTATCGACTGGCTCGCTATCGACTGCGCGAGTTCAGCGACAACAGAGCATCAATAAAAGCTGACAGATGGACTGTGCCTGGAGGGTATCGTATCGATTACAACTCGTTCGTCGCCAAAAGCCAGCAAATCACCGTGGTCAAGAGGCGAGGCGATGTGTGTTAGCTTGCATCGCGTGGTAAATGACACCAGTGATAAATGTAAACCTTGTTAACGTCCCCTTCACCCCTGAATACTGGAAAGGCTTCGGGAAACACATCGCACCCTTAAGGAACACGTAGACTGACCCAATATAACATTCCACCCGACTTTAAAACAGTAGTAGAGGAGTAGTAGACACACTACTAAAATTTTCTGGAAATAGTGATTTAAGGTTCAAATAAATACATATATATATATATATATATATATATATTACAAAATAAATGCAATCGTACATGCAACTTAAATGTATGCATTTCATATGCATCTTAGTCGTACTAAAAATTTATATATATATATATATATATATATATATATATGACTACTGTATATATATATATATATATACAGTAGTCATACTAAAAAATCATACTTTATATATAAGATACATATGAAATGCATACAATTAAGTTGCATGTATGATTACGTTTATTTTGTATGATTTTTAGTATGATTTAAGATTCATATGAAACAATAATGCATATTTTGTAATACTGCAAAATACTCACTTTATTGAATGTTGAAACTTAATTAAGACGAGGTAGTTTTCAAATCAGAATATAAGCCTATTTTAATTTTGGATACTTCAGAAATCACATTTTTGAAGGGGAAAAAACCTTTATCGAGCAAAACCATTATACAACTACTCTAATTGATTGTAATAAAAAATAATAATAAAGTTAAATGTTTTACGTACGGCGTCCTGCCTCTCAAGCAGTTTGCCACGCCACGTGTCCACCGCATTAACCGGCACCAGTGTATCAAAACTGCACTGCGAACGCCGAGAGGAGTGTAGTACGAGTGTAACAAAATGCAGGACAGGGCAGTGTAACGTCATACCACCCCCATCCCTCCCTGGGCGGCCAAGGGTGCGTTATGGCGGACCACTAGTAGGAAAACTGTAAGGCAAAATAATTTTTAATAGCCCAATGGAAAGAAAGGCACACCAAGCGTGTTGACGTTTAAGGACTCCCCTGCAATTGCTTCAATTTTTAATCATGTTCATTTTTAAATTCACGTTAATTTTTTCATCTCATTTGTTTCGCCCTCATCTCGTGCCATATTCCATTCTTAACTTGTAACTATTTATGTGCAAATCGATATTCTGTATTTGTTCTGTCATCTACATGCAGGAGTTTGTGTTTGTTTCAATTGTTGTAAATTTTCAGCAGACAGAAAGTAGAGCAGGGCGAGTCGCGTGCCGCCATAGTTCGCGCCGCGCATGCGCGGCAGATTCGGTCGCCGTCTAGCATCTCAAGGGGTCGGATTCCAGTGGCGGAAGTGTAAACTAGCAAGCAACACGGAACAGTGCAGAGCTAACACCAGCTTACCTTGCAACAGATCGCCACACGCAACTGCTCCGTACAATGGTTAGGGACCCAGAAATTCCGCGGATACACGACTCGAACGACTTTCAGCCAATAAGGAACCTGCAAGGAAAATAAGGAACGAATCCCGTGCTACCCGGTCTGGAGTTAAACTGGAGCAGCAGCCAATGAACTACTAGTTGGTGCTCGAACGCACAAAGGATTGTGGAGTCTAGCTTGTTGCCGAATGAATCCGCGACATTTTCGTGTCTCTAACAATGGTATTTACTAGAACCACACTGACAGTTCCACATCAATTGCCATTGTATAGGCATAGCTGCACAGCAACTTGGCGAACCCTTAGCTTTCTTGGGCAGGAACCTATGCGCAATAAATCAGAATATACTCTTAATACCACACACGTCAAGTGCTCTTTTATAACTGTAAATTTCTGGTCAGGAACCGTAGCATAAATCACCTCACAAGCTGAGGAAATACGATGATGGTTGAAAATAAGTAAATTCTCAAAAATAGAAATTTATAGTTCTAACATTTTGCAAAAAATATATTTATACATAATTATTAAAACCACGTAACATTTAGTTTACTGAGTCTGACAATTCGAACACCGCCCCATTATGTGTATATAATACAAGCACACACACGTTACGGTAATTTTCCTACCTTCAGGGGTTTCCTCGGGTTTAATGAAGACGTCCTCGATGTAGATAAATATTTGTTGACTCTCAATAAACATGTAACTTTAACATTTGGGTCTTCACAACACTAGAAAAGAAACAACCTTTACGTTTGTGAATTGCAAGAAAAACATTTTCACGTTTTGTGTTTCAAGATTGATAATTACGCACGGTTCACAGGTAAGAACTAAATAAACGGGAAGAGGACATCACAGTTGGCAGAGTAGATGACGGTATAGCCTGTTCACGGTAGAGTGAGCACTTTTTAAGGCCCTTATAAATTTTTCTTTTCATCCAATTTCCATCGTCCTGCTGCTTTTTAATACAAACAAGCAACGTGAACAATAAACACAGTGTATACATTTCACCACCACCAAAATTTAATACCTGCGGTTGCAGTAAGATATATTTATTAGCGGTTAATGCCTGTTGGAACGGCCTTAAAAAGTGTGCACTTTATCGTGAACAGCGTATACTTGTTCTAGAAATGTGGCCTCACGTCAAGCGAGCGACCCCTGCCGATTTAACATCATGACTCAAGAAGTTCGCCCTTTTTCAGATATTCTTGCTGCACATAAGATTAAACTGTTGTACAGCGAAAAGTAACGTAAACATAACTTTCATTTTTTCTGGTCCTACACACAATTTATTAGTATAGTCTATTCGTGGTTTATTCACATTTTTTGAATCAAACCTTTGAAGAATCACCTCATGAATGACGTGCTTGGGTGTCTCCTAGATATGTCATGCATCGCAAGCATTTTATACTCATGTTAAAATAAAAATCCGTCACATTTATTCAATTTAACTTTTACTGAAATTTTATTTACAAGTTATAGAATTAAAATTATTATTTATATGAATAAAAATGGGAGGAAATAGGTGTGTTGTTAATGCCTAGTAAGAAATAGTTCTCATGCATAGAATTATTACACTAAGGGCCCACGAATGGGGTGCGCTGTCCCGTCGGTGTAATGTTCTAGACTCCGTTAAGCTTTGTTTGCACAAGGCGGAGGAATATCCTAGAAGTAGATATTTATCAGGGATTCAGAAAAGTTTCAAGTAACCGAGAATTGACAATAACTGAGTTAAGTTACAAGTTATCTTGCAAACATGTAGCGAGTTACCCCAAAAAGTTCTTCAAAGTAATTCGCTACTTCAAATTCGTTACTTTCGTTAAGTTACTTCCTAACACTGGATTATGGCTATGTCGACTATAGTATGTCATTTAGTCATGATATCTGCAAGCCGATAAATGAGTCATGTCAGACAGCTGTCTACGATTGATTGCGTGAAGAGCTTGTTTGTAATAGGACGTGCTATCACGCGAGTCTTATGCGTCATGATATTGCAGGACATGCAGCAAGTTATTTCGCTCAACGTCGTTTCTAATGTAGCATGATCTCGTGTCTCTGCGAGGGTGATGATCGTATACACTTGCCTGCTTGTAAAGCAAATGAGGAAATGTTGCGTAGTTCTACTGACTGATATAAAGGTTTATAGGAAATGGCGTGCATAAACTTTACGACGGAAAAAATATTTGTGGAAGAGAGAAGCCAAGTCGTTTACACTTGCTCTTTCATATATTTTCTTTTTTTTAAGATTTGTTACGAAAAGTGTGTCTGTATGAAGGTACACTATTTTATAATAATGGATTTTTTGTATCGCTAATGGGAGATAAGTACTGGCAATTTTATAACAATAGTAACGCAATCCTTCTAACAAAAAGTAGTCTCTGAAAATCTATGAGGGTAGGTCATATGTGTTTTCAGGGTGTACGAAGTTGCACCGTCAAAAATAAATATTAAGCAAAAATTACAAAGAAATTTATACATCAAGTCAAGCGACCATCTCTCCCTTTTAACTTAGTTGTCAAAATCTCCTGATCACGTAAAAAAACGTTACTGGGTTATAGATAAATGTAAATGCAAATTCACAGTTTTTCGTTAGCTTAATGCAAATTTCAGAACTGCTTGGATACATTCAGTATTATATAACCATAAACTGAACAAATAAACCACGTCTCTTTATTGAAACATAAGACTACAGGCGTCATAAAATACATACATTTAAAGCTGTCGTCTATAAATGTTTTATTTGGTTCGTTACATTTCCACTATGAAATTTACTTTAAGTCGGTTATATAAAAGCCGAATTTCAGAGTTGCTTAAGCCTAAGTCAGTTTTTAAATGCATCCTTATCAGTTCACATCGACTTGAGAAACTCAAAAACGGCACAGGATATCAATAAATCGACGTGATAATACGACGTTGTTAGGTAAGAGTTTTCTCGTTACAAAGCCTTACAATAATGATCAATACAAGTGATGCAAAGATTAAAAGGTATGGAAAATCGTATCGACACTAATAAACGTTCAGAGTTATATCTTTTCTAATTTATTTTTTACCCTCGAACTGAATTTTACTATAGTAAACCATTTTCATAAGCAAGGCTGCTTTAATACATTATACAAAATCTGAATTTAAATTTAAATGAAATAGGCGTTCAATTTGTTTTTTATAAAATTATAACAGCACGCATTTTGAACGGAACACTAGTCATTCAATTTTATTCAGTCGTGACAACTGATCTGAATAACTGAATTTCGTTCTTCTAACTTTCTTTTCCAGAACCACCTCGCGTATATTGGCAATTATATTTTGTTAACCCGGTTTGAATAGATCACATAATCATCAGATTACAGTGCGGCGGAAAGAGTTGCCAAAGAAACGGACATGAGAGAGAACTGTTTTCAATTCTCCACGCACAACAGCCGGCCTAGCAACATAGCTGTTTACTTAGCGCGATGCCATGGACGACTGATCGGATTACAAATTTCGTGCCAGCGAAGCAAAACTTTTGAGCACTGTTTGTGCAACATTTTGATTGAATACTGCATCGTGCGGCATCAAATGACACGCACTGTCCATTTACTCTTTTGTTTGTCAGGCAAGGTCGCATACATTCCTCTGCGCCGCGAAAGTAAAACTTCCTTTTTTTTTTTTTTTTTTTTTTTTTTTTTTTTTTTTTTTTTTTTTTTTTTTTAATCGCAGAATCAAGTTTTCTTATCATTCGATCTCAAAGGAATTTGGAAAATCGAAGTAAACTTTACGTCTTCCGCAAACATTAAATCATCACCAGATACAGCATGTTCTCTAATAAATTTATATATATATAATATGTTATAACTTCCGTCAAATATACTGTGCTCAGTTTAGTAATAACTTTTTCATCTACACAACACGCGTTCTAAAAACACTCAACATTATTACAGAAAATGATTGAACGAGTGGTAACAGACGTATATCAACCATTATATTTCAGTGTTATAATATTTAAATAAAATTTATTACAACACCTTAACATGGGCATTGGAAACTACATATAAAGAAAATAAGCGTGACGTATGAACATGTTGAACAAGTATTTGTTCATAATAGTTGCACATTAAAAAGTCTCATTTATTTATACTAAATGACAACATCAAGGTTAAAGAAGTTTTCTCTGCAACATGGTATTATCAACGGTCTAGTTACACGTCTTGACAACAGAGTATAGGCTGTTCACTATAGAGTGAGCACTTTTTACGCCTTAGTTACTTTTACTTTTCAGCCAATGTTTATCCTTTAAGCGCCTTTTCAAATAAATCTTGCCATGTGAGTAATAAATAGAGACCAGAGAAATTCGCGAGTTCAGTGACCTGTAGGCTTGACTTCACAGTTATATATACTCTCATACAGATATTAGCAGTTTATTGGTTGATTGTTGTGGTAGTAAAAGGCGGTGGTTGAGCGCTCAATTTATTGCTTGTTTGTTGTTGGCTCATTTATCTCCAGGAGGTGTCAAACAACACGTCGACCAATTACAAAAGTAACATGAACATACAAGTGTGTGAATTCCAACTCGTCTAGAAATAAACCCGCGAAATTCTCGGGTCTCTAGCAATAAAACACAGTGTATTTATTCCACTGCACTTGAAATGTAGTTTCTAAGACTAAAATAAAATATATTTATTTACTATTGTTTCAAATGAGTGGGACTTGAATAGTGCTCATTTTAGCGAGAATAGCCTATATTGTTCCGCGAACTCCAGCCGCACGCACTGGCCAGCAAAACGGCGTCACTGGGCGGCAATACGTGGGCACGCCGTTCACCAATCAGCGACTAGCAGCCCCAGCCAATGGGGAGCCTTTCGCAGCAAGCGGTAGCCAATCAGACACAGAGGCACAATTCCCGTTCCCATAGCCGCGCGCAGCCAATCAATGAATGGGTGCGTCCACATCGCAGTATCCGCCTCGCCATCTCGTTTCTCTGGCTTGACAAAAAAATCACAAATACATCCGCGATTAGGAGTGGGATGAACTCACGCGGTTTTTGTGAGATAGTTGTTTGCGCGAATACGCGTTATCTCGGTAAATAAATGTTCTGCAAATATGAGTTTTTCTCACAAAAAAAAATTATTTATGTCCCTATTTTTTTTCACTTTTGTCATATTAAGAGCATTCAGATGTTTCAAACAAAATATTTTATGATGTGTGCTGTACTTAAGTCGACACAATACTTGTTTCATTGTCACAGCCAATAAACTGTAGGCTATAAGTTTAGCTACAGTTATATGAACCAATTATGACTTTGACATGTAAGACGGTTTGCAAATCATTTATCAACAGGTTAGATCATTGGTTGTTCAGCTTCGTAGTATGCAGTACAGAGAAAAAATTACCTACACGTACGTAATGTACACATTTGTGAACACTGGGTTCGAATGGGTTAAGCGTCAAAATAAAAGTACAAAGATTCAATCTGTGTGCTTTCATCGGATGTAATAAAACCCCACTGTTACAGATCTAACCTACACAGTACAACGTGACGGCGGAAACACTGCACGCCTTACGCGTAGGAACGATGAGGCGCTAGAAGTGCGTGTTAGTTTCGCCCGTATCGCTACCACGCTTCTTGACCTTGGACCGGGGGGGGGGGGTGGGAGGTTCCATCCCACTCTTAAATATAGCATTGGTTCGTTGTGCGTTCACTTCACAAATAATACAACACAAGACTGGTTGTAGGCTCGAAAACGAGGTTCAGGAACGCACATCAACACTAAAAATATGTAGCGTCAATAAAAATGGTTTGATGGACCTAAGTCAGTCACATAAAACGACTTCGTATGCAATGGAAGCAGAAAGCTAGAGGGAATTTGTAACACTGTACAGAAAGCAGGTTTTAGTGCCAATAACAATTTAGAACGGTTAGAAAACAAGGTGTACAAAGAGTGGAAGATAAAAGAGGCTAGAGTATTCTCCACCTACTAGACGCTACACGGTATAAGTTGTTTCAAGTCTTTTATTAACACCATTAACATAATCATATTGTTACGTGCTGCAGCTGGCGTCGACTCCGCTGCACCGCGTCGTAATCGGAGACCCATCCCCCTCCCCCTCCTTCCTGGAACGATGCACTTGTGGCTATCCTCTCCCCTTCTGAGAATCCCGTGTATGCCGACAGTGGCGAGACTTGCTGTCGTCACAGACCTCCCCTCGTCTGCTAGAGTTTCCGATACGTTTAGCAACGACGCAAGAATATTCTGGTGAGACTGGCTTGCACCTCAGTCGTCCGCGACGCATCACGCAAGTTGGGGAAGATTCTAGGTGGCAGTCTAAGACAATATATATACTGCCGCAACCCAGCGGCCGGCAGTCTTTGATGGAGGCTGTCTGGCCGAGTGTGCGCGAGCGAATTAAAGTGTGGACGACGACTGGAGATTGCGGGACGACGGCGAGCGAGGTGTTCGTGGCGTGAATGGATGAGAGGATGTGAAACCGACGAGTGCAGCCTACTGTACGTGAGGACGCTCAGAGGACTCTAGAACATTGCGACTGGCAGGACATGGACTGAACTGAGATGGTACTGAATGGAAGTGTAATACGGATTTTACTGTAAATATTCGAACTGTCAATTTAGACAAATATTTTACAGAATATCTTAATAGGTTGATACACTGTCCATTGGGACTGATCTTTAATTGTTTAATTTAATTGATATCGTTGTGTTAATTATAAATTGTATTAAATTTGAGTAATTAGTTGTGAACAGTAACTAGTATCAATTTGTTTTGAGATTATGAGTGTTCAGAGAATTTTGCTGTAGTTATTGTAAATAAAATAAGGACATTATAATTAATTGTTTCATTCAAATAAGGCATCTATCCCTTAACGAACTTGGTATAGTCCACTTAATTTCTAGAGATAGAAACTGTAACAATATATAGAAGTTACACTGAGTAGCCTACTCGCCTCTTTACGTAATACCGCCACACACAAATTCCGGTGTATTTAAAATGGTATAATTTTCTTCCTTTCCGGGGAAGTGCTTCGCTTTTTGTGCGATTCCATTTTTTTTTTTTTGAGGGGGTTGGATGTGGGCATAAACAATTCTACTCTCTTCTGTTAAAACTCTCTCTTAAAACTTAAAAATATACAATGGATTTTGAATGTGTGCCATCTTTCATCGCGGGAATTTATCTGCCTAATGAAGACACAAACTTTTTGTCGTTTTCAAATAGATCTGATGATTAATTTACGGCAGTTACAAAAACCCTTGGCTGACATTTATCTCAGGAAACAAGTTCACTGGTATGAATCAATCTTAGTCGGGACTTAAGAGAATCCAAGCGTCTGAAGTAATTATACGAATGTTTACAATATGTGTACTTTCGGATAGTTGACACCCCAGTTTTATCAAAAGAGCCCAAGGGACATATCTAAGTTCGTGAGGGATGGAGGTCTTAGTAATAAAAGAACTAAGTTTTATTTCTACTTTATTCACACAACTATTATTTATAGCATGAAATTTTCCGTCTCCATTTTAACTCTTTCTATTTAATAGTGAGCGCAATATTTGAGGTACATTTCAACTCTAATTAACGTCCTTCTTAATCGTCTCTCTTTGTTACAGTCAATTAACTCATACTCATTATCAACATGTGTTCAGTCTATCTGTTGCCATCATTTATAATGTCTTTCACTCACTCATTTAGTCCAATAGTCCAGCCTGCCAGCCGCACACTTCCCTGATTGATACCCGTAGTCACAGACTTTCCTTCCACTGGTCCATCGATTCTCCCGCTGCGCGTCTTCTATCGCTCGGAACTCAGTCACGTATTCATTCATCAACTCCAACGCAACTCTCGGCCCAGAGACCTGCCGCAATATTTATAGTGTTGGCTGTGACCATCTCAAAGGTTCAAAACACCCTGAGTTACGCTGAGAGAACGAGGTAAGTAATCCAGAACATTCTTCAGATAAATGCAGAAATCAATACCACCAGGGTCAGCAGAATGCACCGCTACAGAGATTAACGTGTCGGCTCGCTCTCTGTAACTGGTATACGGCCGCCGCCACTATCATATAACTTCTGTCATTTACTTCGCTCGCGCGGGATGCGAAGCCTGATTCAGCGGCGAGGACCAGCGACACTAAACAATATCCATTCACTCAGAAATAAGTACGTGTGTACTTGCATCTCTAACACACTTGAGTGTTTGCACTAGTAATGCAATTTTATGTAATGAATAAAATGTGGAGATTTTGTCCTATACATATATGTAATCATAACGTAGGAAAGTAAGCTTACAAAACTTTTTTAGGAATCCCTTGTTATTTAATGTGCTAGTTCACTCCTTAAAGTGATAAATATTTCGATGAATATTTTATATAACAAGTTTAGGAAACAACTTACCTCGTGTATGTTTTGCAGCTGTAGTAGTTTGGCAAATGTAAGCTAATAGTTTAAAGTTGTGTGATAATACACCTTACACAGAGATGTAGGCCTACAACTTAGCAAGGCAGTACTACGAAAAATAATATAGCATTTACTAAACGCAAAGTTACTGCTATTAAAGATAATAAAAATGAACTAATATGGTATGTGCCTGGCAGAGCAAAACCCTACCTACATGGTAGGCTTACAATCAATTTAGAAAATATCTCTCGTACAGCCGAGACGGATTATTGTATTCTCTTGAGAAAGATGTTCGTTTCACAGCTCTGAAATCAAAATTCATTTTAATAATTTAAGAAAATTGTTACAGTAAAATATAAACTAGCACCAAAAAGATTTTTTTTTTAATTGTAAGAATCGTTTATATCAAATTTCCGAAAGAAAAAAAATCACTGGATTTCAAAGAAAGCAGTAGGTTAAATACATTAACGATTGACTTTCGTTTACTAAAATGTAATGCTGTAATAAAAAATCTTTATGGGATAAAAACAAATGCTAATCTAAACATAGCATGTCAGGGATACAAAGCGAATGCATTTGCGTTTTGTTGATCATTAATTTAGCAACACCGGTTCTGCTGTGCTTGTGCATGAACACGAGTGTTCATATAATAATCCGTGCCTCTGTGACGATTTTAAAAGAAAATCTTCATGCTTTCAACCATAGTCTTAAGCAATAACAAATTACCAAATTACTGGACTTTCATTGTAGGCATCTTTCTTGTAGATGTAAATTAACTAAACCACCAGCCAATTTTTTTCTTCTTCTTCTTCTTCTCTCTCTCTCTCTCTCTCTCTCTCCTCTCTCTCTCTCTCTCTCTCTCTCTTTTGGACCATTTGTGAGCCAAACTCATAATCCCTTGAAGACAATTTTCATATCGCCTTTTCCTGGAAATGGAAGTAATATTCACTTATATTTATCGTGGCCTTTTCAAGCTTATAATTGAGCATGGCAGTTTTATTGCCTGCATATAGAGCGTATTTGTTGCATTCTGCTATCTACAAGTCGTGTTCAACAAGCGCGTTCAAAATAATCTTTAAATTGTCTGATGCAGGAAGCGGCTCTTCCAGACATCGTGTCTTATACTTCCAGACTGGAATTTCTTAGATCACCTCTGTGCTATCGAAATCTCTCTCTCCCTCCCTCCCTCTTCCTCTCCCTCCCACAGCATCCTCATCCTCGCTTTCCCCTTTCCTCTTTATGTATCCAAAATCAGAATGTCATCTCGCAATATCCTTTATTTTCTACCTGCCTTTTACCCGGCAGACGTGCGTGAACATGAATTCTATTCTTACGAAACATTTTTCGCAAAAAGCGACGCTCGAATTTGCTCTAACAGCATGTCCCTTTTCTAGAAAACAATGAAATTGTGTTTGGATATTAATGAGTTAAAAAATTTGGCGTTTAAAATTTAATGTATTCTTTTTTAATGATTAAAAGTGCATGTATGGTAAATCCCGAAAACAAATATACAGGAGAAAAAATTATGTATTTGACTATAATATCATCTTAATTACTTTCTAATCAGGCTGCACAGCATTGCAATTTTCAACCAACAATATAAATGTAGGCAACATTACTACTGATTGTTAACAAATAAACGTTATTTTATGAACACTTGCACTGCCCGGCTTTCGTGCGACGAGTGTGGTGTTTAACAGCAGTAAATCCTGTGTTTGACGTTTACCTTTTCTCGTAACTTAAAACCAAAAACTTGTTTTCCAAGACCCTCACGTATGTACTTGAGATGGGGTTTTAAAATCATTGCCGGATTAAGTATGGGAAAACAGTTACATAGTCTATTCGCGGTTTCCTTGCACTTTTGACGTGAATACGTCTTTAAATTTGCGACCATAGTGGGAGGCAATCGAGAAAATCCGATGATAACAAAATCGGGGGATACAGTTTTGCATTGCAGCCCCGAATCTATCGTCTACATTCAAAATTCAATTACACCACTCGATTGCCAAAGGATCAAAGAATATGTTACATTGAGTGAGGACTGCGAAGCATCGTGCGAGAGGGGAGAAGGGGGGGGGGACGCGCAATTTTGAGTTCGTTTCGCCGCGTCTCATAACTTCCGCGTAGTATAATTTTTGACTAGGAGAAGCTACGACGTTCGTTTAAGTTTCAATCGACAGCTCTCGTTAAGATCAATCGATTGCGTGTATAAAAACATTTGTGTGGCGTGGTTACGGCGAAATTGTATGAGTTTAATGCAGAAAATTAAGAAACCTTCAAATTTAATTTCAGCCTATACTCGTCAAAAAGCCAAGTCGAAATACAGATATCGTATACGATTGAAAAGATCATCTCAAAATCAATCCAGTGATACGCATAAAACCCCATATGATAGAGTGAAGCGGTGTCGGGAGCGTAAAAAAAAAAAAAAAAATCAAGGCGTCCGAGCGCGTAAACGTAGACGTATTCACGCAAAACAACCGGCTGTGTCCCCAACACAGTCAAACCCAATTTTATCAATAAAACTTCTGAAAAATCCCCCCCCCCTCCCGCCACTGTATGGCGTGTGCGGTTGTTTCCTAGATACGCCATGTATTACAAGCATTTTGTACTTCCGTTAAAATAAAATAGCCATATTTTTGGTTTGATTGAAATGTAATCTATCTATAAATAATAATATGTGATGTAAACTTGATTTGAATAAAAATAGACAGACAATACGTGTATTGGTAATGCCTAGTAAGAAATATTTCTTATGCAAAATATTATTATACAGAGTGTGCGCAAATGCGATGCGTTGTCCCTCTGGTGTTATTATCTGGATACGGTTAAGCTTTGTTTGCACGAGGCGGAGAAACACCCTTAAAATTAGCACTTCAGCAGGGCTTAAGAGTGTTTGAAGTAACGGCGAATAGACTACAATCAAACCTAGTTTAGAATACCAAAAATGTTTTCTGTCCGCTTTGAAATATTTCACATTACAAATAAATGAGCTGGCGTGTGATCTTAAGAATGGGATAGACACCCGCGTTTTTTGTGAAATAGTTGAAATAGTTATTTGCGCGAAAACTCGTATCTCGGTAAATAAATAAATGTTTTTTAAATACGACGTTTTGTCAGAAAAAGATGAAAAGCAGTTATCTATGCCTCTATTATTTTACTTTTTTTCATATTAGACTGTGTATTTTTGGAGAAAAAAAATCGTGAAAATGGTCAAATATCGCATTTTTAAGCTTGTGTACGCAGTTTCCTTCAAAGGAAAGAGAAAAGTACAACTATACGGGCGTAGATTAATGTGTGGTCTTTCGTCGCGTGTAGTAAAGTCCCACTATTTAGGATCTAATTTACACAGTACAGCGTTACGACGGAAACACTGCGAGTAGGAGCTATGAGGCGCTAGAAGTGGGTGTTAGTGTCGCCCGTATCGCTCCCTCGCTTCTTGAACTTTGGATGGAGGGGGGGGGGGGTGGAGGGTGGTCCATCCCACTCTGAAGAAGCGAGATACGTTTTTTGTCATTCACCTTTGTCACACGTCTGTTTGGTTAGCAGTAAGTTAGTCAATAATTGATAATTTTATTTCTTAATATACTTATGTTACAATTTCCTTGGGAGCTTTAGGCCACAGAGATTCTCTCCGCTTTAGTATTTATTTATTTATAATTCAGGCATAGGTACGTTGGGTTTGAAACATCTGCAAGGAAGATGGTTTTTGTCTCGACCCCAAAACGTGGCCATTTGACACAACAGAAAAAAAAAAAAACAGTGCCAATGCGAAAGCGATTAGTTTGGAAAATTCAGTTGTTGTTCTTTCCCGGTTCGTGCCTTCGCCGTCAAAGCTTCCCACGAATAACTCGCCAACTTCCGTCCTTCGCTTCCACCCTCTTCCCCACATCAAGCCCGCCATCCCTTCTGCCCTCTGCCCCCACCGTTCGACCATAGGACTCGGCGCCCGGTTGCCATAGCGACCAGTTCTCCCCAACTACCTACCATCCTCCGCCTCCACGCTTTTCCTTCTACCGTGCCCTTCCTCCCCCACTCCCTCCCATACATTCAACTTCGCTTCATCCCTTCTCACTACCTCCAATAATCTTAGTGTCAGCTGCGAGCAAAGTAGTTTACCGCTCTCCGACCACCCATTTCTTCCCCCCCCCCCCCTCGCACCCCCTATCATCCGCCAGGCCAACCCTGATAAGAATGGGAAATAAATTACACTTCCACAAATTCTCGAATAGTGACTCACTTTGGAGTTGGGTTCATGCTGGTGTATTAACTACGAGAGACCCCACGCTTCTGTTGCGGACGTAACTGTGCATCCTCTTCTACTTCTTCTTTCTACTCGATATTACAGTATATCTCAGAAAAGATATCTCGATAACTACGTACACTTAACTCAACACCTTTTCTGACAAGAATGTTTGGTACTAAAGGCTGTTCACGATAAAGTGAGCACTTTTGAAATCAACCTAGGAAAAAATTCACTGCCCTATATTTTGACGGGCGCAATGAGTGACATGTGCCCAGTAAAGTTGGTAAATGTGGAGGAGAAAGTAGTTCCATATATTAACATCGAACAAAAAGTGATAGGTTACCATCATTTGTGATAACTTAAATCATTTCTCTCGCTTTCTGTATATTTTATTTATACATATTTATTTATTTCGACTTTATTTGTACTGGCGAAGATAAGGCTTCAATGCCTTCTCTTACACTTAACCAGGTATAACTCAGTGTGCACATACGTAAACATAAAGAACAAGAAAAATATTTACATTAACAAGAGGCGAAACAGAAATATGAAAGTTCAAAAAATAGTAAATGTGAAAAAGAACAGTGGTTTCATATTATGTACATATCTTGAGCAGGACTAGAGACAAGGCAATGTTTAAAGAAACAAAAATTAAAATAGCACAATATTACTGATCTACAATAACACAAAATTTGTTTCATAATCCGCATTACCATTCATAAATATAAATGTGCATAACCTATAAAGTACCTGAGAAGGAAACAACATATTGAATATTAGCACATAAAAATTAATAAACATATATATATATTTATATAATAACTTACATATAATGAAAATTGAATTTCTAGTGGTGACAACTAAAAAAAATGTTTTTAATATTGACAAATGACTTTTCGCCGTGCTTTGTAAACCGGTCGCCAACCTCTGGCTCATACGTCAGCCGGGGACATAATAAGGTAAATATACTAAAAGTTACAGAGTAGCTAAATATATACCCCAGTCATGTTTAATTGAGTACTATTGAAATCAACCGTTGAAAAATATCACTGTACTCTATCTGTATGTATTTTAACGAGCTCACTGAGTGGCATGCGCCCAGTAAAGTTGGTAACGATGGAAGGAAAGTAGTTCCATGTCTTTTCTTATAACAAAATTTTTTAGGCAAATATTTATGGGTACTTAAATTATTACATATTTGTTTTCTGGTATTTTATTGCATATAAGCGTAAGAATAAGCAAATTTGTTAATATCGATTTTTTTAATAACTGCAGTTCCACTTGACCGATGAAAGAATAATAACGTGACCAGACCCATATCAATGTTAATTCTACATATTGCGAAAGTAGTGCTTTCAAAAGTGCTCAGTTTACCATGAACACCTTATACAAAGATGAAATTGGCTTGGTAGCTCCTTTGATGCGAGCCTAGCCATTCATTCGTTGATTGGTCGTGGGAGGACACAGACTACCTAAGAATACAGAAGTGAAGCCGCCGCTAATTGCACGAACTCCAGCCGCACGCACCAGCAAAATGGCGTCACTGGCCAGCAACTATGCTGGCCAGCGCCTCGTTGATTCAACACGCCAGCCAGCTACGAAGAGTTTCCCTGTTGGCAGACCTCTCGTCGATTTCCAAAATTAAGTAAAATTCGCAGACAGTGTTTTTTTCAGAACTGTTGCTTGTTATAAAGACTGTTCACGATAAAGCGAGCACTTCTGAAACCAACCTTAGAACAAAAAAAGTAATTTCTCCTACCTACATACATTTTATCGGGCGCACTGAGTGACATTCGCCCAGTAATGTTGGTAACGATGGAGGGAAAGTAGTTACATGTCTTAACCTCGAATAAAAATTGTTAGGTAACAATTTGTGATAACTTAAATTATTTATTTCGTATTCTGTTTTTTATGGAAGTGTAAGCATGAGCAGATTTGTTGAATATTTAACTTTCCTAATAATTTCGTAGTTTCACTTGACCAACGCATGAATAAGGTGAAGAGGCCCATGGCAGCGTTAATTTTACATTACGTGGAAGAATACATAACGTGCATCCAAGCAGATCTCAAGCAGGGCTTTCAAAAATGCTTATTTTACCGTGAACAGTCTATAACCATATTTTTCCTGTGGTTGAAGCAAATGTAATTTTTCATGTTTTTACAAGTGCGTGTATGCTGGCAACTTAACAGTTTCGCTGTTATCGAAACCATTATTCTGTGAATACGGGCCATGTTTGTGAAAGGGTGTCTACTGGTAGAAAAGAAGTCTGTAGCAGATTCAGTTTTAATCACATGCCACGTATTCGAAAATTAACCGGTGCATCCACCGATGTACACTGGACGTTCGAAAATTAATCGTTTGGCGAGTCCGGTTGAACCGATTTATCTATCGGTTCCACCGGCCTGAAAATCTGGTGGATATGCACCAAAACATCAACCGATGAATTTTCGAACGCTTTCTCTGAAAAATAAAAGTTAACACAAATACAACTCGTGATTTTCAAGTATTCCAAAATATACAATAATAATTCGGACGTCGAGTTTTACACATGAGGGAAGAAAACTTAATGATTTTAATGTAATTGTATTAATATGTGTTTGGAAGCAGGCAAAAACACCACTAAAATACAACCTGATGTTCGAAAAATGTCTCAACCGATGTACACCGGAGTATCAACCACTGATGGATCCATCGATGAATATTCGAGTACGCGGATACCGAAGAGGTCGTAAGCATATTCCATGAGGGAAGTTGGCAAAAAAAATCACAAGTTAAAAGCTGCTCTGGATCGTTCAGAAATTCTTTTACACATATTCGAATAATTTATGAGAAACGTTTATCAAAGCGAAAGGGACGTCTGCCAATAGCACAGATGAACGTAAAGGAGAAATTTAAATAAAAACTTACTTTCCTTTTCCCAGGTCAGCATCGGTTAACGCAGAACAGGAATCTTCTCTTGGATAACTTCTTTGTGTAATATCGCATAGATAATTTAAACATATTGATACGAAATTATCACAAAAACCAGATTTGAGTTAAAATTCATTTTCTTAAGTAATTAAGTAAAAAAACATCTCGATATATACAACGGTCAACAAGTGGTATTATAAACATAGACCCGGCTATTTCGCGGTTTTATTCGGCAACAAGTTGGATTGGCGTTAATCTACCCATTTTGAAGTATGTTTAAAACACACTCACTCCCTGTACTAAAATATTAAACTGTGTATTTTTACTGCTACATGGTCGTTGTATAAGCACTCAATGTCGGTGTCGTTGTACATCTTCGGTTATGTAATTCTTCAATGACCAAGTATGTGTACACTTGCATTGCATTTCGCAGCATCTGTGAACGTATTGTTACGAGTAGCCAGTCGGCGCCGCGCGGGCGGGCTAGATAAAAGGCAGGTGATCGAGTGGCGCACGTATCAGTTTCAAAGCGAGGCCGACAAGATAATCTTTTGCAGCACGACGCTGCGTGACCCTGGTTGTAGTGATTTACTGGTTCATCGAAGAATGTTCTGGATTACTGACCTCGTCTCTCAGCGCAACTCGGGGTGTGTTGAACCTTCGAGATGGTCAGGGCCAGACTATAAATTTCACAGCTTGCCTCTGGACCGGGAGTTTATTGAGTTGTAGTGGCTGAATGGATGACTGGCGGGAGAATACCAGCGGAAGGGGAGACTGTGACTGCAAGTAGCAAGCAGTAGAGTAGGCGGCTGGCAGGCTGGACTATTGGACTAAGTGCGTGAGTGAAATACATTACGGAAACAGATATACTGAACACATGCTAATAATGGGTATGAGTAAAATAACTGTAATTAAGAGAGACATTAAGAAGGGCGTTAATTACAGTTGAAATAAACATAAAATACTGCGCTCAATGTTGTAATAATTGGAGCGTTGGATATAGCTAATACTCTGTACTGTTGTGAAATCTTTGGTAAAGATATATATATGATATGTGTGGCTAATATATAGCTAACCACTTTAATATATTAAGTGTGAATAGTCAAATAATATTATAATCTTTGTAGGAAGGAATGTCAATCACCTTCAAAATTATAATCGCAAGGAAATAATAATCAATCAAGTTAAGTTTAATATTACAGTAAAATTGAAAACATATGGTGACACTAACAAGACAATTCAAAACCCTTGAAATCAAATCTTATCCTAAAATATGAACAAAACCCTACTGTCAGAAAATATTATATAACTGAATTTGAATTTAATAGTGAAATCAGAATATAATCTCTCAAATATTATATGGCAGACACAGCCGTTGAGATTTTCATAATGTGATTGTAGAATAGGGTTCAAATTAATTCTTATAATTAATAAGTTCAAAGATAGGATATTCCTCCCAGTGTTCAATTCGGGAGCACATGAGATTTTCTACACTTAGACCACTGGACTTGTGGATAACTGTCCAGGAAAATCTTGAAAATTATATTTATTAATTTTAAATATTGTATGAATTAAGAGAACCTTGATATTTCGTTAAGTCTTTTAGAGAATTCAACTTCAAAGTTTTCAGTAAATGATTTCGCGTTCTATATTATCTTGGAAAGGTAAGCCTCGAGATAATATTCGACAGCAGGACTAGATTGCCAAACGCTGATCTTACTTGAAACCAAATATAGGAGGTGGAGATGGGGCTGGTACCCAGACGACATGGAAGTAGCAAAGTCTTCAATCAAGTCGGAATACTTTCCCAACTCCGGATACACTCATGTAGTGGATGTTGGTACCGCGCCTCTGCAACACCGGGATCAGGTCTCCTCTCGATCCTGGGTGATGCAAGCTGTCCCGTCGAAGTCACTGCGTTGACGGACTTCTTCCTTCATACGACTACCAAACGTTCGCAAAACGATCTTGCTGAAAGTTCTTTTTTAACGGAAAGTTTTTGATACATTGTTCTTGTGATCCTAACAAACAATTTCACTAAGACAAAATAATCATCTTCTTTGCCTGAATGTGACGGATTTGCATAACACTTCTGCAAAATAATTATTTGTTTCATTTCCAATTAAAATACTATAACTTTTATATCTCACGCATATCGGAAATTATTATGATTTAAAGACATTAAAAAATAACATTGACAAATATTCCAAAGATATTTTGACATCAAATTAAGCAATAAAAGTTTGAAACAATTTTGGGTAACCTCTGATAAGACTACTCCTTACAATGTTAAATCGAAAGAGTAAAAGTGGAGCCAGCTAAATGATGATGTACTATACATAGTAGCAGAGAGAATAAATTATAAATAAAATTTAGTTTCTTTTATTTTTTTTATTATTAAGACCTACATCCCTTACAAACTCAGATACGCCACTCAAGCTGTCTGGACATGTGACATTATAGTTACGCATACACATTTTCGGTAATTTTTAATTTTTTTTTTTTTAATATGCTACAAACGAGTACAATATTTCTACATTTACATTCATGTTCCAAGGAATTCAAAGATAACTACGAGTATTAGTTTATAAAACAAGCGATGTGACGTTAGGGAGTAGAACTACATCGAACTCCATTTGATTTTTCAAAAAGGAAACTCAATTCCAGCTGATGGGATATGTTCTCTGTCTGCATACGTATTATATATTTTAAGTCATTGGTTATGAACATTTTGGAAGTTATTTTCTATATCTCTGTTTTGCTACCAAGTTACAGATCGGAGTAAAATAATTGAACATTGCAGAACTCCACTTACATAGTATACGTGAATTAAAATGTCGCAGTTGTAAAAGAGGAAAGAGCTGATACTGACGGTAAAATAATTTGGAAAAATAGTGAAAAATTTACATAAATTGTATGTTTACAATTACAGTGAAGCTGAGATTTCACTTTCTTGTTTGTAAAATTAAGTTAAATTCATTATGGTGAAATCACGATTTCCACGTCAGCGTAAATTTAATTGCCATGGATAAAAAGTACACGAAAGTTACAATTTATTTCCAGCTTCATAGTAATTACAATTTCACACTATTATATTTACATTAGGCTAGTAGTACATTATAAGTGTTATTTTACAAATTTTTGAGATAAATTTACTTACGCGCAGTGATAAAAAAAAAAGACATTTATGTGCAAATATACATCGACTTCGATGGAGATACTGCCGTCACATATATTTGTGCAAACTTGCACAATTTTTTTACAGTGTACTGACGTCTCAGTTAGTTGCTCAATGCTAATGCTCCAGTTTAACACCACTACGTAGCACGCGATTCGGTATTTTATTTCTTGTAGCTCTTTACTGGTCAATAGTTTCTGGGGTATGTCTAATGAACTGTGGTCTAATAGAAACAGAAACTCGAATATACGTGTGGTTGAAGTTTATCTTGTCGTCGAATGAACCCAAGAAATGTCCGTACCTCTAATCATACATGTTGTCAACATCAGCGTCGTCCGGAAATTGCACAACCGTAGCATGCTGAGTAACCATAAACATAATTTATGTATAGCCGGTGAAAAAAAAAATCAGTTGTATTTCAGCAAACGTACGCGAGTGAAACGGACACAGAGTAATGAGATTTGGGCGACTCTTAACATCGTGTTCTTGAGATCCGATGAGGGTGAAGCGAGATGAGTATGGTACAGCGTCGGAATGCTACGGCGGAGGAAATGGGAGACCCCGAGAAAACCCGCAGACCAGAGTTATCGTCCGGCACGATTCCCACATGCGAACCCGGTTCGCCCACGTGGCAGGCGAGTAGTCTCAACACTACACCACCGCGGGCCTCACGGACAAAGTAGTCCAGACAAAAACACGCTCGTGTGCGCGCGAGCTAACGTTTCTCATTTTTTTTCTTAATTTCATTAAACCCTACTTAAAGCCAAGAAGCGAGGGAGCGATACGGACTACACTAACACGCACGCCTAGTACCTCATCGCTCCTACGTGCATGGCGTGTAGTGTTTCTGCCGTAACGCTGTACTGTGCTAATTATATCTGTAACAATGGTTCTTTGTTACCCGCTATGAAAGCCCACAGATTAAACTAAGCCCGTATCTTTGTACTTTTCTCTTGCCGCTTAAGGAAACTGTTTAAGCAAGCTTTAAAAATGCGATATTTGACCATATTCAAGATTTTTTCTCTCCAAGAATACACTTAATATGACAAAAGTATAACAATAGAGGCAATTTTTTTTTCTTTTCTGACAAAAAGTGGTACTTGCAGCACATTTATTTACCGAGATACGTGTATTCGCGCAAACAACTATTTCACGGAAAATGTTTCAGTCCATCCTTTTAACGCGCTAAACATTATAAAACTCAGGTTGGCAGTCCGGAGATGAATTTCGAGGCAATGCGGGATTATCACGTCAGTGAAACCTAATACAGGCGTTTGGCGAGAAAAAGGGAAATGATAACAAGTGTGATATAAAAAAAAGTTGCTGGGGATATGTGAGAGAATTGAAATCAGTAGTACAGAGGATATCAGCGGCGCTGGTCGCATGTGGCGAAGCATGAAATGTATTTGTCGCCTTTTTTGTAGTTTTATTCTTTTCATCCCCCCAGCAAGTCTGGTAAAGCTTTGCCAAAGGGGTGTTTGTGAAGGGGGGAGGGTACCAGAGAGCGGCGGCGGTACTGGAGTGGACAAAAAGCCGCTAAATGGCTTATAAACATGCAAGAGCTTTGCGGGACAAGTGTGCGAGCTTTGTTTGCACAACGCAGCGCCAGGCCGCTATTGGTTAGCCGGGGGTCGCTTACACCGTCCAGGCTGACTGGCGCTTAAAAACCCTCGCTAAAAAAAAAAAAAAAAAAAAAAAAAAAAAACTGCTGCTCCCTTCCAATCTCTTCTTTCGTTCGCCGTCTTTCCGCCCTCTCCGCATCCATTCTTCGTGTCGTGTACCGAGGTCCTGTATGCACGGAACGTTTTAATCCGCGTGATGCGTGAATGGTCGGGTCTGAAACCTCGGAACGACGTGGAAAAAAAATCTGTGTGGACATTCGCGTTGTGATGGATAATTGTCGCGTTGCAAGCGTTTAACGGCCAGCCCTACCAAGCCGACAACCGCGAACTTCAAATAGGGAATAATATTAAACGAAATGCCTTCTCCTTGTGTAAACTTTAAAGATAATTATTTCAAACAAAAACACATTTATGGCAAAAAAATATTTATTCGCTTTTTTTTTTTGTTATATGTAACATTCAATATTACATTTTATAAAAAATGTATTAAACAAACCAATCGGCAAGATGTCAACATAGCAACATTCCTTAAGAAATGCCACGTTTTGTTTGAAGCTGTTGTCTTTAAAATAGACGCAATGAGAAGGAATTTCTTTTAACATTGATTCCCCATTTGAAGTCTGCATGCGTGGTAGTCAGCGACCTCAAGGGAATGAAAGTGGCTTGCAATGGAGCACTGAACGAGGTTCTATAACATGCAAAACTCATTAGAAATTTCTACGCATACTACCAAAATTGTCAGAAAAGTATGAGTTATGTTGCACATGAAAGAATAATACATGTTTTTTTTTTTACAAGCTTTTATTTAACTTGCCTTGTTTGAATGTACGGTGTCTGTCCGACCTCATTGATACCTCTATACTCTGAATTGGCGTATAGTGTGCATGCAGTGCATTACTGTTCGTCTAGTTGCAGCCCGAATTTTGGAAGGGGCCAACAGTGTTTAACTTATAATTTTTAGTCTTATAGTCTACAATATAATAATAACAAAAAAATTGTTGAGACTAGATTTAAAAAAAAAATTACTTATAAAAAACCTTTTAAAACCAGCCTCTTACTTACAAATGCACTAAAAAGAGAAAAACAATAATTATGGTAGTTACAGAATTTGTAGAACTTGTAAGACGTGGTCGAAAAGCCATAATAAACCTAACTACAAATTATTATATTTATATCAATTTATATTTAGTATATAAAATCGTGGTGCAAATAGTTAAGAGCCTTGGGCAAGATACGTTCTTAATACGCTTGCGCAAATGAGTTATACGTTCTATATTGCGAATAGTTAGCATGCACGATATAATCTTACTACGACTACACAAATGAGATATACAATCTATATTGTGCCAAGCTACGTGATAAAGTTTATCAATAAACAGTCACAATTATTTTCACTCTATATTACTTTATTAGAAAAATACAGTGCTAGTTGAGTTTTATCCGACAAGAGCAAGGTTCGCACATATCCAGCATCACAAACATAATTACTCCGAGATTAACAAATTTAGTCTATTGTTACTTTTGTAGCTCACCTTTTTATATAGCACTAGTTTTAATAGCCATGTAGGATGAAGAGGGGTAGAACATTCACTCAAGGCTCCTAGCTACCAACCAGTTTCGAATACACAACAGGAAGAATCAGAACATTTTTTCGGGTTTTAAACGTGGGAAGAGTGGGCAATAGTCGGACTACTACCCGATGAAGTGTAGAAGAATATAATAAGAAGGATGTGTGTGACTCGAAGAGTATATATAAATACCCTTCGGCATTCGTATTGGGGGTGGTAAAACGTTTGTTGGGTAGCTGGTCATCATGCAAAAAAAAAAAAAAAGGGCTATGCATTAGACAAGCTTTAATGTTTTACTCCTTTCTATTATTTTGGTCGGATGAGGTTCAGTGAGTGATTCCAATCGAGTGCAAGTGTTTAATGGAAGAATATTTGCATTTATACTGTAGACATTTTTGTTTGGTTGAAGGAGGAGATATGGAGAGGTGAGAGAGAGTGACCGGGGGGGGGGGGAGGGGGAGCGGGAAGCGGGATAGGTAGGCGTGGTTGAAGCTGGGTTTGGGTTGTGGCACTGATGTGCTTGGGACGAAGAGGAAGAAACATAACACTTGCTGCCTTCCTAGACGAATAGTCCGTGAGTCACAACCAGCTGCTCCTACTACTTGCAGGTTATACAAGTTAAATTTACACTCTAAATTCGAATCAGTGGGAAACCACTGATTCGCAGTGAAATGACTCCACTTAGAATCAGCGGAAAACCACTGATTGTTTCAGTGAAAAAATTTCACTGATTGAATTAGCGACGTGAAATTATTTCACTGATTGAATATGTAACGGCCGACTACAAAGGCGAATTAAATATTGTTTTTATCGAATGCAGCCAAATAATTACGCGAAATAAACATATTTAGGATAGTTTACTGAAATTTACCGTGATCCAAAAGAGTAAAATGTTTTCTGAGGTGGCCAGGATTGAACTCGAACAGCTGCGCTACCACACCTCTTTGAAATAGTGGAGGAAAATATACGTTTAGTTGTTTAGGCGCGAAATCGTGAAGATTTAAATTGTATGCTCTTACTTGTTCATTTTTTGGTTTAATTGGTACCGTTACGATTGTTAAAACTAATAGTACATACGAGTGCACTCTCATCATCACATTATATACAGTTAAAACTTTCAAACAGAGCGCTGCGACGATTACATGAAAATGAAATGAAAGACGTAAAAACGGAATGAAAGTCTGTGTGTTCCTATTACCCCATAAAAAGGCGTTTTCAAAGACGAAACATTTTAGAAAGTATTTTGTTTCATTTTTATTAGTTTGTTCGTGGTTATTTCACTTGATACGCTTTGTTTAACGGCCATATCTAAACGTTAGTTGATGGCTATTTCTACACGCTATTTAAATGATCCATCAGTCAAAAATAAACCACTGAGTAAACAGTGAAAAAAATGACTGATGTATAAGTGGAAAATGTCACTGAATCAATAAGTGAATGCAATCGGGCATTTTTTCACTGATTAATCAGTTAAATTCACTGAAGTGACTGTTGAATCAGATACGTTTGACTGATTCAAGCATTGAAATTCTAACTGATTCAGATTTAGAGTGTAGTTGTTAGTCCGTTGACATGTTGCCTTTCATTTTTATTTGCTGCCGCGAGTACCTGCAGGTTTTCAAAGTGCACGCGTGAGTAAGGGCCGTAGTAGGGTTGTTTATCAGGGGCGTCGGAAACTTACCCAGGAAGGAGGTTGGGGGGGGGGGGGGGTTGTCAAAGGCATTTAGAGAATCTCGTGTCGAAGGTGCAGTATAGAGCATCCCTCCCAAAAATTTATTTCTGGGGAAAACTATGTCATTGTTTACACCCACAATTTGCTTCCAATCCAAACATTTTACCCCTCAAAAAATTATACCAGTACAAAAAAAACGTATAATATCATGTAATAACTCCCTACCGTGGCGCAATCGGTTAGTGCGCCACCGGTCTAGGATGCGGGAGGTTCTTGGTTCGAATCATACGTTAGGCATGGGTGTTAGTTTGAGTTAGGTCATAATTAGTTTATAAGCCGTCCCCCATAAGCCTTCTGGATTAATACCGGGGGACGTTAATAAGCCCTATCCAATCCAATATCTTGTAGTGACCTTCAACTTTGTTAGATGTACGTAAAGTATGAAAATCTACAGTAATGCCACGCGAAGTCATTGATGCACATTATTGAAATTGTGGGTGGGGCAGAGACCACCATTGACTCTCCCTGTCTCCTTAATTTTTGACGCCCATGTTTTCGTATTTTGCCACAGCTATGCTTAGCAATAATGGAGGCGTTGCGACCTGGTTAGTTACGTGACTCCCGACTCAGTGATCTAATTGTAAACCAATCTGAGAGTCGGTCACAAACCACTGTCCGTCCGGGATCCTCGTCGTTGACCAACCGCACGCGGTTACCAAACACGCTAAATGGTCACAGCAGTGTATACAGATATTGTTTTAAGGATCTCGTCTACCTGCAGATTTTTTTCCCTCGTTCGATGCCGAGGGGCGCAGAGGCGATAAGGGCGACACTGCCTCGCGCATCAAGTACGCCGTCGCCACTAAGCGCAAGGCTCTGTAGGCTACCTATGTGACTTTCCGAGATGGCACTATTATTTTACTAGAGAAAATTGTGTAGGAATGTTCGTTGTAGTGCCCTTCAGTAGATTTGTATGTATCTGACGCGTATATTTTTAGATACAATGCTTTGAAAAAGCCGTTTTGAGCCATTTTGGAGTGCCCTGGAATGGCGTTTCTTATGTGCGTGCAATCTTGAAAGAACTCGACAACCTTAGTCTGATGAGCGTGTTATTTTCACATATCAGCACAGTGCACGCACGTTTAATAGTTTCGTTGAAAAACGTGTATTCCAAACACTGAAACGGAGGGCGGGAGGGGGTGACGTCACTCTGTATACAAGCGCTATCCGAATTCTCACTACAGCACACAGAGGCTCTGTACTTGGCAACCACAAGAAGTTGCTTGGTTGCCGGGCGTACTTGCGTACTGATGGCAGTCGTCATATTAATTTTGTTTTATCGTCGTGACTGTTATAAGTTATTAAAATCCTCGATAAGAAAATTTGATTTGTATACAATGTATTAATGTAGATACAATTTAATTGAAAAGTAATTTAAGTAATTTTTTACGTTAAGGAAATTCCAGCAAAGAATAGAAACACGCTCGTGCCTGTATGCAGTAGTTATTTCTGCTGCCACCAGAACGTCTGACGAGTGTGTCATGAAGAGATGACCTGTCTGAATAGTCTGTACTGATACATACCCAGGCTAGTAAAGGCTGTTCACCATAAAATTAGCACTTTTGAAAGCCCTGTTTCAATGCCTACTCGTATGCACGCAGTGTATTCTTCCGCCTTATATAAAATTAACACTGTCATGGGCCTCGTCACTTTATTCATGCGTCCTGCTCGCCTCACACCAAGGCGATCCGTGTTCAATAACCAGCCGGGTCACTCCGGATTTTCGCATGTGGGAAACGTGTCGGACGACGCCGTTGGTCGGCGGGTTTTTTCTCGGGGATCTCTTGTTTCCCCCGTCCTTTCATTTCGGCGCTGCTCCATACTCACCTCGATCAACCTCATCGGTTCTCCTGACCCCGATTTTAAGAGCCGCCCTAATCTTTTCACTTCACTTGTTCATGCGTCGATGAAGTGAAACTTTGAATTAATTAAAAAAGTAAATATTACACAAATCTAATCTTTTTTACACTTCGATACGTTACAAATAATTTAAGTTGTTACAAATGGTTAACTAACACGTTAACTTTTACGTTAAGATATGGAACTATTTTCCATCCATCGTTAGCAACTTTACTTGGCTTATGTCACCAAGTGCGCCCGTTGTAATATATGCAGGTAGGATCCGCATCTTTTTTCTAAGGTCGATTTCGAAAGTGCTCACTTTATCGTGAACGGACTTTAAGCAAATATACGTATAGTCCATTCCCCATTGGAAGCAACTTTCTCGGAGCACTGCTAAAATATCTACTTGCAGGCCCGTTTCGTATCCTTCCGCCAAATGTAAACAAACATTGCCATGTAACTGCCATGTAGCATCTGTCAAAATCAATGTTTACATGCCATTGTGTATGTACATATGTTCGTATACTTTCGCTACACCTAAACATATGCATTGAAATGTGGCTTCTACTTTTATACCCGTCAAACGTGTTGTTTACTGTTTACAGCTTTTCAAAGAATTCTGTCATATTCCAAAAACCATTCCGTACGAATATTCACAGTTTAGGCCTATAACACTATTCAGGCCAGTTTTATGACGTTTTAAAAATGCCTTAATTGACGATAGTTCTAAGGTTATGTTACATTAACATATTTGTTTTCCACGACGTAGCTCAATACATGTAATGCACGTTAGTATTTTGCCACGACTGTGTCTAACACTGTTACAACTACGAGGTAAAGGGATGCACTAATTGTAATTATCCTTTTGTTATTTATATGTGTTGGGTCATTCTCTATAAGGACGGTCTCAGTTGGAATAAATATTAAAACGAAGGAACAACCAGAGAAAAAGATACATTAAATTCAAGCACGCAACTCGTGTTGCTCATTTTAGTCACACAAACGTTAAAAGATAGCGGTGAACATGCACACAAATAAGCCTACTATAACTATTATTCCGCTCATATTTATCATATTTATATGTATTGCTTCTTAATGTTTATTAGGTCTATTGAAATTTATCGGGCTGGGCTTAGTATTTTTCTTCTATGATTGTTGCAAATTACGTTACACGACTGTGTTTCAAACCCCTTAGGGCAAAGGTACAACGTTGTAACAAATAAACATATGTGGATGTAAATAAATAACTTCGTCATAAAAACAGTTCACATTTACAACGTATAAATAGTGCTAATAAAATATTTGAAATCACGCACACACAGGGCCAGTCTATCGACCACGATGCACAAAGGCACGCCATTTCACAGACGCAATAATTAACGAAACACACGTCACAGTATATGTATTACTGCCGTGAAAACACAGATTTATCGCAACATCGTAACTTGCCTAGGTAGGTTTAAAAAACACGTCTACAAACGTGATGTGGTAATTTGAAGTATTTTTCGGAGTAACAATCATTTATGTTTCGTTTGGCAAAAAGCAACACGCCATGTCATGGCTCGCCACGTCTGCTAACCTCACTTGGTAACTGCCCCGCCATCATATCTAAATATATTAAAATAAGTATCCAAACATAAAAATCTCTTTTCAGTTGTAAATTACAAATTCAAAAATCATTATTTTACTGTAATAAGTACGAAATATGCTACAAGTGAAAGCATTTATAAAGGTCCCTGCTTACTAGCGAAGTGAAATTTCCCGAGTGTGAAAGAGACAAAAAAGAGAGAGCGATAAGTCTCGCCCAGCACAGTTGTTTTCAGTTACTTTCTAGCTCGATGAAACAACACCGTACCATCACGGCCTACTCACGATATTTTCCGCTGTTGTTTTAAACTGTAAAAATGAAATATGTTGCCACCGGGTCTACCTAAATTTTTAAATATTTCAATAGGCACCGTTTAATTTACAAATAGTTTTCTAAAAAATTAGGTTAAAATAATATTTAACTATGAACTATTTCTCACCGGACGTTGCCAACGCGCGGCTGCTCTTGCTGTTGTTAATTCATAATTTAAAAATAAATAAATATTACAACTTATAGCATATATTAAGGTAAAGTTTCATTAATTCAATAATACAGTACTCTAAAGTTAACCATATATATATATATATGTATGTGTGTGTGTGTGTGTGTGTGTGTGTGTGTGTGAGTGTGTGAAATACATGGTATTGAAAAAACAGAATGACATGTTATGCCTAGAGTGTTTTTTCAAACGTTGATTTTCGTAAGTAGCTTCAAGTCGGGAATGGACTATACTTGCCAAGTATAAGATGACAAATGTGATACGGGCCGAGTGTCTGCGCGACCGGCGTAAGGACAGCGACAAACCAGTCGGAGTGTGTTGCGGTGGGCGATCCAGCCATGCTCTCCGCATGCAAACCCGGTCACAAACCGGTCGGCTGAGGTTTCGCTCTCCCCGCTGGGAAATTCAATTCCCCGGCCCGAGCGAGCGGGCGGGCTTGTAAATTATCCGGCCTGCAAGTCGTGTAGGAAAAGCCCCTCGCGAGATCGCCTGCACGCTGCCGATCGGCGAACCGTTCAAGTTGAAACACTCGCGCTTCCCGTGGACCACGCCGGACTGAACGAAACGAGGTGCCTGTAGGTAAGAGACCTGCAGAATTCGCGTTATTATTTACGACACGTTAAAACTTGGAACACGCGTATCTTTGCTATACGTTTGTCATTGGACCATACTCCCCAGGTAACTCTGCACCAATACATGAAAACTTCACAATTGTGTGCCCCAATCACGCGGAGTACAGTCGGAAAGGGAGTGATTTCACATCCATGCAGCAGCCAATGGAGAAACTACGATGTCTCCTTTACGTACGGTTCTGTTAAGTTAAGCCTGATGTCAAATAATAAAGCGAATTTTGCAGGACCCTAGGTGTAGGTTGTTCGCGGTAAAATGAGAATTTTTTAAAGCCCTGCTTCAGATATACTTGTAAGCATATTGTGTATCCTTCCGCCGGATGTAAAATCAACATTGCCGTCGGTCTGATCACTCTATACATGCGTCAGTAAAGGGAAAATGTACAGTTCTTATAAAATTATTTATTTTACAAACTTCATAATCCACATACTTACATGCATTAAAAAATTCAGAAAGAAAAATAAAGCACTGTAATACTGACAAATGTTCACCAAACATGTTTAATTTAACGTGGAGTCATGGAACTACTTTCCTTACGTCGTTACCAACTTTACTGGGCGCATGCCAGTCAACGTGTGTGCAAAAAAAATAGACGTAGGTAGGACAGTTTTCAAGGGTTGATTATAAAAGTGCTCACTTAACCGTTAACAGCCTACAAGCTGGTGAAACTGAACTATTTCAGAAATATTTTCACGACTGTAGGCTGTTCATGTTAAATCAAGCATTTTTGAAACCAACATATAAAAATATATATATATATATATATATATATATATATATATATATATATATATATATATATATATATATATATTACCCGTTAAGCGCATGTGTGATAGCGTACACGCGGGACTACAGACTTCCAAGTGAGTTGGCAACGAGTTAAGAAAAATAGTTCTAGGAACTGACGTAATGCAAGTGTAATGTTAAAAATTTATAAAAATATATTTGGTGTTTTTTTTTCTGCTATGTACACATTAGACCAGGAAGTGGCGTTTTTAGTAACACCTCTATCTTCCTCGTAAATTCACGTCTTAACCTGACTGCCGCTTCAATAAAGTCGCTAGGTATCGGCAATGTAAAGTTTACGTGTGCCAAAATGATACAAAATGAGAAGAAAAGTAGATATTAGCAGGGCTTTCAAAATTGCTTAGTTCAGCAGCGAACAGACGCGATTACCTGCAAACATTCACTGTAAAAAAAAAAAAAAAAAAGGTGTAATTTTACACTTAATGTATGTGGCAGCAGTGACTCCACTGATATTTGTGCAATTTTACACCTAAATATGTCACTGTATTTTTACTTTACGTCCAAGTAAATTTACCCTGGAAATTAGTAAAATATCATGTACTTTGTACAAATAACTTTACATCGAATGCTGTAAAGTTGCTATTATTATGTAGCAGAAAATAAACTGCAACATTCTTGTACTTTCACTCCACTAAAAGTAAATTCACACAGACATCGCAATTGCAACTTCACCACTCTGTGTGAGTATTTGCTCCCTAATAAAAATGTTAACTCTCAGATTCACTGCAATTGTAATTGCACAATTTCTGAACATTTTTCACTGTTTTACTAAGCAATTTTACCGGCAGTGTATGTTCTTTTACAACTACGTCATTAATTCAGATACTTTGTATGTGTAATTTTATAATTTACTCCGTTTCGTAACTTGGTGGTTTAACAGAGTTACAAAAAGTTATCTCCAAAATGTGGGTGGTTACCAAAAATTTGTATGTGTAAATTTACACTTATTTTTTTGAGTGTTGATTTTACAGCACAGTCCAGACGAGGGTTGTTGAGTGCTTTAAAGTAGGGCCTACATTAGAAACACCATTTCAGAGTACACAAAAAGCGCAAAAAACTGGTTTTTCAAGACTTTGTCTCTCAAAATGTAGGCTTCGGATACTTTACAAAACTACTCAGGGCCCCTGCATGGAACCATGCTAGGAGCTTTCCACCGATAACATAATAAGGTCGCCGCTGGAAGTCCCATAGGTATAGGCTATTCACGGTAAAATGAGCACTTTTGAAAGCCCTACTTAAGATCTACCTGTATGCACGTTGTGTATTCTTTAGCTTTATGTAAGATTGCCATTGCCATGGGCCTCATCACTTTATTCATACGTCGGTCAAGTGAAACTGTGAAAATAAAAAAATATAAAAAAAAATTTAACAAATCTGCTTATTTTTACACTTGATGCATAAAATAAACAGAAAGAGGAAGAAATAATTTAAGTTATCAGAAATTGTTACCTAACGCTTTTTGTACGACGTTAAGATAATACGGAACTACTTCCCATCCATCGTTACCAACATTACTGGGCGCATGTCACTCACGGCTCCTGTTAAAATATACGCAGGTAGGGGCAGTGACTTTTTCAAAGGTTGATTTTAAAAATGCTCACTTTGTCGTGAACAGCCTTTACACGCAGTGCGACGAGAACACTGCCGGCCAGTTGAGATCCTTGCGTTCAGTGGCGACGGGGCACTTGATGTGGGTGGCAATGTTTCCCTTATCGGGTTCTCGCCGATTCTCGGTCTCAAACGTGGAGAAAATCTCCAGGTAGAATGTAGCCTAAAGCTCTTTTCGTGTCCTATTAACACCATTAAAAAAAATAGCTTCAGGAGCAAATTCAGCAAAATCTGCAGTGTGTGTATACTTTCGAAGGTAATTCAAAAGCAGCCGTGATAACCCTGTAGCTTGCGAAGCAAGTACGCAGTGGAAAGGTTAATCTAAACTGTGTTATGGGGTCACCGCACTATCGGACGAGTAATTCACCGCAGCACCTATTTTCTTAATTTCTTTCCGCTTTCGTGAAAGTGGTTGGGTGCGTGTCGCCATGAAACTTCATTGTTTTATATTTGTAATATATTCTGTTCCACTTGTAACATGCAGCATGCAAAATGAAGTTACAAAAAAAATGAATGTGTTTCTTTATCGGCGCGTCCTTATTTCGCTTAATGTAATTACGTCATGGCTGACAGGAATAGGGAGGGTAAATATGCACTATACTCCGTCATAACTATGGGATTTATGGTAAAGGGAGAATTTCTGAAAGCCCTGCTCAGAATAAAACTTACTGTATCTACTATGTCAATATACGGGTGATAAATACTGTAATAAGGAGTGTTATAAATATCTGCAAATTAACGCCTATGTAATATAGCTTTGTGTGTATTGGTTATTTATTTTAATCACAGACTAGATAAGTGCACAGAGGCGAAACGGCATGACCGTTCCTTTGATGTGGGCGTGCCCATTCCCTGATTGGCTGCGCGAGGCTCTAGGAACGGGCCTCGTGTCTGATTGGCTGCTGCGTGCTGCGAAAGGTTCTCTATAGGCTAGGCTGCCGGTTGAGAAATAGGTTGTCATGCGCTGATTGGCAAACGGAGTTCAAGCATGTTTCGGATCAGCAACGCCATTTTGCTGGCCAGTGTGTGCGGCTAGAGTTCGCGGTATAAGCGTCTAATTACCTAGGTGTATAGGCTATTCACGGAAGTGAGCACTTTTGAGGCCCTAGTAACTTTTTCAATTCAGCCATTTATTGTCCTTTAACCTCATTTTAAAATAAATATTGCTATGTAAGTAATAAACACATTGTGTATATTCCACCTCGCTCGGAAGTTAATGTCTAAAGCGAATATAAAATATATTTATTGACTATTATTCCATATGAGAGGGTTTTAAAAAGTGCTTACTTTAGTTTGAATAGTCTATACATATAAGTACTCTGATTGTATACAGTCCAATTCGTCTGCATTCTACTCTTCCGTGGCTACCAAATAATTAAACGTTTCTACTGTTTGTGTTATCAGCTGAAATAGTCTCAGCCGTATATAATCAAAGTAAACTTTTCCTTTCGTCGTAAGTAAATGTTACAGCACAGTACCTATTACCACCACCACCTACTACAGTAAGTATTACTTTTCCACACAGATCCCTTGTAGTGCAATACAAATATTCCAGTGCTTAAAATATGCAGGGATGACTTGAAAAAAAAATCAATTTTGGCTTTGTGTGCAGACTACTGTGCACACACATCTCGTATTACCCAACGCGCTTTCGAAGGTGTTCGTCAACTGCCCTGGCCAGCACGATCACCCGACCTCTCCTCCATTGAATACGTGTGGGATATGATGGGACGGCGATTGCTGCTGTCTGCAATACCGGCAACAAACCTCCGCCACTTGCAACAACAGGTGGAAATAACGTGGAACGCTATTATCCAATATGACATCCGACACCTATATGATCGTCTCTATGCACGACTGCAGGGCTCCATCGTCGCTTAAGAGGAGTGTGAACCTGCGCGTCCAAGGTCAAGAAGCGAGGGAGCGATACGGGCGACAAGAACACGCACGCCTAGCGCCTCATAGCTCCTACGCGCAGGGCGTGCAGTGTTTCCGTAGTGGTCCTGTACTGTGCAAATCAGATCTGTAACAGTGCGATTTTATTAGCTGTAATGAAAGCCCACAGATTAAACTACTCCCGTATGTTTGTACTTTTCTCTTGCCGCTTAAGGAAAATGCATAGGTAAGCTTCAAAAATGCGATGTTTGACCATTTTCACGAATGTTTTTCTCCATGAATGTACTTAATAAGTTAAAAGGTAAAAACATATAGTCATAGATAATAGTTTTTTTACCTTTTCTAACAAAAGGTTGTGTTTACTGAACATATATTTACCGAGATACGCGAATACGCGCAAACAACGATTTCACAAAAAATGTTTAACTTCACACTCCTCTTAAGGCGACTACAGAAGATGGTGATACTGTTGTTCAAGAGGGGTCTGTAGCCTCTGCCCATAGGTGTACTACCCTGTGATAATTATCATATACAGTGTACGACCTGTTAAGTATTCAATAAAACCTTCATTCAAGTGGGACCATTGCGTCCGGGTGTTCATTTTATATATTCCACCAGTGTATTATTGACATCAAGTGCAGAACTATTTGTGCTGAATTTATTGTATGAGTAATACAAAATTGCCAAAACTGAACATACGAGGTTTTGCACCTTCACCGACGATATTGCTTAAATTTGATAAGAGTCGTAGTTAATACCGGAATAATACAAATATTACTGAAGTGGTGGTGTCGCAGGCACTGTTTGTTCTGTTGCAGGAATGGATTACTGAACTATAAGACACTATATTTATAGTAGCAGATTCTGTCATATAATCCATTCGCGGTTTCTTCGCACTTTTTGAACCAAACATTCGAAAAATCACCCCGTCTATAACGTGCTTGATTGTTTGCTAAGTATATCATATAACACATTTTGTATTTGTTTTAACATAAAAATATCTTATTTTTTATTTGATTGAACTTTCACTTATATTTTATGTACAAATTAAAATATTTCATTTATAATTAATATGAACAAAAACAGGGAGAAAACAAGTGTGTTGATAATGCCTACTACAATAGTTCTTATGCAAAATATTTCATTTATAATTAATATGAACAAAAACAGGGAGAAAACAGGTGTGTTGATAATGCCTACTACAATAGTTCTTATGCAAAATATTTCATTTATAATTAATATGAACAAAAACAGGGAGAAAACAGGTGTGTTGATAATGCCTACTACAATAGTTCTTATGCAAAATATTTCATTTATAATTAATATGAACAAAAACAGGGAGAAAACAGGTGTGTTGATAATGCCTACTACAATAGTTCTTATGCAAAATATTATTACACCGAGTGCGCACGAATGCAGTGCGTTGCCGTCTGGTGTGACTTTCTCAGTTTTAACCTGGCGCACACGGGACGATTTTTCCTGCGAGTTTTTCTCAAATACTATCTAAGAACTAGGTCAAGAGCTATGTAACTTGGTCAGTGGCGGATTCCTTCGCTGGTTTTGTCGCATGCGGGATGGGTGGGTTTCCCTGCGAACTACTATGTCGACTAGTAATGCCGACAGACATGACAATTGTTGACAGACGGCGAAGAAACATTGCTGTAGTTACACTTCTTTCGCTTTTGGAACGTGAAAAATAAGAAAATTGCAGACAAAATAAACGACTCTGGACGAGCGAAGGGTTAGCATGAAAGACGAGAACAAGAGTGTACTTACTGGCAATGTTCTTCGAAGAATTGTGGTCAGTGCACAGATAACCTCAAAACTGTATACAATCATGTTTCTTCTACGCATCTATTAATACTTTGCCATGTCCATAACTTAGGAAAATACCGCCAAAACAATCATGTTGCCATGTAAATAAAATCACGTGGCATGTTTCCTTGCTCTCATTGACTCAGATCGGAAACTAACAAAGGAACACGTAGAGAAAATAGCGCCATTACAGTTACGGAGAAATATTAGACTATAGGCTGTTCACGGTAAAATGAGCACTTTTGAAAGCCCTGCTTAAGATCTACTTGTATGCACGTTGTATATTCCTACGCCGTAAGTAAAATTAACATTGTCATGGGCCTCATCACTTCATTAATGCTTTCGGTCAGGTGAAACTGTGGAATTATAAGGAAAGCAAATATTTTACTAATTAGGTCATTTTTTACACTTCGATGCATTAAAAAAAAACAGAAATGAGTCATTCACGTTCTCACAAATGGTTACCTAAGATTTTTTATGCGAGGTTAAGTTATGCAACTATGTTCTACTATATGTCATTGCCAACTTCAATGGGCACATGTCACTCAGTGCGCCTGTTAAAATATGTGCAGGCAGGGGTAGTAACATTTTTGTAAGGTTGACTTCAAAAGTGCTCACTGTATCGTGAACAGCCTTTAAGCAGCAGAAATACAAGTAGGCATCGATATTTCCAGTGGACGAGCACGTCCAACAGAAAGAGACACTCCACGTATGCTACATCGTAAGGAAAATCGTTCCGTGTGCGGCGGGCTTGAGCTAAGCTTATTTTACATGAGGCGATAACAGCACGAATAATGAGAACAGAATGAAGAGGAGACCCGAATGTCTTTTCAGCTGCACCAGTCCGTCAACCAAGTTTCAATATGCCGCAGTTGCCACTATGCAGGAAAACACATCTTTTTCTTAATTAGTTGATGCCCCCCCCCCCCCTTTTCTTCTTCCCCCCCCCTACACCTTTGGAATTTTACTGTGTTTTATACACCTATTTATTTTTACTTGTCTTATTCAAGCATTTTTCTCGAGCTCAGTCCTGTTTTTCCATGACATACATCTGCATCGCCATTAGCGAATATCCAGAAATTTCCATCTAGTCATTTACCCCCATTGTACTATTCATTCAAATATGGAACGAATGGGAAATCGACTAGGGTAGAAATTTGCGTTACGGATGTACACAACAACAAGGTGCACGCAATAGAACGTCCAAGAGACAAGTCTAATAAAAACAGGGCCTAGCTGCGATTAGAAATAAATCGTGTTGAGGACAAGGTAGATTGACAAGTGGTCACATGCGCAGGAAAAGGAGGACCTTGTGTGAGAGGTAGGAGGCGAACTTTGCATACATAAAGGAAACAAATACTAGCATAGAATGAGAGTGAGTGAAGAGATTTGAGTGGCTCTTATCAGCGAGTTCTTGAGAGCTGATGAGGGTGATTGAGGTGAATATGAAGCAGAGCCGGAATGAAAGGGCGGGGGAAACGGGAGATCCCCGAGAAAACCCGCCGACCTGCTGCACGATTCCCACATGCAAAAATCAGGGGGCGACCCCGATTGTAATCGAACCCGGTTCGCCTTGGTCTAACCACTACGCCACCGCCATTATGGTATTTTGGAGTCATAAATAATTGTAAATTTAGTTTTACTGCAATAAGAACGTATTCATTACTATAGGCTGTTCACTGTTAATTGAACCATTTTAAAATCAACATTTAAAAAAAAAATCACTGCCCGTATATACATATAATTTCGCGGACACGTTGACTAGTATGCGGCCAGTCAAGTTGGTAACGATAAAAATAATGCAGTTCCGTATCCTAAAGTTGGATTAAGATAGGTAGGTAAACTATGCAAATAAAGAAATCATTTCTCTCGCTTCCTGTTTTTTTTTTTTTTTTTAGTGATTATAAGTGTAGGAATTAGCAAATATGTGAAATGTGTACTTTTCTAATAATAGTACAGTTTCACTTGTCCGACGCTTGACTATAAGTCTATTCACGGTCACGTGAGCACTTTTGAAAACCCTCTCTTTTGGAATAATAGTCCATAAATATGTTTCATTTTAGCAGTAGACGGTGGTAACTTCCGAGTGCGATGGAATATGAACACAGTGTTCATTGCTCGCATGGCAATGTTTATTTTAAAGGGTTGTTAAAGGATAAGTAGTGGCTAAAAGGGGAAAAGTGACTAGGGCCGGAAAAGTGCTAACTGTACCGTGGACCGTCTTAACATAAAGTAACGAGGCCCACGGCAATGCTAATTTTACGTATGAGGGAATGAGTGAGTGTGAGTCAAGAAGCGAGGGAGCGATACGGGCGACACTAACACGCACGCCTAACGCCTCATCGCTCCTACGCGCAAGGCGTGCAGTGTTTCCGTCCTAACGCTTTACTGTGTAAACTAGATCTGTAACTGTGAAGTTTTGTTATGTACACGCGATGAAAGTAAGGAGATCAAACTACCTGCATATAATCGTACGTTTCTCTTACCGCTTAAAGAAACTTCATAGGCAGGCTTTAAAAATGCGGTATTTGACCACTTTCACGATTTTTTTCCCTCCTTTAATACACTTAATATGATAAAAGTAAAAATATAGTGATACAGACAATAATTTGTTATCCTTTCTGGCAAAACTTCGTATTTCCAAGACATTTATTTACCGAGACACGCGTTTAGGCGCAAACAACGATTTCCCAGAAAATGTTTCAGTACGTAGGACCGTTAACAGCGAGGTCTTGAGAGCCGATCGTATGGTGAAAGAATGCATATAAAGAGATCTTCAACAGGGTGTTCAGAAGTTCTCATTAATTTCGCCGCGGACGATAACGGTGTATGGCGGCGCGTATATGCCGTAGACTAAAGATGAGCTAGATCGATCTCGCTGGCTGTGCACAACCAATCTCCGCGTCCCGACATTGAACTGCTCTTCTACCATCATGATTAGCGAAAATGACGTGGAATGATTTGAGGTTGTAATACTGTTTAGTAAACAAGTGCTTACTTTGGTCGATTTGTAATGCAGATTTATTAAATTCAAATTAGTAAAAGTATTTTTTTTTAAATATAATAATGCTTATCATTTAAAAACTAAGATATAACCAAACATATCCATCGTTGTTAACCATGTGACCTTGACAGTCGTGTTCGTCTGGGGTAGGCCGATGATGGGTAGGCCTACATGAGCAGAAGACGAATAAGCGGTCTACCTCATCTTTAGTGCAAGAGCGAGTGTTTATCGCGGACCGTTTCGTAGGCAATAGCACCTACTTGCTTACAATTCTACAAATAGGTCATAGATTGCCCAAGGGAGTGCAGCTGCCCCCTCCCCCTAACTGTTCCATCACGTCAATAGGAAAATAGACAAGAATGCTGGAAATACGTTTTTTTTACTAAACAGACTTTGTGTTTGAAACTGTAACTAAATTAAAAATAAGTTTTACAGTCTAATGTATACTATTTGTAATGAACATGATTAGTCCAAATAAATTCTTTCGTTGTATTTTTAATGTCAAAATGGATCTCTAATTAGCTGTTTCCACCCCCATTTACCCGATCCTGCGCACGGCTATGAAACAGGCACACCCAATCTTTTTAGCTGGGTCCGCGATTAACGGAACCATGCAAAATTAATACATGCTTATTGACTTTTCAATTTAATAACGCGCTAACCGAGGCATGATAAAACAACATTATAGACTCCAAAGAAGTAAATCAACTGCATCGCCGTTATCAAAGAAAGAAACCCCTCAACTTGGAGTCTATGTAAGGCGTAGCTCAATTAAGGAGTATGCGGAATTTCTTTAGCTTTTACAACAAATCTTTAAGGAACTAGTTGACAAAAATTTTTCTTGCCGATGGTAACATATGAAATAATGAAATTATTAACTAAGTTACATGGATTGAGCGAAATCTGATTTGTCGTACTCATTTGACCACTCAAAAAAGTATTTTTGTGATAGAAACAGCCACAAACTTTCTTCCGAAAGTTATATGCTATATGATTTTTTTTCGGTCAAAGCTTTAATGAATATATAATGGGCGGAATTACAAACAATGGCGAGTGGCAATTAAATAGCAGCTGTTCAGTAAATGCAGATTTGTAATGATACTAAGGCACTATACCTTTAATTCCAAAGTGTGAGTAAATATCATGATCGTGCGAATCTAAGTTAATATGTAATTCCACAATAACATTTCTTTCTGTGTAATTATATAGACAGTTATTTCGGGTTCACTAGCATTTCTGCTGATATGATATAATTTTTGGCTAACCACAGAGTAAAATAATTTTGTAAACCGAACTGAAAAAATGTCTCGCAATATTACAAATAAAATACTTGTAAAATAATTTTTTTTGTAAAGCTGTTGCATTTGTACTTACGGACATAATATGATTTGTAGAACTACAGAAACATCCTTGCAGTGATACTAACACTTTGTAAACCGCTGGAAACCTCTTCGAACAAGCCCGAGCTGTTTGTACTAATAGCACGTGAGTCATCAGTTTCGAGAATTCACTCAGCACGGACAGCTGTATTGACAGGGCAATAAAAATGTTAACACGTTTTGAAATAGTCCAAAAGTTTTTTTATACTATTTATAGTTATTTTTATATTTATTTGGCTTTAAAATATTTACTACGTTTTTGTTAAAAATATAAATTTTACAAATTAATTTTTCTATACTGTGTACGGAATATTCGTAATCTAAATAATTTGATTCGACGTATTTAATTGAATGTCGTTTTATAAAATATTGTCGTCGTGTGAAATGCCTATATGTATTTCACATAAAATAAGTGGCAAATATCAATTAAACATTGGACATAATTTCAGACACAGCAAGAGGGATACACTGTAAAAAAAAACAATGTTAATGGAACTGACATATTAGTGTATTATTACAAAATTTTGTCGATCCACAGAAGTATATTTTGTAAATATACAAGAGTTTGTTCATTTGCAGTAATATCGTTTGTGAAAATAAAGAAAGAAATCTGCGTTGTTACAAATACATATAGGCTATTCACGGTAAAGTGAGCACTTGCTAAATTTTTCGTTTCAATAAGTTTCTATCTTTCCGCCACTTTTTGGAGTAAATGTGGCCATAAGATTAATAAACAGAGCATACACATTTCGTCACTCTCAAAAGTTTATGCCTGAGGCTGCAATAGAATACATTTATTAGGGGCTAATGCCCGTTGGGAGGGCCATAAAAATGCTCATTTTACTGTGAACAGCCTATAGTTTACAGTTATGTTTTGTACAAATACTGAATGTATCCGGCACACATTTCAAGCAATTTCTTGCAAAGTTTGCAAGAATATTTTTTTTTTGTAGTGTTACCTAAAAATGTTTCGGCAACTAATTTCCAAAAATTTCTTTTGTATATGAACAAAAAAAAACAAACATTTCTGTGAAGTTAACGAATGGCTGATTAAATAAATGTTAGTTTACAAATTTAAAAAGAACGCTGATATCCCGGGTCTTATACTGGATTCTTTACAACATCATCGTGGTTGTTCCTTAATCGTCAAGAACTCACGAGTTAAAACTCTTCACCGCGATCGTTTCGGCGAGCGACAAAGTCCTTTACTTCGCAATTCAGAGTACAAAATATTCCCTTTCGCTATTCTCACAGAATGAATGCGTGAACACTTTCTTATCTGAAAGATGGTTATCTTCCCACCTTTCGTTCGCTCGTTTCTCTCATCATTTGCTTTTATTTTTCATTCTTTTCCCTCCTCCCCGCCAACCCCTCCAACTTTTCGCGCTTAATTTTTTACAGTTTGCTCTCACTGCGTCGCTTTATAGCGCTGTTTACATTCCTCTGCTCTTCCGTTTTTTGCTCTTTCCCATGTAGATATAACTTTCCCCTGCCTGCGAAGAAAGACTTTTTACGGACAAAAAAAAATTAAATGCGTGCTGGGAAGAGATACTAAGGCTGATTTCAACACCGCATATTTAAAATTTTCACTGAAAAAAAAAAGTGAGTAAACGTAACTTGCGTGGCTATTATTTTTTAAAAAGATAATTACCGGCAGTTTTTATGTCAGTCCCCGGCAGATTATACAAATACCATATCGTGGTAGGGGGCTCAAACTTCATCACTTATTGGCTGTAGTGTGAAGGGGGGGGGGGGGGGAAATAAAAAAGCACCGCAATTCTCCGATGCGTTTGTTGGGAGCAACAAGTGAGTGGTGAGATTATTTTTATCATTATTTTTCATAACTCTGTTGAAGGGTTCAAAGGAAAAATCATCTGTTACACAGTCGTCTGCCATAAGGAAAAACTTGCACGTATGTTTATTTTATTACCATAATATGGTCGCCAGATGTCCAGCAAAAGGACGTACTTTATTTTAAGCATGTTTCATTTTGCGTCTGACCAGATTTTTTTGTGTTGATGAAATTGTCCGGATGTCTTTTTTTTTTTTTTTTTTTTTTTTTTTTTTTTTTTTTTTTTTTTTTTTTTTTAAAAAACCTGATAAAAGATCAAATTTGTCTACTAATTTTTTTCCTTTAGATTTTGTGCAACAAAACTTATAGCTGTGTCGTTAACGTTCTCTTGGTTAATCATATAAATGTTTGTCCTTTCATGTTATCCGTATTTACAACTATTTTTTAAATTTCTCATTTAGATTTATTTTTATCTTGCACTCTTTCCAGTATAACGTTTTATTTTGTAAAACTATTGTAGGCATAGGGTTAAGTGTCTTATTCCTAAACTTCTGTATTTTATATTTACTGATAATAGAAACTTTATTTTATGTTACTAGCAAAGCTTATAAAACTGCTAGTTTTAAATACTAATGACTTGATTAAACAATTTTTAATTTTTTTTAAATATTATTTAAGATCAAGCTATAAAACAATGGAATGTATGGTAGGTCTCTGCTAGTATAAATAATTTGCGTAGCTCCTTTTAATGAAACGTCCTCCTTTTTAGAGTAAAAGTATTCCTTTTTTTTATCCTGAGGCTGGAAGCGACTACGAGCGACTACGAGAGCAGCGATTACATACTACTACGCGCGAGCAATCTGAATACGAAGGTTGTAATGCAACAACGTCCATTGCAAGCGACCATTTCACGTGACTATAGGCGACTACGAGCGACAAGCGACTAATCCGCTTGAAATTAGATTCTCCGCTCGTAGTCCCTAGTACAGCACGATTGCTGCAACCGCAATCGTCCTCGTGGATGCAATGGATAGTGAAAAATTGATCAGCGCAGTTTGTGTAAAAGAACCTTTGTGGAACATGAAAGACAGTCGTTATCATTCTCATAATATACGGCGGAAAATATAGGCGAAAGTTACAGAGGAATTGTGTATCAGCAATGGTAAGTCACATTTTTTAAATGCATGAATGGCAATGCAATAATGGCATGTGAAGTTTCTGTAGTAATGCATTGTATAATACAAATAATTACCTACACATTTTCAAGCATTTGGTTCGTGTTCACAAATATATGCTACAAATTTGTCTCTGATCACATAAGCGGCCGTAACACTCCTGTTTTCTCCTCGTGAAGCAAATCGAAGGGGCGGATCACTGGGTTCAGTTTATGGCTGGTCATGTAATGACGCAGCGTGGTGCTCACCTTCTTTATCGATGACAATATTATGCAACAAACATACACATTTAACAATCGTATCGGCGAAATCGGGGTTCACCTCAATACATGTTTGAAGCACTCGCCACTTGCTGGTAATAATGCCAAACGTACACTCAATAACTTGCCGTGCTTTTGAAAGCCGCTTATTAAATATCGTTTGTTATTGCTCAAGTTGTGATGCAGGAAATGGTCTCATGAGGTATGTTTTAAGTGGATACGCTTCATCCTCTAAAAAAACATGTGGCACTTTAATATTCGGTCCAGGCAATGCTGCAACATTTTGATTGCGTAGTCCGCCTCTTTCAAGCAGTAATTGAAAGTTGTCATAACCAATATTATTCGTCGTCATCGTATTTTAAATCTATTTGAAAGAGTTTCAACCTCACGGATGTAAAATCAAGATGGAGGCTTCCTTTTCTGTTTCCTCATCAACTCGTTTCAAGTAGTAGCCACGGGGAGCGCCCTACGCTCTGAAACTGCAATGTGATTAGCCAGGTACGAGAGCCGGCAAGGAACCTGCCACGGAAAACAGAACAGGTCCAATTACCAAACCTGTGAGGAAATCTGGCAGCATCAGGCGAACAATGCCATGACGGGTGCCGTACAGACGGGTATAACGGCAGCTATGGCAGACCTTGCGCAAGCTTTTACGAAATCTGGTACCGTGTAATATGGCCTTTACCGTAAGCACCTACGTCAATGGCAATAAATTTGTAATCTGGACCAGCAACGCCTTGCAACACAATAGAGGAATACTGTTTATAATCTCTGAACATGCTGCCAGAGTGTTCCGGGGTTCGTATGCGCACATGTTTACCGTCGATGCAGCCTACACAATTAGGGAATTTCCACTTACTCTAAAAGCGTTCTACAATGGAGTCCAACTGTTCATCTGTTGAGGGAGATGGCATATGTGTAGTGGCAAATTTTTTCCAAATTGCCTTCCATGTTTCCTGAACAATTCTTCTAACTGTTAGGTCAGATATTCTAAACGAATACCCTAACGTCTTGAACGAAGACCCGGTAGCCAAGTACCTGCAACAAAAACATTGAAAGTAAACAGTATTTTAGGGCCAGAAGTCTGGTAAATTGTAAAATCAGTTATTAAAACTCACAGCATATGTAACTTTAATTACAAACACTAAATGTGGATTTCATTATCTATTCTTACAAAACGGTTATTGTTTGTTCTTCCAAGACCTATTTTTTACAGCAGTAAAGGTGTTATTTTCTTTTTCAGTGGCGGATGTTAAGAAGAAATGGAAGGGTCTGCGTTATATTTTCCGGCGAGAATACAGAAAGGTTTACAAGTATGCTGATGAAGCCCCGGAAGCATTTTCCTTTTCGTGGTCTTTTTTTACCCAAATGACATTCCTTTCCAACATAATAGAACATAATACCTGAAGGGAAATATTACATCTCCACAAAAACGTATTTTGTCGGAAGGTGACGATTTCGAAGACAGGTCTGCTTCACCCTCCCGTGAAGAAGACTATTTAGATACTTCTCAACCGACTAACACGAATCCTAATGAAACACAGTCGTGTAGTAGCTCATACACTGGACCTCCGACAATGGGACCTCCAACAACGACACGCAAGCAGCATAAGCACAAAAAAAATTACCGATAGTGATAATGACTATAGTACCGAACAATTTCTTGCAATTGAGAAAGCGAAGTTGAAGTTATTGTCTGATACTAAAGCCATAAAGGACGACAGCGATTACCAATTTTTGTAAAGCCTCCTTCCATATATGAAGAATGTTCCTGACAATCGAAAACTGACAGTGCGAAACAAGCTCCAGCAAATTTTCATTGACGAAGACGAACTACGTGAAACTAATCTGCGCGTGCAATCTTCAAATGCTTCCACACAATCCCCGTCGTCCTGGACCATCGAATCAACAGCTCAAACAAATTCATCCGACAAGACTGTGCAACTGGAATGTGGCTCAGCTGATGTCGGCTTACGACAGTTCTTTTGTAACTTTACACGTCCCTCATAGAAAACACAGTGTTAAAGTGAAATGTTGGAGTTGCGACTATTAAGTGGTTAGCATCACACTTTTAAATAAATGAACATGATTCACAAACATCATCAGCTGTACTTTTCATAATGTGCTTAAGAACAGGTGGCTTTTTTTTTACGTTTTGCATAATGTTTCTTATTACATTAAAATAAATAATTTTACAATAATTGCTTTCACTTACCTTAGTGTCACAGTTAAATGTTTCTGTGGTGTTATTGTTTCCTTGAAATTCGACATTTTCGCAATGGCTGCCTGTATACCGTTCAAAATGTAGTGAAACGTCTCTTGGCTCATGCGGTAATAATCAAAGAACTTTTGGGGATCGTTCTCCAAATCATCGTGCAGATGATGAAATTCTACCATTGTTGCCCTTCTACCTAATATTGGATTCACCCAACACCGACGTCTTATTTTTCGGGTTTGCATCCGATACCTCGTTAGGTAGGGACTGTCCAACAAGTAAAATAATCTTCAGCATCCATTTTACTCACTCTGTACAGTAGTGTTTTGATTACTTTTCCAACGCTTGCAACTCACCGATTTCAAACTGGACCATCGCGCGTAGTCGCTTGATTCAAGTCGCCTGTAATCGCTTGCTCCTGTAGTCGCTCGTAGTCGCTTCCAGTGGACAATCAGCCTGAGAGTCTGGAAACTCTACATGCAATGAGGAGCCGCGGTGGCCGAGCGGTCAGTCCGCTCGCCTCCCACCAAGGCGAGCCGGGTTCAATCCCCAGTCGGGTCACCGGACTTTCGTATGTGGGAATCGTGCTGAACGATGCCGTTGGTCGGCGGGTTTTCTCGGGGATCTACCGTTTACCCCTCCCCTTCATTCCGGTGCTGCTTCATACTCACCTCAATCACCCTCATCGGCTCTCAAGACCACGCTGTTACGAACCATTTAAATCTCTTCACTCACCTTACATGTGATTACCATAGTATCAGAGTGTTGGCATACAGGCGGCCAAGATTCATTTTAATGAATAGCCATCCTTTAAAATAATCTCTACTCACCTGCTAATGCATGGCCTCTTACAAATTGTAATTTATTTTCGGAGATACTAACAGTGTATACCCATATCGGTGGTCTTCAAGGAGTCTGTAAAAAATAGATGAATAGATTACAAATACAGTCAGTATAACTTATATAATACTTCTGTTGCTGTTTGAAAGGTTCAAATGAGTCGGTTAGAAGTGACGACCAACATTCAAATGTTGGCTGATAAGATAAGTTTGTTGATAAGATTCGTGATGCGGTTCTAAAAAAAAAAAAATTCGGAAGACCTCCTTATCCAATACAACCATGTTACCTACATACCTCTTAAGTTCGTGGGTAAGTTATAAAAAATTGTTTTCTGTTTTTAGCTGTTAATAAATTATTTGGTTTGGTCGTGTAAGTGCAAGCCACAACCATTCAAGATTGTCCGAAAGGTATAAAAGTGCAAAAAATTAACAGTACATATTAAAATGCAGCTGAACTCATTTTAACTACTTATTCATCTGGGACACCCCATTTTTAAGGTTGCCTGGTAGACAAAAAAATGCATTGTGTCATACATGCACCTAACATGGTCTGCTTAATAGATAAACATGTGATGCCATTTAATTCTACTAAAATTTTGGTTACATAGTTACTGTCCATGTCAATACGTGGACAGCTGACGCAACTATCGACAGTATAAGTTGTCTGTCATCATCAGATAGCATCACATGACTAAGTAAATATATTAACTCGCAGAAATTATGTGCCGTGGAAAGCAATTCTCATTTATATACTTCAATTCTTAAGTATCGTACTTGTTGCCGAAAAAGTGGCCATACAGGTGTTTAAGAGCCATGTGACATGTCTGTAGAAAGTTCTGACCGAGTCGAAAAAACTTTGTAATGCTGACCCTGAGCGAGCTGACGAAGTGGTTAACTCCCTGGACTCGCATTCTGGAGCACCCAGGTTCGATTCCCGGTCCGGCCATCCTGACCTTGGTTTTCTATGGTTTTCCGAAATCACTCCAGGCGAATGCTGGGATGGTTCCCAAATAAAGGCCATGGACTTCTCATTCCTTCCCCAATCCCTCACCTCTATGCAACTTGCACCGTCTTTAATGACCACGCTGTCGACGAGACGTTAAGCCCACTTACTTCCCTACCTTTGTCACGCTGATAATATACTGGTGTGCAAAGGGTTAAGGACGAAGTGGAGACATTAACACAATAGCGGAACGAACAGGCGGAACCGACCGACAGGTCATTCAGGAGATCTCCTGGAGCACGCTCGAAGGTTCGCTAAGGTAGAGAACGCGCATATACGCAACATGTACTGAAGCGTGTGTGAATGATAACTGTGATTTTAATTGCTACTGTGCATGCGGATGCTACTGTGCATGCGGATGCTACACCAGAAAACTGTCGTCCTACTATTAAACAGATAGTACATACCTTCAACGATATTTTGGATTGTTCCCACAACATTGTTGTATTGTAATAACCTATTTGAACGTTCTGTTGTTAGTACTGAACAGTTCTGTAATCGGGTTTGTGGGTAGTTGCAACAGAATATTGTCTACAGCACTGACTGTCGTGGGAACAAGTCAAATATTGTGGAAGTTTTTCTGTTGGAGGTACTATATATATGTTTTTTTTTTTTTGTAGGAACACAGTGTTAAGTTAATTAACAATATTTAAATGGCATATACAGCCCACCTGATGGCTGTTCCAATTTTAACAGTCTAAATGTTTCCTACAACCATTCTCAGTGTGCCACTCCTTGATCCTCTCCTTACTGTAACTTATTTTGGCATGAATACGTCTTTCAATTTGCGTTCCATAGTGGGGAGGCAATCCAGAAAATCCGATGAACAAAATCGGGGGATACAGTTTGGTATTGCAGCTCCGAATCTATCGTCTTCATTCAAAATTCAATTACACCACTCGATTGCGAAAGGATCAAAGAATATGTTACGTTGAGTGAGGACTGAGAAGCATCAGGGGGGGGGGGGGAGAGGCGCCGCAATTTCGAGTTCGTTTCGCAGCGTCTCATAACTTCGGCGTAGTATAACTTTTGACTAAGAGAGGCTACAACGCTCGTTTATGTTTCAATCGACAGCTCTCGTCAAGATCAATCGATTGCGTTTTATAAAAACATTTGTGTGGCGTGGTTATGGTGAAATTTTATGATTTTAATGTAAAAAATTACGAAAACTTAACGCAATTTCGGCCTATACTCGTCAAAAAGCCAAGTGATACCCATAAGCGGTACCGGGAACGTAAAAAAAAAATTATCAAGGCGTCCGAGCGCGTCAACGTAGACGTATTCACGCAAAACAAACGGCTGTGTCCCCAACACATCCACGCCCAATTTTTTATGCCAGTAAAACCTATTCCTTTTCCAGATACCGCCAATATTGTTATTTTTTAAATTAATTGGGCATTTCAATTAACACGTTCGTTTCTTATTTCACGTATGCAAAATGGAACTGATTCACAATTTCGCTCACTCATACTGGCATTAGAGCACACAAAATGTTTTTCGGTGGACAATACTTTCTGGTGTACAGGGTTGTAAACAGAAAAATTGTATTTTGTACCGTTGACAATTATATTCCTTTACTCTCTCGCATGTTTTAATTCGTGTCTCCACAAAATCATAGAAAAGTAAAGAAAAGTATTGAAGATCTGTTGGAGCATCCTTCGAAGATTTTTTTTTTTTTTTTTTTACATTTCTGTCATTTTGAATTTTCTTGAACTACATGAATGTCTTAACAAAGCAGTGTCATTCCTGGACCTATCTCCTGGTATATTATAATCTGGAATGATTTAACTGGTTCCTACAAAGCATAGTACTCAAGGTAGTACGATGGGATAAACCTAATTCTGATATGTCAAACAGTTCTACAGTTATTTCAGAAATTGTTAATTTTTTTTACTGTAGCTTGATGTAGGCTGTCTTTCAGATACCACTGAAACAATAAAAATGCAAGCACCTTATATCTACTACTAAAATTATTGCAACTTCTTTTCGAAAAGACAGGTTAGATATGTTTTATTACAACTTAGAACATTTTTAATTATTGGAATCAAAATAGGTGCTCTATTTATTTGTTGGAGCATGGCAAGCAGTATACGTTTAGTTTAAATGAATACATGTTTTTATTGTCTTCAGAAAAGTATGCCATTAAAATTATGCGGTGAATTATCGTTTACCTACCTCAATTTATTTAGCTCATTTTAATGAGAATTATTAAGCAGTGAGTGACGGTTTCGGAGCTGCAAACTTTTGATACGGCCTTCCGGGTGATATTGGCATATGATCAACACAAGATATAGCTATATTTTTTAACATACAACCCTAAAATTATGTTCACAATTCATGATATTGTGAAGATCAAAAGTACTTGTTTCTCTTAAAAATACGCAATACTATTTCAAATTACCCCCTCTTCGAAGTTATAAGTATTATAACATGTTAGGACATATTGCCTTAAATCATTTGAAAGATTTGTAATGAGAGTAAGTTTCACACTGCTCATATTTTTGTTTCAAGTGCGTAGGTCTAACTATATCATGGAAAATCAAATTTACAAAATTGCAGCTTTCTAATACATGTGAATATACGCTTGTGATACAAAAGAGTAAGTTCCTAGTTCTGCTCAGAACTTCTGTTTTTTATGAACAGAAAATGCGGTCCTCCACGAAATGACGTGGTATCCAAATAATTAATTTAATAATACCTCCGGAGTTGAGCGTTGTTTAATTTTGGCAGTAACATTATTATTTTTGGTATTTTCCTTCGAACAGCTGTCGATATTTTCCGTAACTTTTGGCAATTGGGGTCACGGTGATATTACCTACTCAACAAGCTATAATTAGGGGTAGTGAAATTTCGCAAAAATATTTCAAGACAAGTTATATTTCAAAACACTCTAGGGTCGTTTACCTATCTTGATTGGCTGAATTACTTTTTGACACGTGCTAACTGTCTGCACGCGAATCACGTAGGAGCCGTGTCGATATTGGCGAATTCTGAGAGGCCCGGTCAAATATGAAAACGCCTTCTCAAGCGGACAGCAATCAATGGCAATGGACAAATTGCTGTCGGGTGCTTATAGTATTGAAGTCTATCTTGTACTCATATTTTTTCGGGGAAAATCAACTAGCTCTAGCTATAATTCATACACCTCCCTTTTACGTCATTGTGACTGTAAGATTTCTGGCCGTGAATCGTTGAAAGACACGCTTTTCTTTCGTGCGATCGTTCTATAACCACCTCCCTCCCCCCGGTTCCGTAAAACAAACACGAGAACGCATTCGGTAGTTTTTTATTCCCCTCCTCTCGAGTCGAGGCATCGAGTCGAGGCTTTTCCGTCGGCGCCGTGCGGCGTGCGTGACTGGCGGGAAAGAATGGGAAGAACGAGAGACAGGAACGAAGGGAAAAATAACGGAGAAACTGGTCTGGGAGGGAAAGAAATCTAAGAGAGAGAGAGAGTAAGATGTCGGGAGGGCTTAGGTACGCCGAGTCCCGACGACGTAACACATTCTGCAGATAATACGGGTCGCGTTTATTGGCATATTTATTGAGGTCCTTTGAGGGTGAAATGTGGAATGTTGGATGTCAAGACTGTGCAGTATTCCTCCCGTGCCGGAGGCGGCACGCGATGTCCTTAATAATGTATCCTGGCGGGTTTACCTTCCTTCCTAGGACTCTCAAAAAGATGGCACAGTCACTTTTAGACGACTTTCTTGAATGATATCCACATGAAATGAAGCAGCTTTTATGTGCGTATTTTGTTCATACATGTGCATGCACTTGTATACATAAGAGTTTTAACACATGCATGAATACATTTTTTGTACTGAAGTGTATATTTATATAAGCTATGAACCTGTGTATGTTATTATTGCCTGTGTTGCATAGTTACTGTTAACCAGATGGAAAATATTGCATAATAAATAAGGAATGATTTCCCCTGTGTATTTACTTTTGATGTAATGTTTTGAGGTATTGTAGCATGATGCACCGTTGAAGTAAATGAAGGAAGTGAACAATCCACTGTGTGTTATTATAATAAATATGAAAACGAAAAATGTGGGTAAAATTAAAACTCCAAACGAATAAGTTATAAATAGTGATAGGAACAATTCGCGAGTTCATTTCAGGACAAGGTAGGCGTCAAAAATGTATACACTGGAGTTTACTTTGCAATTGGATCGCAGTTTATCAAACACGCCCTGGACAACTCTAAGCCAATAGAAAACTGAAAAGGAAACAGGTGGCGAAACCCATACTGCCAGATGTGGCATAACACTGGCTACTCACTGGGGAATCAACCAATGAGCAAACACCAGAGGCTCGATTATACACAGGACTGTGGAGTCTAGCCTACAGGTCATTGAACTCGCGAAATTTTCCTCTCCCTAGTTATAAAAATAAATGTCCAACATAACTCTTTTTTTCTTAATTATATATTTTTTTAATTAAAAATAACATGTATTTAACAAACTTTTTTGATGACAGAAAAACTGAGATTCGAGAATAAAACGCGTAGAAAACATTACGGTGTGCAGCTTGGTGATAGTAAAAGGGGGGAGGGGGGATGACAACATAGAAACATGTGAAAATGCATGTTAAGACGACAAATACAAGCCATAGAAAATTAATTTGCTGCAAAAAAATCCACAGGTATGGTCATTAATCGTGCGAGCGTGAGCTGCTTTGTATCGCATGAAAGGGTAGAACGAAATCGTGGGTCGTTTACAACGCTGCAAGCCAGAAGCGTACAATCGCTTATTAAACCAAACTACACGGTGTACGAGTAAGAAAAAAAATTGATACATGATGCATCCTGTATTAGTCACGAGACACGTATGCGCTATTGTACGTCCATCACAGACCATGATGAATCAATATTACGTCCTCGCTCGAGTTATATATATAATTATATATATATATATATATATATATATATATATATTATATATATATATATATATATATATACACATATTATAAGTGCCGAGTTCTTAAACATGCACAAACAAATGCCTACCGATAACGAGAAAAATGTAAGTGTTGGCTCATTTTTAAGAGGCTCTAAGTGGCATGCACGATTACTTTTTATAAGGTGCAGGAACAACCGTAGCATAACAAGCGTGTAGAAGGACACTTTCGTTACAGAAGGTACTCGCAGTGCTACGCGTGGTAAAGAAAATGCACATACTGCAAACACTAAAGTTAAGAAAATATTAAACGTAAATACTCTGAACACTTGTGAACGAAATACTTGTCCAAAGTATTAAAGTTGTCAATAGAAATTTAAAAGAAAATACTATGCAACACAGTTTACTCACAATAAAAATTTCGTGGTGAAACGACTACGATATTTCGTGAAAACACATACTACGTGTTACAAGTTCCGAATAGCAGTTCATTATTCGTATTTTATATGAACAGTAAGTTTCCTTATTCACAGAATCTTTCCTGCTATTCTTAACTTGTTTCATTCAAAAATTTACAATATTAGTGTTGATGCGCACTACAGTATTTGGGAATTTATCTAAATATTGCAAAATAAATTTTCAGTTATTCCGTTTTCTTTTCTATTGGCTGAAATTTATTTATTTTTATATGCAATGTTCTCATTATAAAACAAAAATCGAATTATCGCCAAAAGTATATTTCGGCCTACGATGAAGATACCATAAACATGCAATAGACATTCATCGATTGAAGTAAAATCCGTTCAGTATGCTGCATTACTTTATGTTAGACGAATTTATAACATACTTAACAATTGAATAAAGAAAAATAATGCCATTGTCAAATATCGTTCACAGTTTTGTGTAGATATAATTTTCTTTCGAAGACAGTAAGTAAAATTGGCTTCGCAAAAATGAAATGACTACTAATTTGTATGGTGCGTTGAAAGTACTTAAAATTCTGAGATTAAATTGCAACAAGTAAGCTGATTTTATGCCAAACTATATCATGTACATTCCATATCTCGTTATGAGAAACAAATATCACTTAGGAAGGTGTCCCCTCCCTCTTTCGATTACATTTTGCTTCAAGGAATTCGCGGAAGCTTCCAGCAGTGACCAGCCTATTTTTAAGGCCGGTGCTGTCCTGGGCACAGAATACGTTGGCTGTTTAACCCCCCCCCCTTTTTTTTTCCTTTTTTTACAATAAACATAAAAACTATAAAAAAATATGGGTGTTTTGGTTAGGGAGGGATTACCTCCTTTGCTTTCCTTCGAAGTGCCTTCTACTATACACCACCCATGGACCCGCCGTGTTTCTTGTCTGGCGACCGGAAACTGAATAATAGCTATCCACGTGCATTGTTACAACTTAGCGAAGCAATTTTAAAGTATAGCCTATTCGCAGTTTCTTCACATTTTTTGACTCAAACCTCTGAAAAATCACCCCATGAATTACGTGTTCGGTTGTATCCTAAATACATTATGTATCACAAACTTTTTATACTTGTGAATAAAAGTACATTATTTCTGGTTAAATTGAACTTCTATTTACATTTATACATTATAATATTTAATTTATAGATAATATGAATAGAAAGACATAAAATAGGCGTGATGCTAATGCCAGTAATAAGTAGTTCTTATTCAAATATTATTACACAGAGAGTGCACGAATATTGCGCTGGTCCTTTTTGCTGCAATTTTCTAGACTCCGTTAATGTGGGTAGTCGGGCTTAACGTCTCGTCGACAGCGAGGTCATTAGAGACGGAGCAAGTTGCGCAAAGAGGAGGGATTGGGAAAGGATTGGGAATAAATAGGCCATGGCCTTTGTTTGGGACCCATCCGAGCATTCGCCTGGAGTGATTTCGGGAAACCATGGAAGGCTGAAATCAGGATGGCCGGAGCGGGAATCGAACTCGGGTCCTCCCGAATGCGAGTCTAGTGAGTTACCACTGCGCCATCTCGCTCGGTAACTCAGTTAATCTTTGTTTGCATGAGGCGGAGGAATAACCTGGAAGTAGAACTTCGGCAGGTCTTCAGAGAGAATTGAAGTAACCGTGAATGGACTATAAAAATGTTTTTAGTTCAGTTTTTCATCTTTCATTTGTTTTTTTAAATTATTATTTTTCGTTTATTTTACTTTAACGGATTTTTCTAAGTTTTCCTGCTGATGAATTTCTCAATGATATTACCATAAGCTAATTTCGATGTCATATCACTGTGTGAGCAAAGCTGCATGAGGCTATTGAGATTTCCTTCTTCGAACGAAGGTGTTTTTGTGGCTCTCGATCGTTTAAGTTCTGAAAAGCACATTTCTGCTGAGCAGTTACTCACAGACAATGTTCAGATATGCCCTCAAAGCTAAGCCTCCCTCATACACCGCACTAAAAAAAGTAATCTAAATACTAAAATAATAGACCATATTTTAAAAAGTCTGTTTAAAGCATGTAAATATACCAGATATTTAAAATTTTACCTTAACAATTTTGTACGTAATCTGCGCCCTCCAACTTGGTGCGCCTCTAAGCACGGGCCATTGAACTCATACATATATAAAAGAAGGCCTGAAAAGTGAAATGAATTATGCCGGGACACTCAACACTTTTTTACATGTTGCTGGGTAAGAAACTCACTAGTAAAATTTTGACTACAAAAATCTGGAATATGATGTATCTACCTGCCAGTTATTCATATTAGGTCTAAATGAATTTCACTGCAACGCACCATCAATTTAAGCCCCATTATTCCATAAATAACTGCAAAATAAGCCCGTTCTCAGCAACCCAGCACTGCAGAGCGAAGACAGCGAAGTTTCGTTGTGAGCTCTACGTGCTCGAGGCCTTGCTTAGACCATTCAAAAGTAAGTGCAAATCAATCAAACTGTTAATGGCAATTTGCAGTTTATATACCTGAAAGAGACCCCGTAAAAATTGAAAACCGGTTCGACATCCTCCATACTAATAATTAACCTTTACGTAGCTTTGTATGTCATGGACAAATAATGCCGGAATTACGCAATACATTATGTAAAGCTTCCTCGCCTCTTGCAAATGAATGCAGCATTTCAAACACTTCAACAATACGGTAAACTGAAGACACGCGTTTCTTCACTAATACGTCATAGAAACTGTTCACTGCATTACGTAAGTCTAAATATATCTGACAGGTGAACGAATAAGACATATTTCTTTCATTGCTATAATTCCACCAAAAACAAAATTCCCGCTTTCGAAACTCACACATAAGTGACGAAAATAAAAATGAAATCCACATTCTCATTTAATAAAAATAAAATTTAACTTCTATAAATTCGCGAAGTTGCACAACGCTGATAAAAGTTCGCGTTATGAGAAAACGGTTAGCTCACAATTTTGCGAAGATTTATAGTTAATTTTTAACCAGCGCTTTCCCGAGAATTCTAGAAATTACTTCCCGGCGGCGCTGCTAGGTAGTTTTTAAATAATTCCAACCAACGTGTAAACTTTTAAGTGCCAGCAGATTTGTTGTATAAAGAAACCCCAACAGCTGCATATCAATAACCTGATGCTAATTAATTTTTTCGAACGCGGTATCCTGGAAAGAGCTCGGCGTAGTTGTGTGACGCCAATAACTGTGAATGACGCCTGGGAAAAATATAGCATTGTTCTTTCTAAGTTACTTCCAACTTTTCTGAAGCCTCAGGGAAGTTATACGTCCAAGATATTCCTCCGCCTCATGCAAACAAAGCTCTGGAATTACACCAAAGGGACAACGCACCGCATTTGTGCGCACTCGGTGTAAATAATTCGCACAAGAACAAATCTTACTAGGCATTACCAACAAACATATTTTCTGTACGTTTTTATTCACATTAAGTCAAATATCAATTTATAAATAAAATATAAGTAAATATACTTAAGTAAAAGTTCACTTTAACCAAAAATAAGGTATATTTATGTTAACGGGATTATAAAATGCTTGTGAAACATGTTATATTTAGGTTTGTTAGGTTTGTAAAGTTTGTTTCAAAAAGTGTGAAAAAAAACCGCGAACAAGCACTACTTGGCTCATAACAATCTGTTAATGCTACAAGAATGGTTTCTTTACAATTACAACTCAAAGATACAACTACGTAAACCAACTATAATAAAATTCCACTCTTGAGTCAGCTTGAACTGAACTGGGAAGTAGGCCTAAATAAATCCGGCAGATAAACGAATTTAGCCTAACATATTTCCGTTTTCGTTAAAAACAATAACAACTTAAACACCCAAAGCACACAGAAACAGGACAGGGCTGAGCTAATTCAGAGGTTATTTTTGAAACGTTGGAAATAATTTAGTGAATACATATTCGCCGTGGAAAGGAGGCAAAGTGCAGTGGGACACAAAGCACGGAAAAGAAGCAATATCTTATCGCACCGACCCCTTATCAGGCGAAGGGTTGGCTCCATATCTCTACCTGGTTAAACAATCAAGGTTAAAACTTCTAAACGCGTCAGGTCACAGTAATACTAGATTACCTGACGCTTGGCACAAATATTCTAAGTCCGTTATCTTGAAAACAAAATCGCAAGCTGGTTGGTACGACTGGTGACATGCATATTCATGGCTATGCTGGATTATATTTTGATCCGTAATAAATCTTTTTTGCCGTAATAATCGGTTTATGTTTTATTTTTTTCTGTGCTTCCTTTTTTGTTAATTGGTCCATAGATAACATTTATTCGTAGTAGGATGTTGGTGGTATTATAAAGTATATATCGTTTGTGCCATAAAGGAAGCCTGACTAACTAACCTGCCATTACCCTTGCACCAAACGAACCAGAAAAATGAATATGCACCTGCACCAATAAATACACACATACATCACTGACAGTTGACAGTTAAATTACAGTTCATGAAGGCAACTTATTAGGAGGAATATACCTTTGCTATGTATTAAGGTTGTAGTTTGACAGTTGATTTCTGATCCAATATACAGGATATCAATTCTGTATTTGGTTGTTGTTTGTGACGACTGTAACATTATTATTCTTGCTTCATATTTGCATTTTTGTCATAATTGTACTGCTGGAGTAATTGTGATGACATTGATGTTTGTTTGACTGAATTCGGTTCAGTGGTTCGGATTTTATGGGCGATTTTGTTTTCATGGTAATGGACTCTAGAATATTTCTGCCAAGCTCAGGTACTCTAGCATTACTGTGACCTGATACGTTTAGAAGTTTTAACATTGATTGTTTAACCAGGGAGAGATATGGAGCCAAGCCTTTGCCTGATAAGGGGTCAGTGCGATAAGATATTGCTTTTTTTCGTGCTTTGTGTCTTTTTCTTTTTGTTCTATCAATGGGATTTAGTTTTTTATCTTTTATTCTTTGACTGTCACCAAGGGATAGCCGTAGTCTACGATTTTTCACTCTAACTTCAATTTGCCTTCATTCTTGTTTATATTTCATTCGAGGTTCTACACTGTTAAGAAATTTTACCGCAAATTTACGGAAAGTACTGGTAAAAATGAATCCAGAGATCTTCGCAAAAATACGGGTACTCCGTAATGTAAATATACGAATTCTTCGTATATTTTACGGAAATAGTGTAATTATATTTAATACACGGGGTATTAGGTCTTTTAATTTTTTTCTTACTACCAAGATCCTATGATGTATAGTAGGCTGGGCGCGAACAACGGGCCTCTATCACAGTAGGCCGATGTGTTATCAATTACACTACGACGACTACATGAGCTTGGAGGTGAAGATTAGTGTGTAAGAGGATTGTTTCTTCTGCCCGTCCTCCCACTTAGCTGTTACTCCTACTAGTTTCTGGGCGCTGTTATTTCGGAACACACTTCGGAAACGCAATAAAAGTAGTTTTATTACTTTAAATCTAGTTTATGTTTATAACAAGGGCAGTATAGCACGATCGTTTTGAAACACTATGAAATCTCCCTGGAATTAACCCATGTTGACAATAGGAACGCAAATAATACAAACAAAACTTCCACATACCTTCAAAAACAGGCAGAGGCTGGTAATAATTTTTCCAGAACTGTCCGTAAACTCTCCGTAAAATTACGGACACATTTATTTTCAAAAACGAACTCTCCGTAAATTTCACGGAACCTCTCCGTTAATTCCCAAGTTAGTTGTCTGTACTTTCCGTTTAAAATAAAAAGAATTAATTAAAAAGGTTTTTAATTTTCGATACGTGGGTGTTTTACCGTGTATAAAAACTTATATTTAAATAAAAATTAAAATATTTTGTTTTTAAGCGAGGTCAAGTACAACTCTCAACTTGAAAATTGTGGTATAACTTTTATATTTTATTACAGACACCTGATGTTATTTTTTAATGTTTGAAAGGATAGGTCATAGTCCCATGGATAACTTTAACTGCCGCAGAAACGATCATTTTCTTGTTACAGTAGTGAAGAAAGCTTCGTGTATAATCGGCATTGTTCGTCCCCGTAACTCGAAGCCAAAGGGAATACGGACGCTTTCCGTATTTTGTATTTACGGACTTAACTCCTTTTTTCGTCATTACGGATTGCCTTTCCGTACATACATTATTTCCGTAAAACATTCCGTAAATTTACGGAAATTTTTAACAGTGTACAGTTTACCATACATGTATGAATTTACACTATATTCAGTCCACATCTGGCCAAGTTCAAGTTGGGTATTGCCTGAAATTTTACAAACAGGGTTGTGGAACTGTAAGCTACCTTCAGACACACGGACTATTGCAACGTAAGTATTTATTATTTTCGAAATTCTTTTGTGACGGGAAAGCATTTAAAATACGTCGGCCGTACCTGTGTGTCTAATACCCAAAAGTAGTCAACTTACTTAACTGTCTCTAGATGATAATTTATAATCTTGGTGTAAAAACCCCTTCATGAATTTGACGAATAAGATAGTATGTAAATGAGTGGTTAAAAAATCATCAAAGACAATCTTAAAAATTGTTTGAGAATTGATCACGAAAGTGCACACGTACATTGAGAAAGAACGATTAGTGAATGAGTGAGTGGGTGAACAGATTTGAGCGGCTCTTAAAAGCGAGGTCTTGAGAGTCGATGAGGGTGATTGAAGTGAGTATGGAGCGGCGCCGGAATGAAAGGGCGGGGGAAACGGGAGATTCCCCTAGAAAACACGCCAGCTAACGGCATCGTCCGGCACGATTCCCGCTTGCGAAAATTCGGTGACCTAGCCGGAGATTGAGCACTGTTCGCCTTGGTGGGAGGCGAGCAGGCTAACCGCTCTGCCACCGTGGGCCTACGATTGGTGAAGTTTTTCCCAAACATACGTATGTGGTATCTTTTATTAATTCTTTAAAAAGATATAAAGAAGCAAATAAATATTGAATTTCCCGACTTTGTAGAATGACCCCCAACGTTTCTGTATTTGTATCCTGATAAAAAGTAAAATTTTCATACATTTTGTAAGTTAGAAACTTTCGTAAGAGTTTTGGAAGTAAACTGAATTTTTTTTTTTTAAGTTTTCTTTCACCTAATAACCTAATACGGTTATCCACGTTTCTTTCACCTAATAACCTAATACGGTTATCCACGTTTCTTCGTTACAAAATGCAAATCATTAAATCCGTGCTTCTATAAATTAGACACTGCAGAGTTTCGTACCTGAGTAGGCCTATACGAAATTTTACTTCTTAAAATTTAGCATCAAGCAAAACTACGAAGTCTCGTCGAGAGAAAATTATTTGAAGTGTAGCTCGGTGAATGAAAGTAAAATATATACTTTTGTATAAATAGTAATGAGTTGTAAGTGCATTAGTTGGTAACTTCGATTCTTGAACCTAACGACAAGTGGCAAAGAATTGTTCAGACAAAAAAAAACGTCAGAGAAGTCAACCGTTGCGATTGAAAAATTTTGGAGAATATATATTCGCCAGTGTATGTCAACGACGAATTGTAACTTTTTTTATTTACGTTTTTGATGTGCAACTTTCCAGATCATTTTATGTAGTAGATTTATCAAATTCAAACATTAGAGCAAGCGATGTTTAGCAAATATCCGGAATAGATTTTTATTCGCATTAAAATTTACCGAATGTTGCGTGTGGTTGGGGTCCAGAGCATCTGCACATGTTTTTTTTTTTTTTTTTCAAATACCCAATGGCAATAAGTCTTTTCGCGACATTTAATTGCAAAGCATGACAACATTAATAAAAAACAATTTTTTTTTGTTTCCCTAGTCCTACAAAAATGTACTACATAAATATTTATAATTGTACGTTGCCTCATTTCAAATCGGATGTATATTTGCATCCTGATAAAAAGTTAAATTTTCCTATGAATAAACTGTAACAGCTGCCAACAAATTGGAAGGTAAGTACTTACGTGAATATTCTACGGATTCCTTTTTTATCATCTTTAGGAGAACTTTCATCTCTCTGACATTTTTGTTTTGTTCAGGAGACATTAATTAAAAAAGTTATGACGTATCAAAGCCTGCAGCGAAGCATGCATAATTACTTCCAACTTGGAACATTTGTTTGTGTTGTAGGAGATGGGCCGGAACTTGCAGTTATTTCTGCAGGAAGGTGTCGGGAAGTGGGGCAAGCCAGCTAATTCGTTTCATATAAGAGCTGACGAGAGGAAGGGGAAGTGCCGAAGAGGCGTGACCTGTGGTACAAAAGAAAATGGCTAACGGGGGAAAACCATTAGGAAATGGAAGCGGCGAGCCCCGTTCCGCAAAAAAACAGCTCCGGGGTCGTGTGGAAAAAGAGGGTTGAAACCTCCGTCGGAGAGTTGTGAAGGCTTTTTCCCCGACCGGTGGGAGGGTTGAACAGATTAAGAAGATTACCGTAACCATATTAGTCGAAGTTATCGACCAGACGATGCGCAAGCGATGGGTTTCAGTCGATCGTAACGGACGTGTATTCTTAAAAGGAGTTGATGCCACCCGAGGGATGCGATAACATCCACCTGGCACAGCGTAGTTGTTAATACAGAAGCGGAAGCCGCTTGTACAGCGACCTCCAGCCACACACGCCAGCAAAATGGAAACATGTTCAACGTCGTTCACCAATCAATGCATTGTAACCTATACTCGCCAATCAGACACGAGACACGTATCCAGAGCCTCGCGAAGCTAACCAGAGAATTGGTACAGTCTTCACAAAGAAACCTCTGCACAATTTCGCTTTTATGTTGAAACATCTGGAAATGAAAAATGGTAGGTTAGTATTATTTATTTTACTTTATTCTAGTAGCGCTACAAGTCAGTAGTAGTAATAAAATTACGAGGTTTAATTAATCCATTCTCTTTCTGAAGTTTTGTATTAAGCAATAGAAATTATTTGATTTCGTGTTAAAAAAATTTACTGTGTCGACAACGAAAAAAAAAGTTATGTGAAAAAGAATATTAAAATACAAATCAGTGTGAGGAATTATGCATTTATTTACAATTAGGTGATGATATTTGAAGGTCTTTATTTTCACGGCGAATGTTTATAATTTTTTGCTCACAAAAAGACCCTAAGGACATCAACAAATGGGATCATGTGACGTAAATTTTTTTATGATAAACTAGAATTATAATTTATTTCAAATGCTTTGCATAATTTCAAATTACTAATGTTGGTCTTTTCTGTACTTTCATGTCAGTCATTTACTGTCCAGGTATGGTAATTTTAAATGATAAGATATATTTGTATATTCATCTACATTACTCTAAGCTAATCTGGGTGGTATTTCCATATTCTCAATCTCTTCATAACTCACAGAAATTTCGTTTCGCAATTTTTTTGAACGAGAAATACTTAGTTTTCTGTTTACGCCTCAATCCATATAAATAATTGATGCTACACTGTACTTAACCTATTCTGCGGCCTAGGGTACCCAATATCCGGGACGGAGGTCTATGACGGAGCGGCGAAAGAACGCATCAATTCTTTCAGATTTCGCGAAAGTAGTCACATACGACAAACAGACGCGGAATTGCCTCACAGAATTACTTTTAATGCAGTTTTCTATTTCCGTTCGTAAGAAGACAATCCGACAGAGAACGAGTAACTTAAAAGGGGGCGACTTCGTGGAAAATCGTTTGGTTACGTTAAAGAATGACTTAAATCAGTTCAACGAGGCAAAGAAGTCATCCACATAAATGCTAAATAGGAACGGACCTGCATGGCCTTATGTGGACTAGGTGAGAATGTCAAAGAGACGGCTACAGATAAATCGCAAGAAAGTTATAAATATTAATTACCGCTAACCATGCGACAGATATTTGGGAGTCAAAATAAAGAAACCAGAAAACAGGACGATGTTAGATCAAGGTTTTGCCTACTTTGCAAGCAGATATTTTGATACAGTTATGTTTAGTTCTGAGTTCTGCCCTTGCACCGTGCGTGGATTTGTACATTCCTTGCAATGCAAGACGATAAGGTAAATACGTGTGTAGGCTGTTTGCCTTTAATCGAACACTTCTTGAAAACATGCTTAGGATCTCCACCTCTCCTCATGTTCTATACTTCTGCAGTGTGTAAAATTTGCATTGCCAGTGACCTAATCACTTTATTCATGCGCCTTTCATGAGAAAACGTGTAATTTTTAGGTTGTCAAAAGTGGGATGGTGCTACGCGTCCAAGGTCAAGAAGCGAGTGAGCGATACGGGCGACACTAACACGCACTTCTGTTGGCTCATCGCTCCTACGCGCAAGGCATGCAGTGTTTCCGTAGTGACGCTGTACTGCAAAAATTAGATCTGTAACAATGGGGTTTTTATTTCATGCGATGAAAGCCCATAGATTAAACTACACCCGTATCTTTGTGCTTTTCTCTTGCCGCTGGCAATACAATGTCATGACTTACAGCAACTGTCAGCTTGCATGCCAATGTTTACGGTACCACATATGCAGTTGTCGGGGAACTATTTTTCAGGAGCAACGAAAGGTCTTTTACAGACAAAACATTGAGTAGTACTGTTCTTCGACATTACCTGTTGGTAAAATATCCTGAAAGTCTTTATTTTGGCAACAGTCAATGAGAATTTGCCAACGGCAATAAAAACATATCCCATAAATAATGAATGAGTAGAGACCTGGAATATTCGCGTTATTATTTGGGGGGCACGTTAAACTTGTAACACTTGTATCTTTGCTGTACGTTTATCATTGGACCATACTTCATGTGCTACGCCCTGGGTAACTCTGCGCCAATAAATGAACACTTCACACTTGTGTGCTCCAATCACGTGGAGTTCAGTCAAAAAGGGAGTGACTTCACATCTATGCAGCAGCCAATGGAGAAACGACCCTGTCTCCTTTACGTACAGTACTGTGAAGTTTAGTCTGGTGTAAAATAATAACGCTAATTTTGCAGGTCCCTTTGAATGAGTGGATTATACGTTGGTACGAGTCACCGTTACAAGAGAGGTGTTAACAAAACTTTTGAGGGTTGGTAAACTGTCACAGATTTTTACTTGGCTCCCAAGTATTACAACGGTATTTTTATAAATACACTTGATCTCCTGACGACAGGCAAGTACCATTGCTGAAAACAGGGAAATATATCCTATAGTGATTTAGTAAAGCACCTGAAGTTCTTAATAATACTAATTGACGTCACAAATTGTTTCGCCCAAGAACAATATTTCGTAACGAACACTGAAGATGGTGAAAATGTACTCTCGGCTACTACTGTACTACATACACCAAAGGCGTGTTTACACACGCATTCTGTTTCACAGCTGTTTGGCGGCTGAGGCACTTTTGAAATCTATTTTAAAAAGTATATAATAATCACCCATTACTGTAAGTATATAATTTTAACACAAACACTGGCGTCCTCCCAGTAAAACTGACAAATGTGTAGGGTAATTGTTTTAACATTTAAATAAAAGCACCACGTTTTAAATTTTAGCCACTAACATTTATTAAATTTAAGAGGTGTGTGTGTGTGTGTGTGTGTATATATAATATATATATATATATATATATATATATATATATATAACCGTACGTAACATTTCCTCATCCTCATAATTTCAAAGTTTTACTTTACAAGCGCATGAAAATAGGTGTAAGTCTCGCGGAAAAGTTAATTTTAAACATGGCGGGTGGATACAAGAAGGCTAGAAAATAGATCCTATGCAAGGTTTTTATAAAGTGATCAGTTAACCGTCTTCCCAGAAAGATTTATTTTGTGTACACAAAAATCCTACGAACAGCATGGCGTGTATTATTTAGGTCGCTTCTGACTTTAAAAGTCTTAATTGCCACACGGTATGCGTGTATGCAAGCAGTTAATTACGAAGATATGAAGTTAGACAGCGAAGGAGACGAAAGTTGCGAACAAAAACTTTTTGCGACCGTGCCTAGTTTATGTCTACTTTCACTTATTTAAAACGAAAAACATGTTTTTAATAAACGTGGCCTTTAACAGCATAAATTTAAACAGTATGAATTAAATTTTACGTTTCTGACCCGCGTTCCAAGGCAAAGTCCAAACGAGTCTACCTCGTTACAGATAGTGACGACAGTATTAATGTCTACTTTATGAAAAATTAGTTTTGGAAAGTTTCTCAGCAAATTAACTTTTCACAGTAACACACAAATAACTTATATTTAAACAATATTATTGAAGTTTTGTAACTATTCCAGCATGTCAAGCTTCTGTTCATGTTTTCATTTCTTTTTGAGCTGTATGGTTTTTTTATGTAGTGATTTTATTTTAAACCCCTACCCTCACGTATAGCTAGATTTGTAATTCAGGACATCAGCTCTAATTTTTATTCCCAAACGTGATATCTCAGTACCTTCATGCGAGTGGTCAGCTGCAATCTTGTGGCAACTCGGTGATTGACCAGTGGGTGTCCGCACAATGTATTAATGGTGTAATACAATTGGTTCAAAGTCGATATGACGTCATACGGCTTGTATACTCGTATATTACAAGCAGTAGGGAGGTCAGCTGAGAGACTTAGTTTGGCAGCAGCTCCCATGAAAGGTGTATCGTCTCGGCTAGCTTATGCATCTTCGCGGCTAAGTCTTATTCTGCATCTGCGATATCTTCGGGTACTCCAGAATTTATGGTAGCTATGACAGAGTCATCGACGTCTTCAGGAGTGGTACCAGTAGTGCCATCGACTTCTTCGAGCGTCATTCCTATAATAGCATCGCCGTCGACCTCTTCGAATGGGCTGCCTACAGTAGCCCCACTGTCATCAGCTATGGGCATGGTACTAATGCCACTATCGACTTCTTCGAGCGTCATTCCTATAATAGCATCGCAGTCGACCTCTTCGAATGGGCTGCCTACAGTAGCACCACTGTCATCAGCTATGGGCATGGTACTAATGCCACTATCGACTTCTTCGAGAGTCATTCCTATAATAGCATCGCCGTCGACCTCTTCGAATGGGCTGCCTACAGTAGCACCACTGTCATCAGCTATGGGCATGGTACTAATGCCACTATCGACTTCTTCGGCTGGGTCACCTACAGAGTGCTGCGATCGATGACTTCGTCAAGGCTTCGTTGGTGTTATTGCACCAGATCCTTCAGTAAAAGTGGCAATGCTCGTCGGCATGAGAAAACGGCCTGTACGAAGAGTCCTTTCACGCGATGAAGTATTATGACAATGACCACTTGCATTTATGCAAGGTGATGCAATGAAGGAACGTACTGGGATCTGCAAGAGTTCGTATACTGGGAATCAGCAAGTATTACCAGCAATACTTCCTGCTACATCGATGGGTACTGTTTCCGCAGACGATTATGATAAGACAGTTAATGCTGAAGATGAAATGAGTGCAGTAGAGTCGGTTTGTGCAGAATGTACACTTGCAAGGTGTGTGCCGCTAAGTCGACTAATTTAAAATAAACAGTCGTCGGCTCTAAATAGTCTACTGATGAGCGTACAACTTCTGCTACAAAGAAAAGTAAATTTGGCATTTATTATGAAGCAGGAAGTGAAGACGATAATGAAGATAGCATTGATGATAATGAATATGGTGACTGTGTTGGCAGTGAAGACGATGATGATTCCCTCGATGTTCCCACACATTATACCGAGTTTCCTCCGACAATGATGCGAAGAAGACAGATGACGTAGAGAACATTGGCTACATCTTACCAGAAGATCCCAACGAACTTGTAGACAGACTCAGAATTTGGATCGCTAAGCAAAAGAGGTGTGGATTACTCGAACATGAAAGCGGAGGATTCGATCATCAAGGAGTTGAAGGCAAGGACCCATATCAGATGAGACTCTTTGCCTACTATCCATGATCTGCAAACATTTGAGAAATATAGAGATCGAATGTACAATATAATTAGAAAAACAGAATGTATATAATAAGTAAATAAATTAAATTTGTGTATACACAGTATTGTGCGTTTATTTTCTTTTATAGTCACTTCTGCTTCTCTGACAGACTTAGTCATAGGTGTACACAAATTATTGCGAGCCTATTTTAGATAAAATTTAATTAAGCATATGCAGGAGGCGGGCTATGGTTTGTTTTTCATTTAATGCATTGATGATTAAAAAAATACCAGCTTTTATAAAAATATGTTTTTAATAATAAAATACAAAAATACTAATGTTGGGCCAATATGGCAGTAGTCAGTAAAATAATATGCTTGCGGACTTTAATGAATTATTTCTCGAGTTTTAGTGTTTTCAAGGTCATTCACGGTCATGGAGTCAAGGTCAATGTTATATACACCAAATATGGTGGTAGTAGTCAGTAATGTAGTATGTTCCTTGAGTTTTATGTTTATTTCTCTAGTTTCTGTTTTCAAGGTAATTAAGGTCATGGGGACAATGTCAAAGTCACCTGTGCCCAAAAATGGTGGTAGTAGTCAGTAACATAATATGGCTGCTGAAGTTGATGTATTTTTCTCGAGTTTTTGTTTTCACGGTCATTCAAGGGCATAGGGTCAAGGTCAAGGTTACCTGCAGCCAATATGGCGGTAGTAGTCAGAAAGTTAATATGTGCACAAATGTTCATAATTTTTAGGGAAAAAGGGTAATTTTTAGTGATAAAAAGGAAATTGTTAGGGAAAATAGCCGATGCGGAACTAGAATTAAAAAAAAACACACTTTTTACAATTTTCACAATTTTTAAAATAATATTAATCATTTAAAAATAATTTTAGTAATACTTTTTTTTTTAAACCAATTTTTGGAATTGTTTGGTAATTTTTTGAAATTTTTTGGGTTCAAGGTCGCTAAAAGGTTACAGGTCAAGGTCAAAGGTACTGACTCCTCACCGGTCTGCTTTCCCTGACCTGGGTCACAAATCCGCCTCTTCTGAGTCCTACTCTCCTGACCCAGAGTCAGAAATCTTCTCTCCTCTGGGAAAAATAAGAAATTTTTAGGGAAATTTGACTCATTTTAAGGGAAATAAGGGTAATTTTTAGGAGAAGAAAGGTAAATCCTAAAATGGCGGCCGGGTGACACCTAGCGCCTACTCCGGAATATGTTGCATCAGAACGAAGATTTCCCTATTACTAACTTTGTATTGTAACAACGCTTAACACTCCTATAATTGCAGTCTAATGTGTTATTATTTCCACACAATGTGTAGGTTATAAACTTTTATAACAGTTTAGGAAGTTTACGAGGCTTTTTTTTTTGCAGTGTACTGTAACATTCTGTTGATACTACAGAAGTGTGCTTGCTGCTACCATGAAAGCAGATAACCAATCTGTTCTATTGTCACTTATCTGCTGATTTTTTTTTTCAGTGTATGTGTGCAATCGTTAACATTTTCTTGCACGCAATTATATTGGCAACTAACCTACACGGCTTCCCTTCCACCAATATCCAGCTACTACAGTGGTCTGCTAGCGCTGTAGGCAGACATTTGTTCACTTTCGGGCCGAACCAAACCAGAGCATCTAAAGTATGAAAGTCGCAAAAAAAAAAAAAAAAAAAAAAAAAAAAAAAAAAAAAAAAAAAAAACCACGAATAATCTTTATGGGATCAGTTCCAGTTGTTTGTTTTGTTGCATGTAAACTCTACGATGAAAACATAACATTTATTTCGTTCAAAATTTTGGTTTTGGAAAACAGGTAGCCAAGTTTTAAATTTTTCTTCAGTGAATAGACGAATAAATTCTTATACGGTATACACATTGCACTACAATGAAATTTTACAATTTAACTTTCCTATTCCTTTTTTTTATGTTTTTACCAGTTAATTAAGCTTTTAACTGTTATTTCTTGTAACCGAAGGATAAATTTCTCTTAGACTTTCACGTTAATTATAACATTACACCATACTAATGTGATGTGGTACAAATTTTAACTTCTAATTCTCATATCTACGAAATGATATTTTTGGACACCTATATTAGTGTGCAATGGATAAATTATATACACATATGTAACAAATATTTCAATATGCGTTATAACTATTTAATCCAGAATAAGGAAAGCGAAGTAAGCGTAAACTAAGTTACCGAAGTTTCGTTTATACTCTCGAGAAAAGGGAAGTAGATAACATTTAGAATCAAATTTAGACGATTTTTTTGTGCATGATGTGAAGAACGTTTAAATGTCCAGATATTTAGTCCATGATAAAAAATAAATTGAAACTGTTCCGGTTTTTTTTCCTATGGAAATTTAGTCATTCGCTATCAGTTTTAAAACAGAGAAATCTCATATAGTAAGTTTGAGTTCGAAAGTGAGCATGACGGAGTAAAACCATAAATGCCAGTTAGATCTCCTATGATTCTTCGCAAAGCATTTTATTTAAAACGCTTAGTCGAATTGAGTTGATATAATATTTCAACCAATTTAAACAAGGATACGAAAGTGGCAAAAAGCCATTTGATTTGTTATTCACATGAATCAAAATTACGTGAGGTTTCATTTCAAGATCATCTAATTTGTGATTTATAGAAGGAAAGGGACGAAATACGCAGCACCTTGTCAGTGGTTTCCATTGCAAAATTTATCCTCAGACACTTGTGTCGCCTAACAACTACTTTAAATTGAATTGTTCTTGCAATTCCTTTTGTAATTTGCGCTCACTGGAAACGTCCTCCGACGTAAATACTACGCTCACTTGTTTTTACAACGCGCTAATTCCCTTTCCCGGCTAAATGGATTATAAGTTAAGGAAAGAAAAGTGACGAAGTTTGTGGAAAAATGCTTCTGAGATTAAATGACGAATTTAACCAATCGTAATAACGATATTTATAAGTGTTTTATTTTCGACACTTTACAAAAACGTTTAAAACCGCTACATTTGTATCTCTCAGCAGTGTACTTGTACACATGATCTATTAAGAATTTTTATCTAAACGTTCCGTAAATCAAGTGACATAAAAAGAAACTTTCCGATTTTGTACGTACTACCTTTTAAACAACGGCAGGAATACATATGAATTTCTTAGGGGCTAACAGTAAATTGTAAAAAGAATTGCGATGTATTGTCGCCTCATTTAAAAGGGAATCTTTAAATCAGCAGCAGGAAAATTACATTTTTAACGGTTTATGCACATTTTGCAGTTATTCGCCGAGCTAGACTGATAGTTGGGTTGTTTATTAACCTTTTTTGTGTATAAGGTTTGTATCTCGGCAGGCAAAAACAAATTTAAGCAATGTTTTGTATTAAAAATTATAAATTATTTCTAACATTTAAAACGGCTGTAACTTACTATTATATGTCGGCATTATTAATGAAATCTTGCCCTCAAAAATGTATCTTTAAATACGGTATTTTTGTAAACAAAAAAGTATATAATAAACAATCTGATATTAAAAATTGTTGCTCAACGGCATTTATTTATGTAGGAGAAAGTATTTGAAGTCAAACAACTCTGCTCTGTCCCGTAAGTGTTAGGTTTCCTTCCCAAATATATATGACAATTTTTTTTTATGCACCAGCAGCCTAGTTCTACTAAAAGCAATCCAAATTTAATCTAGTCAATTCAGTTGGCAGATTATAAGGTTCGCTGAAGACTATGCTTGCTTTAGTGTAATTTCCTTGCAAACAAACAAAAATACCACGGAGAGCTGCGTTTTGCATTTTTCCAGGATACGTTGACAAATTTCTGCTAATAAAACTTATAATTTGAGAAACATTGACATATTTATGATTCGAAAAATTTACATGTCAATTTTACAATTTACTGTCAAAAATTCCGTATATTTTCACCGAAAATTTTACGAAAGTGTGCAGTTATTTTACGGAAACAAGGCTACACAAAGCTTTTTTCACCGTCGTATACAGAATATTACAGTTCCTACAGTAGTTGGGATACGATATTCACGCCACTTAAAGGCTGTTCACGATAAAGTGAGCACTTTTGAAATGACCCTTTGAAAAAGTCACTGCCCCTGCCTGCATATATTTTAACGCGCACTGAGTGACATTCGCCCAATAAAGTTGTTAACGATGGAGCGAAAGTAGTACCATATCTTAACGTCGGATAAAAAGTGTTAGGTAACCATTTGTGATAATTTAAATTATTTCTTTCCCTTTCTATTTTTCCATGCATCGAAGTGTAAAAATTAGCAGGTTTGTAAAATATTTACTTTCCTAATAATTTCACAGTTTTAATTTACCGAAGTATGAATAAAGTTATGCGGCCCATGTCAATGTTAATTTTACATGAGGTGGAAGAATACACAATGTATATACAAGTAGATCGTAAGTAGGGCTTTCAAAGTGCTCATTTTATATTTAAATATATTTTTTATGGGCTATTCACGGTAAAGTGAGCACTTTTGAAAGCCCTATCATTTGGAATAATAGTCAATAAATATATTTTTTGTAGCTTTAGACGTTAACTTCCGAGTGCGTTGGAATATACACACTGTGTTTAGGACATAGCAACCTTTATTTAAAAAGGTGGTTAAAGGATAAAAAAAATAGTTTAAAGTAAAAGTAACTAGGGCCTCGAAAGTGCTTACTTTTCCGTGAACAGCCTATACCTTCAAAGAGTATCACGAGCCACCTGCTACAGAGTGACGAGAATCATGGCATTATTCGACTCGTATTTGATTCCCACCCAAATACTCGGTATTTATAAATTTTTAAAAATATTTTTTATACAATGGGAAACACCCACATAGCAAAAAGTATTTTTTTCGTAGTCTGATTTTATAATGTGGAAATGCACAAAAATCTAGAGGCAAATTTAGAGGGACGCTCCGTCAATTCACGGAAACTTTTGTAAAATTTAAGAAAAGTCCATTATTTAAAAAAATTAAGAAGGAAAACGTAACAAAGTGTAATTTTACGAAGAGATCTGAACAATTTTTTTTGCCGTAATTTTCCGTTATTTCGCGTATATTTTTTCTAACAGTGTTCAGTACGTGTCAGGACGGCCATTGCAGTCGAAGAAGCTATGAAGGGTAACTGTTTGGTAACCAATATCTGTTTCCCAAAAGCGCAAGGGGCCACGGTGGTGCAGCGTATAGAGCGCCCGCCTCCAAGCCGCTGGTCGGCGAGTTTTCTCAGGCATTTCCCGTTTCACCCCCCTCCCGCCGCTCCTTGTATTCCGGCACTGCTCCATACTTACTTCGGTTCACACTCGTCGGCTCTCAAGGCCTGTGAGAAGTCTGTAGCAGTGTTTGAAGTCCAGTTTGCTCTAAGATAAATTCGCGTAGGAGTTTCCCCTGTCATTGCTTATCCCCCATTCGAAAATCGCTTTAATGACACTGATGTGTTTCGTGATGAGCGGGCCAGATTGTCAGCTGAAGCTGTAATCACTTTGCTTGTCTCGTTGCCTGGAAGGGCGAGCTTCGCCTCAGTAAGCCGCCCCGTCGACGGCAGGGAGTGCCTATTTCCGATCTCTGTCATCGCCAGGCGCACAGGGGGCGGGAGATTGATGGCGAGCCAACGGCGCCTGAGGCAGGTGGGATAGGGGGAGGCAGAGAGAGACAGAGAGAGAGAGAGAGAGAGAGAGAGGTACGAGAGGAACTGAAGCCGGTGCACGTAAATGAATGGCGAAACGGAGGAAGATGTTCTAATGCGTCCAAGGCACAGCGCAGAAGAACTACGCCGTCAGATAACCTACTTAGGCCACAAAACGACGAGATAAGCTCCAGGCTCGACCTTACCACACATTAAGGAATTCTTTTTCGTATCATAATTGCAGTTTCAGAGTAACTACTGAGAATTTCTGACACTATAAAATTGGTATATTAAGAGTTTATAAAAAGTGAGTGAAGAGATTTGGGTGGCTCTTAAGTTTCAATGGGAGCTGGAATCCTGGTTACTCTGCAACCATCTATACACACAAACACAGCATGAAATTTTTATTAATTTAACATAGATTCTAATTAAGCTATCTTTATGGCTCAAATTGCATTTGAAAGAAGAAAGTTCAATTTTAACCACTGCAAAACATTATTAACGAGGTACATTTATTTCACAGTAATTTTTAAGAATATTAAAAGAAAATCGCTTCGATCCCGCTAATTATCTATGATGTTCATTGATATTTGTTCTCCTAAATAACATTTTTGAAGCAATTTTGTTTCTAAGAAAAGAATGAACCTTCGTCTATGGTTTTTCATGATCTCATATGAAATTATGAATAAAAAGTCTGGGGGAAAAATATTATCTTTAGTACCTAGCGTTTTTAAACAAAATTATATATTTGGCCATATAATATAAAGTTGAAAACTCGGAAGGATGAAATTTTGAAATTCTATAGATATGACTTACCATTTTAATATGGCTTTGGTTTCATGTAGATAGGACAAATAGTTTTCAAAGGACAATTGAACTACTGTAATAATCGTAACTTTAGCCTAGGATGTGCTGCTGTTGGTGTGTGGTGGCGTATTCTGCAACTACTAGCAATGGTCACTTGCCGTGAATGGAAACTTGTCAGTTATGTAGACTAAGTGGTGCCCATGAATTGTCTGACGCTTGAGAACCAGCGAATATTGAATGACTACATAAACAGTGCTGTGTAAAGCAGCATTTTCATAGGTTGTAGTACTGTTTGGCGTCTGTTCTACAGCATCGCAGCGACGTCTTGCCGCTTATGGTGAACATTTTGAACATTTATAACTGTTATTTACATACGCGCACACCAAACGTGATGCTTATATTGTCAAATACAAGCAGTCCCATCAGACTGTCTTTAATATGTAGTTTATTCACTATCAAAGAGTGTAAACATTAATTTAGGACATTCGGTAATATTTTTTTTGCGACAAAATTTTACATAAATGGTTCGAATTTTATGTCTGCACTGCAGAGTAAAGCAAATAGCTAAATTTCTATAGTAGCATTTTATTTTTTTATTTTACTTCACAAAATGTGTAGTCAGCAGGAAATGGAAGATTTCGATTTAGTGGCTTATGCCGAGCCTTAATATCATTGAGTGGCATTTGCTTGCGGGTAGAATTTTAGAAACTTCTCACACCCGACGATAAGATTCCGTCTTACATTTTCGTCTTTAATGTGTATTTTCCGAAAGTTAAAGTTGCTGAAACCACATAGGCCCTAGAGGGAACTGGTGTAGAGTGCCCATAACAGGTGTTCAATGACCATACTCGTGCCCCAACTTTCAAATGCTTTTCTTCCTTAAAAACTGTCAAAATTACGTAATCAACTCCCGGAAAATGATATCCCTTCTTGTATTTCGGTATTCACGAGTTTCTTGTATTTCTCGCATTAATTTATAATATACTTTAGACTGGCAGTTCTTCCGCCAGAACACTAGATGTCTAAACAATTTCCACCACGACACTCTGCTATAATTTAAAATGCCACCATATTATAACGTCTGGTCTGAAAATGAATTTTCTCTGTGTGGCTTTACGTGTGAAGGCATCAACTTCGATTTCTTTTATCGTTCTTTATATTGCTGATGGTTTCAGAGAATTTACAATTCTTCCTATTTTAAACTTGACCTTCGGCCATTATAAATTTGTACGGTTTTCTGAAATATCCTTTATGCAGCATTTGTCTCTTGGGTAACGTTTATACAGTTTTTACAATAGCTTACGCTCTTTCAAACTTGACACGACAGTGAACACAAATCTCCGCTCCTGTTCCCTCCATGGCGTACCGAATGTAATACGTGAATATGTCCTGACATCGATGCCGTAACAGCTTATTGCAGCGTGTAAACAGAACTGCTGCGATGTAGCAGAAACGGGCCGATTCCCCGGAAGCGAGCAACAGCTCAACTAATCCCCTCCCCTTCCACCAGCTACAGTCACATGACTACCTCCTGGCACTGGGGTCTGCACACGTCGTTTTCAACCATGGGGTGTCGGATACTACGGCGCGACCAAGGACACACTGTTAAAAAGAATTTCCTTCATTTTACGGAAAAGTGGTGGTAAAAATTTATCCAGAAGTGTCCGTAAACTCTTCGTAAAATTACGGACACATTGATTTTCAGAAACGTAAATTACACGAAACCTCTCCTTTAATTTCCAAGTTAGTTTTCTGTACTTTCCGTTTAAATGAAAAAGAGATTGTGAAAATGTCTTTAATTTTCGTTATGTGGGTGTTCTAGCGTGTATAAAAATGATATTAAAAAAGTTAAAATATTTTTTACTTAAGCGAGGTTTGACCCCGAGTCAAAAAATTACCAGTCCACAACTCATATATAACTCTCACTTGAAAATTGTGGTATAACTTTTATATTTATATTCAAAGACAAAAGCAAAAATTCTGTTTCTATTAAATCTAGTGTATCTTTAGTGTTGCCAATTGTTACAGACACTTGATGCTATTTTTTAATGTTTGAAAGAATAGGTCATAGTCGCGTTGATAACCTTAACTGCCGCAGAAACGATAATTTTTTTTGTTACAGTGGCGAAGAAAGCTTCGTGTATAATCGGCATTGTTCGTCCCCGTAACTCGAAGCCAAAGGGAATACGGAAACTTTCCGTATTTTCTATTTACGGACTTAACTCCGTTTTTCGTCATTACGGATTGCCTTTCCGTATATACACTGTACATTTCCGTAAAAAACATTCCATAAATATACGGGAATTTTTAACAGTGCGGTAGACTGGATACTAATCGTTTGGCCAAGTGACTTTTAGACCAAATATGTTTTAAGCCGAGTGATTTGCAGGCCATGTGAATTGTAAGCCAATTGATGCGCTCCTGATTGATTCTGCGACTGGAGGAACGATTCCATCGTTGTTTACCTTTGCCTTGCGTAATACGATGTTGAACCAGAGCCGCACATGAAAAATTCCAACAGCCCATAGCAAGGATCGAGTTTAAGAGAAAGTTTTAGTGCTGCAGTAGCAAATTTCTTCAATGCCGGCGGGATGAAGCGAAGTGAATATCGATCAGCAAAGGAATGCAAGGTTGAATGGATAGCGGGATCCGGTTACTGTTACAGAAAAAATAGGAACAACATCGCCAACGTTGCCTTTGGCCAGTGGGCTCTCTGCAAGGACTCCACTTTTTCCCGCACTGGCATTCCGCTGCCACGCCCTACCATGGCCTCGTTCCGTGTCATGTCATCCTTCAAGAACGAGAATACCGCCTCGAAAGCCTGTTCATTTGGCGTTAGTCACCCCCTTCATAGGGATGGCTTCTCGAGACCCTATTATTATTATGATTAGTGGTACAGTCGAGTAGTCACTAGGGCCACCAAAGATTAGACATGGCACAGCTTGGAGGGAACTGATTAATGGTATATGGTAAGCTTATACCAGGGAAAAAATGCCACATAAATTATTTATTGAAATCAAGAATAAAATCCTATACATTTCTAAGAAAATATTAATCAACTGGACAGTAAGCAGTCGAGTTTTGTAGTTAATTAAATAACAATTTTCTTATTTGTTTTAATAAGACATATTTCAGTTTTTCTTTCCAATATTAATATTGAATCCCACAAATTATTCTTGCTTTAACAATAATCCCTGTTGGCCTAATTTTTCTGAAAATGTTCTTATGAGGTTGATAGTGGCCCTTAGGTATTTATTATGTTGATAGCAGCCCTTAGGTATTTATTCAGTTATTGCTTCCATGCATGATCAGACTACCGAGATGAGTTGGGTGTAACAAGTGGACAGATATAAGATTACTGACAGATTGAAAGCATTGAGCAACGAACACCTGCGAAGAACGTGAAGTGAACTCTGTAGGGATTGATTTCGGGGATGACGAGGGTAGGGTGCCTTTGCGAGAGTTAAAAGGGAATACAGGTGGTATATCTACGTAAGCTCCGTAACAATATACGCCAAATTTGGTATTCATACCCTGCCTAATGATTGCATTACATTTTTAGCTGTGTAAGTTTTTATACAATTATTTCGAGCGATAGCACCACCTAAAGATACGGCATGCGTGCGCTATTCAAGCGATTGCTACCTAGCACTGAGTCAAATATTTTTTTCAATTAAACTAAATTTGTTTAACGTAACCATGTTAATTGTTTGTATAGGGGTAATTCAGCATTTTGTAGTTGAAACTAACTTATTTTGTCGTTCTTATTTAAGTTACCTAAACTGTAAGATTTGATCGGCGCAACTAAAGATTTGTATGTTTCTATGTACGTTAATCAGTTGCGGTAATTATAAAAAGAGCTAAAGCAAGACCGATTTTAAAACCCACGTCATTTTTTCCGATCGATATGCAATTGCAACGTTATCTGAAGTGACTACTGATCAACTTGGAATGTTTTTAAATGCAGAACAACGTAAGCAAATTAATATTTCAAGTTTTACAGCTTCACATTTTAGATTTATGTTGAACTTAATTTATTCGAATTTTATACCTTTATTAAGCATTAATAAATGCACTAAAAGCACTGTCACTATCCTAATTGCTACGAAAACTACAAACAAAATCTCAAACTACATTTCCGAACGAAGGCAATGAAATAAGTGTCCAAGCAAACATATACAGTTCATTGAACTAAATATTTTGTTGAGAGTTAAATTTTTTCGGCCCAAGGTTTTTCTTCATTCAAGCATGTATTTTGTTAGGTAAACAAAATCAATTTGGTTGCTTTCCAAGTTTTGTTTACTCAGCAAAATTGTTTGTTGGGGCTACGAAATGTATGTATGGCCACTCACAAACAATTTTGTTAGCTGGAGCAAACCTCAGTGCTACGTGTTTGCTGCTCAATATTTCACATAAAGAAAATTCAAAACAAGTATTTTTGGAAATATTTTATGTTTAAAAAAATTGAAGTTTACCAAAGTTTTGATTTGTTTTCAAAGGGGCGTAGTTTCACGTACTTTTTTTAAAATGTATTTTTGCAAACTGAACCTTTTAAGCTCGCAACTTAAGGTTGAAGCAAAGCAACTGCCTATGGAGCACTCCACCTGACTGTACAATGTGAAGAACTCCTATAAAATTAATACAGACACCATAAAAATGGTCAGAAAGTTTAATTTATGGTGTATATAAAAGAAGAATGTGTGCGTATATATATATATTACTAAAATATATTTTTTAAATGAAAAATGCATCGATCGGTAAAGTCCGTATTTTAACCAAATTAAACCTCATTTCCGTTTTGGATGCTTCGGAAAGTATAATTTACAAGAAAATCTTCTCCAAGAAAGATCGTTATAATATTTACTGTTATCAAGTGTAATGAAATTATAGTAATAATGTACCATCACAACAATAAATAATAACTTTATTTACGTCAGTTTCAGTCATAAATATTTGTGACAAATGGACGCACATAAAATTAATCATAAAAATTATTTCCTACATTATTATTACAATTTTCTTACACACAATCATGCTTTCTAAAGCATCCAGAATAGAAATATCCTTAAATTTTGTTAGAAATATACACTATTTTAATTGATTTTTTTTTTTACATTTAGGAAGTATATTTTAGTAAAATATTTTACAATGTTATAAAATATACACATTATTCCTTCATATAGAGCATAAATCGCACATTTCTGACTATTTTTATGGTGGCTGTATTACAATTTTTTTTTATGAGTTCTTCACATTGTATAGTCGGGTGCAGCGCTCCATAGGGAAGTTGCTTTACTTCAACCTTAAACGTGACGTGGGATGTGTTCCGGTATAGATTGTTCACGATAAAGTGAGCACTCTTGAAATCAGAATCAGCCTATGTAAGAAATCACTGCCCGAAACTGAACCTATATTAACGTAAGCAATGACTGCTGTAGTCACAGTTATGTTGGCAGCGAAATACGACAAGTAGTTCCAAGTCATAAAGTTGACAAATTTTGTCACCTGCTATTCGCTTTTATTTTTGTTGTATGCAAATAAGAGTAAAATTTGCCTTTACTGTAACACATTTATATTTCTAACTGTTTCACATCGTCACCTGTCTGATGCAACGTTCAAATTGGCTAGTCCATTATTTTGTTTCAGTATTTTTTTTTCCTGGTCGGAGCTCGTGTAGTGGTTCACTTCCCAAAAAACAACGGGATTTTACGTGTTAGTTTGTAACTCCTGTTATGAAGTATTCGTTTTAACGCAATAAATAAAACATTTGTATACATGTGCTGAGTATAGTGGCATTGCTTGTAATTGCTTTTTTTCCCACGCACTTTCTGTTTCAGAAATTCTTGAAATTTCACTTAATATGCCGACCAGGAAAATGCGCTACTTCGTGCAATTAGCTCGTTATGCGTTACGCCTGGAATAAACTTGAAGAAACTTCGGAAGTGCGTTTTGTTATATATGTGTTGTGAGCTGTAATTTTGAAATATTAAATGAATGCTTGTGTGTGACATTTGATATTCACGCGATTACCAGTTTACGAATTAATACCTCATAGCGTATGTCACTAGTTTTGAAACAATAACGCCATGGAAATGCTTTATTCTGCACGTGAAGCAGTCCTTTAGTGTTAGAGAAAGATACGTTGAAACAGTATTGCAAAGTCTGTCCGAACGGTTTAATTTGTATGGACCGATATACAAAACAGTAAAAACTAGTTTCCATGACTGAACTTCAAGGTTAGTAATTTTGGGGCAAAATTAGATTCTGCATTAAATGTGTGGATGCAGTTTCATGAAACGCGTTGTCATCAGCTAGGTATAGTGTTTTCACTTTTCTGGCGGAGTTACCTTCATGTAAGTGGAGGCATTTAAATTTTATAATCGAAAAATGATTTATTTTTCGTAAGCAAAGCAGTAGGTCTTAGCAAACGTTAGCGTAACGTGCTTTAAAAACTGTATGAACTTGCATCGAGTGATAAATATTACCGTGGAATAGGTCTATAAAAATTTGGATCAGTTCTGTTCGGCCATTCTGTTTCACGGCAACATGAGAACCGTTTTCGTTACTCGTGATGTAATAGCAACGCCCGCCATTTGCTTGTGCGCAGTTTTTTAAATTAAAATAAAGATTAGTGAGGGAACCGTGTATTGTAATTATACACATGCACGTTGTTAAAAATTATTATTATTTCACGTAACGAATGTTTGTAAGAGATTGCCTCCTGTACGGAGTAAATATAGGTCGTTCACGGTAATGTGAGCATTTTTAAAGCCCCTGATAAAATTCTCCTTCGAGCCAATTTTTATTTTCCCGCCTCTTTTTAATACAAACAGTGCAATGTGACACTAACACACACTTTGTATACAAGTGAATACTCTCAAAAGTTAACGTCTGAACCTGCAATAAAACATATTTATTAGCGGATAATTCATATTGGAAGGGCCTTAAAAAGTGCACACTTTACGGTGAACGACCTATACACAGTATTAGCGTGCCTTTCTTATAAGTATGACACGTAGACTTAGGGGTAACGGAGGAGTGTTTCAGCTTTTCACATATTTTGAAAGCGAACGTTCGAAACGTCGTGACGTTTTTACAACGGTAAATAAAATATATTTTTTTAACTCTTCCGGTGTTATGTTGGCAGTCTAAATCTCGAAAGTGTAGACAACATTTATTTTTAAACAGAAAAGGAATCGTGCACATCGGTCAGTATTAATTCACAAACACGTATTATTTACTGAAATTAACATTTACATGTTTATAGTACTGATTGAAAATTTTTTTTCTATGTTGATTTAATAAGTATGCAGTGGAAAGACGAGCCAGATGACGTAATCACCAGCTGAAAGTCACATGGCAGTGTTTATTTTGATAGGTACGCGAAAAGATTCACAACCAACAGATTGAGAGTAGAAACTTAGCAGGGATTTAGAAAGTGCTCTCATCGTGAACAGCCTTTAGTAGGAGAGTACGTGCCTGTATTAAAAAAAAACTACCTGAAGCATAAATCAGAGGGTAGGTCAGTTAATGACTCAATTCTGTATGCAGATTGTTAATGAACTATATGACAGAGCACACACAAAACCCTTCGCCACGGGGCAAGATCTTAAACCGAAAACAAAACCTTGAACGGTAGGGGGAGTATTTTTCCTATCCCGTTAATGTCCGTCGTTAATCTGAAGGTCATCAACTCGAACTACCGTTTTTTTTTTTTTATGCGCACGAGCGTCCGACCTTGCGGTGTCAATGATCCTGGCGTCCGCAGACGATGTGTTACAGCCACTACTACGACGCCGCGATCGCCGCTCTGGTTGTCGGACCAGGGGAAAGTAATGCAGTACCTTCGCGGTTGCTGCCAACTTTTCTTACGCCCTGGGCCTATTTAATAACATTACTGTTATCATAAGTTTCTAGTATAAGACTACTAGAAAGAAAAATAGAAGTTACAAAATTTGTGTTTCATAAAGAAAGAAAATCGTTTTGTCTCATAACAATTAGGAAACTCATTTTATGTTTCCCACTCCTAATACAAGTACATTTCATAAGTGTATTGATTCATAAATATAGAAACTCTTAAAACAAATTAGCACTATCAAGTATAAGTTTATAATATAAGTAAAAGAGAAATATTGTTTCAAGAATTGCCTTACCTTACAATATATACTATTAATATAAGTACTGTTTTCATAATTTTAAAGAGCATGTTAAAATGTTCGTAAGTATTGTATGTTTTGTTTAGTTTGTGTTATTTATCAAAACGTTTTGTGTTCTTTACTAAATGTGAGGGAGATATTGGTTGATACGAGTGAGAGTAGTGAGGATGAGCAACATGTGATAAGACAGACAAGAAATTTAATGTTAGAACCAAGTACAATCATCGAACAGCATAATCATGAACTTCATTCCATGCTTTTCGATGTGTTTGTTTTGTATTTGTAGCGCTAAACTTCTCAAGCAGTTCACATTTCAGTTCATACATTTTTCTTAAAAATATTATATATTTTATATATTTTTATTTTCTCTCTTGCTTGTTTGGAAATTTTATAGGTCCCTTTACTTCAAACGTAAAAATAGCGCCCATAGAAATTGATTCCAAAGACTGAGTTGTAGTGTGATTTAAACACTTATATTTAAGAAGTGATGATTTCAACAGCGATTTCAAAATATTTGCAATTTATCTATGAAACAGGTTTGTTCGAGTTACTAAAATTAATTATATAACTTCTAAATTCATCTTACAAGTTTTTTACTATACGAAACAACAAAATGATAATATTAGTTACTCTTATGATGAAACATCTTATATTACAAGTCTGTTACTTTTATGAAACAGGGCACTGCTTAAATTTTACTTCCAGGATATTCCTCCACCTCGTTCAAACAAAACTTTGTCGATTCTAGACAATTAACACCAAAGTGAGAGAGCATCTCATTCGTCCGCATTTAGTTTAATAACATTTTACATAAGATCTATTTCTTTAGTCATTACCTACACATGTATTTTCTCGCTGTTTTATTCATATTTATTATAAATGTAATTTTATAATTTGTAGGTAAAAAATACGTAAAATTCGTTTTAACCAAAAATAAAGTACTTTTGTGTTAGCACAAGTCTAAAACACTTTTTATACACTACGTATCTAGGAAACAACCAAACACCTCATGAGGTGATTTTTCAAAGGTTTGTTTAAAAAAGTGTGAAGAAACCGTGAATAGACTATATGAGTTGTTCACGGTAAACTGAGCACTTTTTAAAGCCCTGCTTAGGATCTAATTGCATGCACATTGTGTGATCTTTCTCCTTACATAAGATTAACATTGTCATGGGCCTCATCACTTTATTCATGCGTCGGTCAATTAAAACTGTGAAATTTTAGAAAAGAAAATAGTTAACAAATCTGCACAGTTTTACACTTCGGTGCATTAAAAAAACAGTAAGCGAAAGAAATAATTTAGGTTTTCACTAATGGTAACGTGACATTTTTTATTCGGCATTAAGATACGAAACTACGTCCCATCCATCGTTACCAACATTACTGGGCGCGTGTCACTTATGGCGCCCATTAAAATATATGCAGGCAGGGGTAGTGAGATTTTTTAACTGTTGATTTTAAAAAGTGCTCACTTTATCGTGAAAAACCTTTGGTTATATTTAGTCTTTAAATGCTGCGGGCTATTCGAGACACGGACAAGTATCAAATGGATGTGGAGATTGAAAACTTTTATGCGATAAAGGAATTCTGTTAATAGTATAAGCTTGGAGTATGGTTTAACAAGACATACCAGCCAACACGGAATACTTCGTAGCACTCAGTAGTCAATTAGACACAAGACTCGTTTCCCAGATTCTCGCACAGCCATTCAGAGGACGGGCAAGTCCACATCAAAAGCATCAGATGACAATTTCGACCACGTGTACTTATCTGTTATAACAAGTAGGCCTAAATGCGCGGATGACATCCGAACAACTTGTGTTGCGGGTGGCAAGGCGCGAGCTGCGAGTTTCGTGTTGCGCTATGCCATGCGTGTTATTCAAGTTCCTTCGCGCATAGGGGTCGAGGGGTGCCAAAAGTCTAGCCCGGGCATATTTTCTGTGCATTTGTTGATTTGCGCGTTTAAGTTTATCTCAGCAAATAAACATCCTGGGAATACAACATTTTGCCATAAAAGTTACAAACCTGTTATTAGAAACCTGCCAAATTCGCGTTATTATCCGGCACCAGGCTAAACTTCACAGTACTGTCAGTACTGGAGCCGGCGTCATTTCTCCATTAGCTGCTGCATAGATGTGAAGCCACGCCCTTCTGACTGACCTGCACATGATTGGGGCACACAGTTGTGAAGGGTTCATTCATTGGCGCAGAGTTACCTAGGGCGTGTCAAATTACGTATGATCCAATGACAAACGTATTGCGAAGGTACATGTGTTTAAAGTTTAACTTATCCCCAAATAATAACGCGAATTTTTGAGGTCTCTCTTCATGTGACACGCCCCGGGTAACTCTTGCGCCAATAAATGAACATTTCACAATTGTGTGCCCCAATCACGCGCAGTTCAGTCAAAAAAGGGTGACTTCATATTTATGCAGCAGCCAATGGAGAAACAACGCCGTCTCCTTTGCATACAGTGCTGCGAAGTTTAGCCTGATGTTAAATAATGAAGCGAATTTTGTAGGTTCCTAGGGATGGGCCGCTGAGCACACGTGTTTATGTCGCCCGTATTGCCGCTATTTATGTAGTGACTGGGCTCCGAGCCAGCGTTATGGTTATCTCGCTCTGCGGCGAATTACACGACATGGCATGAATTCAACAACACGCATTACAGATTCACACGAAGTCGGTGTCCCTCGTGCGTGTCGCACATGATTTAGTTTCACACTGCGAGTCCGAGTATTAGCTGCCCTGCAGCCTCCAACTTCAACAACATGCATTACAGATTCACACGAAGTCGGTGTCCCTCGTGCGTGTCGCACATGATTTAGTTTCACACTGCGAGTCCGAGTATTAGCTGCCCTGCAGCCTCCAACTTCAACAACATGCATTACAGATTCACACGAAGTCGGTGTCCCTCGTGCGTGTCGCACATGATTTAGTTTCACACTGCGAGTCCGAGTATTAGCTTCCCTGCAGCCTCCAACTTCAACAACATGCATTACAGATTCACACGAAGTCGGTGTCCCTCGTGCGTGTCGCACATGATTTAGTTTCACACTGCGAGTCCGAGTATTAGCTGCCCTGCAGCCTCCAACTTCAACAACATGCATTACAGATTCACACGAAGTCGGTGTCCCTCGTGCGTGTAGCACATGATTTAGTTTCACACTGCGAGTCCGAGTATTAGCTGCCCTGCAGCCTCCAACTTCAAACTTCACGCACATTTCGGAGAAGCTGCAAGGTAATTTATTTTCATTCGAATAGAATTCGCCTGAAGGTCCGTCCATTATTACTTACAGTAAAACAATAGTTTGTTTAGAACAAAAACTTGAAGAATTTAAACCAATGACATAGTCCTTTTGCGATAACATTTGTGAAGGTTTATTCTTGCAGAGGCAGTCGACGACGAGATACTAAGAGGTGTTATTTAAAGGAGATTTGTTAATTCCAAGAGACAGGAGAATTTTAGAAGTATTGCTAAACTCCACGACACGATACTTTTCCTTGAACACGAAGGTGAACACAAAAGGTGAACAAGAAAGTGACAACTAACCGGAATACTATTTAGTAAACAAGGAAGTGAGTGACCCATACACATTGCACAAGTTGGTGAACAAAAACGTCTACACCTTTAAAATGTCAAATGCAAATTTAAATGCAGTGTTTGGGGTTGCTGGTGCGATTTGCGCAGAATTGATAGAGTCAGGCATAAAAATAAATAAATGTTGGAAAATTTGTTAGTGGTACGGCGGAGTCCTGCTATTTTTATAATAAAAGTCATAAATTCTATTAGTAATTCATAACACTTCAACGACTTCTTTTGCCATACTTCAATACATATTATACTCCAAATTAGGTAAACTTAGGTCAAATACACATTCGCGCACGCACAAAATTGCGGTTTGTTTACATTCAACTTCCACAAGAAAGATAGCAATAAATAGTAGCGGCCCTTGTTCGGTACTAGCTAGTATACAAGTGCTTGTATACTAGGTGGAGGTTCACACGAAACAAGTTCGCTACAAGTCGAGGTAAACAAGAATGCGTACCCCTTTCTGCTCACGAAAGAATCCCATGTGCAGTAGGCTTTAGAACAGGGGTTCTCAAACTTTAGTTTACTTTAGTTTGTCACGCCTCCCTTCTGCAAAATTACCCCCCCCCCCACACCCCCACCCGTGTCACAACTTCATTATTATAGGGATAAAACAAAAACGAATAAAAGTCGCGACGGTTTTATTTAATCATTCAATTTTAATGCTTATTGAACATTGAACAAATCAATCAATGAGACGGATGAGCTTGCATATTTTTAACAAGTTTCCCAATTCTTGGTTGAATAGAAGAAATTGCACAACGTAAATCACTGACAATATTAAGTTTGCTTCTATGATTGGCGCCCGCGACCCCCTTAGCATGTCGTCACGCCTCCCTTGGGGGACGCGAACCCCACTTTGAAAATGAATGCTTTAGAGTCTCTACTAACCTCTGACTGGTTGCTGCTATTTCAATGAGTGGCCAGTCGGTATAAGCGGTTATTTCGGCAATGGTTACTTCCAACTTTTCTGAAGCCCTACTAAAGTTCTACTTTCAGGATATTCATCCGCCTCATGCAAACAAATCTTAACAAAGGCTAGAAAATTACACCAAAAGGGACAGGGCACTGCATTCGTGTGCACTCAGTTTAATAATATTTTGCATGAGAAGAACTTCTTATTAGTCATTACCAACACGCCAATTTTCTCTTTGTTTTATTCATATAAATTATAAATGAAATATTATAATATTATGTGTCACTGGCCTGTGCTGCTGACCTTGTTACGCCCAGTGTGAGCGACTGAAGAGGAGGACAAAGTCATTATGTGATAGCGGCGGCCACGTATCAGTTACAGAAAACGAGCCAACATTTTAATTTCTTTTTCACGCACTCTGCTTACCCTGGCAGTATTGATTTCTGCGTTTATCTGAAGAATGTTCTGGATTACTCACCCCATTCTCTCAGTGGAACTCGGGAATGCGTTAAACATTCGAGATGGTCAGGGGAACACTATAAATATTGCGGCAGGCTACTTACTGGGCCGCGAGTGGAGTTGGAGGTGATGAGTGAATGAGTGGCTGAGTTCCGAGCGATAGATGGTGAGCAGCGGGAGAACCAGTGGACCAGTGGAAGGAAAGTTTGCGACTGCGGGTATCAAGCAGTGAAGTGCGCGGCTGGCAGAATGGACTATTGAACTAATTGTGTGAATGAAAAACATTATAAATAATGTCAACAGATAGACTATTCACGTGTTGATCATGAGTATGAGTTAATTGACTGTAACCAACAGAGACAATTAAGAAGGAATTTAATAAAATTTGAAATAGACATCAAATATTGTGCTCACTGTTAAATAGGAAGAGCAATAATGGATACACATAATTTAATGCTAAAATAATAGCTGTGGGAGTAAATTAGAAATCCAATTTAGTTCATTAGATTATTTATATATTTTTTATTAAGACATCCATCCCTCACGAACTCAGATACGCCCCTCAGGAGTCTGCATGTAACAATAATTTACAGTTAAAATATAAGTAAATGTTCAATTTGACGAAAAAAAAAAACTTTAATGTTAACACTCGTATGAAACTCTTATGGTTAATGGCATATTTGGGGGGGGGGGCCAAATACGTCAACATAGGGTGATTTTCTAAAGATTTGATTTAAAAAGTACGAAGAAACCGCAAATAGACCTAGCTTGTCTTCATGTATTCGTGAAATTCGCAGTAGCTGATTAATATTGGAGTCTCATATCAATTACCGATGTACACTATGAGGGACAAATTACAACAAAACTGCTTATGCTTCTCTCCCCTCTTACCCTTTACACTCTTATAGCAGTGATGGTTATAGACAATTCTGGGCCGCACTTTAAAGGGGTATTCAAGCAAGAAACGACAATAACATGACGACTTATACCAAAAACAGGGTAGGTGTATTAGGCTCAAAGGACTTAATAAGATTCACCTGTCGAACAAAATGACAAATACACTATCAATAAACGTGCATGGCAATGATTACTTCCAGGATGAGATGGACCATCGTAAATAAATACTTGTAATGTGGGAGTTCGAAAGTTCGCTGGAATTAAATTTAATGACACCCAAAACTGAAGAGGCGCCGGAATGCATCGACGGCGGTAAACGGGAGAACTCCGAGAAAACTCATTTATCGCGGGATACGACCACCGCGTTTCCCACGTGTGAAAATTCAGGATTTTGAGCTATCCTGGGTGGATCTCGATTTTCGATTAAGCCCATAGAGGCCAATAATTGTATCGTTTAATATTACACCACTGAGGGCCCAACGAATACGTGCATAAAACGCTGGCGCTGAAAGTGAAATAACGGAATGAGAGGTTTAATAACGGGTTTCGCCAACTGATAGGCTACAAAAAAAAAGGGAGATTTAATGCTGTTCTATTTTTATTCCATTAAAAAAAACGTAACACATCAAAACGTTTCATCTTGCTGGCTGATTTCACTGTGGGCTACCCCGTGAAACCGTAAATTCGTTAAAATGTGTCACAAACAGTGTAGCGCGTATTTTAATCCCGCCTAACGAACGTTATTCTTTTTTTTTAATCAGGTGCCGTACTTTTATGGGGGTATCATGGAATATTTATTTCGCCACTTTCGACTTTTATCACATTTTGAGGGGGCGGGGGAGGGTAGGGAGGCTAGGGGGTTGTTGTGTCGCGGGAAATTCTAAATCAAATTCACCGAGTTCCATGTGGAGTAGCTAGCACGTGGGCTGTGTTGAAGGGAGAGAGGGTTAATTAACTATGGTCCCGCGGAGTGTTTTTTCACCACCTACCCACCCCTCCCTCCCTCCGCGTGTGAAAATGAGCGGGTCGTGTGTGAGCATCACCCACGCCGCTCGAGGAGGCATGTGGAGGAAACAAAGGCTGGGGTGGTGTGGGGTCAGTGGGGTGCCTGACATATTGACTGACTGTATTCACGAGCGACTAGTCGGGACACATGAGCGTTATGCCCCTTCTCCCCCCCCCCCCCAACCGGGGTGCCAAATACCCGGCGCTTCCACCACTCAGGGACACCCCCACATTTCCACATCTGTATGTGCAGCGCACAAAACAATCCACATAAAAACACTCCAACCCCCTTCATTTCCTCCCTCCTGGGCCAACCAACCCCTAGCGCCCCTGGGCCACCCACGAGCGCCGGTAATGAGAAAATCGATTCAGAAGGATGCAGAAGGGAGAGTTTCAGGGGGAAAAAAAGAGGGGCGGAGAAGCGTTGGGGTATTGTGGTTCCAGCCCTCCCTCCGTCAATGAAGGCTTCGCTTTTAGAGGGGTGAACGGGGTTTTTGGTAGGGAGGGGATGCAAGCAGGTCAGCGAGGCATGTGCGGCTGTTACCACACTATCTGCTCGGCTCTCTTCCTCTCTCTTCGCGATATACAATTACCTCGGGGTGGTAAAGGGGATGCCCGGCTTTATTGGGGGGGATAAGACCGAGATTATTATTATACGACTCCCGTGTCTAGGTCTAACAGCCACCACCAGTGACCTACGCCTTCCCCCTTAGAGCCGTGTTTTGTTTCCGCGGATGAAGAACAGACCGCAAATTGCTATGTTCTGCGCACGTGTTGGACGCCAAAAATATTACTATAATTAAGAGACGCAAGGAGTTACAACGAAGGCTGTGCGATATAGGGATATATCGATCACGAAACACTATTCCTGAAAACTCGCAACTGCGATGTGGTATATGGCTATATCAACGATGTGCTATATTATCGATGTCCGCTATTACGGAAATAAATGTTGACGATATGCGATATTCGCGGTATCAGTGTAAACCCTGTTGTCGACATTTACGGTATCAATATAAGAGAGTTGAGAGTTGGGCGGTATTGGCGGCTTGAAAGCCGATGAGGGTGAAATGAGGCGAGAATGCAAGGGCGGGGGGAAAAGGGAGATCCCCGAGTAAACCCCGTCGGCGAGCGGCGTCGTGCGGAACGATTTCCATTTGCGCAAATCCGGCCGGGGATTGAACCCCGGTTCGCATTGGTGGAATGTGAACAGTCTAACAGCTCAGTCACCATGCCCCCCCCCCCCAACCCTTATATAAGAGATATTTGCGGTGCATCGCCATCGATTTGGAAAACTCTCTGGGAGCGACATATCGTAACGATAAAGCCTGTTCACGATAAAGTGAGCCCCTTTTGAAATCAACTTCGGAAAATAGTCACTGGCCCTGCCTGCATATATTTTAACGAGCGCACTGAGTGACATTCGCCCAGTAATGTTGGTAATAAAGGATTGAAAGTAGTTCCGTATCTTAACGTCGAATAAAAATTGTTAAGAAATCATTTGCGATAACTTAAATTATTTCTTTCCCTTCCTGGTTTTTTAAAGCATAGAAAAGTGTAAAATGAGTAGATTTTTAATATATTTACTTTGCTAATAATTTTACAGTTTCACTTGACCGACGCATGAATAAAGTGTGGAGGTCCGTGGAAATGTTAATATTACATAAGGCGGAAGAAGACACAACGTGCATACAAATAGATTCCAAGCAGGGCTTTCAAAAGTGGCCATTTTACCGTGAACAGCCAATACCAATATGGTCAATATGTTTTGGGAACGATATTGAAAAGTGGATATCGCACAGCCCTAGTCTCAAACCGTCTCCCTCGCAGGTTCCCAGACGCTGCCTTTTTTTAGCGCGACGCGGCCCATTTACCACCGTCTCTCTCTCTCTCTCTCTCTCTTTTCTGTAGCGGCTAATTAAATTAATTAGGAGCGGCTGACCTCGTTTTCGACGGACTATGAGCTCGGCGGACACCGTCGAGTTTCGTTGCCGCTGGGTCGTGTCGATTTTGAGTGTCTCCCCCTCTCCCTCCATCACCCCCCCCCCCCCTTTCTAACCACACACCCATCGCGGTCCACAGCCGAACCCTCCCTTTTGCTCCCGAAATAATCGCGCGTGAGGCTGGTCTGGCAGACTCTCAAGCTATTTGTCCCTGCGCCCAGCCGCTGCTTCGCAGTCGTTACATATTTTTTTGTAAGCTGTTCACGGTTAACTTGTTACACATCAGACATTTTACAAATCACCATCGACACGTTAAGCGCCGTTTTCAATGAAATTAATTACGAAAAATTTTTCACGCAATTATTTTCTCATCTTCTCAAACACAAAATACCCAATATAATTCGTTCATCTTCTTATAATATTCATAAAAACATCTTGCAGCACTTCTATGAAATATTCTCTTCAAATACTTATTGTCAATATGCTCGTTAAATACTTATTATATCATTAAAAACTTTTTTCCAATCATGCCCACATCACCCGTTGGAGGTGGTGAGAACTGTTTAAAGAAAAATTAGTTCAGTTTTACATCTCCCTAACTTATGTTGTTTCTTGTCCTCCGATTGGCTGTCGTCCGACCATCACTCATCTCTCCGTCAATTAGCAATGAGACGTGATACAACCAGGATAATTTTATTTAGTATTTTTGTTTGATAAACATTTAATGCCGACTACTCTTTAGGATAGAAATGAAAAATAACAAACGAAATATTAATACTGAATATTATCAGGAAATAAACAAAAAAATAATTACATGTGATCTCTATATCAATAAACTATTAAAATTGCCAAAGATTATATTGTTAACTCATCTAATACAGTGTGATTTGAAATAATATTAAATGAATGGATATCATAAGCAAGTTCTCTGTAATCATATACACTTAAAATGTCTATGATCAACGGCAAACGTAATTCCGAACATCTGCAATGTTACAACTTAGCATTTTTGAAAGTTCTGCTTGGGATCTACTTTTCTTCCCGTTTTGTAACCTTCCTCAAAAAATAAAAGAAATACTATCATGGCCATTATCACTTTATTGATGTGCCACCCAACTGAAACCATGGTATTGGTCCGAATTGAAATGTTTCACTTGTATGCAAATTCTGGGTCTGAAAGGTATAAAACAAGAAATACTTACTTCAATGGCAATAAATTTCCACATTACTCTCGTAACAGAATGTCAATAATTAAGAACAGTGTTTATTAATTCAATGCCAACCTAACTAGGCGCCTGTGCGCTCATATGTACTCTAGCATACATATCGTTATACGCAGCGATATTTTTAAGAGTGATTTAAAAAAATCTTACTTTACCGTAGACATACTTTAGTTACTGCTACCACATAATTAAGGTTTAACACACAACAGATCATAGAAAATTATATTAATACATTTCCTCAGGCCGTTAATAAATTTACTGCTCTTTTTCTTTTATCGAAATTGCAGTTATCTTTGCGACTAAAAAAAATTATATATATATCAGGTAAAACAAATACTTGGGGCCCATATTTTCACCGAAAAAGCATTTGCCTGAAAAATGATGAACTAAAATTCACTTGGCCGAAAAGTCGCTTTGTCTGGATGTCACTTTACCTAAGATAATCTCCAGTCACGTGGCTTGAGGTTCAATGATGTGTTCTCAAAGTCCATCATTATCAACTCTGTCTAGTTTTGCGATACTGCTATAAAATGTACTCTCCGGGAAGATAAAAATTAAAAACTTACGACGTACTAGAAAAAGTATTTCTGCCGCACGATCGTACGATTGACTAAAGGTTGTTCACAATAAAGTGAGGACTTTAGAAATCAACATAAGAAAAAATCACAGGCCCTACCTGCATATATTTTAACGGGCGCACTGAGTGATATGCGTCCAGTAAAGTTGGTAACGATAGATGGAAAGTAGTTCCATATCTTAACGTCGAATAGAAAGTGTTAGGTAACCAGTTGTGATAACGTAAATTATTTATTTCCCTTTCTGCTTTTTTAATGCATTGAAGTGTAATAAGAGCAAATTTAATTAATATATACTTTCCTAATAATTTTACATTTTCACTTGACCGACAAATGAATAAAGTGCTGAGGCCCACGGCAATGTTAATTTTACATCAGGCGGAAGAAGACACAGCGGGCATAAAAGTAGATCTTAAGCAAGGCTTTCAGAAGTGCTCATTTTACTATGAACATCCTATACCTGACTCTTGGTGCGTTGCAGCATGTTTGAAATACGGAGGTTTTGACGAAACTCTTAAACATGCCCCCAATTATGTTTACATACTTACGAAAATATAGAATAGCCCAGGTGAGGATGGAATGGTATTTACGAGATATCACTCATGCAATAGATGTTCTTTTGGAGCCCTCCAACATGGTTAAATATTGGTTTCTCAGACTGCTGTATCTAAATTTAAGCTACCCGGACATTAATGAAATTAAGCTAGGAGCCTGTATGACTCTTGCTATGAACTTTCCACTAGTAAAATGATAGTGTCCTCGCTTAAAGTCTAGTACACTGTAAAAATATAATGGGAAAATTGCCTGATAAGTGTAAGGTAATATTAGCAAACTTGTGGGGGAAAAATCGTATTCCTTATGAGGAAGGTAAAATTTCCGTACTCTGGAGTATAATTTCTCGTACATGGTAATGGAAAATCCCACACATGGATGGGAAAAATACCTCACGGCGTGTGGAACTCCTCGTCCATTTGTAAAATATTTGAAAATTGCATTTTTATATACTATTTACCATAAAATTAATTTTTATTATTTAGTCAGACAAGTTGTTCAACATCGCTCTTTATATGTAAGGTATAATTACCGCACTCTGGAGTAAAATTCGCTAATAGTACAAAGCAAAGTTCCCGGTGGAACCGGCGCTGGCCTCACCAAGCCTCCCCTCCAGGTGGCCGATACTTATTAAAAGGTCATACCTGGAGCGCTTCTTTCTAACCAAGCTACTTTAGCCCCCACAAACAAAAAGCTAAATTGACTCTTTTGATGTCAGGTAACCACCGGGAACTTTGTAATTTTGAAACCGTCATGCTGTCCGAAAACTGAAAAAGAACACTACTACTAATCTACTTACTCACACACTAACTAAATACGCGACAGCGCAAATCCTACTCGATTGAATTTAAGCATGACGGTATTCCCATAACTGCCTTCTCGGCCCAGTGCGTCTGGGTTGTGACGGGCTTAGTTTCGGGGATGTCCGGTAACCAGTAACATCCCCCTCCACCTCGCCCCCTGACGCAAAGAGCTTGTAACGAAAATCCAAAATTACACTCCGAATCGGCACTCATGCACATACAGACACATACAAATCCATCGCTGCGCGCTATTCCGCTTTGCCTTTGTCCATCTTAGTAAAACTCATACATTTGCTTACAACTTTGTCAATCCGGTAAAATATGCGTGAGCTTTGCTCAGCATGTCGTCATTTCCAGGTTTTTCTTGATCGGGTGTATTTGCTACTGGCCGGCCGGTTGTAGGCTCAATGGGAAGGAATTCATTTCTTCTTTGCCATGTTTACTCCATCCTATTCGATAGATCCTTCTAATCGAACTATTTCCTCCCAGTCCTTCCTCCACCGCCAGGCCTCCGAGGGAGGCGTGTCACTTCTGTGTGGCGTGACCAAACTGGTGGTAGGATGCCAGCCGAAAGTGAAGGACTAGTACCTGACCAGAGTGTACCCATTGAAGGGCTTACTGTAATCGACAGTACGCCTCCCGTATGTGCGGATGGCATCCTGAAGGGCGTCAGATTCTACGAATCTTTCGCCCCTATGCCAGAAGCACTCCTTTATCAGAGTGACCAGCTCTGTTGGTTTGGTCGGCAGGCCTGCCTGGGCGACGACAAGCCTGTCCACAGTCGCCATTCTGGGGAAGAGTACCTTATCTCCCCCCTCCATGTTCCTTATGACAAGGACAAGAGCTGATGTCAACGTCGTCGGATCTTCCAACTTAGTTAACATCGCCCCCCTGATCAGGTCGTTATACAGCCATTGTGGGTCACTAGGATCTGCTTGTGCAGGCCAGGCCTGTACAGCAGCATCCACCATGTTCTTTTCATCCGGCCAGTCAATTTCTATTTTTTAACTTCCTCTGGGGTTGCCAACGATTTTCTCATTAGTACCTTATGGTGGAAGACTTCCCTCTCAGCTTCGATACTTCGGGGCTGTTCGGTCCGTACCTCCGCCATGGGCACTCCTGTTGACCATACCTCCCTGGCACGGGACATGTGACAGACAGTTCTCCTTCTGTTATCGAGTTTGAGCTTGCTCATGTTACAAGTAACACGAGCAAAGCCCTCACGCACAAAGACTACAGGGATCCATGTACACTGCCAACCAGGTGACTCTCTCTCCTGAGAGCCTTGTCCACTTGACATATGTGGTTCTAGGTCTATAACTCGCGTTATAGACATAGACCTGGGTAGTTTGTTTCCCTTTTCTGATATTGCTTCTGTCCTGGAGGGGGGGGGGGTTTAAGGGTTCAACCCATGCACCCTTACAGGTTGTTCCAGGTTATCCAAAGATTGTGGGGGATTTGTTGGGCCACCCCCATCATCCAAGATTACGACTGGGAAGATGTGATCACCCGTTATGGATTTCAACATCTATTCCAGTCTCTTCCTTCCCATTGTTCACCTCCGACAAGTCCAGGTCCATACTAAACCGAGGGCCCGACCACCAGACGTCAAACTCTTCCCTTCTTTTACCCACTCTTGTTAGGTGTTGCAACAAACAAGCCGTCTTATCCCTATCCCGAAGCATAGGCCCGAGACGGAGAGGTCCATGATTCCCCTCAAATTCCAGTCTTATGTCTTCGATCTTAGGGCATTCCAGAGCGTGAGTGGAGGTATCCTCCTCGCCACATACCATGCAGAGGGGGTCCTCTATCAGGCCCAGGGAAGACAACTTAGCACGGAAGTTCCCGTGCCCGGTCAAGAACTGAGCGGAGTAATGTCCCACTTCGAGCCACTTCTCCAATCTCAGTCTCTCCCTTACACAAGGGAACAAACCGTGCATTAGGCGACCCTTGATGCTAAGGTCCCATCTGGTCTACCAAGCTGTTAGTGTGGCCTCTTTCATCTCTCTCAATTCTGCTGTGGGAATTACTCCCCACTTTCTCCTACGAGAGATGATCCCCATCTGCACCACCAACAGATCCAGAGAGATCTCCCCAGCGATAAGCTGGAGAGCGTCACCTGAAGTTATCCTGTAAGCCTTGGTAATCCCCAACAGTGCAGCTCTTTGAGCACTATTTATGGCCCTTTTACCATGAACACGCTCCGCCTCCGGGTACCACACCCCCCACGCGTACGTGAGGATGGGCAGAAAGACAGACTTGTACATAAGCTTTAACGTCCGGTACTCAAGCCCCCAGTTTGCAGGCGCTATCGCCCTCAGCCGATGAAACATCGTTACCGCTCTGTTTACCACATAGCGAACATGTGCATGGAACGCTAGATGACTCTCCAGGATGACACCAAGATATTTCATCTCTGTGACCATCCTGATTACCCTTCCCCCAAACCTAATCACGGGATTCTGCTTAAGAGTGCCCTTAAGCAATATAGCGTTGATTTTGTCGACTGAAAGGTCCAGTTTGAACCTTCCAGCCCACTCCTCAACCAGTGTTAGAGCTATATCCGTCTTTTCCTCCAGTTCTTTCTGTGACCAGGCAGGGACAAGTAGCAAACCATCGTCCGCATAACCATAGACCATGCAGCCATGCAGCAAGTCCAGACGTAGCAGGCCCTCACAGATCACGTTCCAGAGTATCGCACCAAGGACTGAACCTTGCAGACAGCCCTTGGCCAACACCTTCTCTTCCTTATGTGCATCCATTTCCAGGGTGCACTTGCGATCTGTCAGGAAGGATCTTATCATCCCATAGATATTCCCGGGGTACTCCAACAAGCGAAGTTGCCACAGTATTTGTGGCCACCAAGCATTGTCAAAAGCTCCCGGGATAACTAGGATACCGCCATGACATAGGCCTGGTCGTAGGTTTTCACCTGTTCGACCATGTCAATAATCGCCATTTCAGTGCTCTTACCTTTCGTGAAACCGTACTGGCGAGGATGAATACATTGGAGAATGTCCAGGTATTGCATCAGCCTTTGGTTTAATAGGCGCTCCAATGTCTTCCCCATTACTGGGAGAAGCATTATTGGCCTGTACGAGTTCGCCTTTCTCGGGTTCCTCCTGGCACCTTTATAGATCACTATAAGGTGGCCTTCCTTCCACCCAGATGGAAATTTCCCTTTTGAAAGGCAATCATTGAACAATTCCAACATGTCATGACATAAACGAGGGTATGCACGTAGGAGCATTTCCCCTGTCATTCCATCCTTTCCAGGAACTTTCCTCAATTTTGTCTTCCTGACAGTCGCATCCAAATCCTTAAGGGAGAATGGTGCAGTGTTTTCTGTTTCCATGGGGCTTAGCTGTTCTGCCCTGACTCTCTCGTGATACTCAGTCTCCCCTACCGCAGTATCATCGGGCAAAAGCTTTTCAAGCAAGTTCCTTGTAATCTCTTCGGGTGTCTGCAAAAGATGTTCATCAGACTCGAGGGAGGGAAGCACCTCGTTTCCTCTAATCTTTCCCGTCACCATTCGATAAACCAATCCCCAAGGGTCTTGGTTTCCCCTATCCGTTGCCAGCTCTCTCCAAGCTGTTTGCCGTTTCTTCCTTAGCAGGCGCCGGTACTGGGTTCTGGCAACGTTGTACTGCTGCACCACTTGCTGTCTGAGATCAGGGCGATACGTTCATTTGAAGCGCTTATGCAGACATTTTACCTGTCTGTGGTTGCGCTCCAAATCATCATCCCACCAAGGATGGTGGGGGACCTTTCTCTGGGTCTTGAGGATGGCCCGATCACAGGCAGCCATTACCATTTTCCCTATCTTATCAGCCCTTTGATTTACAGACAAGAACTGTTTTACTGCTCTATATAGTCTCTGGTAATCCAGCAGCACTTTGTCAAACAGACACCAGTCTGCTTTTGCTATCACGTAATGGGGACGTTCAATTTTGGTTGGTCTTTTCCCATCTATTCGAATGGTGAACAGGATCACTTTGTGGTCCGAGTCCACCTCGTCAGAAACTCTCCATTCCCCAACACTCCCAGCAGCACGCAGTGTTGCCACGGTTATGTCCAGATACGATTCAGTATCGTGGGCAGAGGATACGTAGGTTGCCTCATGTCCTGGTCTATTGACCACCTTCAGGTCTCTCTCTAATAGGTATCTAATTACCTCCTCCCCCAGTCATCCGTCCTCGAGGAATTCCAAAGTTCCGACTTGGCATGGATGTCCGCACCAAGTATGATCCTAAGATCATTGGCTCTCGTCAGTATATTCTCCCACTGACTTAAATGTACTTCGATCGGGTCTTTGGGTTGAGAATACGAGACAATTGTCATGCTGCATCCCTCCCCATTCACCAAACAAATGCACGTATAGTGTGAGTCAATCTCGGGGTTACACACCCAGATTCCTGCTAATGGATTTTCCCCGAAGATAGCGAAACGACCAGAGAGTGTTGGCACTTTCTCTCTGAGCAGATAGGGTTCCTGCATCAGTACCAGATCCAGTTTTTACTCCATCACTATTTTGTGCAGTTCCATTGCAGGAACTGCAGCTGTCTGCAGGTTTATCTGCCCTAACCGTAGCAGCGCATTACTACTAGTCATATTGTGTCCTGTCGAGCTCCAACGCCATCATTCTCTGATGGACTGGACAGTCGGAGGAACCAACTGGGTGGGAGCAATCTCTGTTTTTATCTCTTGGGCAGTTTGCACATTTTGGTTTTGCTGCTTTGACTTTGCACTCAGAGAACTTGTGCCCAGTTTCGGAGCAGTGAGGGCAAACAAGTTATCCTTTGCATTTCTCTTTATGTGGCCGTAACCTTGGCACTTGTAGCACCAGGTAGGCATCACATAGTCCCTGATCTTACAACTTTGGAACCTTATAAATAGGGTTCCACAATCCATCAGCAGCCTTCTTAAGGGAGGTGTTACATCCAGGACAAGGTTCACTACCTCCTTATCTCTGGGTCCAGTGCGAAATCGCTCGGAGGCGTTCTTCTTCAGCTTCTCCTCTGAGAGCTGGATGGCCCTAAAGTTCTGGAGACGAAGTGTCTCCATGAACTCCGGGCCGTCATATTCCCTCAGCACATCATAGATGATGACCTTGGGCCCTCGCTTTTTCGGGTCAGCTACCCTTAATCCTAATTCTTCCATCCTTTTGGCGTTTTTCAACTTGAGGAGGGTCTGCTCGTCCTTTGCCTCCAATAGAACGCCTCCCTTAGATACCTGTCTAATGTTCTTAATCCGGAGCTGCTCCTTCACCAGATCAAGAGACTTCAACTTTATCTTTGTTTCTTCTGAGCGGTCTTCCCCCTCCGTAGGGTACACTAGGATGGATGCCTTCTTCCCCTCACCTCCTGCCACTGGTATTCCTGTGGCGTTTCCTTTGCCTTCTTTTGTTCTTTGGCAATTTCAGCAAAAGACTGAGTCTTTTCTTTAATTGTAGGTTTCTCTACGGCAGCAGTGGAGGTTCGCTCCAGAGTCTTATACACTCTGGTCTCTCCCTCCAATTGTGCAGATCGCACAATTTTGAGGTCAAGCAGAGCCTTGAGCCTCATTACCCTCGAGAGGAGGAAATTCGCCCACTCTTTATTGACCTTCCTGCACTGGCAGGTCGCATATTCAATAATCTCCTCCACTGTTGTGGAGGCCTCGCCTTGAACTGCCTCAGCAGTTGCTGAATTTAGTTGTTCCGTTACTTCCTTGTCAAAGCCCGGGGGTGGCCCTTTCCCCACTGGACTTTGAGCAGTCTCTTTAACAGTGGCTGTCTCAGTACTCTGAGACAGGGGAATCTCCTGCGACAGGCTGCCTTCGCCCTCGGCAGCTGCCTTCAAATCCATAGTCGACTTGTCCCTTTTGACATAGAATTCCCTGATCCATTTTTCTATTAATCCCAGATCTTGGCCCCATACTAGGGGAAATGCCCTTCTGCACCAGGCTAATTCCTCCTTGTTAGGGGGGAATACCTGCGTCCATGACGTATCGTCATTAATCAATCTTTGTATATAGTATATTGCCTTAGACTCATCCAGGTTCTTTGGGGGCGTGGTTGCCTGGAGGAACCGACGCCGCTCAATGCTCAATCCTTTGTAGGGCTTGGAGGGATGCTCCTGTAACACGTGGTACCAGGGCTCCCTACCAGTTGCCTGAATTTCCTGAGTCATGATTGTCCTCCTTGTTCTTATAGATATTTTGAGGTTTTAGAACCTCGAGGCTATGCCTCTGGCTGGGACTAGTGGTCGGGAACCACCGCCCCACCCTGGTACCGTCTTTACCCCTTCCGCACTGACCACTTAGCCGGTTCAGGCCTTATGGCAACACACAGTTGGGGGTTTGCCTGCTGGTTGACTAACTGCTTTGAACTCGTTGCCACCACCCGCCCACGTTGAGGGAGGACAGTGCTCGGTACCAATGTCAATGTAAGGTCCTGTTTTATCTCTAGGTAGTACTCTACCGTAGAGGGAGGCGTCCAGAGAACTGCCTACAACTGACAGGAAACAGTTTGGACTTTCTCAGGTTTTACCTATATTCACTTCCAATCACAAACGGGTGGTACCCTGAGAAAACCTACATAGCAGTGAAAAATCCTATAAATGAATGGAAAAATTACCTTACGACGCGTGTATCTCTTCAGCATTCTCAAAAGGTAAGTGGGGGGACGGGCCGAAGAAGCAATTCTTTAACACGCTAATATTTAGCAATTTAGTCGCGTTGTCGTCGTGGATAGCACATCGGCCTATTGTGATAGAGGACCATGTATCGCGCCCACCCACCAGCAAGTGGCAAGGATTTTTAGTGTTCACGATTCGGTTACTGTTCGTAAGAGAATATGAGTAATAGAAAAATTAACAGTACTAATAGACCGGATTATTTTTTAAATATAATTTTATCATACAATATAGTTAATTTTCCCTTGCGTGTATGGGATTTTTCCCTCACTTTTGTCAGGTATTTTTTCCGTACGATTAAGGAATAGCACTTTACTTGTTATGTAAATTTACTCCACATTTAAGATGTAATTTCACCTGTAATTAACTTCGCTTACAAGTAAGGGAATTTTATTTCAAATTTATTTTACGGTGTAGGTACAGTCAACACAAGGACACAGTGCGCCAGTTCAGAGCCTTGAGCGTAGCGGCGATGGCTCGCTCGATGCACGTGTAAATGTAGCCCTTATTGCTCTCATGCTTCCTTCCCTCTAACGCATGACAAGACGCGTTCTGTCGCAATTGCACTTCTGCACACTCGTAAAGGTTTCTGACCAACACCAGACGACCCGCGGGTCACAAAGACCACTTGGGTGAATCAGCCGGGCACGCATTCGGAGGTTACTGGGGTTCATTAATTAGAGTAAGTCGCGGAAGGCAGCGGGGCACCCTTTCCAGCTGGGGATTCCCGCTGCATTAACGCACTCTTCTCGCTTGATCAGATCTCCGTTGGGGGTGTGTGATGGTTCCTGAAGAGGCAGTGTAATCAGCCGCCGTATTGCCGACTCGCGCTGGGCATGAAAGTGGTGAGAAGGGTCTGGGGTATAAACGCGGTCTGCGTTACAAAGCGACTCCATCTTCACCCCCTCCCCTTTTTTTGGTTTCTTTGTTCGCGGCCAAATGAAGATAAGACGACACCCTTCTCCCCGCACAATCCTCAGGGCGGGTGATCGCCACTGGAGATAGAAGGGTGACTGGGGTGAGTGGCGTCTGGGATTCACCGGGGTGGCTTCTCAGGATGGAGGGGCGTTGGACCCTCCTGCTGGCGCAGACATCTGGCCCCATGACGTCATGGCGCGGCGTCTCGGCACGAGCAACCCACCCCCTGCTGATTCTGTCAGGAGGTGACTGGGTCTGCGGGGTGAGGTCGGGTCGGGGGTCTCCAGGCAGTAGGCCTAGTTGTGACGTGCGCAAGACGGTTCTGACGTAAGGGCCAGTTCCATTCCAGCAGGACTCTACACACAGACGACGTGCTTAAAAGTCACGCATGACGTTAGTGCACGTGCGAAAAAAAACTGTAACAATGACCCCTACAAACATTTATAGAAATGTCTTAAAAATATTTTTGTGTTTGTTACAAAATGAAAGTAGAGGAAAAATTTAATTTATTTATAATATATGTAGTGTAATTTATAAAATACACATACTTATTACGCAGTCTTTTTAATTTTTATTTTGTTGCCAAACAAGTTGAATTGTCACAGTGTAATAAGCTCTAAATTCTTAGCATTGGTTAAATTATAACTACCCATAAAGTTTATAAATATGTGCTCATTTAAGATCGCCATGCCTTTTCAATTGGTGGAATATGTTTTAGCTTGTTATTCAATTGTCAATGAAATTTAGAACTTATATTTTGAAAGCTGCAGTGGCGCTAGTAGTACTCTGACATCGTAAAGTAATTCAAGTTTGGAAACAATGATAATTACACCTTACTACATAGGTATTTCTTGTGACTACTATGGTTATGCATGTCGAATTACTAACAATAAGTTAAATTGCAACTCGCACCCTGCACGCGTTCGTGTGTGGAGAGGAGTTTGTTCTGTACAATAGTTTGAACCGGTCTCAGTTGTGTAATGGCCGCTGGCGATGCAGTCACTGACAGCAGAAATAAATACTTCGGATTTTAATTCTGGTTTGAAACTACTGTATTGCACTATTCAATGAATTATACTGGTCCGGGATCCTCCTAGAGAAGGATCGCACAGAAAGAATTTAATTTAAATCTAACACTTACGCCTGAAGATGGACTCTCTCAACTATTGGTCTGCGGTTTGGAAACCTGCGTGCTAATACTCACGTCAGAGCATTTGGTTTGTGTTATTCCTGTGCTTTTGTCTAGTTTATATATATATATATATATATATATATATACTTTTTACAATACAGTATTTGATTGGTTACTGGCGACTGCTTCCGAAAGTGCTCCCTTTACCGTGAACAGCCTTTACCAGAAGTTGTTTTCGTCTATATGTATATAAGACGATAACGTTGAAAATATTGTAATAAATGTCCAGGGTATAACAACTCAAAACCGAAGAGTAGGGCAATGGTTTGATACTTGCACTGTAAATACGCAAGGCTTCAGACAATATCAGCCCTAACACCTGCACAGCACAATGAGACATGTGTCCGTGTTTTTCATGCATCCCACATGCAGTGACATGAGAAACTATGCATTTTGGCTCTGCCTAGCCAGGTATTGATAATTTTATGTGCAATATTAAAATAAGAATTTCCAAAAATTTGAAAATAAAAGGAAATTTTGAACGTAGACAGAACTCATTTCGTGGATATCTGACTGTTTGAATCACATTTTGATGTTGAAAATTAAAGTATTCATTACGTTTCATTGCGGTGGGATACATGAATGGCGTAGGTTAGTGTTGGCTTCCTTACTTGAAGAAATTACTTGTTCCTCCGTTCTGCGAGAAATGAACGGTGTATGACACTCGCATGAATACCTCTTTCAGGAACATATTTAATTCTACAGTGCCAAGAATCAGATTAGAGACTATGGAACTGGAAGTATAGTGCCCTAGCCGCTGAGCCACCTACGGAATGAAAACTAAAATTATATTTTAAAAACCTATTATAATTAGTTTTAAGTGCAATATATTTAAATTAAATATTTCTACCAATGCATTGTTAAAACGAAGTAATAATAGGCTATCTGCAACTAACAAGACCAAATGTTTCTATGCTCAAAGTTTAACACTCAACGAGTTACATTTATTATTTGTGTATGTTACATTAAATATTACAGTTAATACTTCGTACAATATTTTGTGTGTTTCAGTGTTAGTTCCTCTGAAATATCGTTTTAATATACTACCCAACTCTGAATCGACTTTTAACATATTGTTGGATCACCACGAATTAATTTCAAACACGCCGCACGGGAATTGTGTTTTATCTCGTGGACGCCCGGGCTATTGACAACTACGCTGTTATGCTGTTTACAAAATTGTGGTAGGTTTAGAGGGATTGCAAAGCTGATCGAAACACACGGCTAAAGGAAAGGCACAAGCATTCATGACTCAAGCTTGTGTGTCACTATACATTGTTCCGTGTACAGACTCCGGCGGAAGCTTCTATGAAATATAAACCTTCTATCTGAGCCTGAAAGCTGAGAGTAAAGGGGTGTTCAATGTTAAAGGGGATGAGAATGTTGATGTATCTAGGTATAAAGTTAGGCTAGTAGCAAGTGGTTATGATCGGAGACAGGGAATAGATTATGACTAAACTTTTTCTCTAGTAGTTCGGCACTCATCAATTAGATTTCTGTTTGCATTAGCAGCTGAAATTAATTTATCTGTGGATTACAAGGACGTAACCACAGAATTCTTAAATGTTGACTTGAAAGAAACTATACATGGAACAACCAGCAAGTTTTTGTGTTAAAGGTAAAGATGATCATGTATACAAGCTCGACAAAGCTGTGTATGGTTTAAAACAATATTCAAGGGAATTTTATGAGCGGGCAAAGTCAGTGTTGGAGTCTTTGGATTTTGTTATGTCAAATAAATAACCATGTGTTTTTATAAAGAAATCTGTATAACATCTTGATTTTTGTAATGATGTGGATAAAAAAATGAAAATTAAGGATCAGTCGACTTCTAAATTCTATGCAAAAACTCACACACGAAACTTGCGGCGCGCCACGCAGGTAAACGTGCTGGTATTTATTTTTTATTATACTTTTGTAACTGTGGTTGCAGAACGGAATTCTCCAATAGATACTACAATATCCGTAAATGCATGGAGCCTAATTGTTTTGCCGTGATGATGCGAAGTTCCTGCGTTAAACAAAAAATGATCTTTACCATTAACTCTGTAACTGTTACAGAGTCGATAGACCACATTCTCCCAGTTTTTTTTTTTTTTTGCTGTACTTTATTCTTATTAAATTGCATCATTGCTGTTTCTCAAGACAAAGCAAACTACACGACAAATAATGTCAGTACTAGTGCCATAAAAACCACCCTCTCTCTGGTGGCTAAAGTTTTCACTTTGCAGGAAAGCTTCCATTGAAATTTGCGCACTGTCAGTTACCAAAACGTGTATGGAATCGGCCGGCAGTTAGCTAAATCATCCATAGAACAATACATACCATCGGCCATATAAGCTTACATGGAATCTTGAAAGAAATTCCCATCGTTCCACACGGGCATTCCTAGTAAAATATTGTCTGTAAAATCAGTGTTTGCGCTTATACGCGTATCTTGATAATTGAATGGCCTAGGAATTGATTTATTTGGAGAAAAAATAAAGAACTACGCTGTAAAAACTATTCTGTTAAACTACCTAAGCTGTAATGGAAGTTTTTAACCTATGCGTAGTATGGGAATAGGGCCAGATATGAAGCTGCAAACGTATGAATTTTAAGAATCGCTACTGTACAAATTTGAGAACTTCCACATGCATTTGACAGTTTTCCTGAACAAACGTAGGAACGCTGCCATGGATGAATGTGAAAATTATTTACCATTCGCACTTATTCGTCATACGAATACACCGATATGGTAAATTTTCCAATGATTTCTTACAGTGTAGCCCCTTTTTACTTTTATCCTAGCTGTTAAAAACATTCAAAAAGAGAAAAATAAACATTTAAAGCGGCATTTTTAGGGCTCTGTTGAGCAATTACCATACGGGAAATGAACCAAGTACAAAGTGACATCTATAGTTTAGTTCGCTGGCTTCCATCGCGCGTAATATCATCGTACTGTTACAATTACAATTTGCGAAAAATCTACCGACCCGAGGAGGATGCATTGTGCAGCCTTGAAAGGGCCGGCTGTAATGTTTCCTTATAGTAAGGTTACTTCTACCCAGTTTAGGAAGATCATTGCTAAAAGTTTGACAACTAACTATTTTCGACGCCAGGTAGCGCTAGTGTCGCATAGGTGCCGGTTTTTCTTCTATTTTCTACGTTACAAAACAGGATAATTGCAATAGACATAAATCGTTGAATAAAATGCTGTTCCTGCTTGCTTGGTCTGTTGCAATGTAATTGAATTCTGCTTCACTGGTAGCGTTTTGCTCTGTCAGAGGCGAAAAAAATATGTAATATATAGAGGTAGTCAAATTTCGCGAAAAGCTTTCAAGACAAGTTATTCTTCAAAACACTGAAGAGTCGTTTACCTATCTTGATTCGCTGGATTACTTTCTGACACATGTTAACTCTCTGCATACGAGTCACATTGGAGCCTTGCCGATGTTGGCGAATTTTGATTGGCCTGGTTAAATATGAAAACGCCTTCTCAAGCAGACAGCAACCAATGGCAGTAGACAAACTGCTTTTGGGCGCTTATAGTAGTGAAGTATACCGTGTACTCATTTTTTATTTTTTTTTTTCGCGAAAAGTCACTAGCTCTAGTAATATAATATTGGAAGGTTTTGGCCCTGAAAAAAGGACAGCGAAAATAGTGAAATTCTGCCTGGAAAACAGGGAAATGTCAGGGAATTCCAAAATGGAATTCGAACGGACACACTGTTATGCAAAATATTATGTAACTGAGCGCGCACGAATGCGTTGTCCCTCTGGTGTGATTTTATAGACTTGGTTTAGCTTTGTTTGAATGAAGCGGAGGAATATCCTGAAAGTAGAACTTCAGCAGGGCTTTAGAAATGTTGGAAGGAACCATGAATGGACTAATAATTTTTAACCAACGGGGAAGATATTGCAAATATACCGTATTTTGAATTAATGTTATATTTCTTAAAACAACTACGGTGTTTTGTTTGAAATAACTTGCAGGAACTAACTGATGAGTGAGTGAAGAGATTCGATCGGCTCTTTAACAGCCAGGCCTTGAAATACGATGAAGGTGATTGAGGTAAATATGGAGCAGCGCCGGAATGAAAGGGCGGGAGTAACGGGAGATGCCCGAGAAAACCTGCCGACCAGCCGCATCACATCGTCCGGCACGATACCCACATGCAAAAATCCGGGAGTGAGTCGGCCAGGAATTGAACCGGGTTCGCCTTAGTGGGAGGCGAGCAGGCTAACCGCTCTGCCACTGAGATCCCAACTAACTAGTAAACTTCCAATATTTCCAATCAAGTTGCTTAGTATCACTGAAATCGGTTTTATCTAACATGAAATACTGCAAAAACCGCCTTTATGTGCATAAGCATCTGTATAGGCCAAAATAAAGCTATCCTTCGCTATTTCTCATGCTAATACACTCAAGCACGAACTGCAATAATAATGATGGGCTGTTCACGATAAAATGAGCACTTTTTAAATCAACATTAGAAAAAAGTCTCTGCTCCTACCTGCATTAATTTTAAAATGCGCACTGAGTGACATGAGCCCAGTAAAATTGGTAACAATAGAGGGAAAGTAGTTCCATATCGTGACGTCGAATAAAAAGTGTAAGGTAACCATTTGTGACGACTTAAAATATTTATTTCGATTTCTGTTTTTTTTTTAATCCATCGGAATGTAAAAATGAGCAGACATGTAAAATATTTAGTTTATAATAATTTTAAATTCTCACTTGATCAACGCATGAATAAAGTAACGAGGCTCATGGCAACGTTAATTTGACATAAGACGAAAAACTATACAATGTGCATATAAGTAGATACTAGGCTCAAAAGTGCTCATTTTACCGTGGACAGCCTATACTTGAATTTCACTTTTTTTTTAGTTAAATCTATAAAATTTGATAGACGAACGTTTACCTACACGTTGTTGCGGGCACGTGAAGAGGGCCTTAATACACGATTATGCACACCGCTGCATACACTTGAGAACACAGCGTAAATGTATTGGAATGTCGACGTAGCACAGACCCCTTCCACCGGCGCGGAAGGCGGCCAGGAAACAAGGCGACGACAGAGTGAGGCGGAGGGCGCCGACGAGAGTGGTGGGTCTGGAGGAGCCCCACGACGGCAAGTGACCTCATTGTTAAAATTTTCCGTATATTTACGGAATGTTTTACGGAAATAGTGTATATACGGAAAGGCAATTCGTAATGACGAAAAACGGGATTTAAGTCCGTAAATACAAAATACGGAAAGTCTCTGTATTCCCTTTGGCATCGAGTTATGGGGACGAACAATGCCGATTATACACGAAGCTTTCTTCGCCACTGTAACAAGAAAATTATCGTTTCTGCGGCAGTTAAGGTTATCCACGTGACTATGACCTATTATTTCAAACGCTAAAAAATAACATCAGGCATCTGTAACATTTGGCAACACTAAAAATATACTAAATTTAATGGAAACTGAATTTCTGCTTTTGTGTTTTGAATACAAACACAAAAGTTATAAAACAAATTTCAAGCGAGTGTTGTAGGTGAATGTTTAGAGTCGTGAATTTGTAATTTTTTGACTCGGGTTTAAACCTCGCTTAAGCACAAAATATTTTAACTTTTTAATATAATTTTTATACACGCTAGAACACCCACATAACAAAAATTAAAGATATTTTCATTATCTCTTTTTATTTTAAACGGAAAGTAAAGAAAACTAACTTGGAAATTAACTGAGAGGTTCCGTGAAATGTGCGGAGTGTCCGTTTCTGAAAATCAATGTGTCCGTAATTTTACGGAGAGTTTACGGACACTTCTGGATAAATTTTTACCAGCACTTTTCCGTAAAATGAAGGAAATTTTTTTTAACATTGCAGAGGAGGTCGCTGCATTGGTCATACCTCCGCCGAGAGCCGAATAGCCAAACACAGCCTCCGATATCAAATTCAGGTGGGAACTTTCCAATTAGATAACTTCAGAAGGCGTGGGTTAAATAATAATTTGAATATAAATATAATCGTAATAATTAACATTATTTTGATAAAGACCCGTCACGATTGACGTTGTTGTTATAATTAAATATTCTATTTATATCAGGACTGAGTAAATCCGCTAATTTACATAAATTGGTAACCTTCTGTAGTTGTTTAGTAGCTACACCCTCACCCCATAGGTTTGGCAGCCTTAGGTCAGCAGAACTTGGTGGGAGTCACCAGTCCTAATAAGTACATATACGGTAGCAACACTGATCGCTAGCTAGGGCCGGCCAAAACAACGTGAAAACTGAGGCATTTAATATTTACTTATCATCATAAAGTTAATTATATGCACTTTTTTTTTGCCAATCTCAGTAATTCCCAGAACACCGAGGAATATACAAGTTAAACACCGTCGCGTATTGTCGCACAGAGGCCACAGTTTTCGTTAAAATAAGTCCCATCGCATGCCTAAACAAACCAAGCTGCTAGTCGTATTGGCCACTCATGTTCGCCCTTTATTCGTGACGTCACTAGCTGCTCTAGAAGAAGTTGTAAGTCCTTCAAGTCTCTGTCACGAGGGGTCCGCGGTGGCCGAGCAGTTGGCCTGCTCCCGGGTTCGATCCCCGGCCGGGTCACTCCCGGATGTTTCGCAAGTTGGAGTCGTACCGGGAGCCACCCGTTTCCCCCGCCCTTGCATTCCCGCGTTGCTCCATTCTCACCTCGTTTCACCCCCGTGGTCTTTCAAGAACTCGTTGTTAGGAGCCGTCCTGATTTTTTTTATCAGCTCAACTATTTCAGTGTGTTTCGGTTAGTTCCCCTTCCGCGTTGCGATCTTCGGAGGTCTCCAGACGGCGGCGGGGCGCGGACAGCTACGCTAACGCCGCCGCAGGGAGCATACAAGTAAAGGCTGTTCACACTCAAATGAGCACTTTTGAAAGCCCTGCTTAAGATGTACTTGTACGCATGTTGTATATTCTTCCGCCTTACGTAAAATTAACAATTTTATGGGCCTCCATCACTTTATTCATGCGCCGCTCAAATGAAACTGTAAAATTATTAAGACGGTAAATACTGTTACAATTTCTCTCTCTAGAAATTAAGTGGGCTATAACAAGTTCGTTAAAGGGTGGAGGTCTTAATCAAATAAAATAATTAATTTTAATTTCCTTATTTTTATTTACAATAACAACAGTAAAATTCTCTGAACTCAAAATCTCGCAATAAATTGATATCACTTACTGTTCACAATTGACACCAATTAATAAAATTTATAATTACGACAAAGAAATCAATTAAATTAAACAATTAAATATCAGTCCCGATAGACAGTGTATCAACCTATTCAATTATTTTATAAATTATGCGTCCATATTTGACAGTTCGGATATTTACAATAAAATCAGTATTACACTTCCATTCGGCCCCACCTCAGTTCAGTCCATGTCCCGCCAGTCGTAATGTTCTAGAGTCCTCCAAGCGCCCTCACGCACAGTAGGCTTCACTCGTCGGTTTCACACCCTCTCGTCCATTCACACCACGAACACCTCACTCGACGTCATCCCGCAATCTCCCGTCTGTCATCCACACTACACTTCACTCGCGCACACTCGGCCAGACGGCCTCCGTCAAAGACTGCCACCCGCTGGGTTGCGGCAGTATATATAGTGTCTTAGACCGCCACCTAGAATCTTCCCCAACTCGCATGATGCGTCGCGGAGAGTCTTACCAGAACATTCTTGCGTCGCCGCTAAACGTATCGGAAACTTTAGCAGGCGAGAGGAGGTCTGTGACGCCAGCTAGTCTCGCCGCTGCCGGCATTCACGGGATTCCCAGAAGGGAGAAGATAGCCACGAGTGCATCGTTCCTGGAATTGGGGGGGGGGGGGGGCAATACTTTTCAAATCTGCACATTTTTACACTTTGCTGCATTAAAAAACCAGAAAACGAAATAAATAATTTTAAGTTATCACAAATGGTTACCTAACACTTTTGATTAGACGTTAATATATGGGACTACGTTCCACACATCGTTACCAACTTTACCGGGTGAATGTCATTCAGTGCGCCCATGAAAATATATGCATGCAGGGGCATTCATTTTTTTATTGCGTTCATTTATAATGCACTCACTTAATCGTGAACAGCCTATAGAGAGTTGTAACTCAAGGGCAAAACGAGAGATCCGTATCCCATTCATTTGTTTGCCGAAGCAAGCAGAAGTAGGTTCTACGTTACTGCCAGCTTTAGAATACACAGTAAAACACATATTCTCACTTTGTTATGTTTAAGGCATTGTGGATACCTCAGCAGCTGTTATATTTGTAAAATATTGTAATTGGACTATATTCTCTAGGCAATATTATTGATGGTTCTCTTATTCACAGTTATTACACATCACTAATACGTACTTTTGGGCGAATGTAAACTGCAATTGTGAAGGTGAAACCCTACATTACAACCCGATGTATTTATCAGTTCACGGAAATACAACACACCTGTCCGGCGGTCACGTGATCTTCAACCAAACGCAGGGAATTTTTTTTTTTCTAGCCGTCAAATATATCTCAAACTTTAACTTTTGACGGACCGACGGATGGTCCACCGCCTTGTAATATCGTTCCTTGAACACGTGTGTCGGAAAACAGTCACTTGTTTTTCGTCTGAATAATTTTCTTTTTAAACACACAAGGAAGTGAAGTTGTTTACTTTTTTACGTTTCGCCTTTGAATTGAACTAAAGATGAGTTGTAGATTTTCAAAGGAAATGCTGATAAAATATGTCAGTGAAAGAGAATGTCGTTATAACATTTTAAAAACATTTCTCTCTGCGCGAGAAAGTTCGTGTTGTTGGGAGGTTACACCGAACATTTCCTGGCCAGACGGATCGACGGATGACGGATTGTCGCGAGTCGCTTTCAATTGACGGACGAAAAAAAACCGACGGATGACTGACGGACGGCCGACTAAAAGATGCGACGGATGGTTGTGAGCATAGCTTTACACAAAGCAGTATTTGCTACCAACATCAAAAATTAAATATGCAAATCCATTATGAGTTTATACTATATCTAAAGAGAGAAACTACATGGTTGTTTATTGTGTGTGTGTGTGCGCGTGTGTGTTTATATATATATATATATATATATATATATATATATAAAAGGATAACATAAGTGACACTTTATACCTAAACCGAATTTTAAGGGCGGTATGAGCCCTTAAAAGAACGTGATTTTATGCCGTATTTATGCAAAATATCGGCTCTTACGTTGAAGGTCCCGATAACACAATAATGTTCCAAGAATTGGCTTTGTATTTTACTTCGTTACCGATATTTTGCACAAATAAGATTTAAAACCTCGTTTTTTAAGGGCTCATGCCTCCCTTAATATTCGGTTTAAATATGAAGTGTCGGGTATGTTTTCCTTTTACTTTTTCATGAAGAATCACCTCCCGACGTTTGTCGGTCTGATTGCGAATCATCCTGTATATATACTGTTCTTTGTTTGAATTCGTAACTACAATCGTTTAAAATGCCGAAGTTGTAAGACGGGAGGAGCTCGACCTCGGGCGGACTTTGGGTGTCTTCGGCGAGGTTTCGTTTTCTCTGTTCGAGTTGACGAGGGCCCGCGCAGCGTCGCGCCTCCGGCCGCCGGCTCTGCAGCAGGCGCTCGCCGTTGTCGGCAGGAAGAGGCTTGTTGGCAACACGAGCTCTCTCCCGACACCTCCCCCCTGCTCCTGCTGCGGGCTCCTCCAGCGAACCCACACGTGGCCGCCCCGCCTCTCCAGCTAACCCGTCGTCGTGTGCGGCCATGTGTCGTCGCGTCAAGGACCACGCTACCCTCCCGCTACTGTCGGTGTACCTCGCTCCTAGTGTACGCTATTCACGGTCAAGTGAGTACTTTTGGAAGCCCTCTCATTTTGGAATAATAGTCTGTAAATATAGCCTTAGACGTTAACTTCTGAGTGCTGTGGAGTGTACACGCTGTGTTTATTACTTACATTGCAACGCTTATTTTAAAAAGGTGGTTAAAGGATAAAATATGGCTGAAAGGAAAAAGCAACTATGGCCTTAGAGGTGCTCACTTTACCGTGAACAGCCTATACAGTCTATTCACGTATTCCTCACACTTTTTCAATCAGACCTTCGAAAAAACACACTATGTATGACATGTTCGGTCGTTTCCTAAATAGGTCGTATCACAAGCGTTTTATACTTGTGTTATCATAAAAGTAGGCTACTTTATTTTTCTCTAAATAGGACTTCAACCTATATTTTACCTATAAATTAAAATATCTCATTTATATATAGTAAGAACATATACAGTGAGGAAATATATGACTTGGTAATGCCTACTAAGAAATAGTCTATATACGAAATATTATTACAATGAGTGCGCACGTATGCGGGGCGCTGTCCGTTTTTCGGCCGTGTCTCAATTTAAAAGAATACTCTCTCGAGAGAGCACTCTTTCGCAGATCCTGACGAGAGCACTGCTTCGTGCTCTCTCGTGCTCTCGCTCTGGGAATTGAGACAACCACTCTCTCGTTTCTCTCCGACGTCAGGCAAACAGCTGATGGCAACAGGCGGGAATTCATGTTAAGCTAAAATCGCGGTCATAGCTAATGTAAGTAATTTACGTGTGTTCAAAATAATTCACAAATAATTATAGCACTACCAGAATAATCACTAGGGCATAAAATACTATTATTCTTGTTTTATATTTTACCATCATGTAAAAGCAAAGTGACAATAAAAAACGAGACTTACTCATAAATCCGTATTGATAGGCCCTAATTTTATAAATACATGTTGCGTATGTCATTTCGCTGTTTAAAACGGTAGGAATTATCCATTTGCAGTTAAAATGCAACGTGGTTTTGGCCCAGAAAGTTACTTACCTTATTCAAACACGGGAATAATGTAAACAAATATTGCGCCCGCGAGAGAGCACCAGCGAGTATACAACTTCGTGCTCTCTCTGTGCTCTCGCTCTTTCGCGCTCTCTCCGACGAATTGAGGCGACCAGACAGCGTTCTCTCTGACGTCATAACGACGTCGCGAGAGCTAGAGCACGAGAGAGTGCTCTCTGGGCCAATTGAGACACGGCCTAAGCTTTCTTTGTATGAGGCCGTACTTGGTTCTTTGACAAGCTTCTACAAGCCCTGGTGTACGAGCGGGTATACCAGCCGCTATATGACCCGCCATGGAAGATTCACATTACACGACAGCAGTTCGCGTACTAGCATTTGGCACCCTCGGTGGGTGCACAGTGTGTGGTTTATAGTATAGGTGAACCCAATTCGTAGCACTGCTACCAGTTAGTAACTTGCGTAGGCCTAAAAAAATACTTTCTAGCACATCTTAATATTGCTATATTACTGTTCGCGTTGTACATAAATTATTTGCTTACTAGTATAGTTTCATTCATTCATTTTTAATTTTGACGAAAATTACTGACCGGTTGGAAAGTATAGTTTTTTCTTTACGTGCTGGGATATCATCAGCATGTAAAAAGTAATGATAAGGAAATATTCAGTCCGGCAGAGTTCCTAACTTACTCCCGATAATTACGCATTTATTGCGGACACCGCAACTTTACCCCTGCACCACCAGTTCACACAACAGATATGAGTTTATATAATGTATTTATAATTAAGAATTGAATTAATTTTTCATACAGTAGGTAATGTTTTAAGTATTCAGAACGGTTTTAAACAATAATTAAAAGTTGCCATAGGCAATATTATTCCTCGTATTTAAAATCTATTTGAAAGAGTTTCAACGTCACGGATGTAAAATCAAGATGGAGGCGTCCTTTTCAGTTTCTATCTACTTGTTTCAAATAGTAGCCACGGGGAGCGCCCTACGCTCTGAAACTGCAATGTGATTGGCCAGGTACGAGAGCCGGTACGGGACCTGCCACGGAAAATAGGACGTGCGCAATTACCGAACCTGTAATGGAAATCTGGCAGCGCCAGGCGAAATACGCCATGACGCGTGCCGCACAGGCCGGTATAACGGCAGCTATGGCAGACCTTGCACGAGCGTTTACGAAATCTGGTACCGTGTAATATGGCCTTCAGCAGGGCTTCAGGAAAGTTGTAGGTAACCGTCGTGAATGGAGTATAGTTGCCGCTGTGAAGCACGCGCCTCGTGGTGTGGCCAGCAGTGAGGACTACTCGCTTACAACCCACGTGACGTCACGAGTGTACCTCGCGGGACGGCGCGAGTTTTGTCGGCCGGACGGTTTTGTTCCCACCGCGGGTTGGGAACGAAACGAGATTCCTTACGGGAGAGTTTGCTAAGGCTTGTACACGGTAAAGTGAGCACTTTTGAAAGCCCCACATAACATCTGTAGTCCATTCACGACTGGAACAGACTTATGAAAGTCAACCTTTGGCAACATATCCTAGCCATTATCTGCATGCATAGCTAATTTAAAAAAAGTGCCGGGCGTAGGTACTGTAACCACTCTCGCCACTTTTGTTTTTATTAGGTATGCATGCAGCTGAAGGCTGTTCACGATAAAGTGAGCACTTTTAAAATAAACCTTAGAATACAGTCACTACACCTACCTGAATATATTTTAAAGGGCGAACTGAGTGACATGCGCCCGGTCAAGTTCGTAACTATGAATGGAAAGTAGTACCATATTTAACGTCGAATAAAAATGTCAGGTAACCATTTGTGGTAACTTCAATTATTTCTTTCGCTTTCTTTTTTTATTTAGACGCATCGAAGTGTAAAAATGAGCAGATTTACAAAACATTTTCTTTTGTAATAATTCCACAGTTGCACTTGACCGACGCATGAGGAAAGTGAGATGGCCCATAGCAATGTTAATTTCGCATGCGAAGGAAGAATATACAATGTACGTAGAAGTAGATCTTAAGCAGTCCTTTCGAAAGTGCTCATTTTAGTGTGAACTGCCTATAATGGCTAGGATATTTTTTCGAAGGTTGATTTTCATAAGTTCGTTCAAGTGGTGAATGGACTATATTTGCATGCATATTGTATATTATTCTAACCTATCTACAATGAACAGTGCGGTGGGCCTGATTGCTTTATTCATGCGTCGTTTAAGCGAAATTATATAAAATTATTATAAAAGTAAATATTCGACAAATTAGCCTATTCTTACACTTACATACATTAAAAAAAAACTGAAAGCAAAAAAAAATATTATTTCAGTATTCACAAATATTTACGTAACTATTTAAATTCTACTTTAATAAATGGAACTACGCTCCCCGTGTTGTTATCAACTTTACTGGGCGCATGCCAAGTTAGTGTGTCAGTTAAAATATATGCAGGTAGGGGCACTGACATTTTCCGAAGGTTGATTTTGAAAGTCCCCAGATAATCATGAACTGCCTAGAACGGCGAGGTTTTCGTTGCAAGGTTCACTTGTGTTCCAAAGAGGCCGCTTTTAAGTTGGCAAACGGATTGTATTGGATTGTAAAGGGCTTATTAATTACCCCCCCCCCCAAGGTTATGCCTGAAGGCTTATTAGGGGAGGGCTTACAAACCAGCTTGTAACCAATCTTAACTAACACCCATTCCTTACCTAGGATTCAAACCCAGAACCTCCCGCATGCCAGACCGGCGGCTCACCAACCAATTACGCCACGGGAGGCGAGCGCTTTAAATCGAGAAATTCGATTTATTTGAATGTAAAAGGTCGTGTTTAGTTCGAATTGTGATATATACTTGTCCCAGCCAAAATATTTAGTATTAATTCTATTTTGTGGTATTTATCCATGCCCTTCAAGCTTATTTTAGCGAGAAAAAGAAAGTAAAAATTTAAACCTTTCAGTCTCGTATTATTTTATGGTTTGGAGTGTTGCAGTCAAATAATATTTTGGTTCGTGATAAACTTAATCTTGGTTCAATAAGTGATTCATTCACACAACCAATTAAATATGTGATCGGTGCTTGAGAGACATTGGGAAAATCACTCTCTAACTAGGCCTATAGCTTTAGAAATGGCCACAAAACACATTATCGATAGGGAAGAAAGTGACTGCGGGCCATGATCTTTGCTGCGCACAGTTTTTTCCACACACTTCCTTCTTCTGCAACATGTCCATTGTAATGACACAGGGTCTGATAGAGTTAAGATCAAAATAAATATAGCTGTCATCATAATGAATTTTCCGGTTCTGTTGTCACATTTAATTGCAGTAATTATGTGAGAACGTTTTAGTAAATCCAGTTTCACAACCGAATAGCACACAACCCGTGAACACATTTCGTTTATTTCTCACTCCAACACGTAGTTTCTAACATGATACAAATAGTAAGAGTTAAAAAATTATTTATATTCGATAAAAATTGCAAATATTTTATTTGTTTACATGCAGAGCGAAGAACGTTTTAGTCGCCAAACTTTTAGCACTGAGCTACCCAACCTTATCTCTGACTTATCCCCCATCACCCCTTCCTTCACTAGGAACAACTGCTGCCAACCATGCAGACGTGTGTTACCAACCGTTTGAACATCCCAAGGTGCAGTGCAGGGGCGTCTTCCGACCAGGGGCAAACTGCCGACACGTTGCGCGCCCCGAAGCTGACGGAAAAGAGAAGGGAAGTGGAGATCGATACAGATCACCGCCCTCTTCGGCTGCGGAAGGGGGATTTGGTTGGCGTCCACTAGTCCCTTCTCTGCCACTTGACCCTTCTTCAGCTTTATTCTTTTTTCTTTTTCAAGTTACAATAGCATTTTACGCCGTCCTCCTTCCAGCAGCTGATTTGGACATTGGCTATAAACAATTCATTGGAAAAACAGTTCCAAAGATTATCTTGTAACTCTACGGCTAAAATATATATATTTACCACACATTATTTTAGAAAACATATACAATATTTTGTGCAGTTCGATGTTTATAATAAACTAGAAATCTACTACAACACTTGCGTGTTAAAAATTCAACGAAAGTTTTACATATTTCGTTGAAAGATTTTGTGAAATTCACGCTAGTTTATTTGTAGTCTTACAAAATTATCTTTTAACAACCAGTTTCCAAAGAATTATTGTAGAAATACAAAAAAAAAAAAAAGTACAGTGACAAGCACTGCAAGCCAGCTCAGCGCCTTGCTCATAGCGGCAATGTCGCACCTGATACGCCTGCCAATGTAGTCCTTATCGACCCATTACTTCCTGGCCTCAAACTCGAAAACATCTTCAAAGACTGTAGGGGAAAAGTTACTGTATGTAGAGGAGTTGCGATACTACTGATATGATACTTCAATCGATACTTTCCTTTCGATACCGGATATTTTGGTATCGATACTTTTATTTCGATACTTTATCAGTATCATATCAGTAAATCATTCGACACCGATACGTTCTTTTTCTTTTTTTTTCTGAATTACTTCTAACTGTTAATTTTGAACCCTTTCAATCAAAGTGCTCCAAAAATATAAAGATTTGTTTTCCTCCATAAAATAATAATTTTAAAAGCAGTACACATTACTATTTTACTTGTCCTCTAATTAGAACGATGCGCAAATATAACTAATTCTAATAAATACTACGCTCTGTATTTTAAGTTTATATAAATGCAAAAATATTTAATGAAAAATATAATACTGGCAAATTAAATTTAAAATACTGATATGATAACGGTATCGATACTTTTTTGTGATACCGGAATCGAAGTGTATATCGATACAATTCCTTTGATTCCTTTTTCGATCCCACTATCGGTACTTTCATGGTATCACAACATCCCTAACTTCTGGCAGTGCTGGCAGTGAAGAGGAGCTGACAGAGTGGTAATTAATCTTAATCGCATCACGCCGACATGTCTACGTCGACGATAACATTCCAAGCACGCCGTAGTATCAATGGTGGCAGCATCCTCGCGCCGACACATCGAGTCGTGGCGCCTCTGTGTCCTCATTGAGGCGACGGTGTTACGGTTACTTCCATAGACTAAATATGAGGTAGATTCGTCTTCTGCGCATGTACCCAACATTGACCTACCCCAGTCCTACACAACTGACAAGATGTCACATGGTCAACAGTGATGAACGTGTGTGTTTACATCTTAATTTTTAAATCACAAGCACTATTATATTAATAAAATAATTTTACCAGTTTGAATGTGATCAAAAAGCATTACAAACTGATTAGAAGACGAATAAAAATGTCTCAAAAGCACTTGTTTACTAAACAGTGTTCTAACCTCAAACCCAATCCACGCCATTTTTCCTGGACGTGTAGGCAGAAAAGAAGTTCAATGCTGGGACACGGAGATTGGTTGTGAGCAGCTAGCGAGATCGGTCTACTTCATCTTTAGTCTATGGTTACTTCAGCTACAGGTTGGGAAGAACAATGCTATTAGTTTGGCAACTAAAATTTTTCGCCACTAGGTAAGCGCTAGTGTCGCATGTGTACCGGGTTTTCTCTATTTTCTACGTAAAAAGAAATAATTGCAAGAATTATAAATCGAATACAAAATTACTTCTCAACTAAATAAAATATTTCTTTGTTATTATTCACGTAAATTAAAATTTTAATTAAAAGTTACCTCTTTGGAACACTGCGCATCTAGTGGCGGAAATTTTCCCTATGCCCCACTCTCCCAAAAGAAAACTCGTTTTGTTTCTAACCTGAGTAGAACTGTTAAGGCCATCGGTACGGGGTTGGCAATTTAGGCGATTTATCGCAGATCAGGCTACTTAAGAACAAAGTTTGCGACACGTCATTTTGTATTTTCTCAGGTCGCAGATTAAGGCTTTACTTCATAAAATAATTATACCATCTTTGATACGCAGTTTTTATTGTGTTATGTTTTCATGCATTCGAGCTTAATAGTGTGACAGAAATCATAATTTCATAATGGGAAAACACGTAAATATGAAAGAAAAAAAAAGTACAAATTAGTTTGAAGGAATCCTCCAGAGTGCAAAGGAATGTGAAAAAAATACTGTTGTGATTTTAAAATTAAAATATTGCAAAAAAATTGAAGATAATGTTCACGTTAATAAATTAATAAATTTCAGTGCAATAAATTTAGCAACTTAGCATTACGCAAAGTTGTAGTTCCAACTTATTTCTGTTTTTATTTATTGTTATTAATAATAATAATGTACAGTATTATACTGTTTGATGATTGTTATATTCTGCTGTAACTTGCTTTTGAGGCTTCTGCGACCTGCCTCTAACAAGACCTGGCAACCCTGCATTGGTACGCCATGAAAACCATCACAATTAGGAAACATGTTAAATGCAAATGACATGATTGCTAAAGTGTACAGATGCCTCCTACAACCCAAACAGTGTTCAGGGAAATCAAAAGGTTAGCTGCAGGTAAATTCATGAGAAAACCGAGGAGACGAGTATTTCACACACACACACACACACACACACACACACACACACACACACACACACACACACACACACATGCATACATATATGTGTATATTGTCGTAACATCCACTACAGAAAGCGTGTTTTATGTCAAAACATAAGCAAACAAAAACATATGAAAACAAAATGATTGCTTAATAGTCTGAAACTAATTACGCAAGCCAAAAATATGCAATTTTTTGGAGACAAAACTGCAAAAATTTTTTGTATTAATCCAAAAGGTACCTTTTAAATTTTTTTGTATATCGTTGAAGCCATTATTGGAAATTGACCCTTTTAATTATAGTGAACAACATATTGAATATTATTTTTAGGATAATTTTGAATAATAAATTAGAATGGCTAATAAATACACAGCATGCATTTTGAAATGTAGGCTATTAATAAATGTAGTGTGCAATGGTTCGATAATTTTGAACATAGGCCTTGATATTATCGCATTAACAACTTTAAGCGACCCGCCTATCCGAGCTATCTGAGCTATCTTGCAGATGAAGAAAGTTACAGAGTGTTTGAAATACATGTTTTCCCATGACACTACTGAACGTGCGAAAATTTGGATAATGTTAGAGAAAAAAAACACACTTCATACTAGGCCTATCGAGTGTTTTAAAAACAGCGCGCATATTAGAAAAACCATTTCAGAGCACTCCAACATTACTAAAGGCGGTTTTTCAAAGTGCTGTATCTCAAAATAATACTATAGACTTTAGATACGTACAAAATTACTCCAACGGTCCTGCATTTACATTTGCTACAGTCTATTAACGGAAAAATGAGCACTTCTGAAAGCCCTGCTTGAGTTCTACTTGTATGCACGTTGTGTATTATTCCGCCTTATGTAAAATTAACATTGCCGTAGGTCTCATTACATTATTCATGCGTCAGTTAGGTGAAACTGTCAAATTATTAAAAAAGTAAATATTTTTCAAATCTGATCATTTACGCTTCAACGCATTGAAAAAAAAAAATTGAAAACGAAAGAAATAATTTTAAATTATCAGAAATGGTTACCTAAAACTTTTTATTCGACGTTGATACATGGAACTACTTCCCATCCATCGTTAAAGAATGTTCACGATGAAGTGAGCACTTTTGAAATCAACTTTAGGAAAATGTCACTGCCCTTGACTGCATTTATTTTAAAGGGCACACTAAGTGACATGCGACCAGTAAAGTTGGTAACGATGTATGGGAAGTAGTTCCATATCTTAACATCGAATAAAAAGTGTTAGGTAACCGTTTGTTATAATTTAAATTATTTCTTATTTATTATTTTTTTTTAATGCATCCAAGTGTAAAAATGAGCAGATTTTTAAAATATTGAATTTTATAATAATATCTCAGTTTCACGTGACCGACGCATGAATAAAGTGATGAGGCCCGTGGCAATCGTGATTTTACAGAAGGCGGAAGAACACATGACGTGCATACAAGTAGATCTTAAGCAGGGCTTTGAAAAGTGTTAATTTTACCGTGAACAGCCTATACCAACTTTACATGACGCATGTTACTCCGTGCGCCGGTTAATATATTTGCAGGTAGGGACAGTGACTATTTTCTAAGGTTGATTTCTAAAGTCCACACTTTATGACGAACAGCCTTTACATACGATCCAGCAATAAAATATTAAGAGTCGCTGATTCAAGTGCAATAGGAACGCACAACAAGACGAGAACACCGCGCGCCAGTTCAGAACATTATGCGTAGCGTTGTTGTCTCACATTGGCTTAGCAGTGTAGCCCTTATCGCTCCCACATTTGTCTGCCCCAGGCGCGAAAAAAATAGATCCGTGTTGGCTAGTCACTTCCGGCCGATCAAGAGACCAAGGGTGTTTTACGTGAATGTGTCTTTATAAGATCAGAGCCACACATGGGGCGCCAGGACGGAAACCGTGATTAAAATGTTGCATAGTTTGAATCGGGTAAAGGCTGTTCACGGTAAAGCCGATATTACACAATACCTGCAGCCGTACTTGGTTCTTGTACAAGCTTCTACAAGGCCCGGTGCACGAGCCGGTATACCAGCCGCTATATGACCCGCCATGGAAGATTCACATTACACGACAGCAGTTCGCGTACTACCATTTGGCACCCTCGGTGGGTGCGCAGTGTGTGGTTTGTAGTATAGGTGAACCCAATTCGTAGAACTGCTACCAGTTGCGTAGGCCTAAAAAAATACTTTCTAGCACATCTTAATATTGCTATAGTACTGTTCGCCTTTTACATACATTGGTTGTTTACTAGTACAGTTTCATTCATTTTCTTGAAAATATTGGGAAGTCACGGTAAAGTGAGCACTTTTGAAAGCCTTCTCTGTTGGAAATCAATAAATACAGTTTATCTTAGCCTTAGACAGTAATTTCAGAGTGCGGTGGAATGTAAACACTGTGTTCATGACTTACATGGCAGTGTTTATTTAAAAAGGTGGATAAAGGATGAAATATAGCTGAAGGGAAAAAAGTAACCACAGCCTCAAAAGGGCTCACTTTGCCGTGAACAGCCTATTCGAATGTGTTATTTTTAATTTTGACTAAAATTGCTGACCGGTAGCAAAATATAGTTTTATTCCTTTACGTACCGGGATATAATCAGCATGTAGAATTTAATGATAAAAATGATTGGGTCCGGGGGAGTTTCGTACTCACGCCTAGAGGTCACGCGATAATAACGAATGCCGCGACTTTACCGCCGTACTACCAGTTCACACACGAAGAGGAATGTTTATATACTGTGGATATCCTGAGTTTGAATTAATGTTTTCATACAGTACGCAATGTTTTTAAGTATTCAGAACAGTTTTGGACAGTAATTGAAAGTTGTCATAGCCAATATTATTCGTCGTCGTGTTTTAAATCTATTTGAAAGAGTTTCAACATTTCGGATGCAAAATCAAGATGGATTCATCCTCTTCGGTTTCTTCATCAGCTCGTTTCAAGTAGTAGCCACGGGGAGCGCCCTACGTTCTGAAACTACGATATGATTAGCCAGGTACGAGAGCCGGTGTGCAACCTGCCACGAAAAATAGTACGTGTCCAATTACCTAACCTGGTACGAAATCTGGCCGTACTAGCCAGGAAATGCCATGACGGGTGCCACACTAGCCCGTATATCGGCCGATGTGGAGGACCTTGAACAAACTTTAATGGAATCTGGTATCGTGTAATATCGTCTTTAAGTGAGCACCTTTGAATTCAACCTTAGAAAAAAAAGTCACTGCCCTTGCCTGCATATATTATAACGGGTGCTCTGGATGACATACGCCTAGTAAAGTTGATAACGATATATTGAAAATAGGTCCATATCTTAACGTCAAATTAAGGGGACTATGTACCTGCGCGTCCAAGGTCAAGAAGCGAGGGAGCGATACGGGCGACACTAACACGCACGCCTAGCGCCTCATCGCTCCTACGCGCAAGGCGTGCTCTGTTTCCGACGTAACGCTGTACTGCGCAAATAAGATCTGCAACAGTGGGACTTTATTACACGCAATGAAAGTACACAGATCAAACTTCCTGCATATAATCGTACTTTTCTCTTACCGCTTAAAGAAACTTCATAGGCAGCCTCTAAAAATGCGATATTTGATCACTTTCATGATTTATTTCCTCCGTTAATACACTTAATATAATAGAAGTAAAAAGATAACGATATAGAGAATAGTTTTTTTTAATCCTTTCTGGCAAAACTTCGTATTTACGGAACATTTATTTACAGGCACACGCGTTTACGCGCTAACAACGATTTCACAGAAAACGTTTCAGTACAGAGCGCCCTTAAAATTGTTTGTTACCCATTTACGATAAGCTAAATTATTTCTTTTGCTTTGTGTTTTTATTGATGTAGCGAAGCGTTAGAAAGAGCATATTTGTAAAATATTTACTTTACAATATAATTTCGCAGTTCCACTTGACCGACGCACGAATAAAGTGATGAGGTCCGTGGCAGTGTTAATTTTACATGAGGTGGAAGAATACACAACGTGCATGGAAGTAGATCTTAAACAGGGTTTTCAAAAGTGTTCGTTTTACCGTGAACAGCCTTTACACGACCGCGATGCGAGCGTGACCTGCACATGTGGGCGTAGGTGGCAGCCCGCGACGACCTGCGGCAATTTCGGGCGTGGGCGAAAATTTCCGGTCGGTATTTCCACCCCGTTTTGATGGGCTGGCGCGCTGATTCTGCTACCAAACAATACACCTCGTCTAGAGCTGTCGATTTTTAGCCATAAAGGCCAAATATCGATTTCGTTAATTTCACTTCTTTCCCATGCTCCAAAGAAAATATTACCCGCTAACGCAAACGTATTCACGAAGAAACGCGGTAATGTCCCCGACACATTTTCGTGGAATTATATACACTCTAAAATCAAAATCGAATCAGTGGAAAACCACTGATTGGCACTTCGCAGTGAAAATGGCTCCACTTAGAATCAGTGGGGAAAAAAAAAAAAAAAAAAAAAAAAACGATTTTTTTTCACTGGAAAAATTACGTTGCACATTAGTGATATGTAAAATTTCACTGCTTGTAAGAGGAGCCATTTTCACTGCGAATCAGTGGTTTTCCACTGATTCGAATTTATAGTGTACCTTTTAATATGATAAAGGTACTAAATAGCTTTCCATTAGTTATGTTTTTTTTTAACCTTAATGCATACTCTACAATAATTTTAACTTAAGATCTTAATTCTTACAAGTTTCATAATGTTGTTTTAAAAGTGTTCCATTTTCAACTGAAGTTTATCTCGTAGTCGCAGGAATAACTCGATGCAATTTTTTTTAAAATTGAGTTTTTTTTACCACTTTTAAGGTTTTAATTTGTGCATTTATTGACTTCACGGTTTATGTCAACTTCAAAAATGAAATAATCTATATAAACCAACGAGTAAAAAAATTATGGCATTCTGATGACATTGACAATTATTTTTAATCATGTTCTGAATAATTAACTATGTTCAATTTCGATATTTAAACTAAATACAATACGGCCTAAATAAAAATTCCTATAGGACAAGATATTTTTTTTTTGTTTCTGGAAAGTAATTTTACACCAATGCCGTACGTTTTCCGGACCATGATTTCGTTAATCACAACAAGAAAAAACCGTGTAATACGTTAAAAATGTAGAAAATCATTTTTGACTCTTGATTACCTGCATACGTGTAGGCCAAGAAAATAAATGTTTTTATAATAATTGGGCCACACGCTGTTCAATTTGTAGACTTTATCTGAGACTACTTTTTCCTCAGATACTTTTTTATACCAATAAAATAAAATAAATTATTTACAGAAAATTGAACAAGGGCACGTGATAGATCTTGGCTTTATTCATTTTACATTTTAAAGTATACTTATTAGAAATTATTTTACGAAAATTCAGAGGCAGCCGCCAAAAAAATAAATGCAAAAATCTTATTTTCGGCAATTTTTTGGATTTGCAAAAACCTCTCCTTGTGCGAATTTTCAGACGTATTAAAGTAGCTCTTGGCAAATTCTTTCAGGGTGAAATAGCTAATTTTTTTAAGGAAGTTAGCATTCATTATTTTTACTTTTCTTAAGCAGTAAAATGATTATTCTTACATGTATTTATGTAAAAACTAGGCGCTCGATTTTTTGTGAATAAAGTTTTACTAAGTGTAACAGTATATGCCACAAGTATAAGACGAAGATTTTATTCGTGGAAATATAGCCTATTATTATAGGCTGTTCACAATAAAAAAAAAGAGAACTTTTAAAACCCCTGTTTAAGATCTACTTGTATGCACGTTGTGTAGTATTCCACCTTATGTAAAATTAACATTGCCATGGGCCTTATAACCTCATTCATGCGTCGGTTAGGTGAAACTGTCAAATTATTAGAAAAGTAAATTGTTTAACAAAACTCCTCTCGTTTTCATACTTTGGTGCATTAGAAAAAACAGAAAGCTAAAGATATAATTTAAGTTAGCAAAAATTGTTACCTAAAACTTTTTTATGCGACTTTAAGGTATTGGAACTACTTTTCATCCATTGTTACCAACTTTACTGAGCGCATGTCACTCAGTGCGCCCGTTAAAATAAATGCAGGCAGGGGCAGTGACATTTTATAAGGGTGATTTCAAAAGTGTTCACTTTATTGTGAACAGCTTTAACATGTAGCCGCTCCGCGTACTTTCCCTTGCCCTCCTCCAAGGGATTGCCAAGCGCAGTGTTTCATAGGCATCGCCCGTAAGTGAAGAAGCGCGTTAACGCAGCCGGGACTTGCACCACCCCCGTCCTTGGAAAGTTGAAAGTCTTGGGATAGTCTCTGCTCGAATTTTCTGGTAATTAGCCCACCTCCCACCCGGCGCGATTCGGGGTGTGAAGAACGTTGTGGGCCAGGCCAGTTGAGCTATATAAACCGAGGTGTGCGCCTCTGTGTCGACAGTTTGGAGACGTGGACGGCCTTCAGCGCCACAGGTGTGTGTTACCGTCGGAGCCACGCTCGACGAATACAGTGACCAGCGGGTGTAGTTTGTTAACATCGGGAGTAGAAAAATTTACTGGCTGAACTATGGGAATGTGGCACTTTATGAGTAAGTGACAGACATTTGGAAATATATTCATAGTTAGGGAAACCCGAATTTCGCTAAAAACATTTTACTACCAGCTGTAGGCCTACTTCATACCACTTCAGCTCAAATCAAATTTCTTGATTGGCTGCTCTAGGTGTTACACGTCTAAGATGTGTACTCGCGAATCACAGACGTACAGGATCGGAGTTACCTAATTCTGATTGGCCAGTCAAGTAAGAAACTGTCTTCTCATAAAGACCAGTGGCCAATAAGCAAATGAAAACTGCTGGTACGCCGGTAGGCTATTGAAATTCAAATGCATGGGCAGAAATCTTTTCGCAAAATTAGGGTGTCCCTATTCATAGTAGCTAGAAAATAGGCATTCACGGGCCGGGCTGTGGGCAGTGGACACACGGTCGCCATCTTGGATGATACCGCGCCGATACCTCCTAGTCTATCATTCCTCATCAGCAGTGTCCATCTTGTTTTACCTCCGGAATTTCCCTTTTTTCTCTATTGCTAACCTCCTGCTCTACTAGTCCACCTGGTTTCTTCATGCTTTTACAGTCCGATTCTTTTACTTCATTTTTTTGCATTCCGAATCTTTTACTTCATGCTCTGGAATTATGATTTTCTTTTCTCATGTTTGTGCGTGCATGCGGTGCCTGCAGTTTTTTTTCTATATGTATTCAACATTAAACAACCTCTTTTTCGTGATGACAAGTTTATTGTCTGGTGAGTGCATAGGCCGATGCGAGTATTTACTTTATTTTTCATTCTCATACTCCGCATGCAATGGCAATTTTTATGTAAAAAAGTCGGGGCCTGTCCAAATTTTTTTTCCCAAATGCCAGGATGGTAAAAACTATATACGTTTTCGTCATTAGACTTCTTTTTTTCGTAGATATCACAGTAGTTTCGTTGTCGAGATGCTCCACTGCCGACTCAAGGTGTGCCTCTGGCATTTTTGAATTCCGAACAATTACCAACTAATAAAAAATTCCAGCGCCCCTAGCGACAACTGTTCGTACAAAACTCCCTGATACTAGGATGCACCTGCAGGTGACGTGATTACCAACACACACACAGTGGCCGCATCGATACCAGCACTCCTAGCTGCGAATGGTAGAACTTAGCACACTCTGGTTGTGGGTGCAGGAATTAAAGATGGAGGACGTAAAAAGCATTAGAGAGGGAGGAAAAGGGTGGGAAACAAGGAGACAAGAGAGAAAATAAAGGAAACCAGAAGGAATATGAGAAAACCCAGAGATAGAGCAGATGAGCGAGAATGGGCATGGAAGGGAGAGAGTGACAGGAAGGAATGAGTGAGCATGAGAAAATAAAATCAGAATGCCAGAGCATTAAGTAAAAAAATCGGATTGCAAGAGCAAGTGAAACCAGGTGGAATGATAGAGCAGGAGGTTAACAATAGGGGAAAAAAGAGATATTTCGATGGAAAATAGGGAAATTCCGAAGGAAAACAATATGGACGCTGCTGATGAGGAATGACAGAGCAGGAGATTTTTGGCGCGACGTCTTCCAATATGGCGGCCGTGTGTCCGCGTATTCGCAGCCCGGACCCCGGTCCGTGAATGTCCATTTTCTAGCTACCATTAAAGTATGGCAGTGTATCTATTGATTGTATATATGTAAATATTAGGTGAGGATTAGTAATACAAAAACAGTAGCAAGGACTTTAATTACCTACTTGATATTGGCATTAAATATTGCGCTCACTGATAGAAATATTATGTGTTAATAGCAGAGCTGGGTTAGTTAGATATGGTGCAAATAGTGGCTGTGTGTATTTTTAATCGCTATAATTATTAGGAAACTAGAAAATAAATGTACTTATTTTGTTTTAAGGAATACCTGCACCCTGTGGCCATATTTAAATGCCCTAGGGAAAATGTTTAGTTCGTTTATTCAAATTTCTTATTTCCTCTTTCTATATGCGCTAAGGCGATCGCTTGTGTGCGGGGAAGGCCGGAGAGGCTCGATAATTTCAGAACAGCTATTGTCGCAAACCAAGTAATTCGTAGCCAGAAGTGCCATCGTATTTGGCGTCTTTACGCATAACCAAGTGATATCAAATCCAAATTTGTATGTTATTTTGACTTAATTGTTCCCCCTGTGATACAACGTTAATTGCGGTATCGCGATGTGTTGGCGACACTGCGACATGCGCAGTACTTCGAAATAAATGGGATTTTTAAGTTGACGAATTAACTCTTTTGGCAAGTATGTATCACGGTTATTTTCAGCGTAGGCCTAACAGACGTACAGGGCAAACAAGAGTATATATGCTCGCTATCACGAGGTAATAGCTAATTGTAGTTCTAGTAGGTTATCAACCTGTTAACTAATTTCGTGCGTACATTGTGCGGAGAGCAGTGGCGTCTGCTGAGGGAGGGTTGGGGGCGCAGCCCCCCCCCTTAAAATTTCAGAACGCAGACTTCTACTTATCTGCTACTCAGCAAATAATACTGCGTACGATTACGGAGGTTATTTCGCAGCCAATGTTTTTGAAATGGACGAGACTCTTGTCAGGAGAGAAATGTTTTTGGAAATGTAAGTGGTGGGGAGGCAGATTCTTCGCCCGAAGTGGGTGGAGCGAGCAGAGAGAGATGACGGTAACATTTGATTAGGGGTGCTACGGGAAGGAGGGAAGACTTCAGGGGCTCGTCCCTTTTCAGCCAATCACATGCTGTAAATCAGAGAGAGCAGGGTGCGCCCCTGCTCTCACACAAAACGGTTTCCTGGAACTTAACAAGGATACCAATACTGAAACTTCGAATTCCACTGTTTAACAGAATGTGTTCTACAGTAATACACTACATGTTTTGTAGGCACACTTTCGCGCTCCACTCTTTTGCAGTTGTTAAACACTTTCCATAACAATACTTATATTTATTTAGAATAGTTACTATTTACAGATATCGTTAAAACTCGTGTGAGCTTCAAATATAGCGTGTTATATTCTGAATAAGTTTGTTATTAACGATGAGCCATGAGCATCGGTCACGAACAGGGCTGGATTGTTGTTAATGTCGTGTTGTGTAAACTTGTAAATAATGGATAATTCTGCGAGTAACAGTTTAAACCTTATTACGACAGCGAATTTGAATTACCGGAATAAACTAGAGCTTAAGAATGTGGGACCAGCAAGGCCACAGTTAAATATAACAAAACAGGAAAGCCATGGTGGTAAACGCATTGGTTCGTATACGAGAAAATTCAATGCAGTACATAGAATTTCGCGGACTGGCTTTGCGAGTGTGAAGTTAGAAATGCATTGTTTTGTTTAATTTTTTTGATAGTGAAGCCTAATGATCTTGCATGGACTGTCAATGGGTTAAATATTTGAAACATTTGGGAGACAAGTTAAAATACATTAAACCCATTTACAACATATAAAAAAAAGCTATGAAATTTTCAGTGATTGGTAAGGAGAATATTCAGTGCCGGTTAGATAGCGCGTACTGGTTGAATAATATATTTTGTTTACAAATATATTAAGATATGCCATTTTCATCCTCTAATTTAAATTTGACAAGCATTTTGTATGTGCTATATGTAAATTAGTATTGGAATTTAAAAATATTTGTTTTAGTATATTTAAGTCATCATCATTAATATAGTAGAACTAGTATTATTATCATCTTATCTCTCGTTGTCTCGGGTGATGTACCACACCACGTAGGTACTGGTTGGAAGGCATATGACCTACACAAACTTAAAATAAACAAATACCTGTGTTAGTGATTAGCTCTGAACCAGTGGCCACAATATGTTGACCATTACAAATCGAGCGATGATAAATTTTTCTTCAAACAACCACTTATCACTGTGCCTATTTAAAAAATGCTATTTGTAAAGATCTGAGTTAGGATCGCCACAGCCCTCCCAGTTTCAAAAGTCACCAGCTGCCACTCGCGGAGACATCTAAAAGGAACTAAACATGACGTCGATGTTTTTTAAAGACGGGTATTATTCTATTTGCAAACGTATAAACCTTCTTTTCACTAAAAGTACTTATGGTATTGTTTAGCACTGCGAACTAGCCAATAGTCCTGACTGCATAGCAATTGAAGGAAAGGAATATAATTCTACGCAAACTGGATTCTTTCTTAACAAGCATTTATGTAAATACGTAGATTATTTGAGGACACTATTAGTCTTTAGTTGTAAAGTTTTTTTTAATGTAGCCATACAGTTATCTTTAAAGAGTCGCGTACATTTTTGAAAGTATTTTACAATGACTGTGAGGCATGATTGAAAACCAGTAAATATGCAGGATTCATCCGTAAAAAGCAAAATAACATAAGTGCTTATAAAACGTACCCGACATTGCTGATCTCATCCGTTAAATGTATTTAAATATTCTGTAATAGCGGGTTAACAGACATGTAATGCCACAAAGCCCCGCGTAAGGGCACCAATATGAAATATAGCTTACATTTCAAATAAATATGTAATATAGTGTGTATGGAGCTGAGAAGAACACACGCGGCCTCCTCGTTGCGATAGCCAATATGAGATATAATCATATTATATTCAAATAGATATGTGATGTGTATGGTGTACAATTAGCATACGCAACAATGGGACAACACATAAACACTTGAGTGACCAGGCTGCAGAGCTGACTTGCAATACATCAGTGGGAAAGGATGTGATCTTACCTAGGCTGCCTCTGTATAATTGCCCGGTGCAGTCCTGGGCCGGTAGGGGAACAAGTTTATTACCATTAGTACCCTCTAGAAACTAGCATTTGGCACGTACACCATTTATATACGTACGTCAAACTAAGGCAGACAATTGAAAACTCTAGTAAACACATATGTAAGACCCTGGGTAAGAAATAGGTTAACTTGACACTACAGTAGAGAAAACGACAAAACAGATACGCCCTTTGAATAAAATTCATTTATTTTATTTTTCATTTCCTTTTGTATTGTAATTGCATAGATCAAAAATAATTAAAAACCCTGATGGCAATATGAGAAAAGCTATAAAGACCACACACTATCCTAACAACGCTAAAAGAGGTCATGCCTAGCCTACTTGAACCCTTTTACGGTTACGTGACATAGCTTGCCACAGTCTGAATATACTGGTTTCAAAATCAAATTAATTAAACTGTTCTCTGTAGTAAATATTATGTTAAAACAAATTGTGCTCTCGCTAAACAGTCTAGCTCTGGTAGAAACTACTCTTATCACAGGTTTTGCAGTGGGCGCATGTGTGCTGGAAATTTACGTACTTATAAAAGTCAAGATGGCTTCGACTGTGTACTGATGCTAACGGACATCGAGTTGAATCAAAATGTAAATAAAATTAGGTGATGAAAATGTCAGATCTTTTTGTAGGAATTATATTTTAATCACCAAACGGATTGAAGGTAGGATGCTCTTGCAGGATTTGGCGTAGCAGGATTAAGGTGGAGATACGTGGAGCTCCGCTATACACGTACGTAGACGGCGTGTTTAACTATCTAGCTCCTGACCACTTAACCTCGCGAATGAGCGACCACTGACACAAGCTCCATTGCTGATTACAAATTTACTTAAAAGTTGTTTCAGGGACACGTTTACACACCCTAAAACTAATTTAAAGTCCTACCTCTCCGTCCACTCCAGACGGGAGGTCCTGTCCTACGTCTGACGTCGTTAGAGGCTACTAGCGAGGAGAGCGTTAGTCTCTGCAGGCTGACGCTAGCTTAAGGGGCCTATAGCGCCAGCCAATCAACAACCTGCGGGCCTATTGGAATCCAAACTATTCAGACCACCCACATGAACCACTTCTAACGACCTAAATGAAGAAAAACCAAAGAATACGTGATCTCGGAACTGAGATATAATACAATAAAAAGTAGAAACACTTACAAAATTGAGATCACACCAAAAATAAATATTAATTATATAAAAATTAATACACAATGACAAATGAACTAGCCTATCAAAATTATACATAAATTCCATTGCCACCATACATCTAAGTTTTAAAAATCTTACGTGTTAAGAGAAATAAAATGAATAAAAATAATTAAAATTTACATAGGCAGTTGAAATCATATAAGTGACATATGTGAAAAATATTACATTAACTCTTGCTGGCAGTATGTGTAGCAATAAGAACAGGAAAAATAATAAAGTTAATTGTACCCATAAAAACCCTATTTTCATGGGTGTTACATTATTCATTTTAAAATCGAGTATTCAATACCTTCGTGTCAAAGAAAGCGTGCTGACCAGTATGTACGAGAATAGCCAAAACCACGCAAAAAAGTTGTGTGGTGTAGGATGCAGCAGACGAAGGAGCACCTCTCTCCCAAAATAACTACTCGAGCAGAATTAGTTAATTCTGCATTGTGGATACATTAAACTAATCTGTGGCCTTATAACACGCGCTTATCTTTACTGCCGGGCCATAAAACTCGAGGTAAACTGCTCGGAAACCCAGGGGTGGGGGCTGAGCCACTTGGAAAGCCACAATCCTGTTTGAAAGTAGCCACGAGGACGAGTGTTTGTATCTCAAGTGGTAACGATCTATACACGACGCCAATCTTATCGTTTGATCTGTCCGTCTCATTTACTACGCCCTTACAAAAGATTTTACACAATTACAGTCTGTTTGTCGTATCTTGGCTGCTGTGCACGTTTACACCACGACATTTATTACTTCGCCGTGCGCTTTTTTTTTTACTGGAAAAACAACTTGCCTTTTGAAAGTCGACGTCCTTTTAGAGTTACGTCCAACAGCTCAACTGTTCCTGCCTTAAACTAACAGAAGAAAAATTCAGTTTACACACGTTTTAAAATAACATTTTAATGTTATATGCACATATACACATACATACAAAATCATTTATTAATTAAAGTGACTTTATTCAAGAGTTTGTGAACTTGTTGCAATTTAATGAAACACTTCTAAGAAAAGGGTAAATATTATGTACTCGTCAGCACAGCTCCATGCTGCTGAAAAAGTCAAGTTTTTTTCGGATATTTTAAGATTATTGAGTAATTAATAAAAATATGTAAATGACTTTCAAGATACAAAATATTAAAAAAAACTCTTAGATCAATATATATTTTATTTCCAAAGTCCAAATCATTAAACACCAACGCACGTAATGGGGCACGGGAAAAAAATTACATCCTTTGTAATTTTAAAATGTCATGTGTTTCATTGACCAGCTGATATTGCATTTAAAATGTCATGTGTATCATTAACCAGCTGATATTGCATTTAAAAAGCCAAGCAGCATTAGGAAATTAAATGCACCTTGCACGTAGTACATGTATGATTAACACGAAATTATTAACACGTAATAATTTCCACGAGACTCTCTATCGGGGTTATAAAATTTCATAATGTTTGTTTGCTTTTTTTTTTTTTAATGTTTAGAAGTGATGCTGTGATTCCGGAAATTATAACACAATTCAGTTCGTAGTAAAAGTAAACTTGCATAGAAATATGGTCATACATGGACTTGTGTTGACATTAGACATTTTAGAAAGCGAAGAAGTTAATGTAGGTATTACAAACACCATTATAGTTTTACCGTAATGAAAAACGCCTTTTGAGCACATTTAAGATTTATTCCGGTGTAAATACTCAGATCAATTTATTTCTCAATGAAAATCACCGACAAAAATCTCGACAGAGTTGAGCATGCCAACGATAAATTTCGAACACAGTCGATCCCGTGCGAAATCGGCTGACGTTTTTATCGTAAACGAAGCGAGCGCTGATGGACGGGAGCCCTGCACTCGCCGCTAATACCGCTGCGAGACACCCTCATGAATAATAGCGCGCAGCCGATCGCCGGCGTATGTGTGCGTGTTAGTGGACGACACGCGGTGAATGAGCGCCGCAATATGGTGATATTTGACAAGTTCCCGCCGATAACAAAGAGAGGTGTATGCAAGGGACCCCCCCCCCCCCCTCTCACAATCCACACGACCCGTAGAGTAGAGTTGGCCGTGATAGGACCAGTTGTTACAATGCATGAGCGCAATCGACCGCGGGAAAAGGGGATGTTGAAAAATATCGATTTTTACTGTATATGAGAATGGCGATACTATATCAGCGATATATTGATATAAATCGTCGATATATTTAAACGATATTTAATCGAAATCAGTATCTTTTTCCAGGTATCGAAAATGAATATTTTTAAAATGCTAATAAGCTCTGATTTGAATACAAAAACTGGATTTAAAAATTACTATGTTTACATTAGCAACATACACCAAAAACTGGCGCCACATCTTTCTGCAATGCCTCGTTTCCTCAATTTCTAATATTCCAAGTAATTTTACAATTGTTAATGCGTAAAATATCGAATTCCGATGTACCGGAAATCGGTATTTTTCTTTCGATATAACGTTTCGTAAAACAATACTTTTATAAATAACCAATATAAATAATATCGATACTTGCTTTCCGATATCAACATCCCTAATGAGCGACACAATATAAGGATATTTGACAATTTCCCGATAACAAAGCGGGGGGTGCATGCAACCCCCACCCCCAAACCCCTAGGTTAGGAGTATTAGTGTTGGCCGTGATAGGGGCGGTCGTTTCAATGCATGATCCGAAGCCACCGCATGCTAAAGGGGGCCACTGCAAGGCGGTTACTCACCCCTCCGCTCCCCTTCCGATCAACCACTATTCATTCTCCCGCCCTTCGACAACAGGCCCCCGGCGCCCATCAATGCGGTGACGTCACGCCCGCGAGAAACCCGCATGTATGGAAATGAGTTTCACCACTGACAAGAAGGGGTTGCGAAGTGTTACCCTTTCTCTCCTACACTTCTCAACTTGTTTTTTTTTTCAACTACCCACTAAAACCACTCTCTCACGCTGGTTTGCGTGAATTTATTTTAATCCGGACAACTCTCAATAAACCAAATTACAATCATGTCTAGGTAAAGAAATTCCATCCCTCTTGGATTATTTTTTCATATCTTCGTAATTAAACTTATAGAAATAAAAGCTTGACGCGGCATAAATTATAACTTAAAAGCATTTTTTAAGATCTTCTAACATTCTGGCCGAATTTGCCCTTTACTTATATTATTAACCAATTTTTTTGCGGCTGTTGTTTCGTCAGTAGTATGTTTTGTGATTATAGAAAATATTGATTAAGAAGATACATATTCTTTAGAATAGTTGTCAACTAATTTTCTGACCAAATATTGGTATAATGTTGAATTTAAAAAATATCCAATCGTAAAGGACAAAACTATAAATGATTGAAAATGACAAACAGAACCCACACAGGCCTACACATATGGTAAGGGGTTTATTTCGAAAATATTAATTTTTTCAAAGAAGAAGAGACTACGATATAACGCAATAATTAGGCCATAATCCATCTCAGATAAAATAAGACTTAATGAAATCAGTTAATTTTTTAAATAGAAATAAGTATTAACCCGATTGATTTTAAATACTTGATGTTTTCAACACTATCGTATGCTATGTAAATAAATCCTATCCGCATTTGTGAGGAACAACTTGAGGCATTATAAACCTTGTGACTCCTCACACTCTTTGGACGCTGTTCTACAAAATTTACGCCTGTGCTCGAAAAATTTACAGTGACCTACATGAGCAATTCATTATTGGAAAAGACGTGGTGTTACCCAAGTACCTGCAGTTTCTTGGCACCTTGCCATGTCAAGTAGTAGCACTGGTGGACAGCTGCATTCGACACCGTTCGCCTCCGGACGGGCGTCCGACCTAGGGACAGGCAACGCGCAGAGGTTCAGCATTATCGACTTAATGCACACTTAGCTTGACCTCGACTGCGAGGTGGAAACCTGCTGGTAGCCGTGCACCCTCCTCGCATGGCTGCCTGGTGAACTACTCCAGTGACTTCATCCACCAGCCGACCAGTGAGCTTGCTACCTGGCTATCGGAAAAGATGGCGCGCTTCGTGACAACACATCCGACCCCACACCTGAGCAGCAGAAAATTTATTACTTGGAAGTGCATGAGCTACACATATTTGAACATGTTTTTGATCCCGACTTTTGATTGGACAATTTCATCGACACCCCTTTAGAGGGAAATGTGTAACCTATACAGGAATTTCTGCTTGTTGCCATAAATGGCAATCTGGTTTTTTTATTAGCCAACTGGATGTTAATACCTCTTTCAGGGGTATTGTTTATTTTGTTGTATAAAAACTCGTGCGATCTCTGGATCGGGGTCGATTGCAAACCTCCCCCCCCCCCCCTTCAGAGAGAGAGAGAGAGAGAGAGAGAGTACCCAGCAAGTTAAGTATTAGTTTCTCAATTTATAAATTAAATTTCAGCAAAGCCCTTATGGCAAAAATAAAGCATGGTATCCTGATATAGGAGTTAAGCGCTATGTTGGCGATCAAATATTTAAATTAACTATTGACAATTTAATCTTAAATAAAGTAAAAAAATGGAATATTTTAAAGTAAGTTTTAAAATAACTTTTAAAAATAATAAAATCCAATTAAAACTATTTTTAATTTTACCCTTTTTTCCCAGAGGTACATTTTGAAAAATTGTACATTGGAAATAATTGTCACTTTCGTTGGCCTCTCGTGGTTCAACAAGACATGAATTTTAAGACAAGTTTTTTTAAAACAAATGCATTTTTCTTGACTTTGTAAACTATGACTAAATATTCGTTGGACTCTTGTGGATCAACTTGTCATAAATTTTAAGACATTTTTTCTTAAAAGCAATTGAATTTAGCCTGGAATTGTAATTTATGAGTAATCTTTCGTTGATCTCTGGTGGTCCAACTAGCCAATATTGTATGTCAGTTTCTCTTAAAAATTAATAGTTTTTTCAGAAATAGTAGGGAAATGTAGGTCTGGTGACCAGTGCATCGGAGATCAGAGCCAGAGCAGTCAGGCCGAAATCTTTTTCCCTTTTTCACTCAAAATTTCCCCTTTTCCCTCAAAATTCTCATTTTTTCCCTCAAAATTGACCAAAAGATCCCCATCTTGCTATGCGACAACAATCTTGGTAGTCATCACCCATCCGCCATATTGAACGTCAATGACCATGACCTTTACCACATGACCATGAATGACCTTGAAAACTAAAACTCGAACAAGAATGCACAAAAGTCAGCAAGCATAATACATTACAGACTAGTATCACCATATTAGATTTAGACTACCTCCACCTTGACCCCATGACCTTGAATGACCTAGAAAACAAAAACTCAAGAAAAATGCATAAAAGTCAGCAAGTATAATACATTACAGACTACTCCTGCCATGTTAGATGCAGACTACCTCTACCTTGACCCCATGACCTTGAATGACCTGTCAAACGAAAAACACATATGGTAGCCTCCAGTAACATATAAACAAACATGGCTGCCTTCAGTAGCATGTAAACAAATGACGAACAAAAAATAAATATGGCGTAATGAGTATAGGTGAGGGGAGTGAGTGCAAGGAGTCAGTCGTCTGCTGAGCATTGTGCTGGGGGGACCTTCGGAAATGTAAGTTAATTATTTTTTATAATTTTTAAATAATTTTTAATAATTAATTTTTAGTAATTTTAAAAAAATTACAATTAATTGTTTGGTATATTTTGTAATTCTTTAGCATTTTTGTACATTTTTTATTTTTGCATTTTTGCATTTTTGAGATCAAAGGTCATGGTTGGGGTCAAAGGTCACCTGCATACAATATGGACAAGACTTAGGGCTGAGTCTTATCCTGAGTACATTGTATCGATTTGTCATAGGGTATGCCTATAAAACCAATATGGCAGTCACTGCTCTTTAGGTTCGAAGGAAGCCCCCAAAATTAATTAACTTGGCGATAATTGGATTCCAGGGGCTTGTTTTTGCACGACGGGGACTGCTGCCGTTTTTGGGGTTTGTAACTTTTTTGAGGGAAAAAAGGGAAATTTTTAAAGAAAAAAGGGAAATCTTTAGGATCTTTTGGTTGATTTTGAGGGAAAACGGGAATTTCGAGGGCGAAAGGGAAATTTCAAGGGAAAAAAGGAAAGAAATGGCAGCCGACCGGCTCCGACTTCGGTCCCTGATCCCCTTGTCCCCAAACCTACGTTTCCTTACTACTGTCAAATCTTGGAAGTTAAATTAATTTATATATAATTTGTTAGCTTTTAGTAATCAATATAGCCAGAGAACATTAAAGCAATTAATCCATAGAAGTGAGTTTTGGCCTTGTGTTGAAATAGGCCTGTATGTGGGAAACATTTTGTAATTTCTGAAAATGTGGCCTTGCATTTAGTTAAATTGCCAGAGAAAATACAAACATTTATTTTTGGTAGTATAGGCGTGCTATTTTTCTGAACTTACATTTTTGTCAGAACGTCGGTATTAACAGCTGTATAAATACTAATTATTCACAAAGTAAAAGGGAACATATATAAAATATTGAAAATATTTAAAGCGCTTAAGCACTGTTGTGTACTTGGAGAATTGCCTGGTGTGAAAGGCGTTACATTACTGTAGATTGCTCCTATGATCATCATGGAGGCTTATAGGCCTAAATTGAGGCAAAAGTAACAGCAATGGTAATTGAATTTTGTAATACCTGAAATTTTCTTGATTAATGCTTGTATGCTAAAGTATGTTGTATGCCAGAAAATTACTTTGCTCAGCATCAGTAATAATTATGATTGTAATTGAATTTTTATGTTTTCAAGTCACTAGTTGTTACTTAAGAAACTGCAATTAAATTTTTTCCATGGTAAGCATTTACCAGATTGTGTTTCGGTTTGGGGAAATATATTTGTATTGTGTAAACCTAATGTGTTTTTTCTTATTTTCACTTACTATGATTTCTACAATTTTGGATTTCCGTCTACCACTTTTTTTTTTAAGGTATAGTGTTGCAATTTGAATGTGTTTGTTACAAGAGAAGAGAGCTATGGTACACTAACGTTCAACACTAGGAATTTGATTCGTAAGTATGCAAATCTGCAATGTAATTGCTTTTAGAGAGAGTATTCGTCATTTTGTGATCTGTGTTAGTTATCCTTTCTATCCAGAGTATTTGTTTGTAATATATTGGTGATCGTGTACTTATAGTGTTGTGCAGTGTGTTTTAATGTAGTATTTTGTGGTCAGGGTCATATTTTGTTTATAATATTTTTTTATCTCGAATGATACATATTCTTACCTATTATGAGATGGCTAAATGCAATACTTACAAACTCCAGTATTAATGTGTAATAAACTACACTTGAGTAACCACAACTCACAACCTCTATACTGCAAAAATGTTGTGTTTGAGAATAGCTCTGCGAACACACACACTTACACAGGTAATGCGGAAATCGTGAGAGAAAAAAAAAAAGAACCACTAAACATTCATCGGTGTTCGGTCACGTGTCCCTGACAAATGCTTATTTATGATACTTTACCACGAACTGACATCTACAAGTATTCAAATGAACAAAGGCGAATGCTTGTTTCCTTTTTTTTTTTTTTTTTCCACCTTCCTGCTAAACGATAATCATTTTGGTGTTACTTCGTGTCCAGAAATCAATACGAGCTGATGTTTTGTAAGTGTGTTTGCGAGGCCGAAATAACAATTACGAGCTCTTGGTTTACAGTATTGCCCTAATTGTTTGTGCGCGTCCTGAATGCGCCAAGGTCTGCTCGTGCTATGCTCGAATGCCCAGACAAGTCGCTAGGTCGCACGATTGGCTTGTACAAGGTCACAGCGCAGTGACGTCAACTCCCATATCACGACGATACGGGTTACAGGGGACAGTTATCCCGTACAGCACGTGTGTACAGGTCTATCCTTAACGGGCTGTTGAACGTGTAACCCCCAGACAAACAAACCGAGGTCATTTTCAAAATGGCATTTTTTTTTTAACAAAATGGTCTTATGACCGATTTCGTCTGCAAGATTGGTGAAGTATTTTTGTAATTTGTGTTTTGCGTTTTGTCAATTTCGAAGCTTGTCGCCATGGTTGTTTTGCACTTTTTGTTGTTAAATAGGTTATTTTAATAAAAGAATGAGCATCCCACTCTAAATAACTATTTAGCAGAGAAAGGTGACAACATATCTCTGAAATATGTATTTTTTCTCTATATTCTTTATTAACTATTAATCCACCTGTAATTTTACTATGGTGAACTTAAACAATAAAGCGTGTTTTAAGCATTGTTTTATGTAGATATGCGGTTTATTTAAATAACTGCGGGGTTTTAGTTACAAAATAATCGTGTAACTTTTATCTGGTATCAGTCAAGTTGTTTTGTTCACCAGAGCAGCACTAAACGTTAAATAGTTGACTGTCAACTATTCTCAGTCCGCAATTTGTAGTGACGGTCGGGAAGAAAGAACGCTCATAAATCGTTTCCACGGGTAAATAACTAAGTATTCGAAACTAAAATTGTCGTTTACACAGCAATAGTCAACGACGTGTCTGGTGTATTAAATTATTTACACTTGCTAAGTACAGTTATTTCGGGCTAACGACTTGTGCTGTTATGAACGTTACATGACCGAGCATGATAGGAAAGGCAGTGGTTGATGCATGTTCAGCGATGAACTCATTTCATGTGTATCGTATGCCTGATTACTTCGTTTTGGAAGTGTTGCGTAGTGAAAAGTGTTTTCAGCCTTAATGTTTTTGCATGTTACAAGGAACGAGTATCTTTTCTAAGCACTTGTCACGTCATATAGCGTCATATAGAAGTCTTGTTCTTATTTAATAATAATTTGTGTGCTTCAGGATCGTGTGTGTGTGTTAGTTTACTTCCCTTGGATACACAGCCGTGTGTTTATGTGTATGCATTCTCGCACGTATTTGTGTGTCTCGGTATATGTAAGTAGGTTTTCCCCGACTCCTGCTCTCACATAAGTTATTATACTCACATTTGATAATAAGAGTGTAGTAATGAAACCATTGTGATAAATTTCAGTATACCAACAATTTTAGGAGGGGGGGGGGAGGGTTGACATTTCTCGTAAGTCGACAAAGATAAATGAACTTCATGTTGCACTAAAACTTTCACACAGTATTCATTGAAATACAATATCGTCAAATACACTTGCGTTCCACAGGCTTTGCGTGAAAAATTTCACTCAACCAGGTGATTTTAAAACAGCGAAAAAGATTTAAATTGTGGTTTATATTTTAGTAACAAATCTACACCCTGTCTGAAAACTAAACAGCGAGTACTTCACTAACATTCAAAAGAGTAAAAAACAAACGACCCATATGTGTGTTTATGAGTGTTTTTCAACTTTTATATTTTTAGAAACACAAAAAAAAAAGTTATGTAAATGAGCCAATGGCATTTTTCAGTCATCAAGATGTTTGGTAGATAGTGCGTTTCTGGGTTTCATATAACACCTGTTTCTCCAGCCAGCGTGGCGTCGTTACGCGACTAAATCACCGTCCTGGAAATCTAAAAAAACTGGTTCCGACTGGATTAAGATGGTTTATTACAAATTTAGGAGTAGTTATGTTTGTAAAAAGAGAAAGGTCGGTTTATTAGGTGTCCCAGCAAAATTTGTTTTAAAACTGTGTGGTTCTAAATCTCATCACGTATTTGATTTTAAAAATGATCTGTAACTTTATAGCTTAGACAGATGGCGAAGAAACTATCCAAAGGGTGATACTGATAACTGTGTGGGCGTGTTCTTGTTGATTTATTCCCTTTAAAAAAAATAAACGTATTTTCGCTGTGTAATGTTGTGTGACGGGAACAACTTCGTTACGTACATTCTCACTTATTACTTAAGTTCTGTACTGATTAACTTTCTTAGGAAACGGCTACTGTATAAAGATGGCGATAGGTTCGGTCGCTGCACGTCGATGTCAACATTTAAATTACAAGATGTTATCTAGTTATCAGGTTATGCGGTATCTGTGCGCTGCCCAATTAGTGACGTAAGTGGCGATAATGTATAGTCCCTGTTCTCTGTTCACTTCCTATTTCTGATTAGTGAGTACAGATAATGTCGTAACAGTGAAAGTGGAAATCACTTCTTACGTATGTCGAGCTTCGTTAATTATTACAATATTTTGTATGAGTGTCTTCGGAGACAAGCAACTCTTTTGGGTTATGTTGAGTTTTTATTCCTTTTTTTGTGTATTTTACTTAACTGTTATGCGTGCCTGTTATTATGGAGGTTAAGAAAACTACTGCAAATCACGATGACGGTCATCAAAAATTCAGTAACGTGGCAATTGCAAAAAAAAAATGTTTTTTTATGAGCTTACGACCTTTTAAATAGGATATTCATGGAATTAAAATCCAAATTATGAACGGTACTCGGTGATATGTTAATGTCGTATGTGAATTTTCAACGTGGGCCGAAGACCTTCCCTGGCTGGATTTTTCGGTTACCTGGATTTCCTTTGAAAATGCATTGGCTTTACCTTTGAAATGCCAGAGAGAGAGAGAGAGAGAGAGAGAGAGAGAGAGAGAGAGAGAGAGAGAGAGAGAGAGAGAGAGAGAGAGAATAACTAAACGTATTGATTTGGTAATGATGTAAACTAAAATGTAATAAGGTAAACAGTTGAATGCATTACACGATGCAGGACCACAACATTTGATTACTTTACATTATGTAACAACATAGCAGTAACTTCAAGCTAACAAATTTATAACGAGATTTAAAAATGGAAATTTGCTTTGTGTCTGCAGTGTGGCATAGATGTTATACAATTATTTACTGCACTAAATTTTGTGAAAAATTGGAATTCAAATGCATACTTAAGAAACAACGAGTGTGTAAAACATTTAATGAGGAAGGTAAATATTTTTACACGTTTATTTGGAATTATCGAAGGATCGAATAGACTTGCCACTCTCGATTTCAATTTTTCTATTACGTAACAAAATCGATGTGGTATTTTCCCTTTTGAAAAAATAATTACACCGTAGGCACGGCCTCATCTCTTCAAGCAGTGTTAGCACTATATAAGAAGATGGTGTGTTGACACGATACGTAATGGTCAGCAATTTGTAACAGTCTATTGTAGTAATGATATGCGACTTCCGGTCGCAGCGATGGCATGCCTCGACAGAATAGAAATATGCCAGCCCACGCTAAGTAGAAGGCATTATGTCGCAGCTGGTTTCCAATCTACCGTACTTGTGACGAAGTTTAAGGGGATTCCCTAGCGAACAATTTTAAATACCTCAAGGCCACGTCTGGCCAATAAGGGAGCATTGCGGCAGGTGCTCCCAAGTCTGGGATATGCATTCCCAAGAAGCTCAGTTTGTCGTAAACTAGATCTGTAACAGTATTATATTAATTCACGATGTAAGAGAGTGGATTAAACTACTGTACAGATACCATTTTGTATTTTTCAGCTTTATGTTCAGGGAACTGGTCTGGAAAACCTTAAAAATATAATTCCTTACCATTCTCACTATTTTTTATCTCTTCGATAATATATATATATTTATATTTATATTTACAGGATGTCTCGTGTGTATATGTATATATACATATATATACACACGAGACATCCTGTAAATATAAATATAAATGTATATATATAATTTATCGAAGAGATAAAAAATAGTGAGAATGGTAAGGAATTTTATATATATATATATATATATATATATATATATATATATATATATATATATATATATATATATATAATACATATACACACGAGACATCCTGTAAATATATACACACAGGATGTTGACATGGTTCGACAGAACACGTATACAGAGGTTATGTTTATGACATGCTAATAAGCTACAGAAGTTTTTGGAACTGTAATATTTATTTATTTCGTATATATTATTTTGAACTGAATATAAATTTTCACACTTTGAGTATATGTCTTTGTAACACATTGAAATCACGTAATTTTTATTCTTCTAAACCATAAATCCAGGTAACTTCAGTATTCTACGGTATTTCCACACCTTATTCTGAGATTTGACATATTATTATTTTAATATCTTAATATTATGTTTACATATTAATTTTGGTTCTCAGAAGTAATTTTGTGATTTTTGAAGCTCGATTAATAATTTTCTTTTGTTATTTGCAAGTTATTTAAAGTTTAGTTTATTTTATGAGGGATCACCGGAAGTAGGTCGTCATTGGCTAGTTGGAAAGGAAGATGCCGGAAGACGATGCTTCTGGACGGGACTTTTAAGATGGACGGATAGTTTGATTTATTGCTGGGATTTCTATCAGGGGAATCCCCAGTAACAGCCTAAATACAGAGTTAGGCATAGGTCCCAGAAGTTAAGTGTAGTTTGCTGCATCAACCAGTTTAAGAAGAGGGTTGATAGTAGGCGTCTAGTTAGATTAGCAGCTATGCAGAGGACGCCGCTTCCGTAGACACCAGGCGCCATGTCTGCAATGGTAACGACGCATCAATACTCATGTGCGCCATGTATTTAGTAAGTCTGGTGGCTTACATCTATATCTCTCGTTACTAGTATTAAATTCCACGAACTTTTAATACAGTTGAAGAGTGTTTATTTCGGAACGTTGCAAATATTCAGTTCTACCCAGAGTATTAAACAAGTGGTCCAGTTCTACATGCTGAGCTAGTACGCCGGAACAAATTAGCATTAATATTACAGAACTCAGTATAATTTCTCTTGAACAGAAATTCAAAGTTATGTTGAAAGTAATGTGGAATTTTTTTAAGTAATAACACAGATTAACATTTTCAAGTAAATGTTTGATTGTGAGGACTTTATAGAAACTACAATATTCTTGGAGGGTAATTAATTTTCTGAAGTTACAGAAATTGAGGAGAACTACTTCCGGTACAGAACTATTTTCTTTTTTATTTTGATTTCAACCCAGTTTATTAATTTTAAAGCAGAACAAAAGTAATATTTTATTTCAATATTTACATTTTTAATTATCCTTAATTGATTTAACGCTATTCTTTGTAAGGATGGTGCTATTTCATTTTTGGTAATTACATTTAATTTTATCCTTGGTTAGAGGAATTTTCAATTACACACACATTTGTAAGTTAATAAATATTTCACTGGCTATTTTATGTTTTCTGATTTTAATAACATCTTTTGTTTGGTTTTATTAATTCTCAGTTCAGTAATAAAATATTTAAGAGGTTATCACATGTTTTAGTCCCTACAGTGCTGTGAATATATGCATGAGTGTCCTACGCATGCACTTTCAGTGCTCCGGAGTTTCTCAATTGTCTATGGTAAGCCGAGAGTTGCAGAAAGGTAAATGGTGTATTTTACCCGTACGTGTCTACACTTTAACACCTATCCTACTCACAGTTCATTCGATCTATACTTGTGTCGCCCACACCAATACTTTGGAATATCACACACTACATCATAAAGTAAACAAAAAAAAAGGTTTAGTCACACAGTTGAAAACTTAAAACCTTGACAATTTCCCATATATATATATATATATATATATATATATATATATATATATATATATATATATATATATATTATACATATATATATAAAGTAACATAAATTTTTACAATTTCTTCAACCATTATTATAATCTATGTATATTTTTTACACATTCTACACTATAAATGTCAATTCTACACTGAAATTTGCACACGGTTTTCCCATAAGTTTAATTTTTATAAATTTTATTAATTTTCGTATGTCTAGGATTTTGAATAATTAGATGTTAGAATGGCAATAATTTATGTATAAATTCCTTAGATAGATATATTTTATTTTTGTTTGTATTTTAGTTGATAATTCAATATTCTCATTAATTTTCTTGGCCTCACACTATTGTAGTTGTTTCAGGGAATTTATTGTGTTATTTTTATTACCTTCTACGAGACCCGTAACTCTTTGACATAGGGAATTAGGCCGTTAGGAGTATGTCAGATTAGCTGTTTGAGTAGGAAGCCTTCCGATTGGCTGGCAGGTTTGAATCCTGCACCCCCATTGACTAGCATGATAGCGTAGGGCTAGGCGACATCTTTTAACGGGTTAAGACCTAAGTCAGGACGCACGTCCAGAAGTTGGACGTAGAATAAGTTTTTTTAAAGTAGTATAAAACGGTGTTTTAGTTTCAACAGCTTGCTTAATAAATATTGTTTGTTTCTACTTAGAGAAGTGGTCTGTAAGCCCCTCCGTATTGTAAGCAGCTGTTTAGGAGCTTAGGTCAGTTTGTTAGACGCTTTGACATTCCGTGAGCTGTAAGCCACGTTAAGAAACACCTTAACTCTATGAAGTTTGAATACTACTACACATTTCCCTGAGATCCCGTCCTGCTTTCTACTATAAATGGCAACAAAGTGGTGACCAGTGGTGACGCTGGATGAATGACAACACTGATCTCTCCAGTGTTGCCTTCTGAAGAGCATTACAAGCACGCACAATACGTTCATGCATATTCTCTAGAGCTGGTGGAATATCTCGATAGACAGCGCCGTTGAGATAACGGTAAAGAAAAACTTCCAGGGGGTTAAGGTCAGGAGACCTAGCAGGCCACTGAAGTGGCCCTTCGCAAAAAATCCACCTACCAGGATAGTTTCGGTCCAGAACACGAAGTGCATAAACGGCACTATGTGTTTGGCATTATTCATCGTGCTGGTATTACATTATCATTCTGTTCCTTGTAGGTATCTCCTCCAGAACACCAGGAAGAACCCTTTGTATGAGGGGGCATACTCCCTGCCGTTTCGGTTACCTTCCACGAAATAAGGCCCTATAACCTTATTAGCAACCATCCCAAACCAGACAATAACTCTCCATTGACGCTGATGGCTGATGGTCCACCTGTCGTACACATCGTGGGTTCTCGACGGCCCAGCAATGCATGTTCCTCGTATTCACTTGGCCTGAGTTAGAGAATGACAGAATTCATCGGTAAAAAGAACATCTGAAAAAAAGGCCTATTTGGCAATAATTTGATGCTCTGCCCAGTGACAGAACTCTACACGATTCTGGAAATTATTCCCTCGCAATCCTTGGTGTAAGTGTACATGATAAAGATGGACCATATGACGCTTAAGAATGCTATGTGCACTCGTTTTCGGGATGCCAATTTCGACTTTAAGTTGGCGTGTACTGACACGTGGATTAACTGCTACAGCAGCGAGAACAACAACCTTAGCATCTTCATATGTGCGAGTTCTACGACTATTGCGTTGCTGTGGGTTCAAGTTGCCCTTTTCACAAAGCTTCACAGCGAGATGGGATCTGGACCGGGGGGTCTTGTGAGAGTATCGCCCTGTGTACGCCGCATTACGCCGACCTAGAACAAAATGAACGACGAGTGGGAAACCCAAGCTATTGATAATGGTAACAACTGAATTGTGTGTGTGTGTGTTTCAGTACAACTCACTTGAAAATACTGCATTGTACTGTAAAATACTACGAACACCATCATCAGCTAACTTAAATTCTCCATAGCAAAGCAGCATTTCTATAGGCTGTTCACGGTAAAATGAGCACTTTTTAAGGCCCTCACGAAAGGCATTAACCCCTAATAAATATATTTTATTGCAGTCTCAGACGTTAACTATTGAGAGTGATGAAATGTATACTCTGTGTTTATTAGTCGTATTGCACTGTTTACATTAAAAAGTGGCGGAAAGGTATAAATGAATTGAAAGGAAAAATTTAGAAGTGCTTTAAAAAGTGCTCACTTTACCGTGAACAACCTATAGCTCCTTGTTGTTGGAGTATATTTTCCGTTACAACTCTCACAATGCAGTGTACTGCATTTGACTGCTGACGGATGACTGATTGAGTAGTTCTTCACGACAAGTGTGTTCCTTTTTTCTCTCCTCTAAGCGCAACCTCTGTGGAATGGGGTACGCATTTCTGGGTACCTGTACTGTTTACATCACCTCTACATCAAATGCAGAGCGTGATCACCATACTGTACCATATCATGCAGCGCAATCGTGCCGCAAGGCATCACATAACGGGTCTTCTCATGAACCCTTATGAGTCCCAAGGTCTGTGGTGTTTTTGCGATTTGTTTATTAGACTAGTACATTGTGCTACATTTTTGAATCGGTCTTGACGAGCATCATTGATCTTTTTACATGGTGACATTTCAAAAACTGATTTTGGTACTCGTATTTCACTAGTAAATAATGCTACAAGGCTGATTCCCCAGCAGTATTACTTCCCACTTCCAGTTATACAACCTTTGAAAGAAAGACTTTTTTTTTTCATTTGGAGCCCCAGTACGGAGTTATTGTGGGTGGTCAAGATAAATGGGACCAGGTGAGATGCCCGAGCCTATTTCTCCGTACCTCACAATTTTACGCATCTAACCAAACATCATTCGTAGCACAACACCACGCACGCGTTGATTCATTGTCGTCGGTACAGTAAGCTGTGAACGGATGGTGTTATGTCAGCGATGCGTTGAGAAGCAGTCACTTTCCAATGAATGCACATCCGTTCATTGTGTTGAAACAGATTGTAGCGATATTTACTGAATACGTTGTTACGTGACGATTGCGTCCTTAGTAACATACATCTGCCTCGCTTCGATCCATTGTGTTTCTTCATTTAACATAAAAATGCCGTCACCGCTTACTGTTTCAACAAAAAGAAATCAACGCGCAGGTGCTGTTTTGTAGCGATTCTCTATGTTCGCGCCGCCGACTGGTGCAAGCTGACAACGGCGTGAGATGTTCAGATAACAGACGAGGCGATGTAACGATTACGTGCACGGCACGGGACTCTGCTACACAAGAGACAATATTATTGTACAGTGGAGGAGATGTTTGTAGATGGGTAGTATTGTGGGCGGGTTGCATAGATACGGGAAAATAGGCGCGGGAAACTCACCCGGCATACACATACACACACACACAAACAAAAGTAGGGACCTAGTTGTGTGTATATATATATATAACTTTTGCTGTAAAAATGTTGTATTCCTAGAACATTTATTTACTGAGATACACGGCAAGCGGAAACACTAAGCTTACAGATGATAGATGACTTAAGTGTATGTGTCACAAATTAACGCTACTTGTTAACATAAATCTACACTTTTTTTTAAAGCCAGTATTGAAAAACATGGGAAATGCAATCGTAAACAACAGATTTTTCAAACTTACTGAGCAAACATTTCACCATAGTGATGCACTATTTCAACGCATCGTCTTGTGCCGCAAATAAATGTGAAATTTACGGTGCAAAAAAATAGCACCGCAGCAAGGCATCCCTCTGGCAACAAGTACGTTTACAAATTTGACAACAATTCCCTCCTTGGAATGCCCTTTCTTGGGTTTTCTTTCACTGGCTGCCGGAATCTTGTACATTTCAATGATCGTGTTTAGCTTCAATTTATGTTTGACGCCCTCGTATATGGTTGTTTTACTAGCCGATGCAGATGCGTGATATGAACACACAATAAACGCTGTGCCAAGTGAATTTTTGCTGGGGTCGTAACATCCATGCCACATGTGATACATGATATCCTTCTCGTCCTTTCTCACTCGCTGAAACGCGTCCAGACTCAGAGGTTACAAACAAGAACAAATAAAGTTTCTTGAAACATTTGCTAAAACTAAATAGCTAAATTACCGCTGGCAGTTTCTATAATATAATTTATTTTTTTATATTCCTCGACTGACTGATGGCAACAGTTCTAACTCATCTGCGAAATCAGCTGGTTGATAAGAACAAGCGGAACATTGCCTTGTTTCTATTCTTCATCAGGAACGAGAGATGTCATATGACAAATGTTGCCTACTCGGAATTATGATATCAGCTCCCCAACACCCGCTGTTATCTTCCATGTCTTCATTTTGCGTTATTTATAATTTACCAAATTCCCGCTAATATCTGTTACGTGCTTTTGTTCAGTGCCGTCCTAAGAAACGTAATTGTCAGCAGTTTCCGGCTTGCATTCGACGTCGCTTCCCTTAAGGGGACTATGTAGCTACGCGTTCAAGGTCAAGGAGCGAGGGAGCGATACGGGCCACACTAAGTCGCGTGCGTTTCGTAGTAACGCTATACTGTGCAAATTAAATCTGTAACATAGAGATTTTATTACACGCGATGAAAGCCAACATATTAAACTACGTCCTTACTTTTCTCTTGCCGCTTAAGAAAACTGCATAGGCAAGTTTTGAAAATGTGATATTAGACCATTTCCACGAATTTTTTCTCCTAGAATACACTTAATATGACAAAAGTAAAAAAAAAATAGGGCCATAGATAACACATAACTAGGGACCTGCAAAATTCGCGTTATTATTTGGGGACATACTAAACTTGAAACACGTGTATCTTTGCTATACGTTTGTCTTTGGACAATACTACATGTGATACGCCCTGGATAACTCCGCGCAAATAAATGAACACTTCACACTTGTGTGCTCCAATCACGTGGAGTTCAGTCAAAAAAGGAGTGACTTCACATTTGCGCAGCAGCCAATGGAGAAACGACGTTGTCTCCTTTATGTACAGTACTGTGAAGTTTAGCCTGATGTAAAATAATAACTGCTGGCGAAGTAATATTATGTCGCCTGAATTTAACTGCGTTATATATGGAGTTCACTTTAGCCATACATCTTCCGCATTCTTTGATGACACGGACGAAAAAATATTAATTCACCAGCAGATTTCATAACGTTCTCTCCAACGTAATGTTAAGACAGCAAGACTCAAAGTGTAAACTACGAAAATGAAAGTGATGAACTGTGAATTGTTCTACTTAGGAAAAAGCATCTTAGTGGGTCTCTGAACTCGGCATTTTATTGGCTGAGAGCCGGCCAGTAATGAACGCTGTTCAGCACAGTAAGCTTGTACGGGTTTGTGCGAACCAATACGGCGGTTGTAAATGGGAAGTAAACGGGAAGACGGAGGTCAACAGAACTGATGGTTAGGAACGTGCAAAATTCGCGTTATTATTTTACATCAGGCTAAACTTCACAGTACTGTACGTAAAGGAGACAGCATCGTTTCTCCATTGGCCGCTGCATAGATGCGAAGTCACTCCTTTTCCGACTGAACTCCAAGTGATTGGGGCACACAGTTGTGAAGTGTTTATTAATCGGCGCAGAGTTACTCAGGGCGTGTCACATGAAGTGTGATTCAATGGCAATCGTATTGCAAAGGAACACGTGTTTAAAGTTTAACTTGTCCCCAAACAATAATCCTAATGCGAATTTTGGAGGTCTCTATTTATAGAGCCTTGCGCAGCAAATCAGAGAATGAGTAAGCCCTGGCCATTTCATTTCTGTATACTTTAGGGTCGGACACATCCACCGTTTTGTATTTCACATTTATGTGTCGTAATTACGGCCACTTGGTCTTTCGCGAAATAATTTCCGCACATGCTAGTTTTCATTGATTTCTGTCAGTGGTCGAAACTTTGTGGGGCACATCACAAGGTCGCTTTTAAACCAATAGTAAATGCTCAGTGGTTGAGCAACAAGTTTCCAGTAAAGCGATCACATATGCAAGCGACGCCGAATAATTGACAATAGCCAATTAAATCACGAATTGTACGAGTACACATATGGCAGTGAGGTTTAGCACGTTACTAAGTAATAATGCAAATTTTGTAATTTTTCTAGCCATAATTTTATTTTTGATGAAATAACAATATATTTATTATCATAGAATCTTCACATTTTACATATGCCTTAAAATGTAGTCACCAAATTTTATTCACGGGTTGTCTAATAATTTCAAAACGGCAAACATTTCATAATAATTTAATAATGATGTTGCGCTATGTAAGCTGCCATTATTAATTGACAAAAGTTTAAAATCTTTGTTTTATTAATTATCATATATGCATTGGTATTGCGTACGTGTATTTGATTATTGTGTTGAGCCAAACTCACATAAGGCCTAGGGCCCTTTAGGAAGGCACAGATTTACTGTCACTGAAGGCAAAGTTGAAGTGAGCTGCCTATATTCTCCACTACGTCAATATCAGTTGTGTTGGTCTCTGTATTTCTACTTACCTTCTTCCTATTGGTCCTGGCCACACAATACGTGCCTACTGCACTCTGCTACGTTTATTATTGACTGCACATCGGTCAATGGAGTTGCTTGTTGATTATGTGCCAATCAATGTGTCGTGACTGATCTAGCATGTCTCGCAATCCATCGTGTTCATTTGAGAAATTATTATAATGAACAGTTTTATTCTTACGAATTGAAATGGTGACTAGTTGTAATTTTTTTACTTAGATTCCCGCAGAGTCCAGCGAAACAGTAAAACTACAGACGTGTGAGATTTGTCATCATAAGCAAAGAAATTTCCAAATAAACGTTGCCGAGTATATACGTGCATACTCCTCAAAGGGTTAATCATTTGTGTTTTTTTTTCTTGCAATGGCACCCCAATTAAGGCTGTTCAGTTTGATCAGAGCTTAACTAATTCGTAATGGCGTGTAAGCTTTCGACCCGATAGCCTCTCACTGTATTAAGGAAGAGTCTTTCCAGCATCGAGAGAGAGGGAGAAAAGACCGACGGAAAGAGAGAGAGAGAGAGAGAGAGAGAGAGAGAGAGAAGAAGAAGAAGAAGCGGGAAGAAAACAGATCGGATAATAACATCTGCTAACCAGATAATATCCCGCACTCTTCATTGCAACCGCTCGCCCTTGTTTCGGATCCGCTTATCGGATTTCAGCACAACGTGCAAATGAGGCGAGTCCCTCGACTCAAGAAAAACTCATCTTCGGAAGATGAGGAGTTAGGTAAACTAAAAAGCGAGAAAAAAATCCCACGTATCACTTATAATTTTTAAAACTGCACGTCTCTCGCCCCTCCCCCTTACCCCGCCCCCTCCCCCCACCCACGTGTTTAAACGTGCGCGACACCTCATAAACAAAATTCTTTATTTCGCCGTCTTCAGTTTTCAAATATTACCTACGCGTGTCCACAACTCCAAACTAACAGAATGAAAACTAAAAACTTTAATACTTTGCCCAAATAGTCACGCTTAAAGGTCATTTTTCTCGTTAAACATCCCTTTCCACGTATGTATCTCCGTTTATGAGCATGCGCAAATGGCACTTTATTCTATAACGCGAAGAATTAGAAAGGCACTGCTTAAAGCTTTTGCCGGTAATGAGAACGAATAACCACTCCGGGAGGCAAAAGCCACTTTAGCTAAAGTGAACGGCTACGAACTTACACCAAATGCGATGAAGTTTTAGTATGTGTATATTGTTTTATGTTGCACCGTCTTCTGTGTCAATAAGGACTGAAGGCAGTATTTATCTTAGTTACACAGCGTGTTTTCTCCTTTCAAAAATGCGATGAAGTTTTAGTATGTGTATATTGTTTTATGTTGCACCGTCTTCTGTGTCAATAAGGACTGAAGGCAGTGTTTATCTTAGTTACACAGCGTGTTTTCTCCTTTCAAAAATGCGATGAAGTTTTAGTATTTGTATATTGTTTTATGTTGCACCGTCTTCTGTGTTAATAAGGACTGAAGGCAGTATTTATCTTAGTTACACAGCGTGTTTTCTCCTTTCAAAAATGCAGTAATTTTTTAGGGTGGAAATATTAAATGAATGCATACGAATAGTTCCATGCCACAGGAACACTGCAATGTTGAGAAATATTTCCAAATATTATGAATATTTGAAAATTATCTCTGGGTTTGATGAGGGAGGAGGGAGTGTAAATGGTTAAATATCTTCGCGATAGGTGTTATATAAGTATAACTCGCTGCCCGTTATGTAGGCCCTACCGCAAAGCGGTAAAATGCAGTACAGCAAAACCGTAAGTAGCGCAAATGCGATATATAGCTCATCTAGTAGATGTTGGGAATAGCACATCAATGTAATACGGCATGAAAAAAAAAAACTCACGATACATGAACCCGGCACTGTTTTTCCCCCTCAAGCACCGCAAATGCAATGCGAAATGAAATATTGCTTCATGAGCGATGCACGGCAACATCGGCCAGACCAACGCACAGCTCCCCCCACCCCTTTTTCCTTCATCATTTCCACCCTCCTGCTCCTGGATTCAAGATTCGCGAACAAGAGAGAGTAGACGGAGGATGAAAGTGCGAAGAGCAGAGGAAGCGGAACGACGTGGAAGAGGGTTGGTCTCTCTCTCGCTCTCTCTCTCTCTCTCTTCATGTCTCTTCTCCCGGCCGCGCGCATTCAACCCCCCCCCCCCTCCCCGCGGGGCCAGGGCCATCAGGCACCATCCTGCAGCCACCAACTGGTTATAGGGCTGTTATCAAAAAGAGCGCTTCAAGTTTCCGACACTCCACAAATCATTTCCTGGAGCGCTGCAGCACCATCCACACCTCCTGTGGCAGGAGAGAGCGGGAGATAGAGAGAAAGGGTAGCGTGAGTTTGCCAAGGGGGGGGGGGGGAGGGAAGGATATCCGAAGATGATGCCATAGCTCCCGGCAGAAATATAACACGTTTCCTACGTAAAGATGCTTCCTCCTTGCTTCCTTGCTAATCACGTTGCGAGTGCCGTGGATTTCCCTAAAGTTCAGTAGAGAAGATCCGGGTTCAGATATCGTGCAATAACTGGCTGATGTGTTAAATAGAGACCCGGAATTTTCCCATTCATTTGGCAACAAGTTCGACTCCACAATTTTTTGCGTGCATACTCGGCCCTGAGTTGTTCATTGGCCGATGATCCAGACCAAGTAGCACGGGATCCGGTTATTTTTTTCTGCAGGCTCGTTATTGGTTCCCAATTTTTCAGGGAGTGTAAATCAAACTGTGGTACAATAGAAGCCGAAACCCGAATGCACATGTGGTTGAAGTTTAAATTGTCCTCAGTTGAATCCGTGAAATTTTCTTTATTAATTACTTGATTTAACCTATCATCCCTTTCCATCCATTACGGGGGCCACAGTGGCTAAGAGGTTAGACTGCTAGCTATCCACATAGCCGAAACGAGCTCAATCCCCGGCCGGATCGCTCTCGGATTTTCCCAAGTGGGAATTGTGGCGGACGATGCCGCTGGTCGGCGGTTTTTCTCGAGGATCTCCCGTTTCCCCCGCCCTGGCATTTCAACGCTGGTCCATTCACACCAAATTTCACCCTCATCGGCTCTCAGAACCTCGTTCTTAAGAACCTCCCAAATCTCTAAACTTAACTCAACTGAACTACTTCCATCCTTTACCATAGAAATAATGTATTTTTATACCAAGTTTTCCGGCATAAAAACCATCTGCATTTCAAAATTAGTATCTCGAAATTAACATTGGCGCAAGATTAGGGAGGTGTGTCCAGGAGTAATTATAGAAGTGGAGATATTGATTTTCCAGATATTTTTAAATTATCGATATTATAACTAGAAATTATATTCGAGGGGAAATAAACTAAAGACTGCTATTCTAATAAAAAAAAAGTTCCGCCAAAAAAGGCAGAGACTTTAAATTACTATAATTTGGTGTATTCAAATGTTATGTACAATGAACAGTAGCAGATAGGGTTTTTTAAAGTCCTGTTTACTGATCACTTTCCATGTCAAAAAGAACAGATGACTGTGCTTTTAAAATTCTGTGCATACCACATTTACATCTTCCGCTGCATCCTTTTTCGCATCAACAAGATATTTACTGGATTGATTCTAAAGTGAGAAGTAACTTTGTGTAAGTTTGTAACCAGCCTTCGATTGACTCTTTGACCAACCGTAATCAGAAGGACTGGGAAAATCGTGTTCTATCAGGAGGGATTATAATCACACTCTTGCCTGGAAACATACACTTTTTGCTTGAAGTTGTAAGAGGGATTATTTCCTTTATTCTTCTTTTTTTGTTGGGAATATTGCCCCATTCACTAATGCTTGTTTGCATGAACTGTCGTACATGATGACTACTCATATCCACGTTGTGTATTCTTCCGCTTGATATAAAATTAACATTGCCATGGACTTCATTAGGTACTGTATTCATGTGTTGGTCAAGTAAAATTGTGAGATTATTAGAAAAGAAAATTCCACGAATCTGCTCATTTTTACATTTCGATGCATTAGAAAAACAAACAGAAAGTGAGAAAGATAACTGAAGTCATTATAATGGTTACCTAACACTTTTTTAATCGGCGTTAAGATAAGGAACTACTTTCCCTCCATCGTTACCAACTTTACTGGGCACATATCACTCAGTGCGCCAGTTAAAATATACGCAGGCAGTGGCAGTGTCTTTTTTCTAAGATTCATTTCAAATGTGCTAATTTTTTCGCGAACAGCCTTTACCATCATGAACAGCATAATATTAGAAACAATTTCGATTCCAGTACTATTGTTGTATTGGCAAAAATACTGTTATATGGGTAACATTCCTGTTATGCTGGCAAAACGCTCTAGAATACTTCGTACTTTTGAGAAACGGAAGAAAGTTCGACAGTTGAAAACGCACGAAATTCCTTATCGGCTATCGCGTCTGGCGTGAGGCACTCACATGACGTACAGTTCCTCATTGTGATTCACGAGCCATGAGATGATCCTTGGCTAACGAGGCTCTTATAATTGATTCGTATATACTGTGTAACATATTCTTATGGCGAGTCGCCTTTACGATTTCAAAGCGTAATCAATTTTTATGACTCCAATAATACAATCTTAAGGATTTTTTGTTACGTAATCAGAGGTCTCGCTGTGGGTGAATTACAGAAATATAAAATTAATAACTGAATTTACACTACTTAATATACTTCAATGGGGTATGTTTCATTGACGACATTATTTGAATTGCCTAAATCATCACATACAGCAATAGCTGACACAAATTATAGTTTCCAAAAAAAAATTGACTATGTTTTAAACACTAACGTATATAAACCACAAAATAATTACACAATAAAAATCAATTTTTTTTAATGTTAATAAAAATGTAATATGTAGAACTTAACAACCCAAAATAAAATATTACCGAATTTTAACTGATTTCCGTCTTCTTAAAAGTTCTGTTAAAATTTTTTATTTTAAGAAATCTGTTTCATAGAATTGTCGATAAGCTTTTCTTTTTAATTGCAATACGATTATTTTTACATATTTACTTATTGTGTTGTTTATATATTTAATTTTTCACAAACAAATGGCACTTTTTAAATTAAAAACTATAAAATGTATCAACTATTGCTGTATACAATGGTTACCAACATTCTAATATCTTACCAACGAATCAAAATACGCCATAATACACCCATTCAGACCCTGTGTACACATTAAGTGTACGTTACTCACGCATAGGTAATTTTTGGCCTGTACTGCACAATGCGAAGCTCAATGACTAATGATCTTACCTGTGGGTAAATGATTCGCAAACCGTCCTACTGGTCTAGGTCATAACTAGTTCATGTAACTGTAAGCGAACAAATAGCCTACAGCTCATTGGCCGTAACAACGAAACAAGTGCTGTATCTACTTAATTACAGTACCTACGCATCATACTTTTTTTTTTTTTTTTTTGTTTTCAGCACATGAAACCGTAAATTAAAGTGGGTCTGAAAGGGATAAGTAGTTCAAATACTTGTCTTAATTTTATGAGTGCGAAATCGTCGTACTGCGGGTAATTTCCATAGCTCTTGAAGGTGTACTTACAGCTTGTCGGATCAATATGCTCGTTCCATAACAAAGTGGACTGCCACTAGGTAAGTCCAACAGTTTATTTCTAAAACGTTTTTCTCACATAATCAGTAACGAATAAAACGCATTAAAGGCTGTTCCCGATAAAGTGAGTACTTTTGAAACGAACCTTAGAAAAAAATCACTTCCCTGCCCGCATAATATTTTAATGTGTGCACCTAGTGACGTTGGTAACGATGGATGGAAAATAGTTCCATATCTTAAGGTTGAATAAAAAGTGTTGGATAACCATTTGTGATAACGTAAATATCGTTGAATAAAAAGTGTCAGGTAACCATTTGTGATAACTTAAATTATTTCTTTTGCTTTCTGTTTTTTTAAATCCACCAAAGTGTAATAATGAGAAGATTTGTAAAATATTTTCTTTCCTAATAATCTTGACTGACGCACGAATAAAGTGATGTGGCCCATGGCAATGTTAATTTCACAAAAGGCGGAAGAATACACAACATACGTAAAAGTAGAACTTAAGTGGTCTTTCAAAAGTGCTCATTTTACCGTGAACATACTATAGGTGGCAGGTGCACACCAGAATATAAAAACCTTGCTAGTTTTAAAGCCCTATTGTCCATAACGTTTTAAAGGATTTAAGTGGTGCTCGTTAAAATAGTGATGATGTTTTCCTTCCTGTTCAAGGAAGCGTTTTTCAGGACTTTTATTGTTACAGACTGTTCACAATAAAGTGAGCGCTTTTGAAATCAACCTTTGACAAATGTAACTGTCCCTATCTGCATACACTTTAACCAGCGCATTGAGTAGCATGCTCTTAGTAAATGGGGCCGCGGTGGCTGAGTGCATACTGTTCGCGCCTCCCACCAAGGTGAACCGGGTTCAATCCCCGGAAGGGTCACTCCCCGATTTTCTCAAGGTGGAAACGTTCCGGACGATGCCACTGGTCGGCGGGTTTCCTCGGTGTTCTCCCGTTTCCCCCGCCCTTGCATTCTAATGCTGCTCCATTCTCACCTCATTTCTCCATCGGCTCTGAAGATCTCGTTTTCGCGAGCCACCCAAATCTCTCAACTCTATTCTTAGCAAAATTCTTATGAGGGAGGGAAAATATTTCCATCTCCTAACGTTGAATAGTGTAAGGTAAAATTTTTTGAAAACTGAAATAATTTTTATTTTTTTTTGCTTTCTGTTTTTTTTAATACATCTAAGTCTAAAAATTGTCAGATAGTTTAAAAATTTGCTTCTCTCATAATTTCACAATTTAACTTAACCACCGCATGAATAAAGTGAACAGTACAAGGCAATGTTAATTTTATACATGGCGGAAGAATACACAATGTTCATACACGTAGATCTTAAGCAGGGCTTTCAGAAGTGCTCAGTTTACCGTGAACAGCGTATACATCGTGCGGTCTTCAAGCCCGGCGTACTAAAACCCGCGACTGTCAGTTACCACAAGTGTTTCGTATTTATTTTGTTTCTTTATTGTTTATGGTGTTGTGGCAATAACTTTCCCTCCGGCACTACGAACTCTTACTGACCATGAAATAGTCACGTCGTAATCGAAAGTGGGTTTGTGGCCATACCGTGTCGCTTTCAATCACTCGCTTTACGTAACAGCAACCAGATGAAGTAGTATTTGTTTTCAAATGGTTTTGAAATGCGCTTTGAAGTATTATGTATCGCGGGTAGCTCCATGGGGAAAGGTCAAATGCACCGGAAAGGTGATAGTCGTGAACATAGAAAGCGTAGGTAATTCTTTTACGACAGCGTGCACTTAACAATTTATTAATTATTCTCTGCCCCAGGGGCCGCGGTGGCTGAGCGGCTACCCTGCACGCCCCCCACCAAGGCGAACCGGGCTCAATACCCGACCGGGTCACTCTCGGACCCTCGCATGTGGAAATCGTGCCGGATGATGACAATGGTCAATGGGTTTTCTCGCTGATCTCCCGTTTCCCCAGCCGTTTCATTCCGGCGATGCTCCATGCTCACCTCAATCGCCCTCACCGGTTCTCTTTGAGGGCCGGTTTCACCACGCGAGATAATTATAGTTTATCAAGATTAACTGACAACAAATTTCGGTTAACAGTATTTTATGTTTCACCACGCACATTTATGTCGCTTTTATCTGAACATCTCGATAAAATATTAACCCGCCGATTTTAATGGTCTAAGTCACATTATCGGGATTAAACTGTAGAATATAAAACAAATATTTTGGGAAGGGGACGAGAGGGCAAAGTTATTTCATCGAGAATAAAAAGAAAATAGCTCCGGCAAAGTACAATTTAATTTTTGAATAGAAAAGTGATGACGAGGATTTTATTGTTTGTCGTCCGCGAAGTTTATGTGAAAGAATAAGTTATTTCGAACTTTACGATGAAGAGATTAAAGTACACTTTCGCCTTACGACAAACACATGATTGTCAAGGATCACTGTACCTTAACTACAGTATATCAGCGTACCTGTGTTTTTGACGTGGAAAGTAATTAGTAAACAGGACTTTAAAAAACCTTTTCTGCTCATGTGCTTTGTACATAAAATTCAAACATACCAAATTATAGTTAATTTAATTCTCTACCCTTTTTGTTTGATCTTTTTTTCTATTAAAATCGCAGTATTTAGTTTATTTCCCCTTGAATATAATTTCTAGTTATAATATCGATAATTTAAAAATATCTGGAAAATCAATATCTCCACTTATATAATTGCTCCTGGACACACCTCCCTAATCTTGCGCCAATGTTAATTTTTCTGAGCATGCATGAAACTTTTTTGTTTTATTTATTTCATGGGTGTGAATAGGTATTTCTGATTTTAAAACACTACATAGCTGCCGAGGATAAATGTTTACATTTTTATCGTGTATTAAAACGTGCTGATACGGAAATATTTAGTGTTTGAGCCTGATTTGGTATCTTAATTAAAAACACAGGATGGCATTACTGAATAATCATTAACTTAGCGATGTCTTCCCATTGTTCGAGAGGGACATACTTACAGTACTTCTACCGAAGTATCCGTGACTGGCCTACAAGCACAGGGTTCACTGCGCCGTTTACCTTTGACCCCTCGGCATCGTGCCAGAACCATCATCATTGGGCAGAGAAATGGATACGCATTGTGTTCTCCGATGAGACCCGCTTCAATCTTAACGCAGTTGGTAGTCACAGCGGTGTTCGGAACCCTACTTGGCAACGCAACGATCCTGCACTAATTCGTGAACGCCATATGTCCCGGGTACCAGGTGTTACGGTATGGGGTTACCAACTTTTATGACTCCTGGTCACGTCTCGTGGTTGTTGAAGGCTTGGAGACAGCACAGCGATGTTTCCATGAGGTTCTGCGGCCTCGTTTTCTGCCATTTCTGTGCAGCATTCCCATCTCTATCATACAGGAAGATAATGCTCGTTCCCATACAGTTCGTACCGCCCAACAGGCTCTACAAGATGTGGACACACTTCTTTGACCTGTCAGGTCTCCATATTTGTTCCATACTGAACTCATATGTGATATGATGGGGTGATCGCACATCGTCAACAATAAGCCCAAACACTGGATGATCTACGTGTGCAGTTGCAGGACGCATGGTGGGTTGTGCCTCAGTACAATAACCTCCCCCTGTACGATGGAATGTCTAAACTCATAGCTGCCTACAGAGCCGCGACAGGAGACTTTACTCCATATTGAACGCGTACATTGCAGATGCTAAACAACTTGTCCTATATGCGTGAAAGATTGATCACTACTCATTTATAATATCATCTATGAACCTGTAATGGTTTATTAAAGTTTCACGTAAGGCAAGAGGTGTAGCGAATTCCAAGTCCTACAGTGTAATTCGTTTCTTATCAGCTACACTAATATTTGAAAAAAAATTAAAAGTATTTTGAATTCATTTGAAACATCTCTCTAATACCTAGTATTAACAAGTACAGCTATTTATAAACTATTTCTACTTAATTCAGTTTTGTGCAGTGTTTTAAAACCATCATCACTTCCATCATCCCACATACCCAAGAAGCACTAGCACTGTTACATGGACGCCTGAAGGGTGTATCTGAGTTCGTGAGGGGCGAAGGTCTTAATAAAAATTAAATAATTCAAATTTTATTTCTAATTTATTCACACAGCTATTATTTACAGCCTTAAATTACCTGTATACGCTGTTACTCTTTTTATTTAACAGGGAGCGCATTATTTAATGTCTGTATTAACTCTAATTAACGTCCTTCGTAATTCTATCTGTTTTGTTACAGTCAATTTACTCAAAATCATCATTAACACATGTATAGTGTATCTGTTGCCACAATTTGTAATGTCTTTCACTCACGCATCTAGTCCGATAGTCTAGCCTGCCAGCCGCACCCTTCACTTCTTGATACTCGTAGTCGCAGATTTCCCTTCTGCTGGTCACTTCACTCTTTTCTATCGTTCGGAACTCAACCACTCATTCACTCATCTACTACTCTGTCCTCTTCCGCCCACTCGCGCGGGGCGGGCCAAGGTCAGCAGCGCAGACCAGCGACGCGTAACAATACACTGTTGGTGTTTATTAAAGTACTCAACGTAGTTTTCTGTTCTAATTTACTCTTCTTTATCGTCTTTTTTAGTTAAATGACCTCCACTTTCTTCTCGCATACAATGCAGCTGTTAGGGTTCTACTTCTTCTTGGGACAACATCGAACTGTTATAGTTTTGTTATACGTCTTAAGTTTTGTTTATTGCCGCCCTTTTTCCTACTGATAGTTTGGACACTCAGATCTCCTAAGGTCTACTAGAATACAATTTTTGTTTTTACGCAGATAGCAAAGATTAAAAAAAATATATATAAAAAAATGCTAATATGTGTCTGTAATAAGAAATGTGCCTGTGCCCCATTATTTTCCACAAAAATTCACTGGTCATTCAACTCTGTCGGTTTTAATTGTCATATTCTTATCAGAATAAACAAATTCAACACATTCTCCCCCTCAAGTTTAACCGAAAGGCGTAATAAAATATGATTATTAAATTAGTTCCAATATCACTAAACAACAATAATAATACTATAACCAGTTTGGTGACGACATGCAAACTCTGAGTCTTTTTATTTGTATTTTACTTACTGACTTTTGCTCATTTACTTGTTTGTTTGTTTACTCCTTTTCAAATGACTTTGACCATATTTGGTACACTTATGTCCACTAAATTGTTTTTACTCCACGAAAGAAATTTGTACAAACTTATGTTGGTCTTGAGGAATTGACAGTGGCAAGGAATAGCTGGAAATTATTATTAAAGTTATATGGAGGACCTTAGAAACAAATAAATAGTTTTCGTTACATTAAAATAAAGTGCCCATGTTTGGGGAAGGATGGGGTGGGTGGAGGGGGAATTTGGTGGTGTGAAGGGGAGGAAAGGGGTCTCGAACATCCTTGTTAAAAGTTGCTTCCAGGATTTCGTTATATAGTCTGTAGGCAGTGAAGTGAAATTAGCTACAAGTTTATCTTAATTGTTGTTACTTACATTGTACGTACTTCTGTAGGTGATTTAGAGTGGAAGCGGTATTAGAGCTTCTCTTTGATAAACATATATTTATTCAATTTGGAAATAAATAATTTTTAGCTCCTTGTGAGTTTAAAATGTTCACATAACAATTTCGAGATACTAATTTTGAAATGCAGATGGTTTTTATGCCGATCATTTGGTATAGTAATCACTACTTCTGTGGTAAATATAGAATGAGTTGTGTTAAGTTAAGTTGAGAGATTTGGGAGGCTCTTAACAACGAGATTTTGCGAGCCGATGAGGGTGAAATTCGGTGTGAATGGACCAGCGTTGAAATGCAAGGGCGGGGGAAACAGGAGACATTCGAGAAAAACCACATACTAGCGGCTTCGTCCGGCACGATTCCCACTTGCGAAAATCCGAGAGCGATCCGGCCGGGGATTGAGCCCGTTTCTCCTAGTTGGGAAGCGAGCAGTCTAACCGCTCAACCACCGTGGCCCCCCGTAATGGATGGAAGGGGGCGATAGGTTAGATGGAGTTATTAATAAAGAAAATTGCACGAATTCAACTGAGGACATGTTTAACTTCAACCACATGTCATGAGATATAGACTATACGCAACATATGAATTAAGTATCAAGGATATGTAACAATCAGTACTCGGGTACTGGCATCCTGATTCAATTTTAAAATAGGTATTGATGGTACTGCCAACACGTTTATATTCGTCCGAGAGAAATCTATATAGTTTTTATTGCTTGGCTGAAAATCAAAATGTTTACTATTACTACTATACCCATATTTTCATGAACATCCTCACTATTACAATTTGAAGTATCGGCCAATCCTCACAGGAAAGCCACCACTATAAACAAATTAGTTTTATATTTGTATGTTAAAAACTACCAAAAAAGGGCTCCGGAAAGTTAAAAAAAAAATTTTATGGTTGTATTTCGTGAATGTAAGTTAGTTCTAAATTTAAGCCGTGCAAAAAGAAAAAATTCTTCCATATACCATATTTGGACCTAAGTTAAGAGTTGTAGAGAAGTCTTGATAAGTTCGATTTCCTGAAACCCAAAATCAAGAACAGAATTTGAACTACGTAATATATTTTGATAGGGTCAGATTTATTGACAAGATATTAAAACCCTGGTACCTATAATATACCGCAATAGTTAACACAGCGTAGTGTTTTAGATATAAAAACTACTAACTTCTTTTGTTAAAAAATATGGGCATAAACAATAAAATCAGTAAATTTGCCAAAGGAATTGTCTAGAAATCAACAATATATTACTATCGATATGTCTATAACTAGTGCTAGTGATTTTTCGCGAAAAATTGTGAGTACACACTAGACGTCAATACTATAAACACTCAATAGCAGTTTGTCTATTGCCATTGGGTGCTGCCTGCTTGAGAGGGCGTTTTCATATTTGACCGAGCCACTCAGAGTTCGGCAACATCGGCACGGCTCCTACGTTGTTCGTGTGCAGACAGTTAACACGTATCAAAAAGTTATTCAGCCAATCAAAATAGGTAACGACTGTACAGTATTTTTAAATATAACATGTCTTGAAATCTTACCGCGAAATTTCACTACCCCTATCTATAACATTCATATCTATAAAATTCTAAAGAGAAATATAGTCTTTTATACAAAATATTTTACCTTTTTTTAAATAAATATTTAAAATTACAATAAAGGTTTATTTAAACTTTTTACTATAAATTTCTATATAAATTTTTTTATAAACTTTAAAACAATAATGTTTGCATATGTAGGCTACTGATATTGTATTTCTATAGGTTATTATAAGAATAGTTTACAATTTTATGTTTGGCAATTCTATATTTTATTAGCTATTGCTGTATGTGATGGTTTTTTTTTAAATCCAAATATACCTATAGTCAATAATAAAAAATCAATTTGAAATGTATTAAGTATAGGCTATTCACGGAAAGTGAGCACTTTTGCCCCAATCGTTTGGAATGATAATCAATAAATATGTTTTATTTTAGCCGTAGATGTTAACTCCCGAGTGTGGTCGAATGTAGACATTGTGTTTATTACTTACATGACAATATTTATTTCAAAAATTTGATTGAAGAATAAAATATGACAGAAAGAAATAATTAACTGCGACCTCAAAAGTGCTCGCTTTACTGTGAACAGTCTATAGATAAAAATTATTTTGTTGATTATATGTTTCGGGAGCTCGCGCATTGCGAGACGTTTCGATAGTCCTTAATGAATACATTTTAAAGCGCGGCTTTGTCTCTTCTTGGTGCGTATTATTTGTCTTTCCGATATGTGTATAAATTAAAATTGTGTTACGCATAAGCTTTTAATTCAATTCATATCTGAATAGGGCTATGGGCGTAGCTAAATAATGAGTCGTGGTTAGGTAGATAGACCACAACAGTATAAGATGGGGTTTAGGGAACATAATGACTATACAATAACTATTTACGTGAATATTGATCGGGGGAGCTTAAATGGAATACCAAAATGCTAACTAATTACTATATTAAGTTTTATTACCTCACTCCACTACTATTACAATCTAAATGGGAAGTCCCCACCTTGCTCGTGTTGCCGGAGGCTGATTCTAGGAGGCGGTTAACGACGGCCGGACATACCCATCTTCAGTAGTCTTCTCGGTCCGCTGCCCCGATGACAAAAGACGCCACTTCCAGTGTAACGCTGGCTTATATCGGGCGCGTTGTTTAATATCTTCGGCCCCGTTTACTATCCGGCGGAGGGGGTTTCTGCGATTGTCTTTCGCGAGGTTTTACTGCAATCGCGCTCGTGCACGGTTCCAATGTTTGAAGGTTTGATCAGACAGGCAGTTCAGTTCAGGCCTGGTCACTACATAACAATTGGCATATGCTCAAAGACTAGTGTACTTTGTCCATTATTAGACGTCATTGTGAAATTATAAGAAATAAGTTCATTATTCGGTGGCTACTTTATAAGACAGTACAATGTTGCTCTATGTACACAAATACGTTGCCAGAATAACTGACCGCGCCGTAAAAAGTGCTATTTTGTCAAGGAATAATGAACTACAAGCTAGTTTTTAAAACTTTAAATTTAATCTACTTAAGTAAAACTTGCTATTCATTTACAAAAACACATAAAGAAATAAATGTTTTTCAGTTGTTCAGAGTAAATTATGCATGTGCAAAGTATCTCTGGTAATCTGTAAATTATTTCATATTTACGTTACAAAAATTATTTTACCACCAGGTCTGATTTTATATTGCGATAGATTTTGAAAGTGTTGAAATTTTCGCGAAGCAGGTATTGTATAGAAAACTCTTCTGTTAAAAAGTAACTTATCGCCGCAATGAAACCGCTGGGCTTTTGAGATGTAAGAGATAGCATATTTATAGGCTGTTCGCGGTAAAGTGAGCACTGTTTAAGACCCTTCTCAATTTTACTTCTCAGCCAATTTTTGTCTTTCCACCACTTGTTAGTATAAACATTGTCATGTAACTAATAAATACAGTCCATACATTTCACCACATTCAAAATTTTACATCTGAGGCTACAATAAAATACATTTATTTGCTATTAATACCTGTTGCGGGGGCCTTAAAAAGTGCCCACTTTATTGTAAACGGCCTATACCAATCGTCCAGGTTGGCCAATCTTTGGGCGCGCTGTGTATGTATATCCTGCTGCAGGAGCGGCTCCCCAAAGTGGGAAACGGCTTCTCGACATAACTTTAGAATCCGAGGAAGACGCGGGGAAAAGGATGGTGTTTCCAGACGGTAAAAGCAGAGAGAAGTTTGGGTGGGAAAAAAGGGGGGGGGGCGAGATAAGTTAGCAAGGGCGCTATTTTAGGGGCGGTTTGTAGCACAGCAAGCAAGTAGTGGAGGAGGTCTGAGGACGGAGGGATAGAGCGTAGGCTAATTTCCCTTGTAGATGGAAGCCGGCAGTTAATCCACCCCATGCAACACCAAACGGGAGGGTTCGTTCCTTTTCCGTCCTGCACACCTCCCGCCGAGCGCCGCGAAGGGCAAAATGAGTGGGGAGGGGGAGTGGTATGGCGGTATGGGGAGGTTCAGCAAAGGGTAGCGAGTTTCGCATTCCACGCGGGATTTCTAAATAATTGTTCGGAGTGGGAGATGCAGCGCAGTATTAATGCCTTCTCTCTAAACCTTTTCTTTTGTACACTATACTTTTTTATCCCCCTCCCCCTTCTCTTTATTACTTAATCTGAGACATGGCAGTCCTGCAGCTTGGCAACAAATTTAATATGCGGCGAGACGAAAAGTGACAAATAGTACAGAAAGTATTTCATCGGCTTTTGAAACACCCAGGTATTATGTAGATCAGTTGCTACTGAAACTTCCATATAACCTATCAAATACTGCCACCAGACTAAAATTTTAGTGGAACGGCAATTATTAATAGATAGAGACCTGAAAAATTCGCGAGTTCAATGACCTCCAGGTCATACGCCATTTTCGTATGGAAAATCATATAAATATCACTGTCTATTGGCTGCTTGGTGTATTAGCGGAAAACGGTTATTGGGTCTGCGTTTTACTGTCTGTTTATTATTGGCTCAGAGTTTTCCAGGAGGTGTAAACTAACGGGTGGACCAATAGCATAAGCAATACAAACGTACGATGTTTTGAATTCTAGCTTGTCCCGGAATGAAACCGCGAATTTTTCAGGTCTCTATTAATAGGGATAGTGAAATTTCGCGAAAAGATTTAAAGACAAGTTATATTTCAAAACAATGTAGGGTTGTTTACCAATCTTGATTGACTAAATTACTTTTAACACATGTTAACTTTCTGCACAAGAATTATATAGGAGCCGTGCCGATGTTGCCAAATTATGAGTGGCCCGGTCAAATATGAAAACGCCTTCTCAAGCAGATGGCTACCAACGGCAATAGACAAACTCCTGTCGAGTGCTTATAGTACTGAAGTCTATCCTGTACTCAAATTTTTTGGCGAAAAATTGCTAGCTCTAATTATTAATTGATTTTCCGCAAGAAGACTTAAAAGTGCAGCTTTGTCGATTCACTCAAAAAATTTTCTACGTTGAGCGTTTAAAAACAATTCGTGTTTAATTTTTAAACGAGATACAGTTCATTTTCTCCGCTGTTATACAACCGTGAGGGTACTTGGCTCCTCAGTAATTCCGAGTTACGTATTCTTCACCTGATGCCTCAGTAGGAGTGACTGAGTGAGTTAAGAGATTTGGGCGGCTCTTAACACCGAGGTATTGGGAGCCGATGAGGGTGAAGCGAGGTGAGTACTAAGCAGCGCCGAAATACAAGGGCGGGGGAAACGGGAGATCCCCGAGAAAACCCGCCCACAAGCGGCATCGTCCGGCACGATTCCCACATGCGACAGTGCGGCCGGGAATCGAACCCGGTTCACCTTGGTACGAGGCGAGTAGTCTAACCACTAAGGATGAAGGAAGAACGGAAGGAACTGGGGAGAAGAAAATCTAAATGAGGGAAAGGTGTGATTTGTGATAATATATTGGCTGATGTCTGTGTATGTGTCTGTGTAAAAAAAAATGGGGGCGACCATAGGAGCGGAGCTCCATTCCCTCGTCCGCCGGGAAACGAAGGCCTGGGTGTCCAGAAGGAGTACTTCGATGTCCTGGAAAGTCTAGTTAGCTGCGTGCGGGCCCGACGGCGTCTAGTCGCGCGGGCGGATTCGTGGCAATCCCGGTCCCTGGTCTTTCCGTCGGTGGCGGCGAAACGGGGGAGGGGGGAGGGCTATGGGAGGTGCGGCCGAAAGGATACCCGTAGGGGAGCTGTCTCAGTCGGGGCAGAATAGCTCACCATCTTCCTAGGAAGCGTGAATGATGCTTTTAAATAGAAATAGAATTTGTAGCTTAAATTACGGGTGCCGAGACAAACAGCCACCCTCCCAAAAAAAAAAAAAAAGTGAATCTATATAACTAATATACTGTTTATTAAATTGTAGTAGTCATGATAGAATTGAACAACCTGGATGGCTGTACTGCTAAGTAGAGTCAATGAAAAAAAAAAGTCTAACCACTACACCACCGCGGCCCTCCGCCTCAGTAGGAAACGTGCTCAGACTTGCTAACATAATTTTTCCAAAACCCCAAACGATTGTTCTTAGATGCTTTATTTATATGCACTCGCATTTTTCCTACTGTTGGAAAATACAAAACTAAAATAAAATTAAAGTATTTTTCGTGCATACAATACAATTACAGGATATTTAAGAATACGGAGTAGAAATAGCTGATTATTCCGCTAACTACAGCAGCACACGCCAGCAAAATGTCGGAATGCCGTTCACCAATCAGCGCAAGGTAGCTTACTCGCCAAACCGCACCCACCCCAGACAATAATAGGCTCGCTCAGCAATCAGAGAATGGGCACACCCACATCAAAGAAACCGCCTTATCGTTTCTTCTGTGCGAGTACTTATCGACTCTGTGAAACAACTTTATCTTATAGGCTGTTCACGGTAAACTCAGGACTTCTGAAAGCCTTGCTTAAGATCTACTTGTATGCACGTTGTGTAATCTTCCGCCTCATGTAAGATTAACACTACCATGACCCTCATCACTTTATTCATGCGTCGGTCAAATGAAAATATAAGAAAAGGAACTAATATACAAATCTGCTATTTTTTACTATTATATGGATTACAAAAACCTGAAAGGGAGAAAAATAATTGAAGTTATCACAAATGGTTACCTGGCACTTTTTATTCGACGTTAAGTCATGGAACTATTTTCCCTCCATCGTTGCCAACTTTACTGGGCGCATGTCACTCAGCGCGTCCATTAAAATGTATGCAGGTAGGGGCAGTGACGTTTTTCTAATGATTTAGTAATCTTTAGTTGTGAAATTCCAGTTTTCACTACCGAGAATATATAATACGCCGATGAAATGGCGCGCAAGACAACTGGCTAACACGCTCGCTGCACGAAGTCACTCGGGGGTTTGAGTACTAATTCACGACCACTCTCAAATTACGCGCAATGATAGCATGAGTGCAAGTGGACGTAAGAGCCGACAAAACACGCACAGCGGCGCACACGCGACGCCTAGTGACGTGGCATCTCGGCGAGCAAAGTTAGCGAAACTCTTACTTTGAGGTAATACTTTATGGAGAAAATACTGTAGTTTTTAATACATGAAGCAGGACACTTATCATAATAAATGTGGTTTAAATTAAAATTAACGTAGGTAACTTCCAGGCATGACAGTGCTATAAATAATAGAAGCTAATGTAATCGCAAATTTAAAAAGTACATCAAAATAATATATGGATTTAAATCAAACGCATCATTACAGATGTTAACAAACACTGTAGAAAACTTTAAAAATATATTTCTTTGAAATGTATTATTTTTTGTTAGAATAGATGGCACCCAGTGAAGTGTTATTTTGTTAAAATGTTTTGAAAAAGAAACAGGACTGTCTTGCGAAAAGCAGGACTTGTCACTCTACTCGACTATCGTGTTACTCACAATAACAAGGGAGTATTTTTCTGCAATTAAAAAAGTCTCGGAAATGGTTTGTGTTCGTTTTTTTTTATCGCCTTCCGGTATTTTTTTTACGTACAGACAAATCCCTATTATTGTTTCCGCCGAGATAGTCCATGCTACGAGACATGCATCTCACAGTATCATTTTAATCTATTGGGAATTCAGTATGAGCGTTGTCCAGTACATCTCTAGGATTTATAGCAAAAATACAACAGAAATTTTCTTCAGAACATTGTACTGAACTAATCTGTGTGTTAAGGTTAACCTTAGTTTATGAGGGGTTGCGAATTTTGTGCCGTTATAAGTCTAAATAAAGTTTAAAGAAATAGAATGGACCTGATTTAACACATCGCAACAGCTTTAAATTAACTGAAAAGTAAACATGTGTACTATTTTTACAACCTATGGTTTCAATTTCTGTAAATCTTTCGTAGATGACGCTTGCGTTCTTGGCGTGGGTACACCGATTACGCCAGTATATGCTGTGTTGGTAAAACTTTGGCATTTAAAATAAGGACAGTGAGAACACGACTCCAGTGTAATTCTTCAAGTCAAACACAAAGCCATGCAATAAATCACGCAGATCTGTCTAACGAATATTTCGTAGGGTATGCAAGTTACTTTGGGTAGTGACAATGTTACACGGTATGTACCATAACGACGTAGCGAACAGAATGCTCTGCTTGACTTAAACGCGTTAATATTATCGCTATGTACCACAACAAAGCGACAGTTAAACCAAAAAATGCTATAGAAGCATTGAATCCATGAGCTATTCTCTTCGATTTTCTGGAAATAGTTTCGTATTCCGGTACAAGATAATTCTAAAATTGCTGTCGTCCCTCCGCGGCAATGCTACTTTTAAATGTAGCGGAATGATACGTACAGTTTGAAGATCGTAGTACCTAAGCAGAGTTTTCAGAAGCAGTACCTAAGCAGAGCTTTCAGAAGCGCTTCAGTCAACCATGAATCAACCGCAGCTTCCATTATTATGGCCATTTGTTTCGTAAGTGCAAAGTAAGCGTCGACTATAAACAACGATAGTGAACTTGACACGGAAGTCAGGCAGCGCTAAAACTATTTTTCTTCGTAACTAGTTAACCTTAATTTGGTGATGCTTTCCTAGATTCACTAGTCTGATGTACTCAGAACGTCGTAATTGAATCATGAAGCTTAGAAGCATTGCCAGCTCCATATTAGATCTCTGTTTAAACTTTGCAAGTTAATTTGATTTCACGGAGTGTGTACGCGTGTTATAGTCAAGCGAAGGAGAAGTTACATTTCTGCGTTAGCACGTGATGCGTCTCATCTCGCGCCGGGGAAGAGGGGGGGGGGGGAGAATACTTTCCTACGAAAGAAAAAGAAAGAAGCAAAACCACACAATGTATAATCCATTCACGTTTACTCCACACTTTTCTGAAGCCCTGTTGAAGTTCTACTCCTCTACTTCCAAGGATATTCCTTCGCCTCGTGCGAACTAAGCTTAACCACGTCTATAAAATCGCACTACAGGACAACGAACCGAATTCGTGTGTAAACGCTGTTCACGATAAAGTGATCAGTTTTGAAGTCAACCTTAGAAGAAAGTCATTGCTCCTACCTGCATATATTTGAACGGGCGTACCGAGTAACATGCGCCCAGCGAAGTTGGTAACGATGGAGGAAAATTAGTTCAACGTCTTAACGTCGAATAAAAAGTGTTGTGTAACCATTTGCGTTAACTTAAAATATTTCTTTCGCTTTCTTTTTTATTTAATGCATCTAGGCGTAAAAATTACCATATATGTAACATATTTACTTTTCTGATAATTCCACGTATTCACCTGACCGCCGCATGAACAAAGTGATGAGGCCAATGACAATGTTAATTTTACATAATGCGAAAGAATACAAGACGTGCATACAAGTATATCTTAAGCAGAGAGCTTTCAAATGTGCTAATTTTACCGTCAACTGTCTAATTCAGTTGTAATGGTATTTTGTATGAGACCAATTTCTTACTAGGCACTACCAACACACATGTTTTCTCACTGTTTTTATTAATATTTATTATAAGTGAAATATCACTATTTATAAATAAAATACGGGTAAAACTTCAATTTAACGAAAAATAGGATACTTTCATGTTAACAGAGGTATAAAACACTCGTGATACATGGTATATTTAGAAAACAACTAAATAAGTCACACATAGGGTGGTTTTTCAAAGGTTTAATTCAAAAAGCGTGAAGAAACCGCGTATAGACTGTAAGCACGAATTTAAGAGGAGGGCGTAGAGAATTATTCTCTCTTCTAAATCCCTAAAAAATACAGAAAATATTGATGAAATAGTTTAAGACTTAACCCAGGCAAAATCACGTAAATTTTGACTTCATGAACGTATTATAGCGTGTTATTTAATTTTCGCGGAAATATGATTACTGGTCTACCGAGAGTCGGTCATAATGTACTGAGAGTTCAATTTCTTTGTCACGCCTCCACACGCAGCGTTATTAAGCAGCGCGAAACATTACAGGCTCGTCTCTGCCGAGATAAGTGCATGGGGCAGACCTAAATTCACCCCTCCCCCCTTTTTTTTCGCAAGTCATAATCAAACTGCCCCAATCCAGGTTATCAATGAATATAAAATACAAGTGTCCTGATATCACTCTTCTATACTGTTGCAATAGATCATCGTCAACAATATAAATTTTGGTCTTTAGTGCAATGCAGCTGATTTTCTCCAAAAGCAAGCGAAAAAAAAATGTTTTCTAGTGTATTTCTTAATTATTGCGTATTTAAGAAATGTTGTATCTGAACTTGACTTATATTATGAAGAATAAACACAAATTAATCATAATAGATTACATAATATTACAGATTACATGAAAAAAATAGTTGTAAGATCCTGCGGGTTTTAAAAATAGGCTATCAAAGACTTATTTTTGAAATAAAAAATAGAACATTAAAGAAAAATATACTCAGTATTTAACACTGCAGAAAACCTTAAGCTCGACATACATTCACTAATATTGGAGTTCAGCGTGCCTAGATATTGGCAAATCTTGCGATTACGCCCTTGAAATCCAATTTCCGAGCCTCTGCATTTTCAAGTGCAGTGCGATGAGCCGTTCTTCCGTCATGCATAACTGTAGATAAGTTTCCATCAATTTTAACTTGATAAACTTTTTTTCTCAGCTAGCAAAGGTCACAGGTTTAGTTAGTAAATTGCGAAGTACAACACACATTATGTGTGTATTAAATGTATTTGTGAAAATCTATTTTAGGTCGGTATCCTTGATGAGTTTCAGCACTTCAATTGGAGACGCGTTTTTTTTTTGTATCATCGAGAATCAACCCCCCACATACAGCAGCCCATAATGCAGCTCATCCCTATAAATGCCTGATACATATTTATTTTTCACATGTTTTTGTAGTTCATTGCAACAAACTTTCAGTTGATCTCCACCAGGAATGTGATTTAAACCATATAAAATTCCTCATTTCATGTTGTGACTGCTGAACTGTGAGTATCATTCATTCAGTGACATATTTAACTTATCAGTGTGACTGTGCGAGCGATGAATACGTTTCTTTTGAAGTTATGTTCAGGAGTCGCTGCCCTAATATATCAACAGTTTTTTTGTTTGGCGGTGTTTACTTGGAAAAAACAATCTGTTTCTTCTATCTCATTCATAACCTCTTCAGCTGTTGTAGTTGAGTCATTAAAGCATTTGTATCGGAATTTTTCAACAAACTCAGTGCAGTTTTGTAGCTGGATTTGCTGCCGACGGAATGTGTAACCTTTCTCTTGGAGAGTTTTGCTCCCGTGGTTCACCTCAAATAGTTCGTCATGCCAAACTATCAGACATACTACGAATGACTGCGCTTAAGACGAATTTCTTGTCATCCACACTTTCAGCATGTGTAAGTGCGTGCAGAACTTCGGGACACTGATAACGAACTGTTCGCACAGCATCTACGCGTACTTACCTATTTTACTACAAGATTCTTCGTACGATCGCTAATAACACACCAAGCTTTGTAGATTCTGCGAAAAATAGCGTACATACACTCTCAGAAATTATTTGTAAATTTACAACTTCATACGTACAGTGACAAAGCGCGAATGGTAAACTATTTTCCCATACGTCCATGGTCACGTCCCTACAGTTGCTCAGGAAATAGTCAAATGCGTAGGGAAGTTCCCAACTTTGTATAGTCGCGATGCTAAACATTTCCCATACTTTCAGCCTGATACATAGTACTATTACCATACACTGTATAGGTTAAAAACTTCCATAACAATTTAGTAAGTTTGCCAGAAAATTTTTTTTACATGTTCGCTGAAGAACACCAAAAAACGATGTAGATTTGACTGATTAATTAGCTCCATCAGCAGCAACAAGTTTTAGGATATGGCATCCACAAGGAATAAAATAAGGATCGAGGACACTCTTCTAAAACACGATCCTGAGTACCTTTATAAATACCACCATATTAACACCATTGTCCTATCCATTCCTTCTACAGTCATTCATGTCTAAATCATAAAGGGAATTCAATTTCTCTAAGCAATAAACTTGTAAGTGCTTCTCCAGCAGAATCCTCACAATTGTCTAACCAATGAAATTTTCTTCAAATGTTATAATACCAGCAATATGTGTATATTTATGTACGTAGCGAATGGTCAGCGTCTTTGTGACCGATTTATGGAGTGCAGTCTGTGATGACAGAAAATTATTTCGAGCATTTTATTTTCTCAATGATAGATTGTTTTACTTTTTTTTTTTTCGCGAGAAGACATAAGAACTAATACTGAATAGACACACTCAGCATTTGAACACGATGTTCGTGAGTATCTAACGCAGAGGATCCATCACATAATTGTCAAATCGTCCTAAGGGTTGAGCTAAGGCAAGGAAATTCCCATTTGCTATTAGAAAAAACATTTAGATAATGTTCCACGAAATACATTATTATGTTCAGCCAAATATAAGATTACTGCAAAGATACACTTTAGTATTTGTACCCATCTTTCTGCTTCTGATTGAATTTATGCCATCAGCTCTCGATTAATAGAACTATCTTCTGTAAGTCTAATCTAGGCCCTAATCCATTGCTGCGTGTATCTAAAACTATATCGGGATATTTTATGAAAATAAACTCGGTCGCCGACATGTTTTCAGTTTCTATTGCCCTGTTTTTGTACTAATTGAAATGTTTAATTTGGATGGAACAAACGGCAGGGAAAACAATACACAGCATCCACAATTGGCGAATAAACTGACCATTGCTTCCTAATTTTTTCGCTATTTCCTGCAATAAGATACTGATAACCATTCGCAGTGTCCTTTTTTTCAGAGTTACGAGGATACTGTTTATCAGATTTGAAGAATGGAACTAGTTCACCCCTTTGTCATTTTATTACAGGATCGGAACAAGTAGATGGATCATTAGAAAGTAACATCATTGAATTAACATTTTCTATAATGTCAAATTTTTTACTTAACGTTTGCGAATTTAAAACAGATATTTATGCAGAACCGCGAATTTCTTTTCGTTATGTCTAGGGACACCCAAATTTCGCGAAAATATTTCCGCACGTGCTAGATTTCAATACCCTACGAGCATACCAACTGTTTTCTTTTGCTTATTGGCGAAGCATCTTTGTGAGAAGTTCTTCTCCTTCTTAACTGGCCAATCAGAATCAGGCAACTTCAAGACGAAATTAATGGGTTATCTTTATCAAATCATCATATTAAAAAAGTGGTATATGTTCACAATCCAAGCCACATTCAAAAACAACATTTTTACTAAAATAATTAAGAGACGACACGAATTGTTGAAGATTAGATTAGAAATAATAATTTACCTAACACAGTGAGAGAAAAGAAAAGGTGTTCATTTTCAGAAAATTATAAAATTAAATTTTCGATTGGCCTTTAATTAGATATACGGCCATATAGAACCTTGTATGGAATACCACCTAGAGATGACGACGATCCTCCTTCGGTGTTCGTTGGTCACTCTAGCTCTCTGCTCAAACACCGGCCACTGGACTTCCGCGGCGGCTAGAAGTGTTGGTAGGCTGTTACACTCCTACAGTGAACCTGGTGCGTCGAGCAACGAATGGACCCGCCGGACTGCACGCGACCCATCAGAGAGCTGACCGCCAAGTGCACAACTCCTGGTTGGCCGCCCGTTGAGCAGCATTCCCCCCACCACTGCTCCTCCACCCACGCCTTCGAAGACAATTCGTGCTGCCCGTGACGTCACGTGGAACCGCCTGCGACGTCCAAGTTTGTTTGAAAATGTTCTCGACTTTTTCGTGTGAGCGACGAGCGGAATATAAAGATTTGGCTTCCTGCTTTCGGGCAAAGCAAAGATGGACTCATTCAAGATCCTCGGAACCTTGTCCACCAGGAGAGAGGTTTAGTTAACTAGTAATGAAAATATAAATAATTTTATAATGTATCTTTAACGTGCTTTCCGTGTAAAAGAATTTTTAAAGTACTCAGAAGTTTTATAGTTTTTGTAATAGTCAGTAGTTTTATATTCTTTTGTGAAATTATTATGTTTTATATATGACCACGTTGTCCCATATTTTAATAAATGTTGTAAATCATATAAAGGCTGTTCACGGTAAGTGGGCACTTTTGAAACCAGCCTTTGAGAAATGTCACTGTCCCTACCTGCATACATATTTTTACAGGCACAATATCTAGCTTGCGCGTAGTAAAGTTCGCAACGGCCTAAGTAATGTGCTTTCATACCTTAAGGGGGCTACCTACTAGCGCCTTGAAATTTGTTGCAGTGTTTTGGAAAATCTGTTTTTTTTTTTTGACGAAACTATTCCACGTGCGTCCAGTGTGCTAATTTACGAAACGGAAACAAACTTCAGAATATGTCGCTTTCATGACACTACGCATGTTAGAACCACTATTTCTAAGCCCTCCAACATAGCTAAAAACAGCCGTTTCAAACTGTCGTGTGTCAAAAGGTGCTGACCGGATCTACGTGAAACTCAGATACAATCCTTCATTGAACTTTGCAACAGAATTTCTATCAGTAAAATTATTTGGTCCCCGCTTTAAAAATGCACAGAAAAAAGTTCAGCGCAAAGCTTGCGCGCTAAGTTAGTGTTTCGTGCATAGTGGCGATGCGGCACTTGATGCGCATGCCATTGTCGCCCTTAGCGCTCGCTCGCTCTTGTTCCATGTCGCGTCAGGTAGGCGGCCCCCTTAATAGTGCGATGGAGCTGTGCGTTCAAGGTCAAGAAGCGAGTGAGCGATACGGGCTACACTAACACGCACTTCTAGCGCCTCATCGCTCCTACGCTCAAGGCGTGCAGTGTTCTCGGCGTATCGTTGTGCTGTGCGAATTAGATCTGTAACAGTGGAGTTTTATTACACGCGATGAAAGCCCACAGATTAAACTACTCCCGTATATTTGTACTTTTCTCTTGCCGCTTAATAAAACGGCATACACAAGCTTTAAATATGCGGTATTTGACCATTTTCACGAATTTGTTTCTCCAAGAATACAATTAACATGACAAAAGAAAAGGAATAGGGGCATTATCTTTTCTGACAAAAAGTTGTATTTTCAGAATATTTATTTACCGAGAAGCGCGTATTAGCGTAAACAACTACTTCACAGAAAATGTTTCAGTCCATCCTACTTATAACATTAATTAAAAAGTGGTAGGCAAACATTCATTTCTACTCAAATGATTTTTTTTTTTTTTTAGTGTTAAAATTAGCAAATGTGTAATTAAACATTCACATTACAAATAATTTCACAGGTTTACGTGACCGATGCATGAATAAACTGAGTAGGCACATGGCAATGTTCAATTTACATTTGGTGGAATGATACATTCTAATCTGAGAAATAGATTGTAATCAGAACTTTCAAATGTGCTCAGTTTACCGTTAACAGCACATATCCATTGTTTATGGTTTTACGGAGCATTTTCAATACAACAGAATATTAAAAACCCCAAATGTACAGATCAAAGGTAACAAAATGTACAAAACTTTCACAAAAACTACCTATTATCTCTATTACCACCCAACGGTTTTTTTGCGTTTTGTGTAATTAAAATTCCACTGAAGGAAGAAGAGAAGAGGTTGCCGTCCCATGTGTTTGAAACCTTCCAGTATATGTATGAAAAAAAAACTGGCATTCCAAACCTAAGGAAAAAGAATAATAAACCATTTGAAATAATTAAGTTTTTCTTATTTGGCGGAACAGAAATTCGCTAACTTGGATTTGTTTAAAACTTCCATTTTCAAAATTCCCATGTTTGTGATAACAATGGGCTTGACTGAACACAATTTTTTTAGTCGTCAAAAGCATGACACTTATTGAATTTTTTGTAATAAATAAATAGAAATATTTGGGAGTAATGACTGCATTCAATGCAGTTATGGCCATTGCCAAAAATATGAGTTATAAAAAATGCGTCGATCGATGTCCCTTTACCCTAACAACATTTGACAGTTATTACTGGCGTTGAGTGGAGAGATTTGGGCGGCTCTTAACAGCGAGGTCTTGAGATCCGATGAGGGTGATTGAGGTGAGTATGGAGCAGCGCCTGAGTGACGGGATGGAGGAAACGGGAGATCCTCGATAAGGCCCGCCGACCAACGGCATCGTCCGGCACAATTCGCACATGCGAAGGTCCAGTGACCCGGCCGGGGATCGAACCCGGTTCGCCTTGGTGGGAGGCAGGCGGGCTAACCGCTCGGCCACAGCGGCCCCACAGGCGTTGAGATAGAAGTGATCAGAATGATACAGTGAATAGGTAGTATTTTACATTTAGGATGTATACGAATAAGATAACTCTAGCACACAAGTGAGGCGGTTCCTTTCATGTGTGCATACCCATATCTGGTTGGCTGCGCAAACCTCTGAGAACGGACCTTGCGTCACATTGGACACTGCATGCTGCTAAACATTACCTATTCTATGCGATGTTCTCCTACTTTTATATACTGTAGGCTGTTCCAGGGTTGTTAGGCCAATATCTCGTTGCTTCCCTCCTGGTTGGTGGAGCTGGTTGACCGATCAGGGACAAGTTTACCTCTGTCCTACTTTCCAGCCGATTTTTGTAGATTTTTTGTTAAATTGGTGCCCAGATATTGCTTAGCTTAAAACCGCCTTCCTTGTTTATGTTGGATGGATGTTTTGATATTTATATTACTTTTCGGATGTATTATCTTTTCTTGTAATTGGAGATATTTGCTATTTAACTATATATGTCAAACTCAATATTGTGCTTGGTTTCAATCGAGTGTTCTGCTGTGACAAACCGAATATTTTCCTGTTTGTTGTTTCTGAAGTTATCCTTGACGCTGGCGATGACTCTCCTTCCAGTCTGTCCTGTGTATACGTTTACACATGAGCAGGCGGTCCGGTATACACCTGCTGGTTGTTCTGCTGGGGTCTTGTCCTTTACTGAGGTAACAGAGTTTCCAACATTTTTAATAGGTTTCAGTATTGTATAGATATTATTTTTCCTGAAATGTCGAGCCAGCTGATCGGAGACTGAATGACAGCTTGGCTGGCCAGCGCGTTTCAGTGTTCCTGTTGCCTTTACGTGGCTTCCAGGCTTTATTTATTTCCGTCTTGGAGTAGGCATTAGCTTCAAGGACATTAGTAATGTGTTTCATCCGCCCTTTAGGGCGGTCTCTTCTCAGATGATCCCGTCTCTGTTGTCGTCCGTGATGGCGGATAGTGTGAATTTGCTTGTGTGTTGGCTTCCTATAGACCTCGTGGCTCAAGTGGTTGTCCTCCTCCCTTGACACTAGAACATCCAAAAAGGGCGGTTTTCCATTATTTTCTACTTCCATCGTGAACTGGATGTTCAGATGAATGTTGTTTAGGTGTTCTAGGAAGTCTAGCAGGTTCTCTCTTCCATGGCTCCAGATGGTGAATTTGTCATCAAAATATCTATAGCAGCACTTATGCTTGTATTGTCTGGTATATAGACTGTTCACGGTAAAATGAGCCTAAGATCTACTTGTAAACACGTTGCATATTCTCCCGCCTTATGTAAAATTAACGTTGCCAAGGGCCCCATCACTTTATTCATGAATCAGTGATATAAAACTGTCAAATTATTATAAAAGTATATGTTTTAAAATTCTGCTCATTTCTACTCTTCGATGCAGCGAAAAAAAATAGAGGATCAGAAAGAAATATTTTAAATTATCACAAATAGTTACCTAACACTTTTTATTCGTCGCTAAGACATGGAACTACTTTCCCTCCATTGTTACCAACTTTACTGGGCGCATGACACTCAGTGCGCCCGTTAAAAGGTATGCACGCAGGAGCAGTGACTTTTTTCTAAGGTTGATTTCAAAAGTGCTCACTTTATCGTGGATAACCTTTAGATATCCTTTTCCTCGAAGTTAGCCATGAAGATTTTGGCTAACAGGAGAAAAAGTAGAGAATCCATGGCAGCCCCATCTTTTCGTACAAATGTATGTAGTCTGAATGAAAAGGAAGTTGAGGATACAAAGCGTTCGGTCAGCCTTACAATGCCTCTGCTATGGTTATCTCCAAGATGTTGCAGGAGAATTTTGAGAACTTCTTGGACAGATACCTAAGTGAAAATCTAGGACTTTTTAAAATTTCATACTTCCAAGTATGCCACTTATCATTCATAACCAAATGTGCCACAAAATCATTAAAACAAATAAATAAAAATAAAAACAGAATCGACGTTAATATTTAATTTTCAACTCTTTTCCCTCGCAATATCATAAACAACATTAGGCGAAAGTGCGCTCTTTCACCAAGAGCACATTTTATTCAAGAATTTTGCTCAGGACAGCAATCGAAGAGCTTCGTTACAATTTAACGACATCAAATCAATTTTTAAGTTATATTTCTGGAAATATGTACGAAAATGGTGTACATCGTGAACAATATTTTGTGTTATTTACTTTTAGGCTTTCTTCTTTTACAAGAAATCTAAATTGTGAAATATCGGTTGATTATGTTTCATGCTACATTAATTTAAAGTCCGTGTTTGTGTTTTTGTGTATTGATGGCTGCGCAGTGACCAAGATTCCAACCCCCTATTCAACCTCAACCAGGACATAACCTGTTGCACTGTATAAGATTAGAGTAAAATTTCAGGTCGAACTTCCGACTGAACACGGAATTATTTCACTTTTTATGATACAATTTTTAATCGGGACTGAAACGTAAACAAATGTGGAAGCAGAGTGGAATTGTAGTGAAGAAAATAAAGACCTATATTTTAGCGGTAAGCGCTTGCGGGGCACAAACTCGGGGCGTAAACTAACGCCATAAAAGTTAACAGTATTCTACAGTTTATTTAATGAAAGCTCGCACAGAAAAACCAACAAATGGCAATTTTGCAAAAATTGCCTACTCGCCTCCCACCTAGGCGAACCGGGTTTGATTCCAGCGGGTTTTCTCGGGGAACTCCCATTTCCCACTCCCTGCCATTCCGGCGCTGCTCCATACTCATCTCGTTTCACCCTAATCGGCTGTCAAGGCCTCTATGTTAACCATCCACTCCATTAACTTTGTGAGATGATATTTTACCATAGTGATGGTTTTGCCAATAGAAATGTCTTACGTCATACATTTTTATGTAATTCGGCACAAGGTAACATGCAAAATAAATGTATCTCTGTGGGAAAGTATTTGTACACAAATTAGCAGAAACCGTTGTCAATGGCTGCCCTTTCTCAGTTTTTCTAAGTTGGCTTTTAAGTCGAACCAGAAAACAAACTAATCGCAAAATACAACTTTCCTTTGTTCTACCAGTGTTAATATTTCCGAATCATCACAGTTATCTTGAACGACAAAGGTTGATCTACAGTTGTTTTAAATTTCTCAAAACTTCCTAACCTCTTAATATGTACGTGCTGTGGACAATGGTTAAACGTGGCGGCAGTTTCATTTGGTATATTTTGAGTTCAATCAAGTCGGGTATTCAATAAATTTTCAACTCGTATTGCACTTTCAACCTGGGAAGTGTATAAGTGTGCGGTAAGCTTGTTATTTTATGTGATATTCATGCTATATTCAAGCCAAATTTGTTAAAATGACATAGTCCGTATATGCTAATGACAATCTTACAGATAGCTATAGACCTAGATTTGCAGCTTGTCAAAGCACGCTTACAGCAATTTTTACAAATCAAACTTGCTTCAAGGTTAATGCATGGTAGGGATGGAAGATTAATCGCAATGAATCGATAGTCGATCGTCAAAATACCGACATTTCTCACAATCCGATTAATTTTTAATGATCGAGTTTTCTTGCGATTAATTTTCTTTTTTCTTTTGTAACATTTCACGTTACTTTTCTTGGTAATTTTTTATGAACCGATTGTGTATATTTGATCCAAACGAAATTATACTGGGGAAAAAAGGGTAAATTTGCTTTTAACCCGTCACAATTACTGTATTGTAGCCAAGTTTTTTGTGTTTGGGAGCATTTTTATCCTCTCTCCTTTGTCGTAGTCATAAAAGTCTGTGTTTATAATGTTGCTTCTTACTTATTAGTTTTAAAAAAGCATAGCCATGGCACCGAAGAAACCAACAGATGTCGACCCAGGCTAACTAGGAAAAGACTCGATAAATCAGTGTTCTTCAGTTCATTTCATGACAAATATTGGCCAATGCGAACACGTTTACTGCTGTATTTGTGTTATACATGGTTAGTTTGCCACATCAAGGAATTGTAAATTTGTAGTTCTGGATTTCTGCTAAAGTAGTTGTAAACATTATGATAAACACTATAAAAATTGAGTAACCATAATGTGCTTTAGCATTATTGGCGCCTAAATGAATCGAATAATCGATTATTCAAGTACCCTTAATAGAAATAGATAATCGAAACGTCTTGAAAATCGAAGGTATCGATTAACTGAATGATGCTCATAATCGCCCATCCCAAATGCATGGAGACAAGTTAGCTTGATCAAGCCTAATATAAATTTACTGGTTTTCACAATCTTACTGCATGATCGCAGGCCTGATTAAAACTTGAATCAAGCCGCTAATGCTATCAGTGGACTCTACTAGACGACTGGACTACTGGATCCTCTCCAGTCCTGGTTCAGTCTGAGTGCGTCTTGAAAGTAAATTTCCTTACCTATCATAAACGTTAAAAATAACTTATAGCTTCTAAACTTTCAACTCCTCCTTACGCGATTTGATTTCAGGTCAATTAAATGCAACGATTACATTCTGGGCGTGGGTTCCAAGTCCGGTCCAGCTTTCAAGGTCGACTGGATTATCCGTTTTCTTTCTTGTTTCAGTCCTGACTGTGTGTGTTTAAGGAAAAGGTTCGTTCGGCATCACTCAGTCCTGACGAATCCCAGTCTGGCCTGAAATTTCACTGGAAAATAATTTTTTTAATCCAAAGTACGAAATGGAAACGTTATGTCGCAGAGAAACATAGCGCACTTTCTTGGTATTCATATGCTCAAACTTAGGATGACATTGTTTCTACATTATAGGTGTCTTAATTATTGGCTGCTGAAGAAGGTATAATATTTATGCAATTATTTTGGGGTGAACATTTATGACGCCTATGCTAATTTCGACCTGGTTCAGTAAAAATACTGTTTAAATCAAAATACCCAGGATAAAAAAAAAAAACATTTTACTCACACTGTAAATGCACAAAGAGTAAGGATTATTTGAAAGGAGGAAATGAATACCGAAAAAGGTGCGGTTAAAATAATTTATGTAATGAAGATTATAGGTCACCAGCATGTAGGCTTATTTCAGACACTGCTCTTCTGACATCGTCTTCCCACGCTATTTAGGATGTACTTTTCTTTTTCTCTACTTTGGAACACAGTCCATCACATTCTTAGGGCACATTTCCCTACGTGACGCTGTTACTTCAGAAATTTAACAATACACACAAAGACTTAAGTCTTACATTAAAAGAATCCACTTAAAAATAATGTTTCTGGGGTAAATAAACAGTGAGAACAAAAAATAATTTTTTCAGGTACTTTTATTTTAGACGTTCAAAAGTGACGTCGGTAACCACACATTTTGTTACATAACATTTGGTCAACACAATTCTAGTTAGTATGTTTTAATATATATTTATATATAATATACAAACAAAAATTAATAAACTGCAAAGCACATTTTATTATTTCTTTTATTTATTTTGTATTTATTATCAGTGTACTGCACTTTCTGTTGTGTTTGCAAAGTCTTAAATAAACAGTTTTAATTCTGACCTGATTGACCAATTGTTTTTGGTGCACCCGACATGATATACACTGTTCAGTCAGTAGATTCAACCTATCATGTAAATATAATCCAATTAGCAGTTGGCAACATTTCTCCATTATGCACCTGCCGTGAAACTCAAGTGAGCAAAAATACTTTTATACATATACATATATATAAATGCCTCAATATAAGTATTTCTTACTCCCACAATTTAATATAAAAATACTCAGGGCACTATAAATAATTTTTATATTACTTAGAATTATTGCACTTTCTTTATACATGGTTATGGTCATGGCATCTCAAGAAAAATTTTTAAGTATTGCCACCACAATGTTCGGAACACAATCTTATCTGTAATTGCTTGACTGAAGAAATATTATTCTTACAAACTTGTCAACAACTATAACCTGCCAAAAACAGATTAAATTCAGCAAATAATTTTGAATTAAGTACATCCTACTAGATTGCTCAAAATGGGTAAATAAAAGCTAGTTTCTCTGAAATGGTGGAGCACATGCACAATATATAAAGTGCTGTATGCTTTAGCACACAATGTGTCAGTAATTTCAATATGTTACACCTAAAAATAACTACAAAGTAATCCAAGAAATTAAGAATTTCAATGTACATTTTCGATTGCTGATTTTCTTTTCCACAAAACACTCAAACCGTACAAATCTTATAAATATATATGTAACTCTTAATATGGCTGTTTTTAATTAAGCTATGGGCCAAAGTTCTATGAGTCTGTTATCAGAACCTGAATTTTCTGTAGTTTTCGCTACGAGTATTAATGATAAATAACTACTTATATACAATAAACAAACAAAATATAATACAAAAAGTAACAGTCACAACCTTGAAGTAGAGAATAATAATCTGGCTTCTTAGAATTTTACCATGAGAAGCAAACGCCAGAACGCACAGTTATGTGCACTAAATATAATGCATAATGATAGCAAATATTAAGATGTAACATTTTAATTGAATCATGTCTTAAAATAAGGAATATGGATTTCCATTTTCCATTACCTATGTACATTGTGCAATGTGATTTTCAAATATAATGGATACATCATATAAAATATACAATAAATTAATTAAACTGTACACAAGAAAGTAATTCAAAATGAAAAATCCATATGTACAAATTAAAATCTTTTATAATCATGCGGGCTTTATTATCTGCCTTATTACTGTTAAAGTTAAATTACACAGTAAATACACCAAAAGTTTCCTCCATCTTTTGTATTACTAAACAATGCCCTGATTTCAGTTCACATTCACATTTTAATATTTTATTTGTATCTTTATTATAAAACTTTTGTGTAACAAAATATTGCTATAAATTATACAAATCAAATAGGGTGCAAATACCCGCAACTATTTATTCTAACTGCTTACAAAAATATGTTGGCAAATATTAAAACGTAAACTTTTGAATTCCGTACTTTTTAAAATTTCATCGAACACAATTATCACAAACTTTACTAAACAAACAAGTTTACTGCAATAAACAATGACTTCACAAAATGTCTTCAAGTTTTAATAAGCACATGCTTAAATTTCATTGAAAAATTCATACACTAACACAATTATAAGTTACCTGAAAAATGTCTTAACAAACTGAAGCATTTAAAAGTTTATACAAAGAAAGCACTCTTTTATGATTTATTTTTAAAATTGGTTTTTAAGTAAATTACGATGAACATAAATTACCTAGCAGTACCTATATCTGTATCTCAGTTATTTTAACAAAACTGAACTTGCTCGTAGTGAAAGGTTTCAATATTTTCATTGGAGAAATATTGGCAGAGCTGAAACTGATAATATAATGTTCATTTCCTGACTGTAAAACATCTTAATGTTTATGTGTAAAGAGCATGTATTGTTACAAGTTTATTATAAATATTTTTTATTGTGTCGACAAAGTGAATTAATCTATGGGTCAAGTTACTTGGCATAATTTAAAGTCGAAATATGGCACTGCTAACTAAAAAAATATTTATGAAATACATGATTTGTAAGATTACCATACGATTGAATAAAAACATTAGTTCTTTAATATTAAAGATTAGAATCATGAAATTGCTTTTACATTTTCTACCAAGCACAGTGTATTTCATGAAAGGCAAAGAGGATATTGATTCGGTTATAATATTGAAATGTTTAAATATTACATTGATCCCTAAATTTTATTTTTAAGAGCATTTCTTTCACTTTATATAAAAAAGGCACTTGTTCTCATTAAAATCTGACATCTAAAACCTTATTAATAATCTCAAAATACTTCCTAAATTAGTTTTATCATTTGCAAAATTTACCACATCCCTGTTTTCATAACACATGAAACATTTAACATTTAAATTTATTCTGTATTTTTCTTGCTGATTTAACATATCAGTAGCTTCCATGACTGAGAATTATATTTATATAAAGTATTATTTATGTAACACACTCTTTTCATGTGCGAACTTCACAAATAATCAAGCTGCACTCTGTTTTTAATACTGGCACAAATATTGATACAAAAATGGTAGGCCTTGTGATAATGCAAGATCCTTTATATTTCAGTACGCAAATACTTGATTTAAGTAACTAAATTTAATTTAAAAACTTTTAAACCTATAGTGACATACTCACTTTGCACAGCTTTGTAAAATGTCAACGGCTTAATATTTCTACTTGCAAAAGTTTTGCTCTCAATATATATTTGGCAATCACCTTTGGTGGAGTAACACAAATTATATCACGGAATAAGCACAATAACATTTGTGCTGGAAATTACATAAGCATATAATGAATTAATTTAAATATGTAATTTGTAAAACTGATCGAAGAATCGGCCATTTTACATAACGCTCTGCTGAAGTCACTATACTTTCAGAATCACGCATCACATCAGCTAAAATACCCGCTACAACCAATTTATCTCATTACGCATAACCTTTTTAGTAACCAGTCTGGTTGAAAGTGACCTCATTAGCAGACCAATATTCCGGGCATAAGTTTCACGTACCTTAACAAACTTTTATAGCATGCATCATACAAATTTGCATTTCTTGTGCATAACTGGAAATTTTTTTTCGACTTTACTTAGAGAAGTGATAACCTCTTTGCCCCTCTTATATTATGCATACTACAACCTAGAGATAACATGGCCAGTATTACAGTTTATCACAATGCCAGCGCCTACAGAAGCATGAAAGAGAGTTCACATTTAAAAGAGAAGAAAAGTATTTTTAAAAACATCAATTTTTACTTATTTTTTAGCAATTGACCTAGTTTTAAGAAATCAGCCTTGCTAAGTATTTACACAACTCTATGAGGCCACTCGTGCAGCCAGCAATTATATATACCACACACATTCTTCCTTATACAAAAGGTGCAATGGACTCGAAAGATTTATAGGTACGTCATACGTTGTTATCGAAATACTGCAAAAACATTTAACTACATCAATGGTCCAACAACTCATACAGACATTTAATTTTGAATATTAATCAAAATCAGTTTTTATATTTGTCCCCAAAAGGCCATAAACATCTTTAGGTGTATGTACACACACATTTAATGAATAACAAAATTCAAATTTAACTAGTTATTACCAATTCTTTTACAGACGAACCAAGCAAACATTTGCAATACCGCGAGTGCAAGTAATGTAAAATGTATTATCAGGAGAAACGTGTTTAACACATGGGAACAAGTATCACAGATATTGGTATGGTGTAGTTAAGTGCTATGACTAACCAAACACACGATAAGAAAATCAATCTTATAATTCTTTTCAAAAATGAGCATTATATTACTAAAATATGTGTGAATGTTATGACTAATTTGGTAACATATAGAATGGCAAAATATGTATTATCACTGAAACTACAAAAGTGTAACTTTCAACAACTTCTACAGTCCTTGAATATTTGTTGCAGAAATAATTACATTCATAAAGATAGCAGCTCTTTATAAAATATAATGTGTTCTGTATAAAATAAATTAAAAACAGCTAGCTCAGTAAAGAATAAAACAGTTGAAGAGGCATTTTCACTTTACTTTCATGCATGCCCCAAAATTCCTAGAAAAACCATAAGCTTCTTTTTAAGTACAAACACAGAGCATTTCAAAGCAGAATATCCTGAAACACTGAATGAATGCTATTACAATCACTGCCTACTGTTATTACAGTTTAATGAAGATGCACAGGGCCTACTGTTGAGGAAGCAACATTTACATATGAATTTGATTGTGAACAGTCCAATGTCTTTATAGTTTTGCAGCATACCGACATGCCAACATCTCACTCCAGGAAAATGTCGTCACTTTTCATTTATTGAAATTATTTCATAATAACTTTCATTGAAGAAAAAAGCAGACTCTCAAACCACCTTATATGCAATAAAAACTTCAACAATACAGTGTTTTCTCAATTTATGGTTTTCCGACTTGTCTAGTACTTAGAAAATGTAGGTATTGTGTTTGCATTATAAATGTATTATACAATTTGTTTTATCTCTACAACTGTATTTATATACATTAATAATATATCTATCTCACAGTCTCCAATAATAACATTTATCTAAGTGTAAATCTGTTTATGTTGTGGCTACAGTACACAGTTTATAGTACTTTCACTTAGAGTGACACTTATTAAATTATAACTTTTAATTCTCTTAATTAAACACAAATTTCTGAAAACTTGGCAAACTGTAACAAATATCAGTACACAGTATTTCAAGTTTCCATAAAATTTGCCATTTAAAAATATATTTTAAAAACATTATTATGATGTGTGTTCTTCGACATTATACTGAAAATATGGCTAAAAAATTCGCTAAGATAAAAATCTGAAGACTTCAATACATTTGGAAAATAACCATTATCTTAATTCACTCACTATCCAAAAATAGTACTTTTCCTGATCAGCATATTACATATTTTTGATACACACAGAACATTCTCAAGAATTCTTTACTGACAAAAATATGCTTATAGAGATCAAAAACAACATATCATGTTTCAAATACTGAAAATAGTTCATGTGTGTTGCATTCCAAAAAAAAAAAAAAAAAACCCCTTTCATATGTTTAGCTTGAACATATGTACAACTTATACAAAAAAAAATTCGTTATCCCACACATGATTTCTACATTTCATTTCCCACCTTGCCACTATGCCCTACTCAGTAACAGCATATATCAAATATGACAGTGAAATTCAGGTGGTGTTAATGCCCATAACATATGCATTGTTCACCTGCCAGAAAAAAAAAAACATTTACATCGCAGAAAGCACTGCGAACGCCCTGCCCTTATCATTGTTACGACTCCAAGGAAGCTATGAGACTGTGAAAAACGACGGATTGCAGCTCGCCAAAAATTGACGCATGGCCACAAGAATACTGGTGCTGCTCTGTAGGGTCGATAGTAATTGGAGGGCAGCTGCTGGCACTATTGCCACCGATACCACTGCTATCCAGAGAACCACAGAAAGAATTGGCCACAAAGGGACTGTTGCCAAGCCTCAGTGTATGGTGTTTGCTAGCACCAACCATATTGGACTCTTCAACAATCATATCTGCTGGCGTGGAAGGCAGAAGTATGCAAGATGATGGACTCGAGTCTAATCTTAACCTTTCACTGGACTGTGTGGTGTTGACTGGGACAAGCAGCTCTGACTGAGAAGAAAGCACATTGCTTGATGGAACACTATAACTAAGTCTCAAGTCTGAGTCGCCATTGACACTCGTGGGTAAGCTGTTTTCTACAAGCATATCCGATGAAGGTGGTTGAATATTGCATGAGGGAACACAACCTATGTGTAACACCGGGTGATTCGTAGCACTGCCGTCTTCAATGTCCATGCCAGTAGGAGGGGGCAACACTGTACTTAAACTGGGAGCACTAAGCCTTGTAACATTAGTATCATGTTCCGAGAGCACATTTGACTGACCAGGTAAAATCACTGATGAAGAATTACTGCACGTTAGTCTTAAGCTTGGATCAGGCGCATTTGCCGTACAGTCTTCTTCGACAAGCATATCTGATGGCGAAGGAAGCAAGGTGCACGATGATCCTCCGCTGTTAGTCCTCGAGTTCACCCAGCACTGATCCTCGGGCACTGTTGTCCTAGAGATCGTTGTACCACCACTACACAACAGTAATCGTCTTTCGACATCTTCCTTGTCTTCAAGCACAACCTCAATGTCTTCTGAATCGTCAAGATTCTTCGTAGTCGCACTTGCTTCTACGGGAAGTGTCCTCTCTTCCAGACGTAACCTATCACACAACACTGGTGGAACGTCTGGTTTCGCGTCGGAAGCCTCAAGCTTCGGACGCTTACAGCAGTCTGGTGTGGCTGGTGTGCAGGGAGGTACATCGATGTCAACGACGTTCACATCTTCGTCTTCATCGTCGGTGTCGTCGATGGACGTGAGCATTCGTGGCGTGGGTGGCATGTAAAATTGGCTGAGCACATCCTGAACATCACAGTCCTCAACTTCTTCGATCGACCTCTTCTTCGAAGTTAATGGGGCAGTGCAGTCGGTGGCTGCTGAAATACTTGCCACTTCCTCGTCACATCCCCGGGATATGTCCAGATCGCTCGCCATCAAGAGGGAATCACTTCTAGGTTCAGCAGACAAGAGTGGAGAGTTGCATGCAGTGTTCTGCGAAGTATTCTCCTTATCGGCCTCGTTTGACACAATGTCCTGCCTAATCGACTTAGAGGCGAGGGAGGTGAGCATTCCGCTCGAGTCCTTCGAAAAGCTCGACGTCTTGTATGGAGTATAGCACCTCGGGTAGGAATGCATCTGCTGTTTCTGCAGTTTCTCTTCCTTAGCTTCTCGCTGGAGTCGCTTTATGGTATTGTTGATCAGCACCGACCTCCTCAGAGAGCTCTCCATGTCCTCTATCTTCTTGAGCTTATTGATGGATATCTTCAGCACCTTGCGGCGTTCTTCCTTCAGTCGGTACTTGGCACTTATCATGGTCGGCCTCGCCTTCGCCACGATGGTGCCCCCGTTCCCGCCACAGAAACTGGAGCCATAACTGCGAGTGCTGCAGAAAATGTCGTCGTCCGGGCCACCATTTTCCAGTGCCGTAGCATTCATGCCGTCACTTCGCAGCGAAGAGGCAGCTTTGGGTTCAGTCGGGCTGCTACTGTCACAGTCCCCACCTGAAACATGACACCACAAACTCCATTTCACTTGACCTTTGGCTTGCTAAACATAGAATTACACAACACTCTACAAACACATTTCACATTTCATCAATTACTAGCATAATTAATTACACCTGTTAACATAACACAATGCACAAGTTTCCAGATCTAACAACCTTCATTTAGTGAGATTTGGTAGAAACCAAACACACCTAAATTTTAAAATAGCATCAGAACGCACTTGTAATTGGCAGAAACTTCTGACTGAGAGGCCCATGTACACTTCTATGTGTGTATACAGCATCCCAAATGATACATAGCATGGCATGTCAATATATACGAAATGTAGTCAGCTTTAACAACTAATAACTTATTATGTACATTATAAAATATTTTTAACTGACATGTTTCCAAATAGATAGGAGGCAATAAATTTGAATGCAACCTGGGCTGTGTCTCTTTGGTTTTGTTATATTAAACAAAGATGTAATCCACCGACAACCCACCGACCTGTCTTTCGGATAACGAATGCGCGTTGGTAAACACTACTTATTACAAACACATGATGCGCCACATATTTACATGAAATGTGCTCTTGTTATAGCCCTATTAAAACCATTCTTATTTTGTGCACAAAGAACAAATGTTGCTTATCAGTTAGGAATTACAACATATTTTGTTACATGTGAGCTTTATAAATAAAGAAAGTAAACAATTCAATAAACATTGTGCCATATCATTAAAACTTTGCCTACCTTCCTATAAAATTTCTGTTCCCAACCAATTAAAAAAACAGGTAAATTTTTTCCTTCAAAACTATACATATATATAATTTTTTCCTTCAAAACTATACATATATATATGCGTGTGTGTAGTAATAAGACCAATGCTTTAACATTTTCGGTCATGATGATCTATAGGTAGGGCCAACTGTTTTTTTGCGAAAAGATTGCACGACTAGTTGTACTCCAAAACACGTTAGTTCAGAACCAGTATCGCGATCGGGTGATTTTAACTAGCACGCGTCTTGGGTGTCTGCCAGCCAATCATGGATGTTCAGGGACGGGGAAACCTTTCTAATTGACCCAGTCGAGTACAAAATGTCTTCTCACACAGACACACAGCCAATAGCCAAAAGAAACTTGCAAACCTGCACGTAAGACGTTGAAATCTAGTATGTGCACAAATCTATTCGCGAAAAAACGATGGCCCTATCTACAGGATGTTGACATGAATAGGATTTAATGATGTACACTGTACACAGCAGAAAAAAGTGTCGAATAAGTATAGTCCCTGATATGTAGAAGACATTAGTCGTCGTTGAAACTATCCCTCAGTTTCATAAACCGCTACCTACTGCTAATAACAAATATACTTGCTTTATTGGTTCTTACATAAGAAGGCATGTTTTACTGATATTTGTAGGCTACAGATCCAAACCAAAACTTAATTCGGTGCAACGCCTAAAGTAATATATTCATCTGTGATGCGGATATATTCAATAAGCAGTGAATAAATTGCTTCTGTTGGGGGAGTCAAACCCTTTTCGAACGTCGGACACTTACGATGAAGTCTCCGATAGGATTGTGAGGCAAAGAGTAAAAGACATTAAGCCTTTCAGTCCTGTATTGTTTTACGGTTTGGAGTGTTGCAGTCAAATAATAGTTTGGTTCGTGATGTACTTAATCTTGGTTCAACACGTACTTCATTCGCACAACCAACGAAATATGAGATCGGAGTTTGAGAGACATTGGGAAAACCACTCTCTATATAGCTTTAGAAATGCCCACAAATCACATTATCCATAGGGAAGAAGTGGCTGCATTTGGCCATGGTATTTCCTGCGTACAGTTCTTTCCATACATTTTCTTCCTCTGCAACAAGTCAATACCCATGCCTGCTTATAGCCTACTTCAACGGGTGCACTGAGTAACATGAGCCGGGTAAAGTTGGTAACGACAGATGGAAAGTAGTTCCATATCTTAACGTCGAATAAACAGTGTTAGGTAACAATTTGGGCTAATTAAAATTTTCTATATAGCTTTATGTTTTTTTAAAATGCATCAGAGTGTAAAAATTAGCAAATTTATAAAATTATTAATTCTCTAATAATTTTACAGTTTCACTTGACCGAAGCATGAATAAAGTGATGAGGCCCATGGAAGTGTTAGTTTTACATAAGACGGATGAATGTACAACGTGCATACAAGTAGATCTTAAGCAGGGCTTTCAAAAGCGCTCATTTTACCGCGAACAGCCTATTCCATTACATTTTTACGCATTAATAAAGACAGGAAACGAAATATATAATTTCAGTATTCACAAAGGTTTACCTGAAACTTTTAATTCAACGTTAAGACATTGAACTACTTATCCTTCGTCGTTACCAACCCCACTGGCCTCAGCCACTCAGTGTGGACGTTAAAATATATGCTGGTAGAAGCAGTGACCTTTTTCAGAGGTTGATTTAAAAAATGCTCACTTTATCGTGAACAGCCTTTAAGAGACTTTGTGAAGGACTGTCAGTAAGGTTGCCGGTGAAACGGGGATTAGGAGTGGCGATGACATGGCGTAATCCTATACAGTTTATTTCTGATGATCTGCCACCAAACCTTAAAAGTTGGTAACGACGGGGATAAAGTAGTTCCGTGTTTTACCTTGGATTGAAAGAGTTAGGAAAACATTTGGATGTGCTCAGATTATTTGTTTTATTTGCCTTATTTTTAATGCATATAAGAGTGAGAATTAGCAAAATTGTAAAATATTTAATTATCTAATAGTTTCCCAGTTTTACTTGACTCGCCTATAAGTGGCCAAGCCCATGGCTATGTTAAATTTACATATGGCGGAGACATACGGAACGTGCATACAAGTAGATCTTAAGCAGGGCTTTCAAATGTGCGGACTTTACCGTGAACAGCCTTTATCAGTGGTAATCAGCAGTAACGGAAGGCGGCCGAAGAATAGAGTTGGTGAAACGTCCGGAAGGAGCCATTTCGGGAGCTGGCGGTTTCTCGCTCTCTGCCCCCGAGGGGATAAGTTTCCTGGCCGGGGTCCAGTAGCGGCGTCCGGGGAGCGGGATGCTGCGCGCCGTATCTCCCCCGTGTCGTCCCGAAATACCGCGCAGTGTGTCGCCGGCCGCGTACGCACAGGAACGCGGCCCGAGGTGTTGGGGAAGTGTGTCACGAGCAACGGATGGGACGTGGTCGCGGCTCTCCTAGCCTCCTGGGACACCTGGTGGGCGCTACGTGCATGGACCATCATCGCCAACTCCCCATCACACCTCTCCATTTCAACACTCCGAGACCGCTACGCATTTAGAGACATTTGAGACGAGGTAGAAGCCTATATTTACCACAATATTCAACGTACTTCCCACTTTTCTACACACCCGCTACATATTTACAGACATTTCAGATAAGCTATAGTGAAATCCAAATGAGAAAATAATGCGCAGAAGTCGAAAACGAGTCGGGAGAGTCCGTTGCCCCAGCGCGAAGAGGTTGGGTTGCCCGGTTCAGTAGTGACAGCGGCCGAGAGCGGTTGGGCGAGAGTTGTTCCGCGTGTGCATATTACCTGTATTTAACAAAACGGTTGTAGAGAGCGATGCTATCAGTTTGATCTGTGTAGCGCCAGAAGTATCGCGTGGTTTTCCATCTCCCTCCAGGGACGAGCGTTCGAGAGTGCCCTCCCCTACACTGCCTGCCCTACGTTCCATCCATCAAAGCTGAGAGATGATTTTCTCAATTGAACTTTACTATGGAAGCCTATATTTACTACTGCATTAACGCCTGTTCTATGGTTATCATTTGTTCCCACTTGCCACTGTCCTACTGGGACAAAAAACACTCCACTCATGCAATCCAGCAAAAAGACGTCACTATCTAGCGAAATGTTGGAACGTCATTAGCCAATCCAATCTCAGGTAACATACTCGCCAGCCGGCAGTGCTGCAAATATGGAACCTTTCGCAGCACGCAGTGGCCACTCATGTAAGCAAAAAGATACGTAATAGATCACAGCTTACCATGCAGCAAAGTGAATTAAAAAATACAATGTCCCTTAATATATACTGCAACATCTCATTACCATATAAACATGCGGCTGGTGTAAGATAATAATAGTTTACTTTCGTACATGAACGAACTGATGAGCGGAGAAACACACTAGATGAAGACTACATTGTCCTACTACACAAACTTAAAGTGATGGAGTATTGTTACGCACTGCAGCTCGCACCGGCCGCGATCTCCCGTTGTGTGCGGTCCGGTTAGTGGTGGGGGGATGTTACCCACCTCTACCCTCCCCTCCAACCAGCCAGACCCACTCGCTGCCTCGGGCAGCTGGCGTAATTGCAAATTTTATTGACTGAAGCCATTAATTGTAAACAACAGGTGATATCAATTTACTGTGAGATATTGAGTTGAGAGGATTTTGTTCGGAGTTATTGTAAATAAAATTAGGAAATTATAATTAACTATTTTATTTAATTAATACCTCCATCCCTTAACGAACTTGGTTTAGCCCACCGACTTTGAGAGAGAAAATGTAACATTATGTCACTGGTCTAACAACAGCAAGAAAAAATATTTTAAAAACATTACAATCAATTCATCAATCATTTATCAATGTTTCCACTGTACGAGTAAACAATGGAGATTTGTCGTTTTGTTGTATTATTCACAACAAACCATAGCTATTGACAAATTATGCAGTGTCAAACTTACATCATTTTCATCCTACTTCTTACGTAACATCCATAACCATGTAATGTGCCATGCTATTACATCGCATCACCGCGCTCGGCGAAGGTTGAGACATTTTCAGAATCACGAATATAAAAAAAGTGGCGAAGAAAGATCCTAGTCTGGCTAGTGGCTTCATGCCCATGCCTTACACCACGTGGGGTTTGAAATGGTTGATCATTTCAATTATTTTTCAGAAGAACGATAACCACGCGGAGACGCTTTTAAAAGCGTGTTCTGATCACGTAGTCCCGCCCACTCGGACCGCCCACTGGCTTCGTCGGGGAAAAAAGGTGCCAAACCACAGACACCCCCCCCCCTCCCCTTCACCGTCATCCCCTCGCAAACTTCACCCTTCCGCATGGGCTGGCCCGCCCTAGCTCGGCCCTGCGGTCGAAACCCATCCGCCCCCGCACAGCGAGGAAAGGTCAGGTTCACGGGTCACTCCAACAGAGCACCACCCCTCCCCATTCAACATAGGGTACACAACCGCTAAGCGACCTCAGCGACGGGAAAAACACGCACCCACGTATCACCCCCTCATCATCTGCTGGCAAAAAAACACCATGTGGGGGCGTGTGCCGCTAATTTTAATAGCCTCTTCACCCCCCTCCCACCGCTTCTCTCGTAACGCACGCAATATTATTTAAAAAATAAATTATTATAAAAACATGATATAGTCTATTCGCGGTTTATGCGCCCTTTTTGAATCTAATCTTTGAAAAATCGCATTCACAGTATGACGTGTTTGGTTATTTCCTAAATACGAAATGTATCACAGTTATTTCGTACATGGGGGTAGCGGCGATCTGGGTTCGATCCTAGGCGGGTTCACTCCCGGATTTTCGCATGTGAGAATCGTGCTGGACGATGTCGCTTGCCGGCGGGTTTTCTCGGAGTACTCCCGTTTCCCCCGCCCTTGCATGCGACGCTCCATCCTAGGGTCTCATTTCACGTCATGCCCGGGGATGACGGGCACCTACGGGTCCCAGCTGGACAGCCCGTCACTCGGAGAGTGTTGCCTCGCCCTGGGTTCACTCCCCACTCGAGTTTTTTTTTATTTCGTACTTCTGTTACCGTAAAAGTAACTTATTTTTGGTTAAACTGAACAATTACTTATATTTTATCTACAAATGATATTTTATTTATAATTAATACGAATAAAAACAGGGATAAAATACGTGTGTTGGAATTCCCCAGTATGAAATAGTTCTTATGCACAATATTATTAAACTGAGTGCGCACGAATTCGGTGCGTTGTTCCTTTAGTGCAACTTTCTAGAGTCGGTTAAGCTTTGTTTACTTGGGGCGTAGGACTATCCTGGAAGTAGAACTTTAGCAGGGCTTCAGAAAAGTTGTAAGTTACCGTGAATGGGATGTACCATCCCCGCCCAATAACAGGGTAGTCAAATAGACTACAGAGAGATGAAAATGGCGAGGTAGTTCCTTTTGACGTGACCACGCCCGTTATACGAACAGCTGTGCGAGGACTTTGGGAACAGACCCCTGTCCGACTAGCTATTGCCAGAGACCTGCAAAATTCGCGTTAAAGGCTGTTCACGATTAAGTGAGCACTTTAAAAATGAACCTTAGGAAAAAATCACTGCCCCTGCATGCATATATTTTAATGGGCGTACTGAGTGACATTCAATCAGTAAAGTTGGTAACGATGTATGGAAAGTAGTTCTATATCGTAACGTCGAATAAAAAGTGTTGGTAACCACTTATGATAACTTAAAATTATTTCTTTCGCTTTCTGTTTTTTTTTTTTTTCAAATGCATCGAAGTGTAAAAATGAGCAGATTCGTAAAGTATATACTTTATTGTTAATTTCATAGTTTCGCTTGACCGACGCATGAATAAAGTGATGAGGCCCATGACAATGTTAATTTTACATAAGGCGGAAGAATACACATGTATACAAGTAAATCTCAAGCAGGGCTTTCAAAAATGCTCATTTTACCGTGAACAGCCTATATCTTCCCGTGACAAGATAAACTCCACTGCCTTATAAACAAGTGGCCACAGTTCGTGGTTTCATTGGCCTCTGCACTGTAATCCACGTCACGTATCTGCTTGACCTCCTCAAAAGAGAGAGCGACCACTGCCACCGCAGAACTGATATTACTGGCTCAAGTATCCTCCGAAGCGAGGCAAACATATTTTCGGCCAATGGCTGAAGTTGGTCAAACGCATAGTAACTTGGAGGTCAATCTGTCCTTAAATGATAACGCGAATTTTGCAGATCTCTAGCTATTGCATGCTGCGGTATATATTTCTTACTGGCGAACAATGTTCCGCCACGTAGCTGGCACGTCATTCGCGACGTAGGACAGAGTTTCACTCCGCATCATTAGAGCTAGCGACTTTTCATGATAAAAAAAATGAGTAGGCGGTAAACAACACCTACTGTAAGCACCCAACAGCAGTTTATCTAGTGCCATTGGCTGCTGTCTGCTTGACATCTGCAACATCGGCATAGATCCTACGTGATTCGTGTGCAGACAGTTAACACGCCAATCAAGATACTTAAACGACTGTACAGTGTTCTGAAATATAACTTGTCTTTAAATCTTTTCGCGAAATTTCACTACCCCTACGCATCACTTATGCTGAGTTATTTTCAAAGTGCGTCAACAACTAGATCTTTCAACGTCCATCCCATACAGGTGAAATGAGATAGGGATGGAGCAGCGAGGTTGGGCGGAAAAACTGCAGCACTTCGAGGAAACTTTGTCAGTCAAATCTAACGTCCACCAATCTCTTTCGAGAGTGGAACATATCTTGCCAGATTGGGGGGGGGGGGGAGACTTTTGGGAAGAAACGAGGTGTCTAAGGGACGGAGGGACACCAATTTAAAAAAGTTTACAATTTTAATTACATAATTTAACAAATTAAATAATTTTAATTCATATCAAATAACATTTTTTTAGCCCTTTCCTTATACGACCTAGCACTTTAAATGTTACAACCTCAAAATTTTATGCCTAGACAAATTTTACATTTAGACAATATTCTCAGTTTAAAAATTTTATAACGGCGACCAGTACTAACATTCAGCCGGGGACTGGTGAAATATACTGTTTGTTCTGTTCTGGTGTGTGAAGGGGGGGGGGGGGGGGGGGAGCGGTGTGGTGGAAACACTGTCGTGTGCTTTACGTGAGCACGGTGTTAACAGGTAATGTTTTCTTTGTAGGTCCACCTGTTATTCACGAAAAAGATTTCGGGAGTTCTTGTACTCCACGACACCAGAGCTCAGATCCACATTCGTGATTTGATTTTTTTTTTTAACTGTCACGCATTGATGGCATCTGCCCGCGAATCGCGGACACACATTGCCGGAGTTAAGATGATTCTGATTGGTCGAATCGGGTAAGAAACGTGTTTCCCTACATAGACACGTGGCCAATAAACGAAAGGGAAACTGCACGTATGCCATAGGTCTTTGAAGTCTAGCCTCCGCGTAAATCTTTTCGGGAAAAACAGGTGGCCCTAGGTGTGTATGTAGGAATGAGATGAAAGTACCGGAATGGATACCATGCTTTTGTGGCTTAAATAGGCAGATCTAAACGAAATATTTTGTTTAACACCGAAACCAGTGCGCTAGTACATAGTCGCGAGTTAGAAAGCCCGAAAATTTTGCCCAAGCCCAAAATTTCGGTTGGTTGGCGAGGCGCACCCACCTCCCCCCCCCCCCCCAACGAGCGTCACGCAAATTCATGGTCATGCCCGCATCATTGTCGTGTACCCGATCCAATGAGGCCACATTTATTTCAGTAGTGTCATTGGTCACGAAGTTATAGTGTCGTTTGCGTCCTGAGAGGTGAGTATGGAGCAGCGCCGTAGTACAAATACGAGGGAATCGGAAGATCCCAGAGAAAACCCTGCGGCATCATCTGGGCACGATTCCCACGTGCGAAAATCCCCGGGCGATTTCGCCAGTTCGCCTAGGTAGGTCAGTTGTATGACTACTAAACCACTGCGGCCCCTCGCGTTCTGGTGTCCCGTGCGTCGGCCTGATTTGAAAGACGTGTCCACGTCAGAAACTGTGATCTAACCACATGAACACGAGTGAAAATTTCGCCTTAGCAACGGAGCGATCGGCACCTGTTCCCCTCCCCCTCACCTTGGTACATGCACAGGAAACCCGACTACCGGCCTAGCCTCCTCGATCCTCCAACACAATAGGCGACACTCCCGCAAGGTCAACAGCAACGCAAAACGCTAAACAACGCTACATACACCAAGTTCATAACCCTCCTGCACTTCGTCAAGCCATTCTGCGAGAAGCCCGTCCAACTGACGTACGTGTGAACAGTTGTTATGCGTGTATACCTTTGAAAGCCCTCTCATTTAGAATAATAGGCAATAAATATACGTATTGGCTATTATTCCTCACATACTTCGTATCAGAAACAAGTTTGCCTGTATCAGATTGGAACAGATACAGAATATAGCTGTAAAAACCCATCACTAGTTCCGGCTCGGCGCTGATAGATGGTGGCGCCATCGGGCGGACGCGAAAGGAACCACGCGCGCCGCGGCAATATGTTGCCTGGTCGCGTTTGGGAGGGGGGGGAAAAAGGGGGAGGGGGGACCCGGAGTTCTGAAACACGTCTATGAGAAAAAGGAGAACCGGTCCCTCATGTTTTATGCATGCGACATGGCGGACTATTTGCCCCATGTATATGAGCGCGGGTGCACATGTGTGTGTGTGTGCGCGCGCGGAGGGAGCATGTGTGTCCCCCACGCCGAGTTGAAAGGTTAAAAACCCTCGGCCGGTTCAAAAATCGGGCCCGAAGGAATTTTCGGGCAGCGGCCTCGCAAGTAAGCGAACGGTTGCAAACACCACCCGTGAGACAATCAGCCGGAATGATACGATACGTGGCAAGTTTCACATACTCTGTGGGCCAGTCTCTCTTATTCCAGCCCGCAGTGAATAATTAAAGCAAGAATAATTTATTTTCCGATATAGAGACCTGCAAAATTCGCGTTACTATTTGGGGACAAGTTAAACTTTAAACATGAGTACCTTTACAATACGCTAGTCGTTGGATCATACTTCATACTTAACCGACAGATCCCGGGTAACTCTGCGCCAATGAATGAACACTTAACAAATGTGTACCCCAATCACGTGCAGTTCAGTCAGAAGGGCGTAGATTCACATCTATGCAGCAGCCAATGGAGAAGCAACGACCCCGGCTCCAGTACAGGCAGTATTGTGAAGTTTAGCCTCGTGCCGAATAATAACCCGAATTTTGCAGATCTCTACCGATGAATTATGCCCATCTGTTTACACATAATAAAAACCAATAATACTTAAAGTAGTAGGCGTGATGTTAGAATGACTTTTGCAATGGAGGTAAGTGATTCCCTGAACTTTTGTGGATATAGCTAAGACATTTCAAAACACTGTTATAGTCACAAAAGACCTTCATTGTAAAGATAAATTTGGCCACAAGATAATAAAATAGGTATGGAAACGAGCCAGAGATAGCTGTTGTTGGCAAGCACGTAACAAGTATATAATTACATGAGTTAATCTAAAAGTACCTGACTATATTCATACTTGGAACTGTCTTTATGATACATACTTGTGTCGTTTTTCTTGTGATATACGACCATACAGTACACCGAAACAACACAAAAAGACTTATCTTAGTACAAAAATCAGTAATGCCAACTCTGAACTTCATTTATGACAAAAATATTCCTCTTCTGTTATATAAGAATTATTTACTTAACATACTGGATTTGAAAAACACGTGACAGAAATAGAAAAGTATTATAAGAAATTCTAAAAGGAGAAACGAAAGGAGAACAAGCTGATAAAATGAGGACGTATCTTCTGAAATGAAGTAGTACTGTAACCCTGACTAAAGGCCTACAGCACAGGGAACGTAACAGACTATGCATGCGTAGATGCATGTACACACATTTGATAATGGGAGGAAGAAAGAGGCGCGCATTGTTAGTTAGAATGTAAACAACGCAAAACGAAATGAAAACTTAGGTCTTTAATTTACACGCACACACTCACTACTACACAAGCACTAATGATTCTCGAGTCAAATGATGACACACGCCCAAAAATTATATACCTACGTAATTAATTGGAATCAATACGGTACATAACACTATATCCCCAATTAACTATAGGCTCTTCACGGTAAAGTGAGCACTTTTGAGGGCCTACTTACTTTTCCTTTCAGCCATTTTTAACCTTTAACCCCCTTTTAAATACAAATTTTGCCTTGCACGTAATAAACACATTGTGTATATTCCACGGCATTTGGAAGGTAACGTCTAAGTCTAACATAAAGTATATTTATTGACTATTTTTTCCTCAAATAAGAGGGTTTTCAAAAGTGCTCACTTGACCGTGAATAGTCTATACTCAGTCCGTTCCATTTAGAAAACGAAGAAAGTCACAAATCTGAAGTGAACGCTGTTTTTCCATAGATGCAATCCAGATTCATCTGAATACAATCTCCGCTTCGAAACACGGTTTTTTTTTCCAAACTGGGCCAGCATTTATAACGCATGTTTCGAAACACATCCAAGGCTTTATCAGGAAAACACGGATAGGCACGACCTCTGCCTTAATAGGCTCTCACCTTGACATAGTTTAGTATGTTGTTGTAATGCAATCACGTGGTTTCAGAACAACCTAAAACCAAACCGGTGAACTAAAATAAAAGCGGACAAGGCATTACTTCACTCTGTTTAGGAAATATTGGGCTTACAGTCGGCGAGTTACCATCCGCGGAATGCAACTATGTTGTTACAGAGTGAGTTGTTCGAAAGATTCGTGCAGTGGGGGTGAATGATTGACATGTTTTGAACATACTCCACTGCTACACAAGTCGGAGACGTGAAACAAACACGAGAAACAAGCCAATAGTGGCTGTAGTCAAAATATATCAATAAAACGTAGTCTATAGTAAATCCCACTAGGAATTTTGTGAGAGTTAGTACAAAATAGAAAAAAAATAGTATTACAGGACGAATAACGAAGATACTGAGGGGGGGGGGGGGGAAATAATGACGACACAGACGAACAGTTGGTTTCAATCAAACAAAAATCATTTTTAAAAAAACCAAGGACTAAATTACATAACTTGGACAGCACAAACGAGCACTGAGACGACGACAAAATTTCGCACCAGACTGGAAGACACAACGATGACGACAAATCGTAGGTTTTCGTAGACGAGCTTGTCGAGAAGTTTCGGGAGCTGACATCTGGTCCCGTCTTGAAGCGGACTAAAAGTGGAAACTGGCAGCATATAGGCAACCTTAAATGAAAAGATCCCAGTCCACTGCAAATATATTGTTTCTTAGTTTACGGCAAGTAAAGGCTGTTCACGATAAAGTGAGCACTTTAGAAATGAACCTTACAAAAAAGTCACTGCCCCTGAATGCACATATTTTATCGGGCACACTGAGTGTCATTCGCCTAGTAAAGTTGGTAACGATGGATGGAAAGTAGTTCCATATCTTAACGTCGAATACGTGTTAGATAACCAGTTGTGATAACTTAAAATTATCTCTTTCGCTTTGTGTTTTTCAATGCATCGAAGTGTAAAAATGAGCAGATTTGTAAAATTTTTACTTTCTTAATAATTTCACAGTCCCATTTGCCCGACGCATGAATAAAGTGATGAGTCACATGGCAATGTTAATTTTGCATAACGTGTAAATATTACACAACGTGCATACAAGTAGATCTTAAGCAGGGCTTTCAAAAATGCTCAATTTACCGTGAATAGCCTATATCAGCCTTCACCCTTTAATATAAGTTACACTTTTTTTTCTGTACAGTTGAACCAGAAGAGCTTTTATGCTTATCGGAATTCTCATAGGTTGTTCATGGCTATACGAGTTCTTTTCAAAACCTAATTAATTTCTTTTTAATTGATGTAAAACCCAATATACATTCTTCAGTTACACTGAAATACTTCATACTGCCATGAACTTGATGAATTGTTATTCACAATTAAAGCGACATCGTGAAAACGTTATACACTTAATTACTACGTGACTGTTATGACAATTATGACACAAGAAAAACGCATTTCAGGTGACGATGATACATCAGACACTGAATCACTCCCATTCCCTCCTTTCGGTAGTCCCTTGACGAAGGTCCCTTTCGGTGCGAAAAGGTTCATTTTGTCAATCGAGCGCGTAATGCTTGCGTAAACACGTTGAGTCGCATATTAATTTTTGAATTCAAGTGTTGCAATCATGTAATTTTATGGCGTGCGGTGTGCTTGCGCTCAGAATTTTTTTTTTTTTCTGCGTGATCGATTATATCGGCGCACAAAATCCCACAGATAATATTAGTACAGACCCGTAAAATTCGCGTTATTATTCCGGAGCAAGTTAAACTTTAAACACGTGTACTTTTGCAATACGCTTGTCATTGAATCATACAGAATCTGACACGCCCTGGGTAATTCTGCGCCAGTGACTGAACACTTCACAACTGTGCGCCCCAATCATGTGCAGGTCAGTCAGAAGGGCGTGACCTCACATCTATGTAACAGCCAATGGAGAAACGACGCCGGCTCCAGTACAGACAGTACTGTGAAGTTTAGCCTGGTGCCGAATAATAACGCGAATTTTGCGTGTCTCTAGATATTATACACAAACGAGACTGGGCACTGATGCCATGCTTGCGTACAGTACCGATCATAAGTATCAGTAAAGTGCAACGTGTCCTCAACCGTGGAAGCGGTTGCTGAGCTAGTTAAGAGAGATTCCCCCGCTGCTCATGTGCAGTTCGTCTCCTGCCACGTTGATTGAAGAGTGGCCTCGTGCCACATTCGCAACTCGCTAAGGACGTGCCGCTGAGAATGCAAAGGGGGAAATGACGCAGAGTGCGCATGACAGTTGAGCAGAAACCAATTCCTGGGCCCCAACACATGGACGGTAATTCTACAACATAACTATTCGAAAGTGCGTGGTTAGGATCTCTGAAATAGAATATATTAAGGTAGGATATTTTTTTAAAACTATGAAAGCGTAGTTCTGGTAGAAACCCACGAGCTGAACAAACTATGCGCACAAGGCGAAAATCGCCAGCGTGCGTAGTAATCGCTGTCAAATAGTCCCAACACCGGGATGTGTTTGCCAACGGGACTGTCAAAATCCAAACGGTTTGCACTAAGGGTTACAACACGTTTTACATAAATATTCACACTAAAATTATACGACACATCCTTTGGCAAAATCTTAGTGCAAAAAAAAAGTATCGTGTATCTAAGTTACGTATGAGTAATTGCTTGTTATAAAGCACAGATTTGTTGGAAAACTGGACCTATACAAACGCCCATCTAATTCCCCCATCCCCGGTAGCAATTCTTAGGTCAATGATGGGTTGGTTAGTTATGACGGAACATCTCGTTTACAGCGGTGTTATTAAGAGACTGTGTCACACCTTATACAGAAATTATTTGTTTTAGTATCATAAATAGGGACCTGTAAAATCCGCGTTATTATTTGGCACCAGGCTAAACTACACAGTGCCGTCTGTACTGGGACCGGTATTGTTTCTCCATTGGTTGCCGCATTGGTGCGAAGTCACGCCCTTTCTACCTGTACTGCGCGTGATTGGGGCACACAGTTGTGAAGTGTTCATTTATTGGCGTAGAGTTGCCCAGGGCGTGTCAAATTAAGTATGGTACAGTGAAAAAACGTATAGCAAAGGTACAGATGTTTGAAGTTTAACGTGCCCTCAAATAATAACAGGAGAGTCAGGGTCAACACTGAAAATGTTTCATTATAGAAGCATTACATTTCATGGTTCTGAGCAAATTTCTGTACATGATTGTTTCCCTGGTTGTCATTATAGAATAAGAATGAATTGATATATTATTACCGTGATGATGGGCATGTAAGGTAATTGGCTAATTTTTTACCGTCGCACTTCTCAATAAATTCTCCTAAATCTGAATCAGGAAAAAATAAATAAAAAATTCTATGGGGTGGGTGACGCGGTCACTTAAGGCCAGGCTTCACCATGCATGGGCGTATAGGGAATCAAAGGCTAAATTTGGACAAGGATCTCTCAGTCGTTTTTTGTGGTAGTATCTTCAACTAATAGTTTTTTTTTTGTTAGAGATTGAACTCAACTAGTTTGTAAACCTTCCAAATTGTAATGTTTTTAGTTTCAAATGTACGTTTTCATTATTTATAGAATTGTGACATTTTATAAATAATTCAAAAGTGCATCTAAAATGTAAAAATTAAAATTTGAAAGGTATATAAATGTAGATGCGTTTAAACTTCAACAAAAAAACTGGCGCTCTGAGTGCCATGCGCCTAGTAAAGTTGGTAAAAATGGATGGGAAGTAGTTCTGTATCTTAACGTCGAATAAAAAGAGTTAGGTTACCATTTGTGATCATTTAAATTATTTCTTTCACTTTCTGTTTTTTTAATGCATCGAAGTGTAAAAATGAGCAGATCTGTAAAATACTTACTTTTCTAATAATTTCACAGTTTCACTTGACCGACGCGTGAATAAAGTGATGAGGCCCATTATAATGTTAATCTTACATAAGACGGAAGAATACACAACGTGCATACAAGTAGATCTTAGACAGGGCTTTCAAAAGTGCTCATTTTACCGTGAATAGCCTATATCAAATAATGTGCTGTTCCATCGTACCAAACAAGCCTCGCAATTCGAGTAAAGGCCGCTCCACAACTGAAAACTTTAGCATTTGACTTTACGTTTACTTATAAACATGCTGTTTCTTATGGAGCCTGACACCATGGAACTAAGTCAAATGGTCACACAAACCTTGACTTGATGATTTCGAAAAAGCGAAACTTAAAAAGTCAAAACCAAGCATCCATTTTGCCAAGAAACCATCAAAGGTTACATGGAAGGCAAAACATATGTATGAGATGCTGAACTCGTGATACTATGTTGTGTCAAAAATGCAATAAATGGCAAAAAACAATTATTTTGTACTGGTGGTGGTAGGGGAGAGAGGAGGGACGGGGGGGGACCATGTCGCGGGGGGCGAGGAAGGGGGAGGGAATACACGCTATCGGTGTAAAGAGTGGTTTTTTATTTGCAAAAGAATTTTCATACAAATGCTATGATATTTTGAAAACAAAATGTTTATCATGTACTTTATTTCTGGGAAAGAATGACATGCCAGAATTATGCAAATTTTTACGAATGTTGAAAAATCAGTTTTCAACTCTCTAAGCTCCTTCACGTTTGAACTGTGTACTGGTCACTTCGTTAAAAGAGCGGAAACGTAAAGTTAAATGCCAAATTCTGTTAAATCTTAAGGATAACGAATCGTTTACATAAGACTACCCGACACTAAGAGGCAGGTATCCTGTTCCTTTCGAAGGAGACAAAACGTTTCAGGAAACATATAGCCAAGCAGTATAAAATTTTTCTTCAGTCTGCTCTTTAAAAATAATATTGGTAGCACAGTCACGTAAAAGAAGTTAGATTATATTCTATAAACTTGGTAGTATCGTAAAAAAAAAAAACTTCTGCTATAACGGTAACTGTGATTATGTTTGTTCCTTTTTTATATGTTACTTCCTGCTTGGTATTAAGAAGCACGTGGCGTGTGCAGGATAAGGCCCATCAATCAGAATCTCACGAGCCGAATACACCTAGCTATAATGTGGGACACTGTACATTATACATTCCAGGCGAATAGCGGTGTCCAGTGTCTTCGTACACGCCTCTCCGGCACGGGATCCAGGATTACCCAATGTCCTTGCTCGGTAAATACACGTGTTTAGACACTGCCGACATTTCCAGTTAATAACATGGACACTTTTAATTTACTTGTATTTTTTTATTGCGCAAAATTTTTTTATTCCGCAGGATTTATTAAGTGGCGTTCGCATCAATGGCTTGGAACAGGATTCGAACCCAGAACCTCGTGGTCTTAAGCAGAATAATTCGCGACCTCCGCCACAAAGGACAAATTATTTGAAAGAGGAATTTTCTTTCCACACCCGTAGATCTGCTAATTGCATCGCAGTAACAATTAAGAAGGGGGTTTATTTATTTTTTGTAATTTATACAACAAATTAACCATATTGAACTGCAAATAAGACGAAATCACAAAAAAACTTTTCTGGTAGTAAAATTATACGATAATTTAAACTTGCACATTTATAACATTGTCATCTCATTTCACACGTGTTACAGGTAATGGTGCATAAAATCAGTATTTTCATCCGAATTTATATATAAGTTGTTTTCCAAAGAGTTCATTGGAATTTTTGGCTCTACAAGACGTAAATAATAATTTCCAACACCATTTTACGTTGTTAGATTTTCACTGCCTTCATTATTCTCGGAGCACTGATGGAAGAAATAAAAGGAATTTTTTTTCTTATCTTCAGTCAGAGCTCCGAGAATAACGAACGCAGAGAATTTTTAACCATGTAACAAGGTGTTCAAAATTTGCGTCTTGTCGAACCAAACATTTCGAAAAAAATTCCCTAAAAAACAAATTGTGACAAAAATTACATACATTCACGATTTTCGTGCACAGTTACCCTTAATTTTTTTGTGAAAATATGCGTTATCATAAAATATCGTAACTTCTATCTATTTAACTAATGCATTAAATATTAGTATTACATTGTCAACGAACGAACTAAAGAAAAATAGTGTTCGCATGTTGTCAAAACCATTCCTGGAATCTCTTCACATAGTGGAGATCAGGAATTGTAACTGAACGCGTAATCCGGTGTATTTATTGATTGTGTTTACCACAATTAACTGTTTGCTGGTCTACCACCCTGTTTCTGGACTAGGGAAAATAGATTTTAAAAAAAGGGGGAGGGGGCCGTGATAAATTCAGGATCGGCCGTTTTAATGTTCTCACGCGCCTTCAAGCATTCCACCACCTATAAGTTCAACTTTTTTTTAATTTTTATTTATTGGTTCAGGTGGTTGGGCGAATGACTTGACAAAACAGATTCTTTTAAATCTGGTAAATGCTGTCAAGTTTGTTTTTCTGGGCGTAGCGCCAAGCAAAATTATTTCCTGATCGCAGCCGACACTAGCATTTAAAAAGCGCAAAATTGTAAATGCAAAATATATCTTGATTACGGGCTACTTTCAAATGTAACGAAATTCGACTGAAAAAAAAATGTCCTGTGATTTTGAGTACCTTTTTTAACAGCATGGTTTCTTCTCTTTGCATCCGTTTTCTTAAAACGATTATTACACACAGTGACGAAATCAATTCCTAACTAAGTATTGTTTAATTTAACATTAATATATATCTATCATCTTTAATGATAAACAAGCTCAACTGTCTGCCCTCCCAGTCGCGGCAAACTTTCCACGCACAAAACTCAGCGTTAACTTGAAAGCTCTGCCGGCCTCCGTTGAAATAAAACACCGATCCGCGTAAAAAATAAAAAATAAATTCCCAGAAGTCTAGCAACTTTGGCCCGACATCCGGGAAGCATACAAAGCAAGGCGCGAACTTACTATGAGAAAATATGTTTTCCTTAAGTTTACGGCTGTTTCCTCGCAAGGCACGAACCCTCAGTAAAGAGGCATAATAAAAAAAATAAAATAACACAGCGCGCGCACACAAAAGAGTCGGCCGAGACTGGAGTAGGTAAATTATTGGGGCCCTAATTGGCTAGAGGAGGAGGTTGGGGAAGCAAAGAGTCTGGAGGAGGTAGTGTGAGATGAGAGAGAGAGTAGTAACAAGAGGGGGGGGGGGGGTTAAGAGACAGGATGGCGGGAGAAAGAGTGAGAGAGAAAGAGAGGAGGGGGAATACGGATAAAACAAGGAGAAGGTGGCGGGGGGAAGAGGTAGTTACTTGGAACGCTGCCAGGCCGCGGCGTCTCCACCTTATGGTATCTTGCACCCGGCTTCGCTCGACGAGGCAAACGCAGCAACGCCACGTTTACACACGGTCGACGGCGTCAGCAGGGCGCGTGAAGGAGAAAGAAAGGTAAAAGAAGAGTGGACACCACCATGCTAAAACAACGAACCAATGGGGAGAAAAAAAGGGAGGGGGGGCGTCGAAGGCGGGCGACAGTCATAGACTACAGATTAATCGTTCTTCGTTTTCTGCGCATGCGCCCGCCACTACAACTGTGAAAGTCACAAGAGATGAACGTGTTTGTTTACATTTGAATTCTTCAACAGGCCCGTCCTTGTATATGAACAAACACTTATGACTAAAGATCTGCAACATTCGCGGCATTATTTGGGACAAGTTAACCTTGAAACACGTGTACCTTTGCAATGCGTTTGTCATATTGGTATATACTTCACGTGACACGCCCTTGCTAACTCTGCGCCGATGAATGAACACTTCACAACTGTATGTCCCAATCACGTGCAGTTCAGTTAGAAGGGCGTGGCTTCACATCTATGCAGCGGCCAATGGAGAAACGACGCCGGCTCCAGTACAGACAGTACTTTAGACTGGTGCCGAATAATAACGCGAATTTTGCATGTCTCCAACTATGACTAACTTGCTCATATTACATTTGCATTGTAGTATGAAAAAGTAGTTTATTAATTTAAAAAAGCACACTTTAAAGAAAATCAAGATATAAAGAAACTCGTTTGGGGAAGGACAATGTTGGGTAGTACTACATGCGCAGAAGAAAAAACCGTCTGCTTCATCTGTAGTCTACTTACCCTGACTCTTGGGACGGATTTTTTCCTGGCTGTACTTGACTCGTCACACAACCTGGCGGAAAAGTAAATAACACCCACTACTAGAAAGCAAACAAGTGTTTGTCATCTTCAACTAACAACTCGATAGTTTTTGCTGTAAATAAACATTTTGTGTTCTACGTTGGTTGTCTTTGGTTACGCTTATGTCTATGGTGTTGTTTGGTGTTGTTGCAAAAAAATTACAATATTGCATTTGTCATTTGTGTGACAGTTAGGTTATTATAAACGCAGAAATAATGTTCCACATTGGTCGCTTCGTAGAGCAATAAAATGGCGGGTAGGTAAAACCACAAAAAGTTCCCATTATAGGTTATGTACGTGACGTTTGAAAACAAACATGGCTACCGCCGCAAGCACGCAAATCCACCCAGCAAGTAAGCAACTTCGTGTACTTGACAAGTACACGGAGCTGTGTGTACTATACCAGGACTTGGGATGGCGCTAGTGTATACTAGTGACGTCACATGCGAGGAGTAGTATGGACGTGTACATGAAGGTAAATGAGACACAGCCCATGTCTAGGAAATTACACCAAAAGGACAACGCACCGCATTCTTGCGTACTCACTTTAATATTATTTTGCATAAGAACTATTTCTTGCTAGGCACTACCAACTTACCTATTTTCTCTCTGGTTATATTCATACTGATTATAAATGAAGTATTTATAATTTATAGGCAGAGAACTGCAAACTTCGCGTTATTATTTGGGAACACGTTAAACTTTAAACACACGTACCTTCGCAATATGTTTATCATTGGACCATAATTCATCTGACACTACCCTGGGTGACTCAGTGTCAATAAATAAACACTTCACAATTGTATGTCCCAACTATGAGCAGTTCAGTCAGAAAGGGCGTGGCTTCCTTCCACATCTGTGCTGCGGCCAATGGAGAAACGATGCAGACTCCGGGTATACAGTACTGTGAAGTTCAGCCTAATGCGAATTTTGCATGTCTCTATTGATAGGTAAATTGAAAGTAGTAGAAGTTAAATTTAACGAAAAAATAAGACGTTAACGCAAATGTAAGGAAACAGCCAAACACATAGTTAGCGACCTGCAAAATTCGCGTTATTATTTTACATCAGGCTAAACTCCACAGTACTGTATATAAAGGAGACAGCGTCGTTTCTCCATTGGCTGCAGGATAGATGTGAAGTCACTTCCTTTTCGACTGAACTCCACGTGATTGGAGCACACAAGTGTGAAGTGTTCATTTATTGGCGCAGAGTTACCCAGGGCGTGTCACGTGAAGTATGGTCCAATGACAAACGTCAAGCTACGATACACGTGTTTCAAGTTTAACGTGCCCCCAAATAATAACGCGAATTTTGCTGGTCCCTACACATAGTACACGGAGAGATTTTTCAAACGTTAAAATTAAAAATAAATAAAAAACACAATGAAGATACCGCGAAACAGGCTATACGATGGGGGGGGGGGGGGACGAGAACTAATTTAAACGACGAGTACCGCGGAAGAGGGACGAAACGACGAACGCTCGTTACAAAGCGCCCCGGCGCCCGCGAGTCACGAACTCGACTTTTTTTACAACCGGGCCGGGGCATTGATTTCCGTCGCTCGGCGGTTGTACCGTTACTACTGAAGCCGAAGCGATTCATTATTCACACGCACGTCGTACTACATCGCGTCGCGGACCAGCAGAACTCGCTCGGACAGGTGAACACCTCGGCGACGAACACAGGATACAAATTCACCAAAACCTGTAGCTACCGGTTCTTTTTTCTTGTTTGTGAATTACGTATGAATCGGGATAGGAAAAAATTTCGCGAGTTCAATGACCTGTAGGCCAATGTACTGGAGCCTCAGCTGTGTGTTCATTGGCTGTTGCCCCGCACCTGGCTGTTACGGGATTCGCAAGGTGTTTCCTTGCAAGTTTGCTATTGGTTCAGAGGAGTCCAGGGCGAATCTAATAATCTGTGATCCAATTGCAAAGATGACTTCACTATATATGTGTTTGACGTCTACCTTGTCACGAAATGAATTCGCGAAATTTTCCTATCCCTGCGTATGACTAGGGATAGAAAAATTTCGCGAGTTCATTTGAGGACGAGGTAGACGTGAAACATGTGTACACGGAAGTTACTTTTGCAAATGTATCACAGTTCATCAGACACGCCCTGGACGACTTTAATCCAATAGCACACTTGCAAGGAAACAAGTAGCGAGTGCCATACTGCCAGTAACACTGGCTACTCTCTTGGGAAGCAGCCAATGGACAAACATCGGAGGCTGGAGGGTATACAGTACTGTGGAGTCTAGCCAACAGGTCATTGAACTCGCGAAATTTTCCTATCCGTACGTATGAATTAGCATGATTTTTTTCCGGCGAAAATCTGTCGACGACTTTGCGTGACCAACTTCCTTGATTTGAAAGCAGAAAGAGCTATTTTAAGTCGTTCAATCAACGTGTCACGGATCGTGGACGAGTTACACATGAATGATATTCGTGAACGGTTCTGTACTTGAGCAACGCCCAGTCTTCCTTGTGGCTATAGGTTGTTCATCGTAAACTGAACATTTTCGAATGCCCTGCTCAAGATCTACGTGTATGAACATTGTGTAATCTTCCGTCATATGAAGATTAACATTGCCGTGGCCTGGTCACTTTATTAATGCGTCTGTCAAATGAAACTCAGCAACTATTAGCAAAGTAAATGTTTTAAAAATCTGATAATTCTGACACACAAACACACACAAAAATCAAACAGAAAACATAATATATAATTTCAGTCCTCACATGTTTACCTAACACTTTTAACTCACCGTTAAGACACGGAACTACGTTCTCACCGTTGTTACAAACTTAACTGAGCGTATGGCACTCAGTGCGCCCGTTAAAATGTATGCAGGTAGGGCCAGATACATTTTTCAAAGGTTGATTTCAAAAGTGCTCACGTTACCGTGAAGAACCTTTAATCTAATTTGTATAAACTTCAATATTTCTGTGAAATGGACGGTTAATGTCAATACCGTTGACCACACAGAACGCTGTTCAATGGTTGCAAGACAAGCGCTAAACACAATTACAGCTGATACAAAGAAAATACCTGATTGTAACACGTGAAGTCAGGAATTTATTAATGAGTAACCGAACGGGTTAAGTCCTCGCAAACTAATGGAAACTAATGATTGCACTTCTTATCTACTAAGACTAAAAACTAAAGATATTTGTTTGTTACTGGTTTTACGAATACCCAATTACTGGAATATATTTAAAAAACACAACAAATATCTGCAAAATTAGCTAATGAAAAAAGCCACGCGCTTTATTTTCTCATATTTTTTTACACATATACACACACGCGCACGCACTCACACACACACATGCATATATACGGCAAATTAACATTCAATGAACGCTGGATAACACATTTAGGATTCAAGATTGGCGCAAAGGTTTTGTACAGTTTAATTCTGTGTCAAAAGCCCTTTATAAACAGATATTAGAGCAGATACTAAGGGACGAGAGCCACGCCGGCACGATCCAAAATAAAGACAAGCCTCACCCTCAGAAAGATTTGGCCCGACAGTGAAGTTGTTGCGACTTGACAGTTCCGCAGTGAGCACAGCAGGGAAGTGATTTGAGAATGGCTTTAAAGTCACGAAACGGAACTGTGATTCTGGTTTTTAACGTTACTGTCTTTGCGCCAGATTTCTTTGTGATATTATTTTGAAAGAGAATCCAAGTTGCAGGACTTCCAGATAAAAACGAAATATTCATACTTATTGTGACGATCCTCGCCAGATTCCACATGAATTAATTGACCAGATACTATGTTTATGTTAGTTAATTTACACAGAAAAAAATGCCAAGTCGCAGGGTAGATGAGTAGAAAACGGAGTAATGGCTTTTCCTTTCATGCGAGAGTACTCATTCTCTGATTGGCTGCGCGAAGCTCTCGGAGCGAACCTTGTGACTAATTGGCTACTGCATGATGAGAAAGGTTCTCTATTGGCTGGGCTGCAGGCTGGCGAGAAAGTCACCAGGCGCTGGTTGGCAAACTGTGCTCGGCAGTGACGTCAGTTTGCTGGCGTTTGCGACTGGAGTTCGTGGATTACACGGCTTCTTCACCTCAGTATTCGTGAGTACTCTGTACTATACCAAAGCGAAGCGCAGTACCATACCAAAGCGAAGTGAAGTACCATATCAAAGCGAAGTGAGGTACTATACCAAAGCGAAGTGAAGTACCATACCAAAGCGAAGTGAAGTGAAGTACAATACCAAAACAGAGTAAAGTACCGTACCAAAACGAAGTGAAATACCATACCATAACGAAGTGAAATACCATACCAAAGCGAAGTGAAGTACATACCAAAGCGGAGTGAATTACCAAAGCCAGTACCGCGAGTGTTTTACAGATGTCCACGAAGAAACAAAACGGGGGAAACAAATGGTATGAGATTCCTTGTACACTTCCACATCCTCCTGGGCACTACGAAATAAGCCGACATCACACATACCTTCTTCCGTTACGAAAGACGTGTGTTATCAGCAGAAGCGGATGCAAGCCAGCATAGCGCGAGTGGCTTCTTTCACCGAAATAGCTATAAAAATCGTATTTCCTAGATTCCGGTGAGTAAAACCACTGCAGACAGAACTAATCAACTGTATCTGTGAGTATCGTTAGCTAGCTTTTCGTGTGATTATCACATGGACGAAAATTGTCAACAGAATAAGGTCTAGAAAACAGGCCAAGGGAGAAAAAAAATCAAAGAGCGCACAACCTTTGAAGGAGGAAAAAAAGCCCTTCTCGTAACTAAGTATAGCACAATGGTAGCAGTGATTTAGCCCTCGCGGTAAAACGTGATACAAATGCTCTGTTCGAACTCAGCAGCCACGGGCCCTTACCTGGTTTCTTGCCCTATAAACGTGCATCGGAGCTTTGACGTCACATTCTTGCTGTCCGAATTCGTAGTAAGGGCACAGATGCAGCCTGGTATATGCCACCTAAGGGGCGGTGCCTCCTTCACATGCCTTACAATGTAAGTTTCGTTTTTCAATAGTTTACAATCATGTTTCAGCTTCTCCCTGACATTTGCTGGACACACAGGACAATGAGTTTCAATGATTTTTTTTTTCGCTTGTGGTTTGGAATTTGTAACGATATTCAAACTAAAACGGGTGTCCAGAATTATAACCGCTTCGTTACGAAATTATTAAGGGAACGTGGTGAATTGTGGGTGCTGAATGGATCATGCCTAATAGAACGGGGGCATGTGGCAGAAAATTCGAACACATATCTAGTTTTCAACCATGGTTGAACATAATAAATGGGAAAACAGAACAGACAGCAACGTTAAACGTCAATTGCAGCCAGAGCTATTACTCTTCAGAGATTCATGAGTTATTGTAGCGTCAACGCGATTGTAGCCAAGCCTTTACGCAAGATCCGGTAGGCTAGCTAGCCTCGAAGCCGGGAGCCGGTGCGAGATAAAAGGCGTCATGGCCCTGTCCGGGTGGCGAAGGACGACCAGGCTTAGCCGAGGTAGCACTTCCGTCTCGAGGCGAAGGCCGCCTGCGGTGGTTAGCGTACGAGGGTGTTGAGAAAGACTAGATTGATTGTGGGAGGGGGGGGGGGGGGAGACAGTCACGGATACCCCGGGGCTGCCATGGGCTTGCCTTCGGTAGCGACCGCGACGTCAAACATTCCAGCACGCACTTCGGTCCAAGAGACACGGCTAATTGAGCGCTTTTGAAATCAAGTTTTTCAAAAATTTCACTGCCCGAGACTGGGTTTTGAGGAAGATAATTTGCCATATAGTAAGGGGCAGTGAAATTTCACGGAAAGGTTTCAAGACAAGTTATATTTAAAAACACTGTAGGGTTGTTACCTATCTTGATTGGCTGAATAACTTTTTGACACGTGTTAACTTTCTGTACACGAATCACGTGGGAGCCGTGCCGCGCGGACCACACGTTAGTTTTCTTAATTCGTGCCATTATACTTATACCTAGCCTATTTCAGTGAACATTGTACTGCTTGGCATTGTTCGCGTATGTACATTTTATTGGGACATTCTGTATTTTGATGAGCACGCTGACTGGAATGAGTCCAGCAAAGTTGGTAACGACTGAGAGAAAAAAGTTACATGTCTTAACATTGAATTAAAAGTGCGAGACAAACATTTATGAATAATGAAATCATTTATTTTGTTTTCTTTTTTAGTTCCATACATATGTGCACGAACAGCAAATTTGTAAAATATTTACTTTTATAATAATTGCAGTTTCACTTGACAGGCGCATGAATTAAGTAAACAGGCCACCGACAATGCTTATTTTATATGTGGTGAAAGAATTCATAATGCGTATATAGGATGTTTACGGTAAAGTGAGCACTTTTTGTTGAAAGCCCTCTCATTTGAAATAATAGTCAATAAATAGATACATCTTATTGTAGCCTTAGACGTTAACTTCAGAGTGCGTACACTGTGTTTATTGGTCACATTACAATGCTTATATTAAAACGCAGCAGGAAGATGGAAATTGGATGAAAGGCTAAATTTATAAGGGCCTTAAAAAGTGCTCACTTTACCGTGAACAGTGTTGAGTCACTTATTACGCCTCAGAGGTATAAAAATAACATGCATTTGGAGGACGGGAGATGGTGGAGCAGACGTATAGTCTGTCACGGCAAATCATTCCAGACTACAGCGGTGCACCACCCCCCCCCCCCCCCAAATCACTACAGATGTTTACACAAACACAGTAAACTGGCTGTCAACCTGCTCTGTATGTCAACAGAAATTATTTTGCCAAGGAGATAACTGTGCGCAAGCCTACTTGCAGAACACTTTCTCGAGATAAGACTATAGCAGAGGGCCGGTGCGCTAAAAGAGACGGCAGAAGACAGCAACACAGGAGGGTGTCGCCGCCTTGCCCGGGGCATTAGCATGCGGCGTCAGACCCTGTTGTCTGGTCAGCCTCAAGTTGGCAGACCTGGGGATCAGCCCAACCTCCGTCTTGCTGCCGGGGGTTTTCCGCCGTTGAAGCGTGGCAATTCCTACAAGGAGCCCGACCTCAGCTGTATAGCGAATACTGCAAACAACCTTACAGAAGAGAGGGCCTTGAAGAAAAAAAATGGTTAGGTGGAACTTTGGGATACAGGCAACAACGCTCGAGTAGTTTGTAAACAGGTTTTCCAATGGCCGCGATCGCTGGGGCGTGGTCACGGTCATGTGGTGTGGAGGCACAGCCAATGCTCCTAAAACAACGCGTTTGAAAACGCGATGCAGCATGGTTACAAGTTACATTTCAAAGTGACTTCCAAAATGTGTGCGTTAAGTTTTACGCCGTCCGGTTGTGAACACGATACATTTTAAGGACCACGGGATCTCCTCATCACTGTCGACTCTCAATCACTCGTATGATCACACGGTTCAAATTCTCGGCTACTACAAGGATGGGTGGGTCTTTAACCACCTTTGGCCCATGCTGCTATATGGAAAAAAAAATCGTCAGCCTAGTTACTTGGCTGCAAAAACTCCTAGCAACAATCAAAAACACAGTCATCACATTTCACGAAATTGACTACGGAATAGTCGATGATTCTGGATAACATCTAACTATAAGCACACTGACAACCTACCATAGGATGTTCACAGTAGAATGAGCACTTTGGAAAGCCCTGCTTGATTAACATTGCCGTGTACCTCATCACTTTATTCATACGTCGGTTAAATTCAACTGTGAAAATATTAGAAAAGTAAATATTGTACAAATCTAATAAGTTTTACACTTTGATGCATAAGAAAAACAGAAACCGAAAGACATAATTTAAGTTATCACAATTGGTTACCTAACACTTTTTGTTCGACGTTAAGATACGGAACTACTTTCCACTCTTCGTTGCCAACTTTACTGGGCACATGCCACTCAGTGCACCCGTTAAAATATACACAGGCAGGGGCAGTGACTCACTTTATCGTGAACAGCCTTTAGCTCGTATACATAGGGACTGCAAAGTTCGCGTTACTATTTCGTATCAAGATGGCCTTCAAAGTCCATTTATGCATTCAACATAAGGACGTCCGATTTCCTCGCAGACACCCGGCGACACAAAATTACGCTGCCAGCAGTGCCCATAACGTTCACTGCAAACGTGGCAACACACAGGTAGTACCCGTAGTATTCAAACACTACCATCACGTAGCAAATATCATTTCAGCGGGACACTGACAGATCGCCAGCATACTGGCTGGCAGTCTGTCGGTGATGCATACTGCACGGCGCAGTAAAGCGTGCGGCGTATCTCGGACAAACTGGATGGTGGCAGGCGAGTGGGAGAGAATACAAAAGCTGGCAGAGAGAGGAATTCATGCTGCCGGGAACATAAAACGACTATCAGAAGAAAGGCTTTCAACACTATCCGTTCAAACGCCGATTAAATTCATGAAGACGGACAAACACAGAGCTATCCTTCCCACCAATCGCTCGATGCACAAAACACAACGAACCAAAAATCAGTCAACATAAAGGTTTCCTATTTATAGGATGAGACCACTCCAGTGTCACACACACACCCCCTTATACACACATATTATTTGGGCAGCTCTTAACAACGAGGTCTTGAGCGTCACACAGATTGGCTCAAAGTGAACTTTCGCACACAAATGTGTCAACGGCGCAGCAACTAACTAACTGCAATCCGCGTCGGTTGTCGCTATCAGTTGACTGCGGAAATGCGGCGATAAGCCGGCGCCAACTCCCTGGCTTCACGGGCCCTGACGCTCCTAACGATGAAGTAACAACGGGGTATGCGCTTCTCGACGTAAGCATTCGCAAGTGCATCGCGCGACCGCTAAGTTGCGTGCAGCTTTCGTTCCGCTGCAACACGCGAGTAAAGGCTGTTCGCGGTAACAAGAGCGCTTTCGAAAGCCCTGCTTACGATCTACTTGCGTGCACGTTGTGCACTCTTCCGCCATAATGTGAAATTAACATTGCCATGGGCGTCATCACTTTGTTGATACGCCGGTCAAGTAAAACATGTGAAACTAATAGCAAAGTAAATATTTTACAAATCTGCTCATTTTTACACTTCGATGCATAAACGAAAAGAAAAAAGTGAAAGAAATAATTTGAGTTATCACATGGTTACCAAACACTTTTTATTCGACATTAATATATGGAACTACTTTCCATCCACCGTTACCAACTTTACTAGACGAATGCCACTCAGTGTGCCCGTTAAAATATATGCAGGCAGGGACAGTGACTTTTTTCTAAGGTTCATTTAAAAAGTACTCACTTTATCGTGAACAGCCAATAATTGAGAATATTTTTAATGATTTAATTTAATTTGACTTATTTGAGGTAAATTGTATTAATTGGAATTTATTAGTTTTAAACAGTACCTTAAGTAAAATCAATTTATTGTGTGATGTTAGTCGAGAGACTTTTGTTTGTAATTATTGTGAATAAAATTAGGAAATTATAATTGACTCCTTTCTTTAATTAAGACCTCCATCCCTTAACGAACTTTGTTTAGCCCACTGAATTTTGAGAGAGGAATTGTAACACTGGTGTCAGAAGTGGGATTGAGGCATTTTATAAAAGAGAAATTATTCCAATTAGCATTACAGTAAGTTATTAACTAGCAGGACGCATTTGTACATATAATAGTTATATTAATTGGCCAGACACTTATTAAGAAATTGGCGAATGCTAACCGGGAGAATGTCGGCAGACATGGAAGCACTTCGTTCCTTGATCGAATGAGTGAGTGGTCAAATAAATAACGTAAATAGTCAGATTACTAGTGTTAGGGAATATGTTGGTAGTGGTAATGAAAATGTAAATAGTCAAATTATTAGTGTCAATGAAAATGTAAATAGGCAAATTATTAGAGCCAGTGAACTGTAAAATAGACAGTGAAAACAAAAATGTGTACAGAAAAATAGACATTGTGAATGAGAATGTAGACCGAAAGATAGAAGCTGTAAGCGAATTAATGAACAATAAAATAAGAATATGGACAAGAAAATTGACAGTGAGGGACAATGTGAATGAAAGGTTGGACAGTGTCGAGTATAAAGTGGACCAGGAGGTGAGCGCCGTCAAGCAGAAACGGCAGGAATTCCTGCAACAGCAAGAAAAAAGACATTCAGCGTCTGGCGAGGAACTGAGATCGACCCCCGCCGAGCCAGCGAAACTGGATTAGTAAGAAGAATGAATCTATTGATTTTGCGATTTTAATATTTTTGTATCTATTTATTTTCTTTATATAAATTTACAAGTTGTTTCTCTTTCCATACAAAAAAAACTGGCTACGCTAATGATGAAGCATAAATTCTCAAAGCTGCTTCACTAGGTAGTAGATAGGTCGTCCCTTAACAACGTTAACACAACACTGTATAATACTTATGAACTTGGCAGACATGGTTATCTGGCTTATTCACACAAAATATATATTTTTTCGTGATATACATATTTCTATGAATAATACAGGTTTTAATTCACAACTTATTCCATGCAAAAAAAAAAAAACATTAAAATCATGCGAGTAAAATAAATATTTAACGACGCCAAAGTCCACTGAAAAGACGGCAGCTTTCAAGATGTTTAACGTAACTTACCATACATACAATACCAAAATTCACTGACAAAACAGCATTTAAAAATCGCATTAGGTGAATTATGAAGCGAACATGAAAGATATTTGCTGGGAATAGGAGTTTTAATTCTCTTGTTGCAGTTCAAACAATGTTTTTTCTGCATTCGTAATAAATCTATTTTAACTACATTAAGTTCGAGTGGACTTTCTACGTAACATTTCATGATGCATCATCAAAAACGACGTACCTGAATAAAACGCAAAACATTTCCGCTTCGTGCTTGAGCACACGTCGGGTTTCATTACTAAGCCTAACGCCCGTAGCATACAGCAGGACGCCATTTTGAGCAACTGGAACCACAAGCTTTTGTCATGGGCATGTCTGGGATATAAACTTCCAAAGAACAAGTATGTAAGTGGAAACAATTTTGGGACACGCGCACCCAACGGGGCTTCCGCACGTTTTATACCTCCTTGGACAAGCCAAACAAATAGTGATCGAGTTAGTCCACACGAAAACCGCACGAGTATGTCTTAAGTCTGGTTTTTAAATAGTAAACACATATTGTCAATTGTTAGTTCGTATGATTGTTAAGGCCGATTCCCACCCGCCATCTTGGATTTATCCATTGTTCGCCAAAGCTTCAATTTCAGAAGGTGTATTTAAATATCCCGCACAACATATCTTAAATAACAACTTCCCAAACTTCATCGAACTCCCACAGCTTCGCTACATTTATCGATTTGTAGTTGGTAACTGTCGAGGCGAAACGCGAGATAATTTTATGTGAACGATTACAAAGGCGACTATATCAACAGTAATAAATAAATACTGACCTCGGACAATGCACTAAGCAATGCACTGTGCTCTGTCATTCCCAAAAACATGATATATGCTGTTCATGGTAAAGTGAGCACTTTTGAGGCCCTAGTTACTTTTTATTTTCGGCTATATTTAATCCTTTAACAACCTTTTTAAATACATGTTGCCATGTAAGTAATAAACACATAATGTATATTCCCCGGCACTCGGAAGTTAACGTCTAAGGCTAAAATGTAATATATTTATTGATTATTATTCTAAACGCGAGGGCTTTCAAAAGTGCTCACTTTACCGTGAACAGCCTATACCTAACGTCATGGGATACATCATTCGTCGCTCAGACTATATTCGGTGCAGTGGCAGCCCTACACTCCATACAGCCAAGATGGCGGTTGGGAATCTGCCTTAATTAATCGTATAACAAGCCTCGACAAAGAGAAAACAATAATAAATAGGTACTATGTGGAGATTTTCTCTTTGGCAGATTGCGTCTGTAGTTCCGGAACACTAAAATTGCTCTAAAATAATTCTTTAAGGAAAAAATATAATAATGTTAGTAGTGTAAGAATGCATTAAACATTTTATAAAACGAATTTATTTTTAGTGCCGTAAGACATCGAATGAACAATTGAACTACGAGGAAACAAAATTGTATTGTTTACAAGGCAAATACTATAATTAACATGACATGATAATCTCTATGCATGCATTTATTTTTGTTTAAAATACGACGCATTACATTAAACAAGGAAACGACGTATATTATTCTGGTATTTAACTACACGTTATATTCTTTGCATTAAACGTTACATGCGTATATTTCATTTCATTGTTCGCATTTCATGTTGCGGTTTTTCTTGTTCCTTTTTCCTTCTGTTTCAGTAAAACGACGACGCCCCACAGCACGTTGGAGGAAGATTAGTCACATTATGAAGAAAAGATATGATGTGTGTAAGTGCAATCTGACATGTGCGCGTGTGTGTGTTTACTATGTCAAGAGTATAAACTTAGTATACTGTAATTTAAATTGTCCAATATTTCTGTACAGATTTTACGGACGCCATTCGCTATAACGAAATGCAAAGACAAGATACCCAGATTCTACGACACCCTCGGCCCGAGAGCACTATGAGTGCATCGCGTACACGAAGCCGCATGCCAGAACCAATTACCGGGTTGTATTTGCGGCCTGGGGCGACCAGCGGGGCAAGACCCGTTGCCACCAATTTAGTTGCTTTGCTATATCCACCCCTCTTTCCCCTTCCTCGACGGGTAATCACCCGATCTCCCTTTCTCTCTCTCTCTCTCTCTCTCTCTCTATTTCTCCCGAAATAACACTTCTTGGGATGCTGTTGCAATAGTATTCCGTCGTCTAATATCCTTCTATCTCTTTCGGTTCGGCGTTTCATTGCCGAAGGGAAAGCGTAAAAAATGCAAGTACAAATACTGTAAGAAGTTTCCTAAGGTCGAGGAGCACGCCTTTTATTGCTCCGCCATAAAATGCTGGGGTCGTTCTCTTCATGTTCCATGTTGTACGCGCAGCTAGGAGGCTGCATGCCAGATGTGCACGGGGTGCAGAGGGGAAGGGGGGGGGGGAAGAGAAGTATTACACGCGTGCCACTTGTCGCTTTCGTAACTCTTCCCTGGTTCTTTCGTCCCCAGGTCTCGCTGGAGAGTTTATGAGAACGGAACTGAGCTGCGATTCGACGTGTAATCAGCAGTACAGGGGCGTTTAGTAAAATAAGTTTATTTTGAACGTAAAGGCTGTTCACGATCAAGTAAGCACTTTTTTGAAATCAACTTTAGAAAAATGTTACTGCTTCTACCCGCACGTATTTTATGGGCTCAATGAGTGGCATGCGCCCAGTAAAGTTGGTAACGATGGAGGGAAAATAGTTACATGTCTTAACGTCGAATTAAATGTGTTAGCCAAATTATTTATTTCACTTTCTGATTATTTTTTAATGCATCTAACTGTCATAATGAGCAAGTTTCACTTGACCGACGCATGAATAAAGTGACCAGGCTAAAGCCGTGATAATTTTACATAAGGCGGAAGAATACAAGGTGTGCATATAAGTAGATCTTAAAGCAGGGCTTTCAGAAGTGCCCAGTTTACCGTGAACAACCTATACCCGTAATGCGCCCCTCCGCCATATGTAGAATAAACACAGCCGTGGACCGCGTCGATCGAGTGCAACAAATTGTTTAGAACGTGAATATGTTGCTAATAAGCCAATTTTCACTCTTCCTGTGCATTGAAATAACGGAAAATAAATAAACCGCTAATAGATTCGAAAGCATACTTCTAACACTATGCTAAGACCGAATTCAAATCCGCACATTAAGAGGGGATCAGTCCCCGCCATCTTGGGTTTTTTAGAATTTTCGCAAAAACCAGCATTATATACTTTGTGTTGAATTTTATGGAACGACTGGACACTGGACATTCCTTTGTAAATTTTCTGAAGTTGGTATTGCTTGACTACTGTGGTTAGTTTAACTGCTTTATCCGCCCGCAAGGAAAAATTACAAACTTATTCCCAGGTGTTACTAGTTAAAAAATTAATGAAGGCAGTGTATAACGCTTTAGAATCTATTATTTATGATATTTCGTGCGAAAAATTTCGTTAAACCAACTTAAAACGGTAGTTATGACGATAAATTCATAAATCTAAGATGGCGGGGACTGATACCTCATATGTGGGTTTTTCATAACAAAATTACATTATTTTATTATAATAGTCTCGTGAGAATGACATGCTACATTTGTTCGTGAAATATATAACTCGTAACCAAACAAATGTTTAAAATATTTAAATGTTTTCATTAAATAAAAAAATAAAAAACATTTTGTGGCCACGAGGTCCTGTGCGTTCGCACCTATCGCACAACCCGAAGGACGGTCGTGGTTTTGACACCGATCAAAATATCTCCTATTTGCAACGGGGTGGCCGAGCGGTTAGCCCGCTCGCCTCCCACCAAGGCGAACCGGGTTCAATCCCCGGCCGGGTCACCGGATTTTCGCATGTGGGAATGGTGCCGGACGATGCCGTCGGTCGGCGGGTTTTCTCGGTGATCTCCCGTTTCCCCCGCAATTTCATTCCGGCGATTCTCCATAAGAAACTCAATCACCATCATCGGCTCTCAAGACCTCGATGTTAAGAGTAATATGTACTGAAACGTTTTCTGTGAAATCGTTGTTTGCGCGTAGACGCGTATCTCCGTAAATAAAAGTTCTGGAAACGTGACTTATTGTCAGAAAAGATTAAAAAAAAAAAAAACATTATTTATGTTTCTATTTTTTATTTTTGTCATTTTAAGTGTATTCCTGGAGAAGAAAATTCGTGAAAATGGTCAAATATCGCATTTTTAAAGCTTGCCTATGCAGTTTCCTTAAGCGGCAAGAGAAAACTACAAAAATACGGGCGTAGTTAAATCTGTGGGCTTTCATCGCGCGTAATAAAACCCCTATGTTATGGATCTAATTAGCACAGTACAGCGTCGCGGCGGAAACATTGCACGTCTAGGCGCGCGTGTAACTGTCGCCCGTATCGCTCCCTCGCTTCTTGACCTTGGAAGCGCAGCTACATAGTCCCCTAAAGAGCCGACCAAATCTCTTGACTCTTCACTCACTCACTTATTTGCAACAGTAGAAACTGTAAGGTCAGGGATAGCCGGTCATTTCGGCGTTTTACAACGCCACACCGCTGGTCGGCACAGTGGCTACGATTACGAATCGTGCAGCCGACGAGCTGCAAAAAAGGTCCTGGGGAGGGGGGGGGGGGGCAGTAGGTCCATTACCCGCCCACGGGAGGGTAGGAGGAGGAAGAACGCACAAAGAAACCGTCAATTAAAACCCCCTCGTCCTTTGCCTCTAGCTCCAGCCGAGTCGATTAGCACTCCACTGGCTACCACCAGCGCCCAAGCCGCTCGGAGACTATAGCTGTTCGCTGTAAAGTGAGCACTTTTTAAGGCCCTCCCAAAAGCCATTAAACTATAATAAATGTCTTATTGCAGTCTCAGACGTTAACTTTTGAGAGTGTTGAAATGTATACTCTGTTTATTAGTCACATTGCAGTGTTTACATTAAAAAGTGGCGGAACGGTCTGAGGTCGTCAAGCGCAGTAGCAATAAGGGCTACAGTGTCACACGCACCAAGTGCACAAACGCTAGTAAGAGCAAGACTCTGAACTGGAGTGCAGTGTTCTCGTAGTGCTGCGTCTACGTATGGGACTTTCAGCGGCGACCCCTGTATAGGATGTTCAGGGTAAAGTGAGCACTTTTGAGGTCGTAGTTACTTTTTCCTTTCAGCCATTTTTTATCCTTTAACCACATTTTTAAATAAACGTTTTCATGTAAGTAATAAACGTAGTGTGTATATTCCACGGCACTCATTAAGTTAACGTCTAAGGGTAAAATAAAATATATTTATTGACTACTATTCCAAATGAGAAGGCTTTCAAAAGTGCTCACTACCGGGAATGGCCTATAGCAAAGGTACACGTGTTTGAAGTTTAACGTGCCCTCAAATAACGACGCGAATTTTACAGATCTCCATCTATGGTTCAGTTACGATACAGAACAGTGTGCGAATGTAATCTTAAGGAGATACAGAGCAAAGGGGAGAGGAGGGGGTTACGAGGTTCGCTAAGCCACAAGTGTTGCTCCGGGAGGGGGGGAAAAGTGGCCCAGCTGATGGACAATCTGTGTCAACGCCAGCCACCTCGCCGTCATTTTCTCTCGTCACGCCGCTACTCGTGCGCGTCCTTGTGAAAGCCACGACTGAACTGGAAAGAAGGGAGGGTGGGCGACCCCCTCCCTCCCCCCCAAACTAACCATTCGTCCTCCCTCCACCCCTAGGCCTCGAGGAGGGCAAAGGCCATTTCACACGATCAAATATTTATATAATTCAATTACTTGTATTCTATTTATTGAACTAAAACAAGGCACTTCAGTTACTTTTCCATCAATTGCAATCAGTAAACTTTCAAATATCCACATGGCCATTTATCACAATCTTTTCAATGAAGACAGTTAAGAAAATACCAAAAGTACATTGTTTGGAAGTATACGCGACTCGTGCGCAACACGAAAATAATTGGTTAAACCACAACAAAATTTCTTCATAATATTGTACATGTTAATTTTTAATATACCCGTCCTTATTTCGTAACAACTTAAAATCTATGCACATGACTCTATTACTATGACATTATTTCCTTTAATATCGTCAGAAAAGCTGTGATCAGCGATTAAAATCTTGGACAGAAAATATAGAACATGTTAAAAACGAAAATCTTGAAGGTAAATGACACATCCGATAATTTTAAAGACAAAATGGCTGCGATTATGACGTTGGTGTGACGTATATCGTTAGATTAAGTGAATTCAATAAAGAATGAAGGTAATTTGAAGAAAAGTTTGACGTGCGAAAGGGGCTTTAAGGCTGTTGCCTGGTTTGAGACCTCTGTTTCTGAAGCAAATTTTGAAGATCATAAACTTGAAACAAAAGCCAAAGTGTGAGAAATGATACTCTCAAGGTATTATAACGTTTTAAATTTAATTATTAAGTTTTGTGATCTAGGAAGCATTAATGTAACAAAATGCTTCACTAGCATGTCCCTGGTGGTATATGGGCATCTTTAACAGGAACAACAAAAAACAGAATTGCATTAACATGTATTTTCCTGTAGCAAATTGTTACTACTATCAAGCCATGCAACAACCTAAGGTTGTGTCTCAATTGGCCCAGATAACGCTCTCTGGTCGTCTCAATTTGTCGGAGAGAGCGCAAAAGAGCAAGAGCAGAGAGAGAGAGAGAGAGAGAGAGAGAGAGAGAGAGAGAGAGCACGAAGTTGTAAACTCGCTGGCGCTCTCTCGCACACTCCGACACTGCGCCATATTTTTTGCGTTTGAATAAGGTTATAGCAGCTTTCTGGGCCAAAACCACGTTGCATTTTCAACTGGAAGTGTATAATTTCTACTGTTTTAAACAGCGAAATAACATACGCAACACGTATTTATAAAAATATAAATACGGGTTTTTGACAAAGTCTCGTTTTTTTTTGTTACATTGCAGCAACATGACAGTAATATGTAAAACAAAAATTATAGTATTTTATGCGCTAGTGATTATTCTATGACATAAATGACTTATTATATCCGCGACCGCGATTTTAGTTAAACATGATTTCCCGCATCAGCTGTTTGCTTAACATTGGAGAAAAACGAGTGGTTGTCTCAATTCTCAGAGTGAGAGCGTGAGAGAGCGCGGAGCAGTGCTCTGGACAGGTTGTGCGAAAGAGTGCTCTCTCGAAAGAGTATTCTATCAGTTGAGACACGGCCTCAACAGTGGCGTGTAGTGAGTTTTTTTTACAGGGTAAGCAATTTCTACTAACAAATGCAACTTCCAACTTTGCTTATCCTCCACATGTATTTACCGTTTTATAATACCAAACACTAGTTATAAAAACGAAAACGAAATTAAGGTAATAATAATTTAACTGAATATTATTTAGAGAGCATATTACAAAATATAAGAAAACTCCCGTTCTCCCGAACACTTCCATCCACTTTCCAAGGGAAAATGGAGGACTGGAGGACGCAAACAGAACGACTGCTTCCCCTGCCGAAGGAACGCGGTCGCGTGTTGTTGCTTGCGAGTTCGCTCCCGTTTGTGGAAATAAATACTAGATAGCAGCACTATGCGTGCACAATACCGGAGATACGAAAACTCTGTATCTCGAATAGGAAATGGGAAACTCATAATTAGATGTGTTTGACGTTAAGGCGAAAACTATAAATGGTCAAACATTTCCAATATGTACAGGATAAGCATTGCTTACCTTGCGTCTATGGGATAAACGTCACAGTCAGTCTGGGAATATACACACAAGAGGCGTGCGTGAAGCGACCACCGACTGACTGCCCCGGGGTGAAGCAGCGTGAAAAGGCTGAAGGAGTAAAGGAGAAGAGAGAGAGAGAGAGACCCTCGTGTTATCCCTGGTCGGTTGTCCACCAGGCTTGAGGCGAACACAATGAGTGTTTACAAAGGCAAACGACACCGTCAGTCTGAAAACGGCGAGGGGGGGGGGGGGAGGGGTGGCGCCGCCGCCATGCGGAGCGCGGGCGAAACCTCCTGTAGTGCGTGCGGCCTACATTAACCTCGCCTCGCTTCCTGCACGCACCTGGCGGCCGGTTATAGGGAACTAGGGAACACGAACAGCCAGAGAGCCTGTTCGCCGTCGCGTAATCACGAGCCTCGGAGACGGGTGGTTGTTTTGTTTTGACTGCTGCCACTGAGCAGCCGCTTATAAATACGCGCGGGAGGACTTAATAGCACCTCCGACAAACATACGAAAGTCGTAAGGAGGCATCTTTATTGGCACGTAACAACGCCAGCAGAATGGAAAATGCACGTCTTTATTACGTTTGTTTAGACAGTTCCGACAGACACTGTGCTCGCTCCCACCTCCCCCCCCCCCCCCCAACACCGGGCCCATCGCTACGTACCATGCAAAGTTTCGAAATTTACTAGCTCCTCACGTAAATTCATCATCAATGTTGACGGCTGAATTCGTATGGCTGTCGCAATGTGCGAAGAATTAACAAAGCCGTTGGTTAACCGTTGGTATAACTGCCAAGACTAGCCAGCAATACATTCTGTAACAGCCGTAAACTCTGACGAAAGTGTACGCTCACAGCTGAATAATATACGGTAATTACGTCACCGATACAACAGCATCAAAATCACCCTGCTCCCGCCACCAAACCCCTTCTGTCTCTCTCTCTCTCTCTCTCATAGTTTTTTGAAGGCATAAATAAAAACAGTATGTTCTGAAAACAAGTGCTGGGGAAATTTCTTTGATTTAACAGGAGAATTTATATTTCTCGATTGAATATTTCTTCAGTTCCAAATATTTTATTTGCGGCAACTTCTAATGGGCTATCTCTCGTGGTGGGGAAGAGAGACTACTTAAATGAATGAACTGATTCATACGGAGAAAATACAAATCCGCGCAATAGTTTAGAAAGGGAATTACAAAGGAGGTTGTCGTAGTCGCGAACAAATTAGCTAGCTGCAACGCCTCAATTGATAAATTATCATTAATATAGGCTGTTCACTGTAAAGTGAGCACTTTGAGGCCTTAGTTACCTTTTCCTTTTAGCCATTTTTATCCTCTGACAACCTTTTTTAAAATAAATACTACCATATAATTAATAAACACGGTGTATATTCCACCACACTCGGAAATTAACGTCTAAGGCAATTATAAAATATATTTATCGATTATTATTTCAAGTGAGAGAGCTTTGAAAAGTGCTCACTTTACCGTGAATAGCCTAGAGTGTTAAACTCTTTACAAACAATATATTGGCGAAATCTTTGAAACAATAGCTATATATTTAATTCTGAGGTACGCCACATGGAGCAATCCGAGTAAACCATTTCTCACTCTTCAATCAACGCGTGCTGTAGAAACGAGGCTATTGTAAGAACTCAGGAAATTGTTATATCATTCCCGCACTTTGTCGAAAATAATTTAGAAAGAACACAGGAAAAAATTTGTTCGCCTGTAGGAGCAGTTTAGAAACACAGATTTGACTACTGTTATGTGGTCTGAGTTCTCGTAAGAACGCGCATTTCGGCAGTATTTATTCCAGAGTTGGCCGCAAATGTATCATTAAGTCAACGCTAACAATTTCACAAATTCATTATAACCCTGCACAAATATGGTGAAAGCGCATGTCAATATTTGTCATTATTAGTGACCCGAAATTTGTCGCGAATTCTTTTGGTTACGAGCTACGATCCCACAGACCTCTCTAAATTCAAGTCTCAGTTTTGCCTCAAACCAGCAGTTTTATTACAGGTTTGTAACTTGCGATCCGACTGAACCCAACAAATTAGAACTACATATACGCGGAATTCTTGGGTCACTATTATGATCATCGTAATTATTTTTAATATATCAGAAAATCAAACAGCGTTTCGCTGCTTAGGGGTAATCGAAAAAAGAAAGCAAGTGCTATGGCTTGTTCCGACGAACCAGCGCCCTTTTTTCGACAATTCTGAAGGTAGTCCTTTACACAGTTGTTTCCATGGCAACGTCAGTGTCTCCCCGTGCAACAGATTAATGTTTACTGTGAACCCGTGGAATAAGTCAAAACAGGAACGTCTGTACAATGCCAAAAAAAAAAGTGCACACGTGTGGAATAGACTATACCTCTCTCTCGCCACAGCCAGCCGGCTCAGTCCGGACAGACGCTGCATGCCCGAGCGTGTGCCACGGAAAGACGGCACAAAAAAAAAAAAGGCAAACCGTGGTGTAAACCGTTACTCGACGAAGGCAGACAATCAAACCTGGTAGATTCAAGCCAAACAGCCCGCGCACAAGAGCTCGTACGCCGCGGAGAGGGTATCACGAATGAGATGTGTAGGGGGGAGAGGCGGGGATAAATGGAAGCGAAGAAGCAGGAGGAATGGGTGGACGACGATGATGGGGGGAGATCGGACGAAGAAAAGGGCACACCGGAATTGGAAGCCGGGTGAGCCGAACCGGAAGCGGAGAGACTCCTGCCTACGTCACACCTGAACCCGTCAAACCACTTCGGGGTTCGCCCCTCTCCCTCCTCACCACTACCCAACCCAATTCTTCTTTCCTTCAATGGGAAACCACACGGCATCTCTTCTCAACAAAGGCACGTCGATCAGTTGATAGAAATGGCAGGCGGGGAGTGAGCGCGATAATCCGACTTCTTGGGGGGGGGGGGGGGTCGTCAAGGAGGTTTACCTACACGCGCGACACAACCTCGACAACAGAAGTCTACCTACTGCGCCCGAACGAAGAATCAACACGAGTCTCATCAAACTAGAGCATAACTTATCACTAGAGACATGCAAAATTCGCGTTGTTATTCAGCACCACGCTAAACTTCACAGTACTGTTTGTACTGGAGCCGGCGTCGTTTCTCCATTGGACAGCTGCATAGGTGTGAAGTCACGCCCTTTCGACTGAACTGCACGTGATGATTGGGCACATAGTTGTGAAGTGTTCATTCATTGGCGCAGAGTTACCCAGGTCGTGTCACGTGAAGTATGGTCCAATGACAAACGTATTGCAAAGGTACACGTGTTTCGTGTTTAACTTGTCCCCAAATAATAACGCGAATTTTGCAGGTCTTTACTTATCACTATGGCGGACTACTACTCTCAACAGTAACGCAGCAAGGATGATAATGATAAAACTGCACACCCACCCCTACTATGGAACATCAGTATTGTATGGAGCTCAATCAAGTACATAAACACAAGCTATAGGCTGTTCACGGTAAAGTGATCACTTTTTAAGGTCCTTCTAAATTTTTCCTTTTATCCAATTTCCATCTTCCTGCTGCTTTTTAATATAAACATTGCAATGTGACCAATAAACACAGTGAATGCATTCCACCACCCTCAAAATTTAAAGCCTGAGTATGCAATAAGATATATTTATTAGTGGTTAATGCCTGTTGGAAGGGCCTTAAAAAGTGCTCACTTTACCGCGAACAGACTATAAGCACTGTTGCGTAACAGTTTCTCTTAGCATTACGTGAAGCTCTATGATAAACTGTAACGTGATAGTATAACATAAACTAGCCTTGTATGCCATTGCAATTGAACACTTCACTTCACACCTGTGCGCCCCAATCACGCGCAGTTCAGTCAAAATGGGAGTGACTTCACATTTATGCAGCAGCCAATGGAGAAACGACGCTGTCTCCTTTACGCACAGTACTATGAATTTTACAACAGTTTTGTGTTCGCGCGGTTACGGCCACTCGTGTAAAACGTCGGGCATTTTCTCTTGCTGCGCGAGACGCAAAGTGGTTTGCGCGGTGTATGTCTCCCGCGTTAACTTTGCGACGCGTTTTATTTTTACAGTCGACGCAGAATTTGCGTTCGTAAACTGAGCGGTCGTGATGGGAACTAACGCCAAGTACGGTTTTGCGTCGTGGTCGAACGCAAAACTGCTTTGAGTTTCCTATCGCCGCGGTCATAATAGACCCGCTGGGTCGATGCCCGAGCAAAAGACACGGGAAAAAAAAAAAAAAAAAAAAAAAAAAAAAAAAAAAAAAAAAAAAAAAAAACGCCAGAATTTTAACGGGCGGCCATCATCTCCGCCTGACCTGCGTCACAGTCATAAACGCGCGCACGCGAAACACTAAAAAGGCGGATTCACAATGAGGTTAAAACAGGGCTCGTTATGCTAACTTTGCGTTAACTCTAAGCCAATTTTTTTATTATAAATTTGTAGCTGTGTTCACACTGGGGTTCAAAATTTCTCGAGTGGTCATACAGTGTTGCCAAACATGCCGCATCTGTATCTTAGATCTGAAAAACGGTCGTGTATATTCATTAGTGTTTTCGTATAGACTCTCACCAACATAAAGAAATAACCGATATACATACAAAACTATAATTATAGTCATTTTTAAATAGGTGCATTTATGTGCCACTAATAATATTTATCGCCAAATCTGACGCATATTTGCGCTCATAGTTTTTCTTTAAATTTGTTATTTTTGAGACCGTTAATTTATCTGTCAAATGAACACGCACAAACGAAATTAAACTTATATTTTCGTGTAACTCATTCGCCATTAACATACTACTCAATCCACACGGGAGGCGGTAGAAGAATAATAGTTAACGGGAAATATTTTGGCAACCACTTCATATTTACATGTTGTATTATTGATAACTATTCTCAGCTTACTATTTTATGTTTTTCAACTTATCAAACATACATATTACACTAAATATTTTATTAAAATCTCTACTCTCGCGCTTAAAATCTTACTCGTTTCTGTTATTACTTACATTCAAATATATCCGTAAAAATTCCATGTTAGTGTTGTCTACAGCGAATAATCGTTATGTTCAAATATGTGCAGGTTAAAGTTAAAACTTATACTTAGTATGATAGTAATTTGGTTCACTTTATATTATAGTAACGTGCGCACTGTATTCGATTTGCTACACTGTATTGTATTGTAAAGTGTTTATTAACGTCCTCCAGTGTTATGCCGGACGGCTTACAAACTAACTGATAACCTAACTTAAATTAACACACATGGCTTACCTGGGATTCGAACCCAGAACCTCCCGCACCCAATACCAGCGGCGCAGCAACCGACTGCGCCACGGGAGAGCGTATAAAACTGTAAATTATAGTACAAATGCGACACTTATAGTATGGCTCACATCACTGATAGCAAACCGTGAAACCACCCTCCGCAACCAACCCCACGTGACGTATGGGACGCAAAAAAAGGACGGGGTGGAAGGGTTCGAAAATGGACACGATTTACGGCTGGCAGTATTTCAACCGCGCTGTCCTGCTTGGGAATCGCCTAGGGTAGTAAAAGAAGGGAGGAGGAAGGCGAGGATGCAGAAGGAGAACGAGGGAAGAGGCGAGAGCGCAAAAGTAAAAAAAAAGGAGGAAGAAGAGAAATGACGAGCGCACACTACGCAGGGACGAAGGAGGTAGAGGAGGACAGAGAGCGCGCGCGCAGACATGTGGTGGCAAGCTGAGCAATTGCGGCCTTCAGCGGAATATTAATGTGCACACGTGTCCTTCGCCCTGAGAGAAGAGAGCGAAGTAAATAGTGGGGGGGGGGGGGGGGGGGTTAGAGGGGAGAAGCCCCTAAATTACAGTTACCCCCTGGACGGGGCCGAAACGAAATAAGAGGAGGGGGGGGGGGGTTATGGTGCGCGATGAAAACTGCGCTCATTCCGCGGACGCCCTAATGAGGTTTCGCGCGGGGCTGTCCGGTCGATTTGGCGTCCGTCCAGTTGGCCGGGGGCCGGACAAAGCATTCAGGGTCTATCTCCTCTCGCCCTCCCTAACACCCCACTAGAAAAGAAATAGATGCCACCTGACAGCATGCATCTCGGGAGGAAAATCGTCCCGAGGCGCAGCAAAGCAGAACGGATATACACAATCTGGACGTTTCCCGTCAAAATACTGTACAGTATTTTAAACGCAGGGTCGTGGACGGCCATTAATTCTCCAGCTACTTCCCCACTGAATTAAAGACATGGTTTTCTCAGTTGCTCTTGTTGAATGTCATGTAAATAGTTTGGTTTGTTTAACGTGTGCATTACAAAAACTGAAAAATATTGATTTTGGCGTGTCACTTAAAAAATACATAAATAAAAAAAATATATATATATTTAACGATAAACTATAAAATAGTAATAAATAATAGCATTTTATAAAACCTATATTACATTAACAATTAACAATTATATAAAAATTAAAGATTGCCATTTGAAGAAATAGAAATGATTAATAATTGATAATAGTTAAACAAGGACGAACGCCCTTAGAGATAATGATGCATGAAAGCAGTATATTTACCCGCTTTCGATGTAAGTCGTTTTCCAAAGGGTTTGTCGAAATTTTGACTCGGCAAGACGTAAATGATGATTTTCAACGCCTTTTTTCATTGTATGTATATATCTATTCACGGGCTTCATTATTCTCGGAGCACCGGTGGAAGAAAAGGAACAATTTTTTTTTTTTTACCTCCAATCAGTGCTCAGAGAATACGGAACGCAGAGAATTCGTAACAATGTAAGGTGTTCGAAATTGTTATTTACGTCCTGTCGAGCCACAAATTTTCGAAAAATCGTCCGTGAAACAAGTTGCGAGAAAAATAATATAAATATACGGTTTTCGTGCAGCATTCCCCTTGGAGTGTTCTGTGGCAAGTCGCGGGTGGTCCATGACCTTGGGAGGAAGAGACGGGAAGGCGCAATGACACGGGACCCCGACGAACAGCCTTCCGCGTCGCCGCGCTCTCTCATTGGGATTTCTAAAAAACTTTCGCCCAAGATGGTTTAATGAAGGAGGGTAATTTATGGAGGGGGGGGGGGGGGAACTGACCAACTCGCCCGCCGCAACACTTTCTTATCCTCGCCCGCGGTCACTGTCCATCATCAGGCGCAGCACGCGCCCAACACTTTTCCTCCTCGACGGCTCTCATCTCAATGCACGGGTCCGCGAAACATTCCGAATACGCCATCAAGTATTCCCACTGGTCAGAGATGGTTCTGTTGAACGTTGCAAGTTCAGCGATTGACCTGGGTCATGCGTGTTTTCTGATATAATAACATGACAGTAATGTTTGTTTATTTTCAAATTATATGTACAGCAGGTACATGTTAATGGCTGAAGGTGTTTATACGACAACGGGATATCGCCGTAACAACAAATTATATATATATATATATATATATATATATATATATATATATATATATATATATATATATCCTATATATAAAAAAGTGACATTCGATAAAGGAAGTCACTTGTGTGTGTGTGTGTGTGTGTATATATATATACACACACACACATATATATATATATATATATATATATATATATATATATATATATATATATATAATATATATATATATATATATATATATATATATAACACCCTGTGAAACCTCCAGCATAAAGACCAGCATGCCCTGAAAGAGCTGATTGCGCATAATATTAAGATTCTCAAAATGTAACATTGGTGACACGAGCTGAAGTGCTAAATCTCATGCACGTTGTATTAAATTAATTTTAGATTGAAATAAAAGTTTACGATGCGCCAGTAATACCTCCTCGCCTACTTTATCTTTTGTCAAAATAAAAATGTATAAAGGCTGTTCACGATAAACTGAGCACTTTAGAAATGAACCTTGGAAAAAAAATAGTCACTGCTCCTGCATGCATATATTTTAATGGCCGCATTGATTGACATTCGCCCAGTACAGTTGGTAAAGATGAATGGAAAGTAGTTCCATATTTTAAAATCGAATAAAAAGTGTTAGGTAGCCATTTGTGATAACTTAAAATTAATTTTCTCATTTTCTGTTTTTTTTTTTTTTATGCATTGAAGTGAAAAATAAGCAGATTTGGAACGTATATACTTTCTTAATAATTTCACAGTTTCATTTGACCGACGCATGAATAAAGTGATGAGGCCCATGGCAATGTTACTTTTACATAAAGCGAAAGAATACACGTGTATGTCAGTAGATCTCAAGAAGGGCTTTCAAAAGTGGCCACTTTATCGTGAACAGACTTTAACAACCATTTTCTGCCCCTGACTATACGTATCAAGGGCAGGCGTACCCAACATCATAATCTGCAGGGACGGATGTTAAAAGCCGACCTTGAAGTGCGGGCCATGCGCACACGACACTCGACAATCTCCGGAGCGGCAGAGAGATTTACAGTGTTGCCACGTAAGGGGGTCAATGTCGTGGGAGACAACGAGGCGACCTTTCAATTTTATGGTGCCGCAGGGGCTGCGCCAATGCCTACCACACCTAGCGGGCCAAACGTGCAGAATTTTCGCACTTGGAGGAACGTGGTAGAAATTCCCGACGACCGTGGGTTTCCCAACCCCTCAGCGTAATCGCTTCTCCATCTCATTGTGTTAGGGACATGACTAGAGATGATGGTTTATAGCGGGAAAATTTAACTGTTCGCTAGCATTCAACCTACTGTACACATATCCGACAGTTTTCTCTCCTTATTGGCTGCCATGCATGTATGAAGTTGCTACCCAATTTCACTGGGCCAATCAGGATTCTGATACTATAAGGCAGAACGTTCGTGATTGGTCTGCAAACAACATGACCGAGTCAAAACGTTGTTCATCCAATCATGAAATAACAAACTAGTAAGTGTGTTATAAAATATATGTTGTCTCAAAAAATTTTCGCGATTTTCCATCATCTCTAGATATGACTTCTTAAGGTCATATCCGCACAAAAAGGGGTCAAGAGTGTAGTTGAAATGATAGAACTTTTATTGTAACTGAGTGGGGTTTTATTCATGATACGAGACACAGACAATACAATACTGTAAGAGTTACTGTAAAAGGGGAGCAACTTTTAATGTTATTAAGATATTATAATTTAAGTTAAGACTATCACACGTCATATATCTCACGTCTTTATATCTAAGTTGGACAGTCCCCCCCCCCCGCCCTAAATTTTGATGCTGGAGACTGTTTTCTAGTTGGTCGGATTGCGGCGGTCGGACACCCCCATGTTGTGATCTTCCCTGGCTGCTGGTCGGATGTGGAAAGACAACGGGCCCCGCCTTACAGTGGCCTATATCGGCGCGTTGTTTAACGCTTTGACATAGCTGACCTCTTTCCCTGGTTCGTGGAGGGGGTTATCCTTGTCGCACTGCTTTGACGCAATCCCTGGCGTCCTGGATTTACTTTGAAGGTGTTAGGCCGGTTTCACAGTTGGATCTACTGTTACGGTCTATTCATAATAATTGCATCGCTTCTAAACACTTGGTTGGAAATTTTGCGGAATTATTTGGCAACAAGAGCTAGACTGTCGTCTTGTGCACTCAAAACTCAGTGGCTCAACTGTGTGATATAGGTAAGGACATGCAAAATTCGCGTTATTATTTTACATCAGGCTAAACTTCACAGTACTGTACGTTAAGGAAGAAAGCGTCGTTTCTCCATTGGCTGCAGGATAGATGTGAAGTCACTCCCTTTTTGACTGAACTCCACGTGATTGAGGTACACAGGTGTGAAGTGTTCATTTATTGGCGAATAGTTGCCCAGGGCGTGTCACATGAAGTACGGTCCAATGACAAACGTATAGCAAAGATACACGTGTTCCAAGTTCAACGTGTCCTCAAATAATAACGCGAATTTTGCAGGTCTCTAGATATAGGCTGTTCACGGTAAAGCAAGCACTTTTGGAATAATTCTCTGTGTGTGTGTGTGTGTGTGTGTGTATATATATATATATATATATATAATCGACCGCCCACTCACTGAATATGTGTTACCATATACGCAGGCAAGCAGGCGTTCAGTTAAGTTGGCGACGAATTAAGAAAAATAGTTCCAAGACTTTATGATGCACTGAGAGAGTAATGTTTAAAATTATGGCTATTCAAGTTGTCGTATTCCTATTTCATGCTCATTAGAGTCGTATTGGCGTATTAGCAACCCAGTTAGGTTCACAACAAATGACGGATGATGCAAGAACATTCATTAGACCCATAGCAATGTAAATATTACATATGACGGAAGAATACAAAACGAGAAGAAAAATACATTAAACAGGGTTATCGAAAGTTGTCACTGAACCGTAAACAGCCTATCTAGTTATGCCACTTTTATCCCAGAGCAGGTAACATCGTTTCCGGTTCACTTTTTCTAGCAGGTAATCGTCTCAAATTCGTCCCGGACGCGGCCCACAAACTGCAATCCAACTGAAAAATAAAGTAGAATGTATGTGTGTCTATAGCCTAGCTTGTTCTTAAATGAATACGCTAAATTTCAGCTCAGCATCTCTATAATCATTTCACGCAATGCCTTATCGTGAACTAAAGGGATGAGTATGAGAGATAGAGCAGCAAAGGAATGTGCAATGGAAAAGGAGGGGTGGGAGGAATACTCCGAGAAAACCCACGACCAAAGGCAACGGTTGCTACATTTCTCACAAGCGAAAGTCGTGAATGGTCCAGATTCATCACGAAGAAAGGCGAGTAGTCTGACCACTGTACAACCGCGGTTATCAACTACAGAACGTTGTCCTCTTGACGGCTTCTCAGTCCAGATGTGGTCGTAAAATTCAACAATATTTTATCTATTTGTTTATTTACTTGCTTACGACATGGCACAGAGGTAAACTACATTTTCTGGCAGCATTTTTTAAAATACCTATACACTACGGATACTTTGTAAAGACTATTCGTGGTTTATTCACACTTTTGAATCAACCCTTTGAAAAATCACCCCATATACGACGTGTTTGGTTCTTTCCTAAATATGTCATGTATCACAAGCGTTTTATACTTGTGTTAACACAAAAGTACATTTTTTAAATTAAATTCTTAGTATTATTATTTAATCTGTAAACTATAATATATTATATTTATTTAATGCGAATAAAACAAGAGAAAATAGGTGTGTTGGTAACGGCTAGTAAGAAATAGTGCTTATGCAAATTATTATTACACTGAGTGCGCACGGATGTGGTGCCTAGTCCCTTTAGTGTAATTTTCTTGATTCGGTTAAGCTTTGTTTGCATGAAGCGGAGGAATATCCTGAAAGCAGAAGTTTAGCAGGGCTTCAGAAGATATCACGGTGCAGAAAAGGAAACCTCCAGTTCGAGGATGCGAATGCGTCAGCGAAACGCAACGGCCCTTCAAACTTCCGCAGGTCGACCGATCACTTTCCAAGGAGGGAAAGGGCAAAAGGTGCAGGAAAGAGAAAGGGAGTAATGTAAATTACGCGCATGCCTTCTTACGTCCCCGCGAGGCAATTTCATGAAATTCTCGCCGGGAAAACCAACAAGATCGTCATACCGACCAACTGGCTCTCCCCAATCTGTGCATGCTGTTATGAATGGAATCTAACGTAACATGCCACTCTGAATCCGGCCTCACACCTTCAGTAAATCTGGACGCCAGGGATTGCGTCAAAGCAGAGCGACAAGGGCCAGTATATTACAACCACCTCCTCCGACCTGGGAAGATCGTAGCAATGGGTATGTCCGTCCGACGTCATCCGTACAGCTAGAAACCGCATCCGGCATCATGTTTCAGGTGGGGGCTGCGCAATATACATTTACAGAACTTAAGGCGTGAAGTGTTCATAACTTAAATTGTAATAATACCTTAATATCAATTAAAGTAGCTCCCCGTTACAGTTAAATATCACAGTGTTGTATTGTCCGTGTCACATAACATGATTAAAACCCCTCATCAACAGGTAAGCTCTACCATATATCATTCGTCTACAAGTTACCCCTGAACCAATTAATTTATGACTATGGCCGCAAGGCGTAACCATAACAATGTGATTACTGTGCTATTGTAAGTAATTGCTAGAACTAGCGATTTTTCGCGAAAAAAACATGAGTACACGCTTGTCTTCAATACTATAAGCACCCGACAGCTGTTTGTCTACTGACATTGGTTGCTGCCTGCTTGAGAAGGCGTTTAAATATTTGACCGAGCCACTCAGAGTTCGGCAACATCGGCACGGCTCCTACGTTATTCGTGTGCAGACAGTTAACAAGTGTCAGAAAGTAACCCAGCCAATCAAGATACGTGTTTTGAAATATAACTTGTCTTGAAATCCTTTCCACAAATTTCACTACCCTTAGTGAATGCCCAAAGCATTTGTGGTTTCGGAAAGGAAATTTTTCAACACACCTTACATATATCCTGGCTGGAAATCGAATATGGAATCTTATGTTATGGCCACTGGAACAAATGTATGGACGAAAATGCCACTAAATTAATCTAAATTTAAATAGTACATAAAATATAAAGAAAAGTACATCTTTGCTAAACCATGCTTGAAATATGTTCACTCGAACGACACGATAATGCTAAGCTCGAAAATTTTCAGACATCGTTCTAGAGTTCAACTTCCATAGAGACGAGAGAGAAAGATAAAGAAAAAAACACCAACATCACATTTTTTTCTTTCTCTCTGGGGAAAGGGCATATGGAGGCGAAATAAAAAGGCCAGGTAATTCTCGGACAGCCGCCTCAGAACCCATGCTATCGGGCGGTACGTGTCCGAACAGCCAAACACGGACCTGTAAGTAAACGCAAGTGATTTTTCGATAAAACAACACCGCGAACACCACATTCCAGCAGAATGCAAACTATATCGAGGCAGTACCCCCAACAGACGACCTTCGACGCTAACATAATATTATACTAGCGACCTGAAAAATTCGCGAGTTATTATTTGGGACAAGCTAAAATGCCACAACTTTTACATGTGTTTCTTTTGCAACTGGCTCATGAGTTATACGACACTTCCAGGAGATAAGCTATCTGAGCCAAATAAACTTGCAGCAAAATGCAGGCCCTCACAGAGTATAGGCTGTTCACGGTAAAATTAGCACTTTTGAAAGCCCTGATATAGATCTACTTGTATACACATTGTGTATCCTTCCGCCTTATGTAAAATTAACATTGTCATGGGCCTCATCACTTTATTCATTCGTCGATCAAATGAAACCGTGAAATTATTAAGAAAAAATCTGCTCAGTTTTAAACTTCGATTCATTAAAAAAAAAAACAAAAAGGGAAAGAATTAATTTTAAATCATCACAAATGATAACCTAAAATTTTTAATTCGACGTTAAGATATGGAACTATTTTCCATCCACCGTTACTAACTTAACTGGGTGCATGTCACTTAGTACGCTCGTTAAAATATATGCAGATACGGGCAGTGACTTTTTTCTAAGGTTGATTTCCCAGCACGCAGTAGCCAATCAAACAAAACGCCCGGTCCCATAGCCTCGCGCAAAAAGCAACCAATAAACAGTTTATGTTTACACTAGTGTACATAAGATCGTGAAGTCCAGCCTATAACGAACTCGTGAATTTTATAGGTCACTCTACACTACGCCTCTGAAACTAAACGTCCCAAACGCAGACAAAAAAAGCCCAAATGTCTGCTGAACAAGATAAACAGATTACCTGCAAAGTACGTAGACCTCCGGTATTTGGGGCCGCGGTTACGCAGTGGGTAGAGCCTCCCAGTAAGACGCACCACCAATCAAAAGTGACTGACTCGGATAAAGGAAGTAATTTTAGCATTTCCGCTGTAAAATAAAATAATAGTCTAACAAATGTATGGAAATGGATGGGAATTACTGTAAAAAATTTATGAAACAAGCTATAGGTAGGGATAGGAAAATTTCGTGAGTTCAATGACCTGTAGGCTAGACTCCTCAGTCCTCTGCATACTGGAGCCTCAGCTGTGTGTTCATTGGCTGTTGCCCCGCACCTGGCTGTTACGGGATTCGCAAGTCTGCTTTTAGCTCAGAGGCGTACAGGGCGGGTCTAATAAACTGTGATCCAATTGCGAAGGTGACTTCTCTGTATATGTGTTTGACGTCTATCTTGTCCCGAAATGAAATCGCGAAATTTTCCTATCCCTAGCTATATAATTTTGAATTTATATAATAATCTCATAAAAAAATTAAAAATTGACTTACAATTATGCTTTAGGTTACAGCGTGAAATAATTCTCCATGTGTATTAGAACGACTTGAAGGATATTACTTTGTCGGAAATTTATGATGCGGTTCGCCAGGATTTAATCTTGAACTTTTCAGATACGTTTACCGCAGCGGCACCAAGAGTCGGATTTCAAAGACATTTCAGTAAACACTTGTGGCATTTTAAGAAAATTAACATCGATATCGTGTCGCAAAACCATGAGATGTCTTCAGAATAGAAAAAAGGGCGGGTGGAGGGGGGGGGGGGGCGTCTCTTGAACAGTTCTACCCGACGTCCGTTGACGAAGTTGTGAGTTCGAACCCAACTTGACTGCACTAGAGGTAGTTTCCCAAATGGCATTTCCTAGAAAACGCCAGCGTAATTCGCTTTTAAAGGCTGTTCACGATAAAATGAGCACATTTGAAATGAACGAGTCACTGCCCCTGAATGAATATATTTTAATGGGCGTACTGAGTGACATTTGCCCAGCAAAGTTGGTAACGATGAATGGAAAACAGTTTCATAACTTACCGGCAATTAAAATTAAAAGTGTGAGGCAACCATTTGCGTCAACTTAAATTATTTCCAACGCTTTCTGGTTTTTTAATGCATCGAATTGCCAAAAATCACCATATTTGTATAATATTTACTTTCCTAATAACTTCACTGTTTTACTTGACCGACGCATGAATAAAGTGATGATGCCTATAGCAATGTTAATTTTACGTAAGGCGGAAGAATACACAACGTGCATACAAGTTGATTTTAAGCAGGGCTTTCAACAGTGCTCGTTTCACCGAGAACAGCAGACATAAATGTTTGTGCCGCCCGTCTCTTTAAATACCTGACCAGCTATTATCACAAATGAATCAAGACCACTCTGGTTAGACGCACGTTATCAGCGAGAAACGTCAAACGACCCGTGCGCACGAACACCTAAAACACGAAACTATCCCTCGCCGGAGGCAAACAACGGGATCGCAAACTACGGATAATGTCCCAACGCCCGCGTCGAGGCCCGCGCGTACGCGCACACACACACACACATTAGGTGCAATTGTTTTCGCCGGCTTTACAACCCGCGCGCAACGCTATCGCCATGTCCCACAAGGGAGGGATATAACAGACGTATCGAGAATATTGGCACCCCTTACCCGCTCTATCTAAACCGAAATGAACCGCAGTGGATTATAGTTTAGCATGATGAGGGGTGGGACCACCTGTATGTGCGTCTCCCTCCACCCCCCAACAAACAAAAGAGAGGCGGGGGGGGGGGGGGTGTTGGCTTGCTGAGTTTGGAGAAGAGGGAACTGTGTGATGAACATTGGCACGGTAGAAGAGGAAGGGGTCCAGGGGGATGAGAGAGGGAGAGAGATTGCACCGGGGGATGAGAGGACGCCCTGCAAATTACATTCCCGCCATTTCCGCAGCTCGCCCGCGGGAACATTCCCGTAATGACGGGTTGATGGCGTCAGATCGATAAACCCTTACACCCGCCCCCCCCCACCCCTCAACACAGACCGTTCCACCACACAACGGAAAGGGCCCTTTCCGATGCCGGCGCCCCCTCCCCCTACGTCAACCAGAAGCACCCGTTGAAAAATACGACTTGGGAGTTTCCGGGTGTGACGTGGCTGCTACGCGGCCCACTGCCCCCGATGATCGTAATCGACGGAGAAGTGTTATCTCATAGTGGTGGCGACACTGTGAACTGTGCCAACACACTGTGCGCTCGCCTGGAAGGGACCCGCCTGGGGCTGGAGGAAGCAAAACCATCTAGCATGGCTCTGTTGGCAGAGCTGTATCTTTTTATCTCCTTCAAAAAAAGGTCCGATAATTTTTTTTATGCACAGGCATTGTGTGTGAACTTTCTTACTGATTCTATAAACGCTACACAATTTTTCCTCGCTATAACCATTACCAATACAAAATTTATTTTACATTAAAAAAAATACACCGGAGAACACAAAGTTACAGTGTCCTTAAATTCAATACATGTACACGCAATACGTACTTTCTGCCTATCGAAAACTATATCCAACGCCGTTGAAAGCCAGTACGTCACTGAGGCAGCAAAGCCATAATGAGAGCAAAAATTAAAAAATATCAGAAGGGGACTGAGGTGAACGAAACATAGTTTAAAAAAACAGTTAACATACACACAGCAAACTTTGGTACGCGCCACACTTGGGAATTTTTCGATGAATCTTGTAAACACGCCAACACCCGGGATATAAGTAGGATAAAAAGTTAATCGTATTATTAAAGAAAAGAGTGACTTTGAAACGATGCTGGAACACTACACTAGTGCACTTTTTATAAGTGGGGAGGCGTATCAGGTCATTTCACGTGTATTTTCGTTAAATAATGACCCACCTCGGGGACGACGTAAATCAATTTTTCGCTGCCCTGTGGAACGGGGAGTCGAAAGAAGAAGATTGAAAAGGAAGAAGGGGGCAATCCCAGAGGAGGTCGCGAGGTACCATCCACCGAGAATTCTGTTATTACGCAGTACGTGAGAAGCGGCTTCCAGCTTGTGGTAAGTACGGCTGTGCCATACTCACTTTCCGATATTATTTAGAAACATGTTAACCGTACCAGTATCTGTGCGATATATTGTTCCAACAAGGTACAGAGAACTGATGGCGATTTATCGCAACTATAGTTCATATCGATATTGCAACTGAATATCTCCTTCCTGTACGTCACCCAAACACCAGGCGTTAGGCCATCATTTATGGGGCGCCCCTCCCTCCCCCAAAGGGCAGGGGTATCGAGATACGCCATATCACCGCGGGTAAATTTACGCTAACACGAAAGTCGACCACACCCGATATTGCAAATATCATTCGTATTGACATGATTAAGCATCGCGTATCGCTAATATAGCCATATGCAATCGATCTACACTGTTGGACCATACTGCAGTTGCGGTTAGAAATATCGTTTCGTGATCGATATATCGCCAATCGCACAGCGCTAGTGGGAAAAGGGACGAGGTTGCGAATTCTGAAACCGCTCTCCTCAGTCAACACAATATCTGGAACATAATTTCATGTCGAGTAGTACGATTCGGGTCTGAAGAGATATCTGGGCCGTGCTTACAGCATAGGTCTTAAGCGCGGATGGCCCGGAAGGTGAGGTGGAGATTGACAAGCAACAGAATGCTATTATAGAGATCCCGGAAGTACCACTACAAAACTCACGGGACAATGGTAACATCCGCCATATTTCCCACATGTAGAAACATGCGATTAACCCATCCGTGACACGAACCCTTCTCGCCGCGTGATGGGAGACAGCTCCACCACCACGGCCTCCGCAGTTCGAAGACCGCGGCCGTACGAGTGACGTCTCGAATCACGCCCCTATAAGCTATTACGCTCGCGAACACTACTGGAGCACGAAACATGACTCGGGAGTGAGACACCAGGATCATTAAACGGAAACACGTTCTTTCAAAAGACAATCTGCCACAAACATGGCATTAAATGTTCGCCCAATGGTACTAACAACGCAGGTTATGGTGGCGCCTGGTAGCATCAGTGTACTAGGTCAAGTCACTGACGCAATAAGATTTAGGAATGTATTCACGGACACTGAAGAAAAAATAAATATATGTTATAAGCCACGGGTTATTTACCCTCGGGAACGAAAAGGGAATAAAGTAACAAATAAAAAATTAACCGCGGCTATACTTATTGATAAAAAGAAATACTAACCAAAAAATTTCAAAATGCTTTTCTTAAAATTCTCTGACATTTGTAAATGCTTGGCTGCAGGCGACGTCAAGAAAAAACATATACGAAATCAGCTCTGCCAACCTCGAAATATCCAATACGAAAAATAATGGAGCGTGGCTGCTGCACGCCGCCTTGCTCGTCCAGATTGAAGGAGGGGCCGCCCGAAAAATACAAAATTTATCGCGAGCGCTCCGTATCGAGCTGTCAAAAACAATTGCGCAGGGCGGGGAGAAGATTGTTAGATCGCCGTGGTGTGGGGATTTTGGCGGAAAGTTAGTTGTGGAAAAAAAGGGGGGGGGGGCAGCCGCAGGCACCACAACGTTGCGTGTAGCCGGGGAGGAATAATGTAGCAGGGACACAGTAGCTTGCCGGTGTGTTTGTAGAGAAGAGGAAGAGGGAGGGAGTTCGGAGGCAGCAAACACTATTACATAAACATCCTCTCTCGTTCTCTCTGCATCTCTCCGCCCGCCCCCTTCTCCAAGGCGCGCGCGCACACACACACACACGGGCCACACATCACACGCGTGCGCGCGAGCAACACATGCAGCTAGCGCGTGCAACTGCTGCACAAACGTTTCACCACGCCGCCGGCCAAGTCAGGGCCAACACGATGTGAAAAGGGGGGGGGGGGGGAGTAGGGAAAGAGCCGCATGAGGGTAAAGCTCCGGAACATGGCAGGAATAATAATCTGCAAAAGCAGCCAGAGTACACTGTGCGAATGAAGTTTTGGTTCGCACTTGTCCATGACCTTCAGAGAAACGGTTTGTTATTGACCTGCTCAGCTGTGGAATAAGAGGTGAGCCGAGTGCAGCAATGTGGATGTTTTTAAAAGAGTTTTGGTAGCGAAAGGGGAGGAACGAGGACGAAAAAGAAATACAGGGTAAAAATAAATTGTAACGCCGTAATTCATAAATATTACCTGCAAAGGTTTACTCGCAAAAATGTATTTGGAAATTTATTCTGGCAGTTGAACAGCGCATATGCGTACAAAATTTGACAGTGTGAAATACTTCAAATCAGCAATCATCACTCTCCCCCCTTCCCCTTTTTTTCTACCAAATTTTCGAAGATAAAGTAACTAAGTATCTGGAATGGTCCGAACTGCTTATTTAGGCTTATGACATTATACTCCTGCACACTTGTTACATAATCCCGTTACCGGCAACTAATATTTCCTTTACTGTTATCCGGATGACCAATTAAATTTTCTACATTTAATTCCGAATGCAGTTTTTAATACTAATACCGCTCTCCAACGCAAGAAGACAATAATCGAAAAGGTCTTAAGAAGACAATAATCGAAAAGGTCTTAGCTGAAGACAGCAGCTTCGAAAACAAAGTGGTTGGCGTGACTTGTTCTTACAGATGCACGATCACGCTTGAGCCCTGGAGTGTGCGAAGCGCTGTTCACGTCATTAGTGGGAGAAGTCTCTTCCCCTTCCTCGCCGATATTGAAAAGCCACGTAAGAACATAATGAAAACTTGACAGCAGTCGTGCTCCTGTCTCATCAGCGCCGCGGCGAAGTTGAACAAACACATCGCGGTTAAAACGCGGCGGTGACGAGGCGGGATGATAACCGCGAGACAGGGAGGCAACACGACGGCGATAGAAATCCCTAAGAGCAACAGCCAAGACCAAAAAGTTGGCTAGCATGTGGGGGGGGGAGGGGGGAAAAAAAAGGTACACAGGAGAATTCGTGGTAGAGGGACAGGTGGCAGATGAGTTTCCCCGCGATCTCCCGCTTCGGGAATTCCAGTGACGCCCGGCATCTTCTCAGGAACAAAAGCAGACTCCCCCCCCCCCCCCTCCCCGGACATTCGGCGTAATTCCAGGCATCCTACCGAACTCGTTCCGATTACCGCGAATTCGCGCCAACTGTCGGTGCTCAACACAAAGCGAAGCCCTTTTGTTTTGCCGTCAGCGAACTTTCCGGCGCCGATCCAACGCGTGGGGAAATGTTTGCATGGAGTGTGCAGGGGCAGGCACCTTACCCTGCATCGTACAACACATGCTCGCGGCGTTGATGTCCTGATATTTACGAAGCTGCGATAAAATATACCAATCATTTAAACATTTGGCCACACTACCACACATGTGCGATACGTTATTATAAACGCCGACATTTTATGCTGATAGGATAGCTGAAGCCGATTTTGCTTACGTATCAAACTTATTAAAACAGCAACTAACATCTTAACAAAGTCGCTACACATCCATGCGTTAACGAGGATTCGAACCTGTAACTGTGAAAATCAACCAATGAAAAGAAACCAAGAGAAAAAAACAAGGTACCATTTTTTCCAAGTTTGTGACAACAGAAAACACCAGACATTAATTTCTGCATGGGTATGTTTGTTACTGTAACTCCCGGGGGCTTCCTCAAAGGACGATAATTTATTTTCAACCAAGAAATTACCTAAACAGATGGTAATAAAATGTACTAAACTCAAAATAATCATGTAAACTCAATGAGAAGTGTCGACGTAGCCAGTACGTGGACGCAGTTTCTGATATACACTAATCACGGTAAAGTGAGCACTTTTTAAGACCCTCCCGAAAGGCAATGACCATTAATATATATTTTTTATTGCAGCCTAAGACGTATACATTTGTGGGTGGTGAGATGTATGCACTGTGTTCATTAGCTACATACCAATATTAAATTAAAAAGTGGTGGCAAAATAGAAATTGACTGGAAGAAAAAAATTTGGCAGTACGACAAATAAAACTCTAGCACCAGATGTTTTTAGGACACAGCCTTGGAAAGTGTAACCTGAGACAACAAAATATACATGTACAAAAGTATTTATATCGGGCAGTTTTTGATACCTACTCCACTCATGATTGGCGACTACGCGAAACTCATTACCACTCCTACGTCATTCGCGTCGAGGTCTAAAGTTCCGTGCTACAGTCAGGAACAAAATTTCATCGCGAACATTCACCCAGCGCGATAAAAACTTGTTGCAGGAGTTAAGCGGGGAGACAACAGCCACACACCACACCGATGGTGAGATTAGAATGTCAGAGGGGGAATGGAGGGAGGGAGAGTAAAACTAGCAAACCCGCAGGTTAGGAGAGCAGTTCGCGTATTAACCTTGCACCTTCTAAACAGGCGCCCTTCGTCACGTGGCACCGCGGCAGGCGTCTTACGGGATAGAGACTATCTCTGCGCGACAAACCAACCACGCACTCCTGCCCACGCCCGCGCACACACACACACTAGTCCACTCGTAAGGTTTCTTAATGCCGCTTACAACGGCAGAGCGTGCGAGGACGCGATTCGAAGGAGAAACCTTCGCGGTTTTACGTCAGGGTCGACACTGAAATACTGTCTATTTGCGTTTTCTTCAAGCGTCTTTAACAAAAATTTAGAACATTCACCCTACGTACGACCTGTTTGATTCTTTCCTTAATATGCCGCATATTACAAGCGTTTTATACGTGTTCACATAAATTAAAGACTGTTCACGATAAAGTGAGCACTTTAGAAATGAACCTTAGACAAAAGTCACTGTCCCTACATGCATCATATTTTAATGGGCGAACCGAGTGACATTAGCCCAGTAAAGCTGACACCGATGGTTCCGTATCTTACGTCGAATAAAAAAGTGTTAGGTAACTATTTGTGATAACTTAAAATTGATTCATTCAATTTCTGTTTTTTTTTTTTTTAATGCACCGAAGTGTAAAAATGAGCAGATCTGTAAAGTATTTACTTTCTTAATAATTTCACAGTTTCATTTGACCAACGCATGAATATAGTGATGAGGCCCATAGCAATGTTAATTTTACATACGGCGGAAGAATACACAACGTGTATACAAGTAGATCTTAAGCAGGGCTTTCAAAAGTGCTCATTTCACCGTGAACAGCCTTTATCTCGTTTTTACTTAAATTGAACAAGAAGAAAATAGTTGTGATGGTAACGCCAAGCAGGAAATAGTTCTTACGCAAAAAAAAATATTACACTCAGTGCGCAGGAAGCCGTTGCGTTGTCCCGTTAGTGTAATTTTCTATACTTGGTTGGTATAAGGCGGAGGAATATCCTGGAAGAAGAACTTCAGCAGGGCTTCAGGAAAGTTTGAAGTAACCGTGAATGGAGTATATAGGATTATGACAAGTACTTAATGACCGTTGCAACCTCTGATACGATATATCTATTCGAGACTCAAATGGTTAACGACACTACAAAAACGGCAATGCTCAAAACTGACAACAGTTTACATAGCACAATAATAATTGCCGTATAACAGGGACACATTTGTTACTTCTTAGGGGCTCATGAGCACCAGTAAATAGGTTAAGCGGCATTGGAAATTCTAACATGAGGCGGAAGAAAACACGATGAGCAGAAAAAAAGTAATATAAACAGGGCTTTAAAAAAAACAATAAAAGTTAACTGCATAAGCTACAACAGATTACCAAAGATAGCTGCAAAAATACTAAGACCCATACATACAAAAATATCGTGCTTTGAAATTTAAAGAAATAATCCCGTGGGAACAGATTAAATCACTACGTTCGAAAACTGACACGAACATAAAAGAAGCCAGCCGAAAGACCAAATAAAACCCTGCTGTTTACGACGAATTGTATACGGGTAATTAACTCCATTATTTTAAATAAAAGCATATATGGAAAGATCGCATAGCATGAGTAACGAGATACAAATGTTCGCGGAAACGAAGGTCCATGGCTTGGCAGCTATTAGAGCACTCACCAGCGAAAACTAGCACGCCGGCACCTTGCCCATTTCCAACGAGCTTAATCTTCCCATCCCACATTCTCCTCGGGGCCAAGTTCCAAACAAATTGGTAACCTTGGGCAAACACTAGAAACACTATTTATACTGCGTTGGGTACGTCTGGGTCCCGCCAACGCAGTACAAACACACGGATTGTTAATACTACACCCCAACCCCCCTTTTTCAAGCCTTTTAAGAGAGCGCTCGGTTTAATAATATTTTGCATGATAACTATTTCCCACTAGTCATTACCAATACACCGCTTTTCTCCAAGTTTTTTTTATCCGCGTTCATTATAAAAAAAATATATTGTAACCTGCAGATAAAACATAAATAAAAGTTAAATTCAAACAAAAATAAAATACTTTTATGTTAACACACGTATAGAACGCTTGCGACACACGGAATTTTTGGGAACCAACCAAATACGTTATGAGGTGATTTTCCAAAGGCTTGATTCAAAAAGGGAATAGACAAATGTAAAACTGCTTGGAATATTGCATATTGAGGATATGAGGCACTGCAGAAAGATGTGGCGCCAGTTTTTGGTGCATGTTGCCAAAGCAAATTTTTGTATCCAAAACAGAGCTCGTTGAAAGAGCATTTTTAAAAACATATATTTTTGATACACACTGTCAAATTTTTTTATTGTGAGAAATTAATATGAATTATTATTTTAAAATTACTTTCATAATGAGATATTACTTTGGTTTCTCCGTGCATATCATTAGAGGAAGAAATGTAAGGAATGTTTTAATTTATTTTCGCTTATTTGCTAAATTCTAATTTTATTTATCAAAGATATTTCCCGCACAATAAAATGTAATGCCTCCGAGTTGGTAATATTATGTGCAATATTCACTTAAAATAGCATTCATGCCCAGGCATTTTCTACATAAATTAATTATCTTCATAATATACTTCGTTCCCAGCTATTATTCGTTACTTTAAAGTTTCTTGACGTCTATTTGTGCAGTGCACGATTCTGATTGGCCGAGACCTTCAACCATTAAAGAAATTTTACAACCGGTCCAATATTCAATCGGTTGATGGAAACTTAATCCATCCAACTTTCTCAGACAAATATGGTGGCGGTTATGACGTTTTGATTACGTCATAACTGCCCAACTTTATTTTACTGATCTTATTGGCTGCAGTTTGATGGAAAAATTTGACAGAGTGACATAGGCTAAAGGCCAATGGTGCACGAAAGCAGTATATTTACCCGATTGTCGTTATCACTTGTTTTTCAGAGGGTTCGTCGAAACTTTTGGCACAAGATGTAAATATCAATTCTTAACAACTTCTTGTATTGTTAAATATTCACTACCTTTATTATGCTGTGAGCACTGATGGAAGATGAGAAATAGTAGTGACCTGCAAAATTCGCGTTATTATTTTACATCAGGCTAAACTTTACAGTACTGTGCGTAAAGGAGACAACGTCGTTCCTCCATTGGCTGCTGCACAGATGTGAAGTCACTCCCTTTTTGACTGAACTCCACGTGATTGGGGCACACAATTGTGAAGTGTTCATTTATTGGCGCAGAGTTATCCAGGGCGTGTCACATGTAGTATTGTCCAAAGGCAAACGTATAGCAAAGATACACGTGTTTAAAGTTTAACGTGCCCCCAAATAATACCGCGAATTTTGTAGGTCCCTAGAAATGATATTCTTTCTTATCTCCCACGAGTGCTCCGATAGTAGTAATAGTAGTGAGTATCTATACATGTAAGGTGTTCGGAATTATACTTTATGTCTTGTACCCAAATTTTTTAAAAATTCTCTGACAAACAACTTTTGACCAAAATTAATGTAAATACAGGTTTTCGTGCACCACTGACCTTAAGCAAAACGTGGCTCGGGCCTCGTAAAGGTTTACGAAAGGAATGATGAGAGGTTTTAAAAAGGAAGGAAGAGGGGTGTGTGAGGCGCTGGAGGGGAAAATGCGAAGGGGGGAGGTGGGCGGCGCAGGTGTTGAACGGGAGCTGGAAACGCAGCAGCAGTAGAGGAGAGGAGGCGGCACGTGTCGGAACATCCACACCTGGTGTCACGGTGGAAAAGAGGAGGGGGGAGGGGTCTACAAGAGGACCGGCTGCCAGGACCGCCAACCCCCTTCCTTCACACAATCCAATTTCTCTTTCTTATTAACTGAGCTAGCATCTGCTTCTCATTCCCCCACCCACCTTCCTCGGGCGACCTTCCCGTCTGGACCGCTCCGGATGCGGAAACAAGGCCCCCCCCCCCCCCGCCGCGTCTACGTCTATACACATCACCGGGCCGTTACGTCCAGGTTTTCCTGAAGCCCCTCTGAAGATCTACTTTCAAACTATTCCTCCGCTACGTGCAAACAAAGCTTACCTAAGTTTAGAGAATTACACCGAAGAGACAACGCTTAGTAATCGTGTGCACTCACATTAATTACGCTTGCCGTGAGAACTATTTCTTCATAGGCATTAACAACGCTCTTATTTTGTCTCCGGTTTTAGTTTTGTGTTCTCCGGTTGTAGTCTCCGGTTTTGTGTCCGGGTTTAGTTATTACAATATACAGATCAAATACGGGTAAAATTCCAATTTACTAGAAATTAAGACACTTCGTGAGGGCACGTTAAATTTCAAACACCTGTACCTTTGTTATATGTTTGTCACTAGACCATAGTTTATCTGACACGCCCTGGGTAAATACGCCAATAAATGAACACTTTTTGCACCAATCACGCGGAGTTCAGTTAGAAAGGGCGTGACTCCACATATATGCAGCAGCCAATGGAGAAATAATGCCGGCTCCAATACAGACAGTACTGTGAAATCTATCTGGTGCCAAATAATAACACGAATTTTCCAGGTCCCTGGTTATGAAACACCTGTAAAACATAAAATATTTAGGAAACAAACGCGTCATACATGGGGTGATTTTTCAAAGGTTTGATTAAAAAATGTGCGGATATACCGCGAACAGATTATACCTGATTGCAACGCGTGAGCTCAGGAATTAATGTCTAACCGAAAGGGTTAAGAATTAGCCAGAGCCTGAGGTACGAGGTACGATTTCAGAGGTGTTCAGCTGTAACCACGAAGACAGGTAGTATACTTTTTTTTTTTTGCAGAGCGCGCACGTTTTACCGCAATTACTGGCGGAATGCGGGCTGCGATGCAAGGTGTCTACTGCGTCCCCCGGGGTTCCCAAGGCACGGTTCATTGCACTCCCACAGGAAGAAGGTGTTGGGGGGGGGGGGAGGTGGCTAGCTGGCGGAAACATAATGCGGCGAAGCAACCGTTACCGGACAATGTACTTTTTGAACAAGCCCGCCCGCCGGGCCGGCAGCCACGACGATGGTCCGGGCTGAGCGCCTTGCCCGCTCCGCCACATTTGTCGGATTGACGCGCCACCACCGGCGAGAGAAGCGTTCGGCGTAACAGGGGCGTCCAAACTGCCCCCGCCCTGGAGTCACACAGTGTTTGACACTTTCCCTCAAGTCGGCGAACTTTCACCACCGTTAAAGACAAGCTAGAAGTGAATCGCTTATTTACACCACTCTAAGGACGCCATACTCTATTGGTCTCTTTTCTCTCTTACCGTCGTCCTATTGGTAGAAACTGCATCGGGCGTTCGTTATTGGTCGTATGTCAGCCCACAAAGTGAGGAGTTGGCAGTCTACCCATCGGAAGGGCTTTCGTAATAAGAAGTATTTGCAGTCCATCGTGTTCATTTCAGGACCTGTACGAAAATTATTATTTCTATTTGCGAAAATTGTATTTAATGCTAAGTTTATTGTGGTTAAATCGTGATAAAAATAAGGGAACAAAGCAACTACATCCAGGTCAGTTTCGTGTTTTATGGGCAAACACATATTCCTATGCTAGTTAAGCACGAGCTACACGCGGACGTGGTCTTCAAAGTGTTGAGGCTCTCTCCTGGTTGAGAATCTGGTATAGCGAAATACATATTAATGAAATTATTTTATTAGAGTTACAACACCAGCGGTTTTTGTGAGCAGGAATATACGTGCTTCTTTATTGTCGGAGCCTTTTGTAACATTAGTGTATAACCGGTTTCCTGGAAAGATCAGAATACTTAATAATTAAATAACAGATTACTGAAAAAATAAATTGTTACATTTGCGTCGATAGAGAGCTTGCGAGTATCTTTCTCACGCTTAGGTTTTTTTGTTTCAAGTCTTTATCTCTGCTCAAAAAAGTCCCTTGTGGTATATACTGCATCTATCTTTAACGAGGAACGTCAAAAACCTAATTTCATTAACATGTTTTCCTACACCAACTTCTCAGCTTGGTGATCCGCCGAGAAGCGAGGGAGCGATAAGGGCTATACTGCAACACGCATCAAGCGCGCCATTGCCGCTACGCGCAAGGATCTGAACTGGGGTACAGTGTTCTCGCCATGCTGCGTGTACCTATAAAATTGTATTGCTGAATGTATACAGGATGTCAAGTAATTCGCGGATACGGCTTGCACCACGCGAATCTGTGATCAGAACTAAGCAGAACGTACTCTGTGGTACAAATGCGCAATACCCTTCGTTTACGAGAAAAACGACATGAAATGTCCAAAACCCATTGTAGCTAACATGTGATAAGATAAAGGTGAGGCGAGGCTGCAATGCTGCGTCTAATGTTTCGGCCGTAAGGCATACGGTAAGGGAATGAGTCAAGCTCAGTAATGTCAAAGAGACCATGGAGTTCACATACAATATGTACTGGGGCATGGAAATGGCCATGGCTGCAACCGGCAGCCAAGCTCCATGCATGCTGCATACAGCAAATGTGCGGAAAAGCGCATTGCTATGGGCATAGCAAACTTGTAACACCTGTAGTGACGTTCCGATGTTTTGTATGCTGATGCTGTGCAACGTGAAATCAAGTCATTTTATCTCTTTAATTATCAGATTAAGTATGATCCAATGGCAAACGTATTGCAAAGATACACGTGTATAAAGTTTAACTTGTCCCCAAATAATAACGCAAATTTTGCATGTCTCCAATAATTCTTAAAAAGTGTGGTGGGGAAATTATGATTTTGTGTGGTCAAACCGTCAACAAATATACGCATTTGGTTCAACAAAATATTTTGTTGAACGAACCAAATTAAGTTTGTTACCTTTCAAGTTTTGTTTACAAAATATATTTTGTTGGGATAACAAGATATATTTTGGCCCTAAACAAACAAATATTTTGTCGGTTGGAACAAACCTTTCTGTCAGTGCGTTTGTAACGACATTCGGTTTCTGCGATACGCTGCTACAGTACTAGGAATGTTTCTTGTGTGAATGAAGTGTAATTAATACATCTTTCCCCCTCATTTTTACACCGCTCTATAACAAATGCTACGCTAAAATTTACATTAGCAAAAAAATTTCTTTCCGAACAATCCCACTAAAAGTTCGCCCACCTTTCCCGTCTTTTATTCGCACGTTAATTATTGTTCAGTAAGTAATTAAGTTAGCTCCCATTCAACTACAAACTTGTTCCTACGAAATTGAAATTTTATGTATCATGCCGCACTTAGGATCAACTATCCTAATGAATTAATTAAAAAATCCATACGGTGTAGTTAATTTGCAAAACTTCTATTTGCCAGAGAATCTTTAAAAAAAAAAACATCAATACTTATACGCCAAAAAAAAAAAAGCACAGATTTCCGCAGAGAAAGAATAGCCGCGTAAAATCATATCTTCTTAATAAATTATTTAAGAAAGTGAAAACAAAACTTCCACAAAAATGTTGACAGAAATGATCGTATACCGTCACGATCGAAAAGACTACGCAATATCTTCCCTCTTGTTGGTGTCTTATATTTTCCCCCAATTATCGAATGCCCTGAATTCAAGAATATAGGCTATTCAACGTTAAGTGAGCACTTTTTAAGGCCCTGCAAAATTTTTTCTTTCAGCCAATTTATATTTTCCCACCACTCTTTAATATAAACATTGTCGTGTGACTGTTAAACACAGTGTATGTATTTCTCCACTCTCAATGGTCAACGCCTTGAGGCTGCAATAAAATATAATTATTAGTGGTTAATGCCTGTTACGAGGACCTTAAAAGGTGCTCACTTTATCATGAATAGCCCATAAAAATAAATGCTCAATGTATAGGTGTAAAAAAAACTTAACAAGGCGAGTACATCTTACCTGTCACAAAGCTTACCGCGTAAGCTGCATAAAAATATGCACTCGATCAATCTGCTCAGTTTTTTTGGCGAGGGGAAAAGGTTTCCTCTACTTCTTTCGGGAGTTGGAGAAAGCCGACACATCGGAGGAATTTCTCGCACGGCGATTCTTACCTTCACCTTTCACCGTCTCCGGACACCAGGGCCCATTGGAAACCGCCACAAAATTACAGTTACGTCACAGCGCGCCGCCTGAACTGTGGGCGACGCTGTCAACATCATGCAAAGTGTTAGCTTTCCCTTCAGTTCGCAGAGATGTAAAAAATAACTCCGGAAATACGAACGGCACTGAGTGACGGGGGGAGGGGACTTGCAACTTGGCTCGTAAAGTACGGCGTGACAAAATTCTTCAGGAAGCCCACGCAACTACTGGTCGGGTCGCTTCGCAGAGCCACCGGGTATTGGCCGGCCGAAAGCCAGCCTAATTTCCGGGGAAACGAGAACACTCCACGACTTGGTTTATCGCGGGATAAGTTTGGCTGTTTGCTAGGATTCAACGTGCTGTACACATGTACGACAGTTTTATTTCCTTATTGGCGGTCGTGCATGTATGAAGCTACTACCCCATTTCATTGGGCCAATGAAGTTTCTGATACTATAAGGTAGAACGTTCGTGATTGGTCTGCAGACAACTTAGTCGAGTCAAATCCTTGTTCATCCAATCATGAAAGAATAAACTAGTTACAGTGTTATAGAAGATATGTTGGCTCAAAAATTTTTCACGATTTTCCATCATCTCTACCCACGACGTATAATTACGGGCTCAGAGTTGCCTATTTCACAAACCGGCTCGAATTTGCCGTTGCTGCCACTCTACGAGGCAAAATCCATGCGAAATTTGACAGCGCGGAAGACGAACATTCCCTTCACAGTTCCTGTTTATTTTTATCCCACTTATTTTTACAGCAGAGAACTTCACAAAATGATAAATAAACAAACAATCTAGAAACAAACCCGTTTCAACACCTCCAGTAATTAGAGGCCTGCAAAAATATTTGGAATACGATTACCTATACTTCACTGCCCTATATCAACCTGAAGGCCATTCATGATTTCAATTGCTACCGGCAATTATAAGGCGTCGCTATTCGCTAAAAATATCCTTGGGACGTGGCGCACAAATTGACGACCAATGGCAGACGTTAGGCAAGCATGCAACATTTTGGAATCTAATCTGCAGCCACATAACAACGCGAATTTTGCACGTCCCTATCAATAAGTTATAAAATTATTAAAACCTTGTGTATTATAGATATGATATGTATGCAGGGCTATTCTATATGTAAGTATTATGAAGCTCCTACGTAATCCCATAATCGACCCACCTACATGAAACACTTCAATTGTACAGATTATGTATGCGAACTGCGGATCATTGAAACAAACATACAGTGAATAAGGGAGAAAACACAAATACACTCTAAGAAATTATTCTGAAATTTACCATACCAGTGTATATGCTTAGCGATAAAGCAGGAATGGTAGCGTTTCTACATTTGCTCAGGAAACAGTCAAATGCATAGAGAAGTTCCCAACTTTGTATAGTAGCGCTGCTAAACATTCCTATACAGCAGCTTGATGTGTGGTGTACTTAACATACAGTGTCTAGGTTAAAAACTTCCATTACAGTTTAGGAAGTTTACCAGAGAATTTTTTACTGTGTAGCAAGACAGCCACGTAAATACGTCTCCTACTCGTCCTAACCCAGAAGCAAGAACGTGAAAACGCGAGGGAACCGTTAACCTAATTTGCGCCGAAGTCGCCAGCTTTGAAGCCGGCAGAACGAATTCTGGGACGTGCGTCATGCCTCAACCCCGATCCAACCAAGCAAAAGGCTTTCATTTTTACCGACGAGGGAAAACCTGATGGAAACGAGTACAATCGCTAGCGGTGCCGATCTGCAACAAATCACTTCCAGGTTGACTGAGCTCGGCCTGGTGTCGCTTGGCCCAGGTCCTAACGCTAGCAATCCGAACCTAAGGTTAGACGCGTACCTAGCAAATCAGTTCACATTCCTATGGAACGGGGGCCGCGGTGGCTGAGCGATTAGCACGCTCGCCTCCCACCGAGGCAAACCGGGCTCAATCCCCAGCCGGGTCACCGGATTTTCGCAAGTGGGAATCGTGCCGGACGATGCCGTTGGTCGGCGGGTTTTTTTCGGGGATCTCCCGTTTCCCCCGTCCCCTCATTCCGGCGCCGCCCCATATTCGCTTCAATCACCGTCATCGGTTCTCAAGACCTCGCTGTTAAGAGCCACTCAAATCTCTTCACTCACTCCTATGGAACGCGCGTAACGTAGATACTGCCAACGTGTTAAAAATATTTAGTTAACACATGAAAACAATCAACGTCTGTGGCTGTGGATAACCTAGACGCCGACCTACTTGGTTACGGAAATACGCCCGAGTTTGAAATGTATCCTTTAAAAACCTCAAAGTAGGAAAAAAAAAAAAAAAAAAAAAAAAAATCAGGAATTATCAATGAAGGCGAATGGTGGGAATGACAATGGTCTGAAATTACCGTTAGAATGAGAAACTACGTGGAATATTCCAAGTCTATGGCACATAAGAGGTATTTGCCGTTTACGGTAAAAAGAGAACTTTTAAAAACCCTGTTTAAGATCTACTTGTATGCACGTCGTGTATTCTTCCACCTTATGTAAAATTAACATAGCCACGGGCCTCATCACTGTATCCATGCGTCGGCCAAGTCAAACAGTGAAATTATTAGAAAAGTAAACATTTTTATAAATCTGCTAATTTTTACACACTGAAGCGTTAAAAAAATCAGGAGGCTAGAGAAATAATTTAAACTACCGCAAATGGTTACCTAACACTTTTTATTCGACGTTAACATATGGAACTACTTTCCGTCCATCCTTACCAACTTTACCGGGCGCAAGCCACTCAGTGCACCTGTTAAAATATATGCAGGCAGGAGCAGTGATATTTTTCTAAAGTTGATTTCAAACGTGCTCACTATATCGTGAACAGCCTTCAACAGAATTTTTTTAGGTTCTTAAAAAAAAACGAACTTGTAAAAATTATCTTCGCTAAAGGATGAGATGCGGGATATAGGAGCAAATGCAGATTTTGCAGACTATTCTTCTTGCAGGGAGTTTAGCGCACCGAATCACCAAGTGCTTCGGGGAACGCTTCTTCAAAACGGCTGTTGTCTCAGGCCTTTCTGGGCGTGACTGTGGTGTGCAGTGAAACCTCATAAAGGCTGTTCACGATAAAGTGAGCACTTCTAAAATTAACCTTAGACAAATTTTACTGCCCCATATCTGCATATATTATAACGGGCACCGTGAGTGACATGCCCCCAGTAAGGTTGGTAATGATGGAGGGGAAAGTAGTTCCATATATTAACGTCGAACAAAATTTGTTTAGTAATCATTTGTGATAATTTTAATTATTTCTCTCGCGTTCTGTATTTTTTAATGCATCTAAGTGTAGGACTGAGCAGATTCGTACAATATTTACATTTCTAATAATTTCAGTTTCACATGACCGACGAATGAATAAAGTGGCCAGACCCATGACAATGTTAATTTTACATAAGGCGGAAGAACACACAGCGTGCGTACAAGACGATCTCAAGCAGGGCTTTCAAAAGTGCTAATTTTACTGTGAACAGCAGACAGCCAGCAGTCGGGTCTCGACGGGCCGATTTTAACTGGGCCCTGGGAAGCCATTCCTGCGTTCTCACAGGGCGTGTTTACATCAAAAGTGAAAGTCGTGGAACATGAAGGGGGGAGTACAGGGGGGACGGGATTAGCGGCCCGACGAGAAGAGGATGTTTACGAAGTGATAACTTGGAGTTAGTGTCTCCAGACGCAGTCACTCCCGCTGGCCGGAGCCTGTTGAGGGCTGATGACCGCAGTAAATGTTAAAAACCCCCTGACGTTCATCCCGGGGATGGAGCTTTTGACCTTCTGGACCGTGCCGGAGGGATGAAGAGAGAGGGTCGAAGGAAGAAGCGGAGCCTGGAGAAGACGCGAGGGATGTGGCGTGCCACGCGCGGGACAGGAGAAGAAGAGAGAGAGAGAGACAGACAGAGCGGAGGAGAAATATATATCAAACCACACTTTTCAAAGCAATTTGTCTTGGTTGAGCAATCCACGAGGTTTCCGCAGCCAAGTGGCCGAGGGGCGACCAAACTTGAGCGCCGCGCGGCCTCGGAGTAACGGTGCATAAAAAACGAGAAATCTCTGCCAGGCGAAGCTACTGGATATTTCTTTCTCGTCCTCGAGCTTCGCGTGCTCAAATGTGTACATTCGTGATCAACGACATCCAATGCACCTCTTACGTCCGACAAGGGTCCTTACTTGGCTTCGTGCCCTAGAAAAGTGCATCCGGGCTGTAACATTACATTGACGCTGTCCGAATTCGCAGTACGAGCAAGAATGCGCCCTCTTAATGTCCCCTTCAGCCAAAGTGACATAACCTTTCCCAAAGTAGCATGACCTATAGCTAGGACATGCAAAATTCGTGTTTTATTTCACATCAGCTAAACTTCCCAATAATGTACGTGAAGAAGACAGCGTCGTTTCTCCATTGCTGCAGGATAGATGTGAAGTTACTCCCTTTTGACTGAACGACACGTGAATAGAGTACACAGGTGTGAAGTTTCATTTATTGGCGCAGAGTTTATCCAGGGCGTGTCACACGACGCATGGTCCAATGACAAACGTACAGCAGAGATACACGTGTTTCAAATTCAACGTGTCCCCAAATAATTACTCGAATTGCGCAGGTCTCTGCCTATAGCTAGGGGTAAAGAGATTTCGCGAAAATATTTCAAGACAAGATATATTTCAAAACACTGTAGAGTCGTTTACCTATCTTGATTGGCTGGATTATTTTCTGACACATGTTAACTCTCTGCACACGAGTCAGATTGGAGCCGTGCCGATGTTGCCGAATTCTGAGTGGCCCGGTCAAATATGAAGACGCCTTCTCAAGCGGACAGCAACCAATGGCAGTAGACAAACTGCTGTCGGGTGCTTATAGTATTGAAGTCCACCGTGTACTCGTATTTTTCCACGACAAGTCACTAGCTCTAACTATAGCCAAACAGTATCCAAAGATGTACTTTAGACATAACTACAGGCCGTTCACGGTAAAGTGAGCACTTATGAGACCCTTGTTATTTTTTTCCTATCAATCATTATTAGTCATTCGCCACTTTTTAAAATAAGTATTGCCATGCAAGTAATTAACACAGTGTATATATTTCAACGGACACCTAAGTCAACATCTAAGGTTACAAATATATATATATATATATATAATATATATATATATATATATATATATATATATATATATATATATATATATTGACCATTACTCAAAATTAGAGGGATTTAAAAAGTGCTCACTTTACCGTAAATAGCCTATACCACTACGTATTCGAGACCATCGTAACCAGAAGCGAGTAATAGTCCTGAAATATTTTAATGACCACGCCAGACACATGGTTACTGGGGTACTTGTTTTGTTGGCCTAAAACCAGCACGTATTTGGATAACAAAATGTACTAGTATAGTAACCTTCTGCGTTGGATTACGTACGACTAGCATACGTTGCATAATAAAACCGTATCAAGTTTGGAATTCGCATATAAAAATTATCTACTCTAACGAAGTAATCAATGTAAGAATATGAACATCATTCTTCGGTGCCTCATCAAAAACAATTTATAAAATAGCTACCAGCAATTGTGACCTAATTACACCTATCGTTTAGTTAATCAAATCTAGAATATCACCCATTCTTTGTTCTGTATAGGTTTCTTTCCCAGGCATGTGCAATTATTGAGGTAGTGCCGCCGCTAGCTATGCAACCACGCGTACACCAGAGTAACACGGCTCACCTACCTTCCAACCAAAACGGCCTGTCTCTCAAGGCAATACACAGGAATCAGTTCACGTTAAAATGAGCACTTTTGAAAGCCCTGCTCGTATGCACGTTGTGTATTCTTCCGCCTTATGTAAAATTAACGTTTAAATGGGTCTCATTACTTTATCCACGCGTCGGCAAAGTGAAACTGGAATTATTAGAAAAATAAACATTTTATAAAGCGCAAGAAATAATTTAAATTATCACAAATGGTTACCTAACACTTTTTATTCGATGTTAAGATATGGAACTACATTCCATCTATCGTTACAAACTTTACTGGGCGAATGTCACTCAGTGCGCCCGTTGAAGTATAAATAAGCAGGCATGGGCAGTGTTTCTTTCTAAGGACGATTTCAAAAGTGCTCACTTTATCGTGAACAACCTTTACTTGGTCTAACAAGCCTTCTGCTACGCCATACTTCAAACGCTCTCGGTCTTACCTGTAAACCTCAGTCGAACCGCTAGATTTGTAGCGCAGGCACCGACAAAATAATTCCATAAAATATGCAAAGCATGTAGCTTGAGTGGATCGTTAAGTGGAACTTTGGCTAATGTAGGGTGCTTGGGATCCACTCGTACGTCTTTATTTTACGACGAAAGCCCTTGGGTAGTCGCCCCGAGAAACTGGTTAAAGGCCCGTCTACAATCGCGTTGACGCTACAATATCGCGTTACAATAAGTCTTAAATCCCTGAATCGTATACGCTGTGGCTACAACCGACGTTATACTTAGCCATGACGCTAAACGTAAAACGCAACGCGGTAGAAGTTGGACAACTTTCAAGTCTTTGCGTTTTACGCCAGCCAATCAGAATTCAAGACGTCACAAACAAGTGAAAACAAATATTACTGACGATTGGCAACAGATAACACCACTATTGCCGTACGTATTTAATTTGTTAATATAATACGAAATCAATATATAAATAACGCAAAAAGCATTTAAAACTAATTGAATGTAACTATTAAGTTTGCGGAATCTCTTTATTTTTGACAAAAGGTTCTTTCTTTAAATTTAAAACACAAACAAAAATATTTGTATATATACACCTACAAACTTTTTTTTTCCTACCAGTTTTCTTATGGCGACATTTAGCGCTTAACGTTTTGCGTCAACGCGGTTGTACACGGGCCTTTAGTCTTGTTGGTTACGCTGACAGGCGAATGCACAAACGAGACACTTTTCTTTACCTGGCGGCACGTGCGCAGCAAACAAGAGGGCGGCGTCGGCACGCAGGCGTTCCGGAAGCACAGCGATAATGGACCCTAGAGCGCAGCAGCGCCGCGTCGCTGTGGGCAGGAGCCGCTCGGTAGCGGTCGGCTATCTCCGGCAACACTCGGCTGGGCGCCCGCCACCGAGTAGCACGTCTTTGTTTATTCAGCGGCAAGGCGGCGGGTCGACCCCTCTAGGCAGTTAAACATTATGATCCCCGACAGCTGCAGCACGCAATTCCGTCGAGTGTGGAGGTGGTTACCTTGCTGGCCGTAACCTGCGTAAGCACGCCCGTTTCAGGGTAAACAACCATTTGGACGTCCCAGGTGCAACACCGCAACCAATCATAATTTCAGCTATTGAGGGACTTATTTCTCTAGCGCAACTGTTAAAGTGTGCATTACTACTATTACAACATTTTAAACAATTTCTGAGAAAAATTAATTATTATTTTGGGGCATTGTGATGAGTAGTAAAACAGATGGATTTTTAGTCTTGTTTATTTTGTATATGGAATTGGAACTATTTTCAAGATATGATGTTGAAGTTATACCAAAAATAACAATCAGAAACGAAACTATAAACGTAATTTCGCTCATGGAAGCAGATATAAGTACCACACAACGATTATTTGCGTTGACCTCAATTTGTTTTACGGAATTTTTAATAAAATCCTAACTGCAACGATGCAACCTTTTCAGAACCCCTTTGACACTTTACACAGCAACAATTTGAAGGGCGATGGTTGACTTGTAATGATGACTTGCTGACTTAGGACACGTACAACCTAACATTGGCGGAGTAACTTTCACGACCCACATAACGACAAATCGCACAGATAACTTCCCAGGCGTTTACACTGCTGGCCCCAAACTTGTGTGCTTGCGGACAAAAAGAACTTGCAAGCATGTATGCAGCCCAGAAATACCAACACTGCTTGAGAGATTTTTGCACTTTCTTGTATGGATAACTTTTATAATGTACAAATTGGCATAATTGAAAAGTGCTGTGCCGCTGGCCTTTTTCGGAGCGTGCAATCAGTTGTAATGCCTTTTCTTTTCACAGGTTTTAAAGCTAGTAACTTACGTATTATTCCAAAATACGTATTATGTGGGAATTTACTAAAGAGAATCCGGCTTTGGGTGTTATCCGATGGCTAATTTCAAAGAGAATTTTTTTCCGGTGGTTTTTAATTCAGCACATATTTTTTTTTGCAGTGTAGGAGACGCATGAGCGAATTATGAATTGTTGCGTAGTAAACGGTCTAGAAGCCCGATACAGGAGGGGGTAGGATAGCATACATGACAATTCGCGATGCATGCGCCAAATGCCTGTTATGCAGCACTCCATCCGCCAAGCACATACGGAAAGATTTGTAATTCAACAATAAAACAGTATAATATAAATCTTTTTTTTTTTTGTTGCCGAAGAAATGTATACTGTTTTGCCAACGAGAGAACACACAGTTAATTAGAAATTCTTACTCTGTTAATGTTGGCAGACAATGCACACACAGTTGCCAGTCTACATTTTATTTTCATTTCAAGACTGGGTAATTGTTTATTGCTTCGTCAATTTTCAGTTATTTCATACCACATTTAGGTTCGAAAGAGTAAAAGTCATAATCATGGAGAGTAAACTAGGACCTACTTTATAAACAGTTTCATAAATAGGAATATCGCCGAAAATAGCACGTGGTATGAAGTAACAGACACAAAAACCACATCGACGAAGAATACTGAGGAACCATCATCAAAATGAAAATATGCAACCAAACCAGGGACATGTTTCTAAAATAAAAAAAGGAAAACCACGCGATTGTTTATTGCGTATTTACGCGATGCTCAGGTAGTCAATATGCTTTTAAAAAAGCAACAACTTTGTTAATGGAGAAGTTATAATGTTGAAGTCACCTTACCCCGACGTACCCGACACGACGAAATCTGAGCAGCAGCCAATAAGGTCACTGTGACTTCAGTCCGACAAAAGTAGGTTCTATTTCTACTTTCCATCGTGTCGTGCTCGTCGGGGAGTGCAAGAAAAAATGTAAATACAACATCAAAATTTCGTGCGTATTTCCTTACTGTAGTGGATAATACATTAACTTTCCATCCACTGGCGGAGCGTTGTAGCTTGCTGGAAGACTCGGCCTGGTTGGGTCGTAGCACGTGAGATGGCACTGGCGTCAACCAGCTGGCTCCACCGCGCCATGTCGCCTTATCGGCTCGGAGTATCTACAAGGAAATACGAAGGTTGAGCCGCGGGAATCCCGACCGTGTGGCGCCGATACACTCACCTACTCGGGAGGCATATCAGAGCGTGCAGTACAGCTGACGAGTTATTGCAATACCTTCCACAGATAGACAATTCACGTTAAAGTGAGCACTTAAGGCCCTCACAACAGGCATTAACTACTAATAAATATATCTTATTGCAGCTTTACGCATTAACTTCTGAGAGTGGTGAAATGTAATACTCTGTGTTTCTTGTCTACACTGCAATGTTTATATTAAAAATGCAGCAGGAAGATAGAAATTAGGCAAAAAGCAAACAATTAGAAGGGCCTTAAAAACTGCTTACTTTCCCGTGAACAGCTTATATTCTAGATTCGCTCGTGAGAGAGTGAGAGAGAAAAATAAAAAAAGGGGGGGGGGGGGGGAATATGTATACAATACATGTGTGAATTTTCATTACGCAAAATGGAAATCTTCTCGTGACACATGAAAAAAACTACGGTATTGAATAATATTAGATTTTAAACCTACACTGGTCACTCTAATACTTAAAAATATTAGGCAATTCCGTAGGTAAATGTAACTTACGCAACGTTTTACATTACTTCTATTACATATGCATACAAAAATTTGTAAAAATGAATGTCCAATACCTGCAATGTTTTCGCACGGCCAGTTGTTTTTGCCTCTATTAAAATGTTATCAAAATTGAATCGACTATTAATTATGTTAAAACTACGTTATGTAGGGTACAGGAGGAAAAAAAAACTATAGGCTGTTCACGGTAAAATGAGCACTTTTGAAAGCTTTGCTTGAGTCTCCTTGTATACACTGTGTGTGTTCATCCGCCTTATGATAAATTAACATTGCCATGGGCCTCATCACTTTATCCATGCGTCGAACGAGTGGAACATTAAAATTATTAGAAAAGTATATATTGTATAAATACGCTCATCTTTTACACTTCGATGCATTACAAAATATAGAAAGCGAGAGCAATAATTTAAATTATCACAGATGGTCACCTACACTTTTTGTTCGACGTTAATATATGGAACTACATTCCCCGCCATCGTGACCAACTTTACTGGACTTATTGTCACTCAGTGGGCCCGTTAAAACACATGCAGGTAGGGGCAGAGACTTTTTTTTAAGGTCGATTTCAAAAGTGCTCACTTTATCGTGAACAGCCTATAGATTTTTTTTTTCCTCCTATACCCTACATAACGTAATTTTAACATAATTAATAGTAGAAAATTCAGGCATGACTGCGCCAAAATAATTTTAAGTCGCTGCTCGCACCAGGTCGTACGTACCAGAAACTGCAACCGCTATATATATATATATATATATATATATATATATATATATATATATATATATATATATAATTTCTGCAAGGTTACCAGTTCAACGTCACTGTTTCTATGGAAACTTTTAAGTTACCGGACGTATTAAACTTGATATTTACGATTTCCTACAGTACCAACGCGTAATGAGAGACGTGTAAATCTCACGCGCCATAAATAGAAAATCAGAGCTATTTTCGTTACCGATAAAATTACCCAACACCTGGAAACAACAACACATTTCCTGTTTGGTGGCAAATAATAATTAGAAATTACTATCAAAATCGCACAAAACCTTATCGGTTTCCAGTTAGAAGTCCACATCCAAGGCTTCGGGGAAGAAAAACTGCATGGCATTATTTTAAGAGATGTTTACGTTAAGGAGAAAAAGAAACAATAAAAATTTATCGCTCGTGAATTACGCTATACAAACGTCGAATAAAAAGTGTTAGGTAACAATTTGTGATAATTTAAATTATTTCTTTGGTTGTCTGTTTTTTATGCATCGAAGTGTATAAATGAGCAGATTTGTAAAATATTTACTTTTCCAATGTCACAGTTTAACTTGACCGACGCACGAATAAAGTGATGAGGCCCATAGCAATGTTAATTTTACATAATAAGGCGGAATAAAACACAACGTGCATACAAGTAGATCTTAGGCAGGGCTTTCAAAAGTGCCCATTTTACAGATTATTCACGGTCACTAATTACAATTTCAGGCATACCAAATATAAATAGATACTTTGTTAATTATCTATGCGAACGAAAATAAGGTAAATTTTCACTGAAAAAGGAGTATAGTCTATTCGCTGTTTCTTCGTACTTTTTGAATCAAACATTTGAAGGAGAAAAAAAAAACGCCATGAATAATATATCATATCAGGAGCGTTTTATACTTGTGTTTACATATAACTACATTACTTTTTGTTAAATAGAACATTAGATATATTTTATCTGAATTCATTAATAACTAAAATATGAAAAACACAGTGATAAAATAGGTGTGTTGGTAACGCCTAGTAAGAAACAGTTCCAATGCTAAATATTACTACACTGAAAGCGCATGAATGCGGTGAGCTGGTCCTGAATATTTAAGCTTTGTTTATTTGAGGCGGAAGAATATCCTGGAAGTAGGACTTACGCAGGGCTTCAGAAAATATTAACGTAACCGTGAATGGGGTATATCAGGAAGGTACCGTTCTTTCTTCAAACGGTCCGCTTCCGAAGCGGAGCCGAATACAAAAAATTTACCACCGACAGATCTGCGTTTGTTTCGCAATCTTGCTGGGCTGCGGTTTAAAGTAAGGAGTTACAGCTCGACTCCAGAATGAGGGGAAACGAACACGGGAAACGAGAAATTAGTGAATATACTCTTGAGGACCGCAGAGTGTACAAAACAACCGTAGAGCGTGCACGAGAAAGCGCGTGTCGCGACGAAACAAGAGCGGCATAACGAACAGCTGCTAATTTCCTCGCCCGTGCATAATTCTTACAAACGCGGCCACGCGGAGCACCCGTTCGGACCGCAACGTAAATTCAATTAGAGGCGGACTGCCTCTGTTGAGGAGAGAGAAGAGGGAGTTAAAAAGAAAAAAAGGAATATTTGGCCGTGTGTGCGACGTGGCTACTGGCCAGCTGGCATCGTGAATTTACTGTTAGCCAGTCCAGGGCAAGGCCACTGTCTCCCGACTGTGAGCTTGCTTGCGTGTATCACTTCGCAAAAAAAAAAAAACAGCACACCTCCCGTACGCTGCGAAAAACTTTTTTGTTAGTTTTTCTTCTTACCAAGGTAATTTTATAAAGATGATCACGATAAAGTGAGCACTTTTGAAATCAACCTCTGTAAAAAAAAAAGTCACAGCTCCTACCTGCATATGTTTTAACGTGAACACTGAGTGAAATGCGCCAAGTAAAGTTGGCAACGATGGATAGGAAGTAGTTCCGTATCTTAACGTCGAATAAAAACTGTTAGCCAACCATTTTAGTAAATTTAAATTATTTCTTTCGCTTTCTGTGTTTTTTAATGCATGGAAGTGTAAAAATGAGCAGATTTGTTAAATATATACTTTTCTAATAATTTCACAGTTTCACTTGAACGACGCATGAAAAAAGTGACGAGGCCTATGACAATGTTAATCTTAAATAAGACGGAAGAATATCCAAAGTGCATACAAGTAGATCTTACGCAGGACTATCAAAAATGTTCCTTTTACAGTGAATAGCCTATACAACGCGTTAATGTGGAATAATCAAATTTTTAATAAGCATGTTCATTATTGACATGGATTTACATAATTTTAACAGCGGAGTATTTTACTTACAGTGTAAGAAGAAACTTTTTTGGAAACTAATTTCCATTTATTTGTTCGTTAAACGTACATTTTTATTTTCGTTTTGTTGTTGTAGAGCTTGTAAAAAAATATATGCAAACAAACTCATGTAGGCCACTAAATTCACGGTAATCTTATATTATATGAAATAATTATAAGCCACGAGCCAATTTTTGGCGAGTAAACCCAGTTCACATGCAAATCAAATGTTTGTTTAACGTTTCGAAATGTATAAATGCTCTGATCATGGCAGCTTCACGAAATAACATTAATACAAAATCACCACGTAATCTCTTATCTTTACGCGCCAGCCATCCACTTCTGTAGAGTGTGCGAATCAAGTCATCGCCAATACAACACGTTCGATGAAAATTAAATATTTGTTTATCGTTAGGACACGTGTAAACGCTTTTATACAACTGCACGAAATACTATATTAATATAAAATTTTCTCTCGTTCTACAAAAAATTTCTAAAATGATGGAGAATGAATCAACACTTCGCCCATGAAACAAGGTTGCCGTTGACCAATTGTCTACAAAATTGAAAGGGGTGGAGAAGGGGACAGACAAAAACACTAAATAAATACCGACAAATAAAACAGTCAAGTTCAAAAAACAAAAGCTAATATTTAATCTAATTAATTTTTCTTAACTACACTTCCACACCGTTTATAAAATTTTGAGCTGCATTTATCAAGTGTTCACACAAAATGTTTAGTTCATGAAGACGTGAATACCCACAAAAGATGGTTCAGCGTTACTATCACTCGTTACGGTGGGACTGCACCATAAAACACCTTGTACCTCATTTTACTGGAACAAAAGGTGTTCCGAGTAATCTTTGAGGAACAAAAATGTTCTACACACGCCAAACCAAGTGACATCACGATTGTAACGCATCAGCTGAACTAGTCAGCATTCAATCTTATTGATAGGACTAATAATTTGGTGTAATTTTACTCTCGAATAAATCAGCAGACTGACGGGTTTTCGTCATTGCCATTTCCCTTAGCGTCACGTTTATGACTTTTTTTTCTACCTTGTGGGGGAGTTAACCAGTAACTATACGCTATTCACGGTAAAGTGAGCACTTGTGAAAGCCCCCTCACTTGGAATGAACGCCAGTAAATATGTTTTATTTTAGCCCTAGACGTTAACTTCCGAGTGAGGTGGAATATACACACTGTTTTATTTATTACACTGCAATGTTAATTTTAAAAGGGTAGTTAAATGATGGAAAAAGTTGAAAAGGAAAAGTAACTAGGGCCTCGAAAATGCTCACTTTACCGTGAATAGCATACAGAAAGAAAACTGGCGAGGTTCCAGAATCCATGTGTGTTAAGATGTGTCAATTTATTTACAAAACGTAACCACGAAGTGAAAGTGAACGGTGTTAGGCTACTTGAAGTGTTTCAAAACACAGCGAGTCTCGGGACATATTGCCACATCCTAAGCCAACGTGGCCTCTCTCTCTCCGCACAGGCGTCTGACGAACGTGTACGCCTACAACGCGACATTTGAGAAGTTTATAAACAACAAAGGCTTGTACATGGTAATGCGAGCACTTTTGAAAACCCTGCATCACCCTGCAAAGGCTGTTCACGATAAAGTATGCACTTTTGAAATCAACCTTATAAAAAGAGTCACAGGCGTACTGAGTGGCATGCGTCCAGTAAAGTTGGTCACGGTGGATGGGGAGTAGCTCCGTATAACGACGTCGGATAGAAAGTGTTACGTAACCATTTGTGCTAACTTAAATTATTTATTTCTCTTTCTGTTTTTTTAATGCATCGAAAGTGTAAAAATAACCAGATTTGTAAACTATTTACTGTTCTAATAATTTCACTGGACCGACACATGAATAAAGTGATGCCCGTGACAATGTTAATTTTACATAAAGCGTAAGACTACACAAAGTGCATATAAGTAGATCTTAAGCAGGACTTTCAAAAGTGCTCATTTTACTGCGAACAGGCAATATTTGTATGCACATTGTATATTATTCTAACCTATCTACAATTAGTGCGATGGGCCTGGTCACTTTATTCATGCGTCGGTTAAGTGAAATTATAAAATTATCATAAAAATTAGTATTCAGCAAGTTAGCCGATTCTTACATTTACATAAAATAAAAAACCGAAAAAAAAAAACTTATTGACAAATATTTACCTATTTCAATTGGAACAGCTTTCCCTGTGTTGTTACCACCTTTACTGGGAGCATGACAAGTTAAATGTGCCTATTAAAATATATGCAGGTAGGGTGACATTTTCCAAAGGTTAATTTTGAAAGTGCCCAGATAATCGTGAACAGCCTATATCAAGATTGGCAATGATGGAATTTGCGAAAATATACAATTAGGAAGGGAAGAGGGGAAAAATATCACTGCAATGCATGTTATGATGCGTTCCAATTTATTTCAAACACCTTGGGAGAACGGTTGTGGGCAGTTTATCACAAAAACAATGTGGCAGCCGATTATGCAAAATAATTAAAATGTACGGCGCGTCAAATTTAATGCGCTTGGACAGAGCATTTAATTTTATCGTCGAGTTTATATACATTTACATATACCCATATACATTTCATAAACACCGACTTCCATTACTGGTCGATTTTATACGGTGATCTGCGCACGATCAACACCAGCCAATTGTGAACCACGCAAAAGGAGAAAAAAAAAACTGGATTACTTTTTTTCTTCCCACGATTCCCGCCTGTTAGGATGATTTGAAATCGACGCTGAGTTTAATTGAATAGGAAATCGGATGTCTCCACTAATGAGAGTACATCAGCTGTTCAAGTCGAGCGATAGAGAAAGTTAAATAAAGGAAATGAAATAAAACGAGAACTTGGTGTTAAGTTACGTAGAAATAACTTTTTCTCTGCTATGCAAAAAAAAAAATTCCACCTGCAAGTAGCCTGCTGCGCTTCGCAAGCTTTCACTGACCGACCGTGTTAGATGTTTCTCAACATACGTTAGAACAGAAAGTTTCAAATTTGCTGTGCTTGGGGGGGGGGGGTGTAATAATTATACGTGATAACACTGCCCCGTCGTTATCCATAATCGCTAGGCGAACTTAGAAACGATACATTTAACCGTCTTTGTTTTGCGAGCATCGTTACGTGGCAAAAGTAATTTTTTAAAAGTATTCCGTAAGAAGGAGAATCTTGTAGTCTTGATTACAAATCTCACTGTCAACAAGTTCCAGAACTCTGATGTTAAATAAATACTTTTAAATTTCTGTTTATGTTCCATGAGCTACGGTCCAACAAAAATGGGCAACACGCAGGCTTATTTACGTGTCACAACTTTCCGAGCGTTTAAACAGCGAGGGCTCAGATTCACGGTTACCAATTTAATTACTTCAGAATGGAAATTACGTAACATTCCATCAGCGTCAATTATCAACGCGGTTGCCATAATGTACTTACATCAAAGTACGTGTGTTATATATGCCGTCTATTAAGTTTCCCTTTGTGTTAACGAGGTGCTCGAGTTGACAGCTGATTGCGCTGCGCAACGTAATGGAGAAGCTCTCCTTTTCCTCATAACTCATTTCCCAGAACGTGGCGCTACTACTTCGACTTCGGGTTCGCTTCTACTCAACTATGACGACGAAGAAAACAAGTGCCGTATTTTCACAACCTCATCTTGTAATAATAAAACCTCACACAGGAATATTACCGCAGACAATATGCAAATAGATGCACACGGTGACAAGGAAACGCCACCCGTGTACCACTAGCAAACAAAAAAAAAAAACTTGCGTACGTGTACAGGAAAGAATCCTTAAGCGATTTCATAAAAAGTTCGGTAAGTATCAACTGACAACTTCAACTACATCATCCTTGGGGAAAAATATAAACACTCTTTAAGAAAAACATTATCTTTACTCACCCAAAAGTGTAATCCTTTTTGTGAACCCAAAGGTAATAAAATCCACTGGCACAAACAAGAAAAAAATTTCGGACGGATGAACACCACACGATATTTTTCACAAATCACACCCGAATCCACAACATGGAGAAAAAAAAATCCGGTGCCCGAGGTGATCACTGGGCAACCAATGAACCCTAGAGGAAAAAAAAATAAATAAAAAAAAAGTTTCAGATGGGCTGTCGACGACCAGCCAGCCTGGCTCTCGGTGACACGACCATCTACGGCGCAATCCGACTAGCGACTCGCGAGAGCAGACGCGCAGTCGAGTCGCGGACTGACCCACTTCGACCCTAGCGGCGGTTGTCGGAACTACGTGCTCGGCTGGCTCGCTCGCCTCGCTCGCCTTCTCACCATTCCGCTGCGAGGCAGGCACACGTCGGCAGTCTGCGCGCTCTCCCCTCCTATTATTCTTTCTTTCTCTCTCTCTCTCTCTCTCTCTCTCCTCTCTCCTTCCACAACAGGCAGTTGCGAGAAAGTGACGAGACGTTTATTCCCTCTCCCTCGCAACAGTTTCCACGCCTCACTTTTACTCCCGCGACCCGTGTTTCGTTTCTCGCCGACCGACCGCGACGCCAAGCTATAGGCGATATTAGGCCGTGTTCCGTTTGACAATCTAGTAATTTGGCTTGGCCACGGTCATAAAGTTAGGTCTGGCTACTGCTATCCTTTTGCCTTGATGTAACGCGTACGCTTAGTGAAGCTCGCGGCGTCTGGCGAACTAATATCGCTAGTGCAGGCTGACCCGCTTTTAACGTTGCGGTAAATAGGATTTTCGGAGATTTTTGAATAATATTAATTAACGCCTTTTATTTTCATATGTCCGTTAGGCATAAAGAATTGTGATATATTTAGGTGCGTTTGAAGTTGGTTTCGTTTACGATAATGTTTTGCTGGCGCAGTATACCGAGTTCGTAAAAACCTGTGCATCACATTTTTTCTCGCACCATGTTTATTGTAATTATGGTTCGACAAGTCCAAGTTTATTTTGTTCAGCAATATCGTACATCGTGCCTAGCAGCACAACATTATAGGACATTTCAATAAATATTGTATAAAATTTTTGTTTTAGTATAAAGTATATAGACAATTATGTACCTAGTCTGGTAGCTTATTGTATATACGTATTCCTTTCAATTCAATAGGTACTTCTCGTGTACAAATTTGTCCTGAGTGAATAAATTAATAATTTTAAAAATGTAGATTGATGTGAATAACTGTAATTTTCTTAATAAAGGCCTGCAACTTGTATTATACCTATTTACTTTAGAGGCTATTCTAATGGCCCTTTTTCTAGCTACAAATATTTTGTTAGCATAATCGCAGATCCCCAAAATAATACACAGTATGATGATAATGCATTGCTCAAGCCATGATACACTGGTTTAAGGTATTGGGGTTGTAATACTTCTACTAGTATGTGCGATGCATAACTATTTTATTTGGATGTATTATTATTTTTTGCCATATTTAGGGTAGTGGTAATATTTACAAAATAGTTATTAAATTCACTAGCAACATATAGTGGTCCCGATATAATTTTATTGTTACAAGACAACTGTATTTTTATATTTTCTCTATACTGAACCTTCAAATTTTCGGTTTTTTTTTATATATTTTTTTATTGTTCCAAATGATCCACACTTAAAGAGCGAAGTGGCAATCTGCGATACCGCAAAATAATTTCGAGTTGAAATCTGGACAAGCAGTATGTGAAAAACACCTTGTACGAGAAAATATTATGTAAAAAGGTACTTAAAGATAGCAGCGGAGCAGTTATGGCCAAAGTTAATTTGTAATTGATAACATTACAAATTTTTCTTAGTCTCATTCCTGTAAAAATTTTTAGTAAAAATTTTAATGTATAAATGTATATCGCAGGGAAATTGTGGGGTACAAATGTAAACATAACATCAGAAAATCCTGAAAACCAAAGTCAAGCTCCAGATAACTGATTACATTCAAATCTGCACCAATTAGCTTGCCGAGTACAGCAAAGGGCGTGCAGAGGGGGAAGGGGCAAATTATGTGCTTCATATGTGTGCCCTCTATGCTGTCTTCACTAGAGCTCGGGGAATCAGAGTTGTATAGATTTGTATGTAAACAGTTTCCAGGAGCTCTCTCTCTCTCTCTCTCTTTATATATATATATATATATATATATATATATATATATATATATATATATATATATAGTAGTATTGTTGTAACATAACTATTCACAGGTATGCAAAGAATAGGACATGTACAAAACCTACCTGTGCACAATGATACAGCAAACCAAGTTAATTAGTAACTTATGGTTCAATATAATAAATGTGCACATTTACACTGTACACTATTACAGGTTTCTAACAGATAGTTGACGAAAATATTCTGTGTCGTTGGCCAATTCAACAGCTCTCATACGAGTCACACTGCGCCTTACATGAGAAAAAAACCTGTAAAATAACAAATATTCAAAAATAACTGTCCAAGATTGCACTACTAAATTCATAACTGCATAGCTGATATACAACCTATGAAGCTCTTGCACTTGTAGCCTCCATTCTATATTTACAAATATCAACACATTAACGGTTAATTATTTGTATTGAAAACTGTTTTTTTCAGCTAATTGTTGCTCGTTAGTCCATAACACAGGGAAAATCACTAACATTGTCAAACACGAACATATATGACCCAGTATGTATGGCAATTTCTTACGGTCAAAAGAACCAACAATTTTCACACCAGTGAACTGTGTAAACCTAGGATACACATAATTTAAGTGTTGCTAAAGTCAATTAATTCATTTATTTACTATCAAACCTCTCCAGCGGTCCTATTATGAGCAGGAGCCCTGGAACATAGCATTAGTCAAAAATGTTACAAAACAAACATATACCTACACAAAATATTTGTAAATATTTCCTATGGCTCTTTTTGGAATCTGAAAACTTTGATATTTTAAGAAGAAGGTGCCCACTGAATGATACAGTATAACATAACAGCATGAAGATATGAAAAATAAATTTTGTCTAAGGGAGGATGTCTTTAGACGATGTGATAAAATATGTAAAGTGTAACATGCTGCGCTTAGTTTTGGGACTATGTTATCAATGCGAGTATTACCATACAGATGACTGTCAATGTGTAGGCCTATAATATTGTAGGATGACTTTCTCTCAAATCAAAGTTTCTACATTTTATTAAAAAGTTGTAGTTCTATTGTTTTTATGTGGGGAATTTCATTAAAACTATTTGATCCCAGTTTAAAGAAATATCATTTGCTGTAAATAATTTATCTAGTTATGAATAGTCTCATTTAATGACACCATAAGTGTTGTCAGATTCCCATCTTTAAATAAAAATTTAGTAGGTATTATCCACAATGAGTAGAATGTTGTAATACAGGCAATTTATATCTAGCATATTATATAATATATATATATAATATATATATATATATATATATATATATATATATATAATATAATAGAGGGCAAAGAATGGAACCTTTGGGAACAATATTTGATTACTTAACCCTTTTTTTAGACTTGTATTTATACCATCTGAATTTATTGCAACCTGCTTATATCTATGAGACAAGATGAAAACCATGATAAAGTACGTGCCTCCTTGGAGGGAATTCAATGAGTAAAGATCGATTCAGTGGAAAGTGGTTGTTTTTATTTCACTGCAGGCCACTTTACAGCCGTATAACTGTTTTGGGCCTTCTACCCACTGCATCACTGCAACCTCCTGACAGCATCTTAACTTATTATGTGTGTCTGGCATGTGAGATAGCCATTCAACGGTCTCGCTCAGCATTTAGTGGTATAAGAGAGGGCCAACACTCACGTTAGATAGGCATAACAGATCTATTGCATCATTATGACGCCTTTACCTCATCGCGGGGTGAACTGAGGAGAGCCACGTGGGCAAACGGCTCACACCCTGGATGAGTCTCTCGTACTCCGGCTCCCTTCGCAACTCTACCAATACAGTAGAAAGTAGATTATCCCGACTTATACGCACCAAAGGTAACTCGGATAGGTAATCGAAAATTCGAATCATTGAAATATGTTGAAAATGAAGATTTAAAAAAAAAAAACGTAAAATTTATTATACATGCATAGAACACTAACTCATCCAAAACAGAAACTGTACAAACATTAAAAAAATTAATCAGTTAACAATAACCACCCTCCTCCCAGACGTGTTCACTGTGAACAACACGGGAAAGGACACATCACAAGAGCACAAAACAAGTGCTTGTCTCTCCTCCGTGGGTATGGGAAACACTGTGACGAGAGACTTTCGTGTTTTTACTATTCTCTTTATTTTTCAAACAAGTCCGGATAATCGACTTTCTACTGTATTCTAAAACCTGGTATCGTAAGTCAAACCTCCCTCCTACCCGCTCTTGAGACCACGAAATACCGTCAACGTGGATAATTTCTTGATCTGTGGTGGGGAACATAAGTATAGAGTTATAATTGGCTTCTTGTCTGCATCAGTTGTGATATTGCATTAGACATGGTTCGGTATTGTTTGAGTATAACATGTTTTGAAATACAGTAAATAGTTTATTGAATAAATATTTATAAAAAACACACATGAGCAGGTGAACGAGAACTGATCTGGCTCAAAAGACATGCAATTGGCCATAGCTGCGAAAAAAAAGAAGCCAAAATGGCGCAAATAAGAACACTTGATACAAAATAAAAAATTTTAAGCCTGTGAGTCGACGACGGGATGCTGTGAACACTGAAGGTTACACAAAAACAAAGTTCAGGTTACTAACGTTAAACGATTATGACACACAAAAATTATCAGAACTAAAGTAGATCACCCTCCGTGACGCGATTCGTGTGCAACACATATGGCCAGCTGAATTCGACTAAATGGGCCACATTTTAACTGGAATTATCCAGTTAAAACAAACACTGAAAATAATTCCACATAATGCACTGACTTGCTACATCCGTTAACACTTGTTAATTGCTATAACACATTGTACAACAGGCAGTCTGCTCAAATACGTGGTGCCTTATATGCTGATTCTAACATTTGCCCGTAGGCTTTAAACTACGTATGATACAAAAAATCCTTTTATGACATAATTACTGAGTTTTCTCTACGTGACAAAGAGACATTGCACCTACTAGCCCATTCCGTTAGCGAATGGGTCACAGGACCTGTTCATGCATGAACGTTTCCGTCAAGATTGCATGAATCTAGGGCACAGGAATACTACCACTAGATATAAGATTACTGTGATCTGAGTCTCCACAAGTTGAATGATACAATATCAAAATACACTAATCTCTCTCGTTCTATTTACTGTAAACAGTTACAGAGCTGTGATAGAGAGATACTCTGATTATAACAACAAATATCAAAGTACGAGAATGGTGTCTCACTGGTGAATACTGTCACCCGTATAAGGATGTAGTAGCCCTTGCCACCCCTACTGAAAAAAACCACTATAAAAATGGTATGAAAACAGTTTTGTGTTCTGTTTTTGTTTCCTAACTGTTGGAAATGAGTTTGTGTCTGTCTGAATAGTATCCATAATGATTGCAGACTGTTCTCAAACTGTAAGTTCTGTTCCATATGTTTCAAACTTTCAGAATATACCTACTGTTCAGTCATTATCAACTTGACAAAAAAATTTTTATTTGAAAACTGAAACAACGTACTGACCATAGTGTTTTATACTGTGCTGAAAGTATTATTTCACAATAAAATTTCTTGCTTTCCTGGATAGTTACATAGATACATGCTGTTACATAATACTTTTATACAATCAAGTAATTTCATTATTTGTTAACAGCATCAGTACAGCTGATGATCACTGAGGTGGTATACTTTATTAGAGTATTTAGTAATTAAAAAACAGATTTGGTGTGTAAGGAAGATTACTTTTAGTGTATTTGTACTTAACATGGTTCAGATCCTAATGAAGATGAGTTTTGGTTATCTTCAAACTACAACAGTGTTGACTACCGGAACCTTCCAAATTCTTAGCGTATTTAACTTTGAAAAGTTATAGCTTATGAAATATCTACTTTTGTATGTTGTGGATCAAGATTTGGATAAAATACAATTTTATGAACTGAATAGTCAGCCCAGAACCTGAATTTTTTTTAAAATTGTTGACGTGAGATCAGCACATTTCTGTATGATCTAAATGATAGTGGAATATCAGTTCTTAATTAAAAATTTATAGACCAATATCACAATTTTTTTTGTTCTTTGTATTATTTTTGAAGCTACTTCGATGCTGTAGATTCAACTTTTACAAATTGTTTGGGAAATATCCTTCCTGTTCTGCACATTTGCTAAATTTTTGTCTATTTTTTCCGTGTTTGGTAGATAGAAGTGAAATTCCATCAACAGCGATAGGCATAATTTGCAGTCCACAATGCCTACTGGAAACTATTCTCCATACCCAGCGTAGGTCTACCACTGGTCATGCACACTCTAAAATGTTGAACTTATGTGATGATCCAAATTTCACATTCAGTTTTATAATACAGTTTTTAAAATGTGTTTTACTTGTGATTAATCACATGGTTAGTAAATTCTACTAGCAATTTCGATACATTAATGGAAAATAACATGCAAATTATGCATCAGATAAGAAACCTGTTGGTGCAATGTTTACATAGTATTTGCCTGCCCCCCCCCCCCCCTTCATCACCATTGTGGGGACTAAAGCAAATATTTTGGTGAAAATTCACATCCCAAGTTTTAACAATTGTATATTTAAGGTTGCAATATTTAACTATGGCATTCTGGACTTTGCGAATGGCGGACGAGAGGTCCCCACCTTCTGACGCCAGTGTCACGTGACTGTGATGTGTAGGACATAAAGTATGCTCACTGAACGCTGCCATACAATCAGAACATAAATTGGTAACTTCTTATCTGATTTGGATTGAGTAATAGTATAACATAGAGCTTTTAAACGTAGCAATATTTCATTGTATTACAATTTTGTCCATGTTTACATAATCAAAACTATTTACGCTGTGGAACAAACATTTGCCTGGCCAATCACGGCATGTGAAAGTTGCATTTTGTCTTATATGCAGGTATTTTTATACATCTCAAGATTTTCATTATAGAACAGAGTCAAATTGTGATGGATAAATAAATAAATGCAGTTCCTAAGGTTTCGTATTACTTTCTCAAATAAAAATGAAACTTTTACACAAAAATAGTTCTAACTGTTATGAAAAAATACCTTTACAGATGTAATGTACATGCACACAACATGCAAATACTTACTTTAATGTATGTAAAAATAAATAAAACATCCTGTCCAACACCACTAGAATGATACGAGGCCTAGGGTATAAGGAGAATTCAGAATTGGAAAGTGATAACTGTGGTGGATCAGTGCATGAACTGGGGCCACGGTGGTGTAGTGGTCAGACTACTTGGCTCCCTCTAAGGTGAACCGGGCTCGATTCCCGCCGGGGTCACTCCAGAATCTTTACACGTGGGAACTGTGTTGACCGGCAGGTTTTCTCTGGGATTTCTTATTTCACCTACCCTTGCTTTTTGGCACTGATCCATTCTCATTGGCTTTCAAGACCACAATGTTAAGGGCTGCCCAAATCTCTCTACTGCAGTGCATGAGATTTTGTCTTAGGAAGACCAAATATAGACCTATAGCCTATGTTCGAAATATTCTGTTCAGTATCTTCGGTTTTAGAATAAACAACTTTTTTTCGTGTAGCATCAGTAATTTTTATATGGGTTTCTGAAAATTTTAAAAGTTCCATTATTATTTTAGGTTAGCAAATAAAAATACAAAAAAAAAATATTAATTTATTTTTGCCCTAAGTTTGCTGTATTATTTTGAGTATTTTCATTTCTGAAAAGCATTTTGTTACAATGAAGAACTAGCCAGTTGTGGTGTGAATCAACGTAACTGAAGGTCATTACTGAGAGAATTCAGTGCCTTGAGGCATCGCTGTAAACAAAAACGCACCACATGTTGAAAAGCAGCGTCAGCAACTGTGACTGGATGCGTCTCACCTTGGCAAGTGTGAGATCCTAGACTTTCATTAGGCGGTTGGAAACCAACTGACCACCTGAACTTCCCCAGGTGCTGTAGGTACAACAGTCAATCGTGGCTCATGGAATACTGACATGTAGCAGGAAGTCGACTGCCAAGTGAAGACATGCAGGAGAGCCATTCACATTAACAATCAATGTATTTGACATGCGTAACAATCAGCTCGCATCCTATGTTGTATAGTATTTCCTTAGAGGAGACGTGTGCAAGTAGGTCACTATACATCACACACAACATGAGTAAACATGGGGTCAAATATGTACTGTATGTACAACCAGCCATGTAAATAAAAACATTTTTAGTGAAAGGTGGTTCACGATAAAGTGAGCATTTTTGAAATAAACTTCAGAATAAAGTCACTGCCCCTGCCTGCATATATTATAACGGACACACTGAGTGACATGCACCCAGTAACGATAGTAATAATAGATGGAAAGTAGTTCCATATTTTCGCGTCGAATAAAAAGTGTTAAGGTAACTATTTGTGATAACGTAAATTATTTATTTCGCTTTCTGTTTTTTTAATGCATCGAAGTGTAAAAACGCGCAGGTTTGTTAATTATTTACTTTTCTAACAATCTCACAGTTTCACTTGACCGACGCGTAAATAAAGTGATGAGGTATGTGGCAATATCAATTTTACATAATGCGGAAGAATATGTAACGAGCACACAAGTAGATCTTGAGCAGGGCTCTCAAAAGTGCTCATTTTATCGTGAACAACCTATAGCTGCCCTACTATCAAAATGTAGACCAATGTAACTGTTAAAAACTGAAAACACTTTTGTGGTACGTAACATGTTAAAAACCAAAATCAATCTTTACATTTTTTTTTCCCCACAAAAAAGTAGTCATAATATCAGTTTTGGCGAATTTTTTTTTCTTGCCCCTTTCGGATTGTTGTATTTAAAGAAAAAAAACATTAATTCAGTAAAATCTGCCATTGTTTTATAATTGTTTTGTTGTGTTTCAAATCGCAGTAGCCTATGAGTTGCTATTCCATTTTCTTGTTAAATGCATAATAATTTTTACTGTTATATCATATCATCTGGTCTTTTATGTCAGGCAAAGTGCTAGCATGAAATTATATTTGCATTATAAAAGTTTGCTACAAGTTACCAGTTATGTAAATGTCATGTTACAAAATTTTACTTACGATCCGTTTTTATTTTGGCGTATTTCTACAGTACGTAAGTTTGAACATTTGTTCCCCCCCACTACTCTAGAGCTGTGTTCTAATTCACTCACACACACACACACACACGCTGTTACTTACCCTTGACCCCTTCAGCACCCACAGTTCTATGCATTCCCTTGATCCCTTTTTGAGGAAGTGGGTATAATTTCAAACACACATCTTTATTTTGAGAATTTTAAGTTCCGATGCATAAGAGATTAAAGAATCAATGAACTAAACATATTTTCTTATGTTGTCTCAGTTTTCGTACGAACAAGTGTTCAGCAAACGACAGGAATGAGCTGCACAATTGTTATGAACAATTAAACTTACAGTGTAGGGCATGTGTAGAGGACATCGCTCTTGCCCCTAGTCGAATGGGATAATCAAGGTGCATTCATGCCCTGACAGCAAATTCAGGCGGTGGCAATTCAACGTCACAGCCGTGATGCACTTTTCAGGGACGCATAGCCAGGCAAGGGCTTTTGGCACACAAATTAGAACACACATTAAGTTAGTTTAAACGAACACGTTACTTTGTGAATGAACACTGAAATAAAGTGAACATTTTTTTCTTTTAACAGTACCTACTCGTGCTTTTTTTGTGAAATACAGCTTTGTACGTATGAGTATTTGAAAATAGAATATATTTACTTCAGTGTAAACACACTTTTTCAGAAGGGGGATTGTTTAGTGTGGATGGCAATAAATTTAGTTTTAGAATTTTTTAAATAAAGGATTCCATTATATTTTTAAAAGTTTTACTTCATAATTTCCCTGATATTTACAACTATCCTCACTATGTAGAATTTTTGGCTATAAATTAAGCTTAATTAAAAAATGAAATGTCGGGGCATGACTGAGCAATTTCTGTACTTCTCAAATATGCTATTTTCTATTTTTTATCTTATTTTAGTTAGAATAATAATTGGGTAGCAATTTTTTTCTCGATTGCAAGTACATTCTTTGGACAAAAACCAAATATTAACTATAGTTGCTATGAAAACTTGTCATATGAAAAGGAAGGCATTAGGTAATTTTATGGGTTATATATAGGATATCTTTAAAAGACACCTTTTATTTATATTAAATCCCGATATTACAACACGACTCTTGAGTTATGGAAATTTATTATTTTCCCAATGTCACATATAAAGAACACATCACAGATTTAAAATTAAAAAACACGAAATTCCACTAATTACTATTAGAACTCGTTTGACACTTGCTAGTCTGCATGTATTCATTCGGAATAAACACGATTGTTTAAGTTAAATCGGAATACTACACCACAAAAATCATTGCATTACACAAATTTAATGTTATTTTACTTGTCACGCAAACATTATTACGACTTAAGAAATATGAAACGCGAAATTGCGTTAATTACAACTCATTTGACACTTGCTAGCTTATGTATGTTTACATTCGGAATAAACAAGATTGTTTTCCTTACATCGGAATACTATAACACAAAAATCATTGCATTAACCAAATTTAATCTTCTTTTAATTGCCACGCAAAAATTATTACAATTTAAGATATATAAAACACGAAATTACGATGATTTTTACACGTATGACACTTGCTGTGAATGTATTCTTATGGGAGAAACGCGATTGTTTTGGGTCACGCTTATACTATTACTATTTCTACTCGACCTTCACTAAGCGTACGCAAAACGATGGCAAGTGTCCAGACCTGTTTTTATGACCGTGGGCTTGGCCAAACTGGAACCCTTTGCGATACTCATTTGTTTACCTCGACGGTGCTATCTGTTGAGCAAACTTGCAGTCTGCAACTTTGCATTGCAACACACATTATATAGTCCACTGACGGTTACTTCCAAACTGCTTAAAATCTACTTTCGAAATATTCCTCCGCCTCTTGCAAAGATTAACTAAGTATAGAAAATTTCACCAAAGTAGCAACGCACCACATTCGTGCACACTCAGTGTAATAATATTTCGCATAAGAACTATTTCGTACAAGGCATTACCAACATACCCATTTTCTCTATGATTTATTCGCATTAATAACCAATGAAATATTAAAATTTATAGATATAATATATTTAAAAGTAAAATTTTACGAAAAATTAGGTTCTTTTATGTTAACACAGTATGAAACGCTTGTAGAAAATGACATATTTAGGAAACACAAACACGTCATACATTGGGTGATTTTTCGAAGGTTTGTTTCAAAAAGTGTGAAGAAACTGAGAATAGACTATAGCACGGCATTTTCACGAGACTGTTATAAATTAATAAATAAACAAATATCCATTCGAAAAAGCATGTATAGTCTGTTCGCGGTATCTTGACATTTTTTGAATCAAACTTTTGAAAAATCATACTGTATAAGGTGTTTGGTTGTTTTCTAAACATTTCATGTATCGCAAGCGTTTTATACTTTCTTTAATATAAAAGTATTTTAAGTATGGTTAAATTATTTTTATTTGTACATTTTGTGTATATTGTAGTATTTAATTAGTAATTAATACTAATCGAACAGGAGAAAAATATGTGTTTTGGTAATACCTAGTAAGAAATAGTTCTTATGTAACAAAAAAAAAAAAAAAACGAATGTAGTGCGTCGTCCCTAAGGTGTAGTTTTCTATGCTTGGTTAAAGCTTCGTTTGCATGAGGCGAAGTAATATCCTGAAAACAGAACTTTTAGCAGGGCGTCAGGAACGTCGGAAGTAAACGTGAATGGACTATAACGGGGAGAGACTCACTTTCAGTGCAGTCGTCGGTCGCGATGGTTGCGAGACATCAACGTTGCGACAAAGTCTCCCCCTCGATGTTTGCTCGTGCAAGGCGTGACGCAGACGGAACGCAACCCTAGCCGAACACACGCATTGTGGCCGCACGCCCGGACCTGGAGGGTTATGTTTACGCGTGGGACAAACTCGCATTATACGGTGTATCATTAGCATATACCGATGCCTGCTGCCGACCCCCCCCCCCCACTCACACCCCCGGGCACCTTGGTTCGCGCTTGCCTACTTGAGCGATTAGCAGTGCTGGCAACCAACCCTCCCCCAACCCTGGTCGATCGATGCGGTGGAAAGAGGGGGGGGGGGGGGAATCTCGCGAGTTTGCACGCTGATACCGAGGAATCGTGCTTACGCGACGACCACGGCGCATACCAGTACACAGTTCTAACTCAAGGGTATGACGAGACTTATCCTACAGTCTATCCACGGTTATTTCCAACTTTTCTGAAGCCCTGCTTAAGTTCTTCTTCCAGTTCTACTACACCGAAGGGACAACGCGCCGTACTCGTGCGCACTCAGTGTAACAATATTTAGCATAAGAACTGTTTCTCACCATACAATATTAACACACATATTTTCTTCCTCTTTTTAGCTAACTTTCCGAAGGAAAGAAAGGCTTATGAGTAGTGTGAGCGTAGGACTGCTGGCCCAGAAGGTGTCCGATGAGTTACGTGCCCAAAGTGTTACATTTCAAGTCTTAAAAAGGGTTTAATTGAAAGGGTTAAATTAATTAAAAGGATTAAGTGGGGAAAGGGTTAAGTGGTGAAATGGTTAATTGAGGAAAGGATCGGTAATTTTGAGGGAAGACTAGATGTTGCCTCTTAGTGTCTGGCAAGGGACTGAGAGCTCTGAGTGGTGGGAGCAGCAGCATATGTGTTGCTTCTTTGGTGTTTGGCGTACGACTGAGCTCTGATGGTCGAGAGAATCAAAGGTCTTTACTCTTCAGGGGTCGACGAGCGGCTGAGCTCTGTGACCAATGATTGAGGTTAGGTTGGGCTATGAAATGTGCATTAACCACTACATGAGTTTTGGTACATAAATTCTCATAAAGACTCACTTTTACACTGGGTGCAAAACAATGGTTTTGAAAATTTATGCATTATTTTACTACTTTACTAATTAATTAAATTCTGGACAATCACAGTATCTTCTAATATTTGCAACTTCTTCTTTAGTTAAAAACTTGGTACAGTCTTCAATAATTATATCATTGAAGTATTGGAATATGTCTTCATATGGTATGAGGCCAGAATCTCATTTAAAGTCATGGACCTCATTTGTCTGGAGGCGATACATACTTTGAATTTCTGGAGTTATGTCATACCACAGATGAGGTGGTTTAAAACATAGAACTTTGGTGTCATCATCAGTGGGATAAGATATTGCAACATCATTTACAATAAATAATTCTTATAAAGGTTTTCAAAACCTTGCACACAACAGAACATAGCTAATACACAACAGTTTAATTAAGAATTAATACCTAATCTTTAAACTCATAATTTTATACACAAGTAAACAAACATATAAACACACTGGAATAGTACTTGCATTTATTTCCCTGAGGGAACCATTAACACATTCTCAAAAAAAAATTGCAAATACACACACAGTTCTTGATATTTACAATATCACTGTTGAAGCATCAGCATCTACCTCATCAAGGCCTGCGACTGTTATGATGTCAGGCATGTTGATGTGGACATGGTTGATTATCTGTTGCATTTTTCGCATCATATAGTCCCATCTCATGTGTTGTTGATTAGCATTATTGTTAAATGCAGGCATGTCATGTGGACAGTCTTCATAGGGTAAACAAGACACAATATCTTCGTCAACCTTCAGTTCTTCGGAAAGGAATGGTTACACATATTTGATTTCATGTGGAGCAAACAATATTTAAAACTCCTTTGACAGAAGCGATAGCTCATCCTGAATATCAAGGGTCAATACCGATTTTCACCTTCCATATGCAAGGATTGCATTTAAAGCATGGATACACTCATAATTGCAATTGCCATAACAATTTCCATTATGCATTTTACCTTTAAGTTCTCTCAAAGACAGTCTTGGTCCCACTTCTGCTGATCTCGAAAAAAAAAACAGTGCTGGTTCTGCTGGTGATGGCTGGTTGAGCTGTTCCTTGCTGTCTGCTGTCTTGTAACGCTGGTTGCCCCACAGATCTTGAAGACATGGAGTTGGAATTGATGCCAAGAAAAATTACATATTTAATTACGTTCGCTGACTGTACAGCTCTATTATCCGACCATTATAACTGCTAAAACTATTTTGGCGAGTTTGCAGACCCTCAATTGAATTTTCCCTATATTAACATCTTCACACACACCCCAGAGTTAAACTCATGGCAGGAAACACTAAGCAATATGTGAAAGTCTTTTTATATATTAAAATGTAAAATTAACTATGGAGCTAACATGTTACTTTACTGAACTTGATGGAAAACGTGATTGAATAGTCTTTTTTAAGAGTATTTGCTTACACAAGGTGGGAAATAATATGAAACATAGACTTAACTTACACTCTACTAAACTTGATGGAAAACATTACTGAACAGTTTTTTTTATATAAAATGTACATTTAAATTATACTTTACTGAAAATTCCCAAACTTCATTTAATAAAATATTTGAAATACTAGTTAAAGCATTGGTCGGGCTGGTGTTGACAGTTGGTTTGGGGGTATAACCTTTTTATATACATGATCTGAGTTCAGTCTGCAGTCGGGAGTGACACGGAGTCAATGTGCAATTAGCTTTTGTAATTACTCTCTCTGTACATACTGTGTAATTAGTATCAGTACTCATTTATTGTGCAATTGTTTAATTTGTATTTATACAATGATTGATTATTAACTATTCATTCTGAGTACTTAGTAATTAGTCATTCTGGAATTTTAATGGTTAATTGCCATTTCATCGCCCAACCTAACCTCAATCATTCGTCACAGAGCTCAGTCGCTCGTCGATCTCCGAAGAGTTAAGACCTATGCTACTCCCTAATATCAGAGCTCATCATACGCCAGGCACCAAAGAAGCAACAAATATGCTGCTGCTCCCACACCTCAGAGCGGTGTCCGTTGCCAGACACCGAATATGCAACATCTAGTCTACCCTCAAAATGACCGAACCTAACCTCACTTAACCCTTTCCTCACTTAACCCTTTCCTCGTCTAGCCCTTTCCCCACTTAACCCTTCCCTAGCCCAACCCTTACATCACTTAACCCTTTGCTCACTTAACCATTCCACATCCCAATGCTTTCCTTGTTTAACCCTTTTAATTAATTTAACCCTTTAAATAAATTTAACCATTTCAATAAACTTAACCCTTTTTAAAATTTATTTTTAACCTTTTTAACACTTGCAATTTAACACCTTTAGGCACTTAACCCTATGGGCACTAGCCTCTTTTTAACACTTTCAATTTAACCAATTTATCACTTGTAATTTTACCCTTTGTGCACTTAACCCTTAGGATACTTCCTGGACCAGAAGTCGTATGCTCAAACTACTCTTTTAGGATCACTTTCCTGTCTGAACTGGGTGTTACTGTGTGTGTCCCCCCTTTTCAAATTTTGAATGCATGAACCGAATTTCACCAAACATGGTACACATATAGTACTAAGTAAAGTCACCTGACTTATAGTTTTGTGTTCTATGTTGATTGTCTTGGCTTTCGTTTATGTCTATGGTGTTGTGTGATATTGCAAAAAAAAATACTTTTATCATGTGCAACAGGTAGGTTATTATAAATGCAAAAACTATTTTGCACATTGGTCGCTTAGTAGAGCAATAAGACAGCGGGTAAGTAGAACCACAAAAAGTTCCAATCATATGTTATGTACGTGACGTTTGAAAACCAACATAGCGACCGCTGCAAGTACGTAAATTCACCCAGTGTAACACTTCAATAATTTTAACTTTATATCGACTGTTCCATGTCTCTAAATTTGAATTATATGCCAAATTCTAATGTAATGTATAAGATGTTTAACGTATGTTCAATGTGATATATCTATAATTATAAATTTTGACCGTTGTGTTGTGTATACTATGTAAGTTTAATGATTATGTGTGGTTTCTTGCATGAATATTTGTACTAGCACTACTTTTGTTTCTCAAAAGAATCAGGCCACACCAGCAGGTCTATCATAATTTATTGATTTTCGAAAAATAGTATTTTAGAACAAAAACTTATTCATTCTAAATTGGAATCAGCTAGAGGCCAGCACGGAAAAGAAGACAGTCCTGAGTATGGAAGTTAATTTCTGATATTTAACTAGTAAATTATTGATGTTTACGACGGCGATCAAAATTTCTTCATGTACTGCTGAAATGCTGAGACTTTATATTTAAAAGAAGTACGTCGACATAAGGTATATGATGAACCCAGACGAAAGGACATCCCGGTAAAGAAAGACTTCTTGGATCCAACTTCGAACCAGGGACAACGCGGTGCCTGATATTCGGAGAGGAGAGGACTACTGACTGCGAATCCAGGCGAGTTCCGGTTCTACGTCCTCTTCAGTTGTTCCGGCCCGCAGAGGACGAGCTCGTTGAGGGCCACCAGGGGATGTGCCGCGGAGGAGGAGCGTGGGAGCTGTTCCTGGGTTCTCCACCCGGGAAGGATGCCTCCACGACATGGGCAGAGTTGCGGTGATTTTCCGCTATCTACACAGCTAAGCTGCACTTTTCCCCAGGCAAATTCAAACATGTTTCTGACACCAGCAATTGTAAATTCAATCATTGGCAGTATTTTTGGTGTGTAACGTAGGTACCAAGGTAATTTTATTTGTTTATTTTGCTTTGCTTTACTTTACTGAATTATTCTCTGATTGTTTATTAAATTTAATGGTCCAGTTGTTTTAAACTATAGAGATAATTCAGATCTGTATAAATGTAGGGTATTGATTTTTTGTGGTAGCATAGATTTTAGTAGAGGCATATCATTGATCTAACATATCAGAAGCACACACATATACAACTATATTTTATCATTACACTACATATTTACATATTTATATATTATATATTATATTACAGAAATAATATTTTATAGCGTATAAGATTGGCCGTAATATTATAACACATTGCAGTGGTGTATCAGTATTATAATTTGGCAGCCCGACAGGGCTATAGAATTCCTACACATTGTGTCTATTTAACACACGATACAGTATTATGATTTGTACGCCCATACGTGTGGCAAATTTAACAACTGCTACAGTTAAAATTTGTCTCCCCATACGTGTGGCAAATTCAATAATGGTCGATATAACTGCATGGGTGTTAACACACGCTACACCAGCAAGTAAGCAACTTCGTGTATTTGGCAAGTACAGACACTGTGTGTACTATTCTAGGAATTGGGATGGCGTTAGTATGTACTTAGTGACATCATAGGTGGGGCGAATTATGGACTTGAAGGGAACTGGGATACTGCCTCAATTACGTGAGGAAGTTACTTTATTACATACTGTTTTCATCGCCGAATCTGCAAACCCATTGAGGAGGGTGCACTGTCCGTTATGTTTAAATCACATGCTTACTATCAAGTATTATTATTGTAATGGTAAGTATAAATGTCGGTACTAAATATATAGGTTACATAATATGTATTTTCTTGTTGCTATACTAAGTGTATGAATTGATAATGTTCTTATAAATTTGTAGGCCTAATTAGTTTCGAGAATTGTTATTTTATCCAACGTAAAATCAAGCTCCAAGGGGAGCCCCAATTCGCCTTCACCTTGGATCCGCCACTGATTGTTTCCTGTCATGTATAGAGCAACAAAGTCCGTTTCTGTACAGCTTCCTGTATACAGAACACAAAAGCTGATAAAATTTAGTAAAAATATTAAACATATATAGTAAAAATAATTTCCATCACTCCTGGTACTTTTCCGACAAGAACACCTTGCGTTATCTTTATCATTGTACTGGCCGGCGACGGATATAGTACGTCTCAAGAACGAGTGTAGGCTGTTCACGGTAAAGTGAGCACTTTTGAAAGCCCTCTCATTTGGAATAATGGTCAAAAAATGTGTTTTATTTTAGCCATAGACGTAAACGTCCAAGCGCAGACTAATATAAACATACTGTTTATTACTTACAAGGCAATATTTATTTGGAAATGTGGTTAAGTTATAAAATATCGATGAAAGAAAAAAGTAACTAGGGCCTCGAAAATGCTCACTTTACCGTGAACAGCCTATACACTTTTTTGCACTTCGTAATGCTCCAGCCTGCGTGGAGTTTTTTTTCCGCATTTGAGGCAGACAAGCGACACAACCTCGCGCATCAAGTTTGCCATCGTTGCTAAGCGAAAGGCTCTTAACTGGCGTGTAGTGTTCTCGTCACACTACGTGTACCTATAGCACTTTCAGCGGTGACTCTATTATCTTATTGATGGAAAGTCTGTGTAGGAAGGTTCAATGCAGGGCCCCTAAGTAGTTTTGTATGGATCCTACGCGTATACTTTGAGATACAACGTTTTGAAAAAGGCATTTCTAACAATTTTGAAGTCTTGAAAGCACTAAACAGCGCTCCTCTGGACTGTGTGAACCTTTCGTAGAACAGCACATTCAACGCACGTTTAATAGTTCTGTAGAAAAAAAATTGTACCAAACACAGGCGGGGGCCTTAAGGCAAGTTCTGTTTACAACTGTTTCCATGGATACAGCAGTGTCTCCCCCGCCACATACGTTTACATAAACACACTCAGCTGACCTTCAACCTGCCCAGTGTGTCAACAGAAAATGTTTTGTTCGTGGTAATAACTGTACACAAGACTACAATAATCTGTTTGCGGATTCTTCACACTTTTCGAATTAAACCTTTGAATGAACACCTCACGTATGACGTGTTTTGTTGCTTTGAAATATGTCATGTATCACAGGCGTTTATACTTGTGTTAATATAAAAGTTTTTTTCGTTTTTTTGTTTGAACTTTTCCTTATACTGGTACATGTGAAGGAGGACGCCCGCGGAGCGTATCTGAGTTTGTGAGAGATGGGGGTCTTAACAAAAAAATATATAAAAAAAGCAAATTTTGATTTCTAATTTATTCACTGTGCTATTATCTACAGCATTAAATTAGTGGTCCCCAATTTTACTCTTTGTGTTTAACAGTGAGTGCAAAATTTAGTGTCTATTTCAACTCTAATGATCATCTTTCTTTATTATTTCTGTTGTTTACAGTCAACTAACTCATGCCCATTATTGGCACGTGTTCAGTCTATCTGTTTCCATCATTTATAATGTCTTTCACTCACGCACTTAGTCCAATAGTCCAGCCTGCCAGCTGCATACTTCGCTTCTTGATACTAGCAGTGGTCGACTTCCTTTCCCCACTGCTGGTTACTCCGCTCGCTCTTCTAACGCTCGAAACCCAGCCACTCATTCATAAATCTACTCCAATTCCAAATGCCAGCCTGGAGGTCTGCTGCGAAATTTATAGTCTAGCTTTGACCATGTCGAAGGTTCAACACACCCCGAGTTGAGCTGAGAGATCGAGGTCAGCACTCCCGAGCATTCTTCAGATATCGGCCGAATGCCAAACAAACAGAGTCAGCAGAACGCATCGCTACAGATAATATCTTATCGGTCCGTTCTGTGTAGCTGATACACTGCTCATCCGTCATCACATAACTTCTGTCCTCCTCTTTGCTCGCTCACGCAGCGCCGACCAGCAAGACGTAACAATGCTTTATCTATAAATTACAATATCTCATGTATAACTGTAGCGAATAAGGACAGACAGAAAATATGCGTGTTGGTAATGCTAAGTAAGAAATAGTTCTATGTAAAATATTACTACACGGAGTGCCCAAGTATGCGGTAAGTTGGCCTATGCTCTATTTTTCTAAGCTTTATTTGCATGAGGCGGAGAAACATCATGGAAGCAGAACTCAAGCAGGGATTCAGAAAACTTGAGTAACCGTGAATGGGCTATAATTTCAGAACTGTCAAAAAAAAGTTTACTCGTTCGTGAGAGAGACAATATATTTCTGTTCCGTGTACGACAGCAGTGCATGTGCTGTATACAAATCTCTATGTGAAGTAGCTGCCTGAGAAACGATTACGGCTAGACACGAAGAGTGAGTGAAGAAATTTGGGCGGCTCTTAACAGCGAGATCTTGAGAGCCGATGAAGGTGATTGAAGTGAATATGGAGCGGCGCCGGGAATGAGGGGGCGGGGAAACGGAAGATCCCGGAGAAAACCCGCAGGCCATCAGCATCGTCCGGCACGATTCCCACTTGCGAAAATCCGGTGACCCGACCGGTTCGCCTTGGTGGGAGGCGAGCGTGCTAACCGCTGAGCCACCGTGGCCCCGGTTAGAGCTAGAAATTTCAACGCGGAGAATCACTCCATATCATTCAGCACCCTGATTGGCGTTATGTGGAGTGTTGCACTGTTAGAGAATAATAAAAGGTTTATCGAGGCTATGTCTTCAAGTGGCTCTTTAAACTCTTACTTAATAACGTAGAAAAGTGATCCGTCAGGGAGTTAAGGGTAAAGCTAACCTGGGGCACAATCGTCCAGGAAGAAAATTGCAGTAGTGGATTTATTAAAGACTCTGCCACAGTGTAAATGAAACGACTCTTTATGACAAAAGTTTTATACGGTAGCTGCAAAACAGAACTATATTTCGGTACCTTGTATGTATATGCTGTTCACGGTAAACTGAGGACTTTTGAAAGCCCAGAATACACACTGTGTATTATCCCACCACATGTAAAATTTACATTGTCTCGAGCATCATCACTTTATTCATGCGTCGGTTAAGTAATGCTAGAGGAGAAAAGTAAATATTTTGAAAATTTATTAATTCTTGCACTTATATGCATAAAAAAACAGAAAGCAAATTACGCCATTTCAATTTCGACAAATGTTTGTCTAACACTTTAAATTCAATGCAAATACATGGAACTAACTCCCCCCCCCCCCCCGGGACGTTACCAACTTCACTGGGCACATGTTAAATATTGTGCCTATTTAAATATATGCAGGTGGGGGCAGTGACATTTTTCTAAGATTTACTTCAAAAATGTTCAGTTAATCGTGAACAGCGTATAAAGTACAAAAACTTCTCTTGGTAGTATGGAGCAAGTCGCTTACAGGCTACCGAGGTGGATGTCTAGCAGTAAATTTGCTATAGTCTATTAAAGGTTACGTCTAATTTTTCTGAAGCCTTGCCAAAAGTTCTACTTTCGAGACGTCCACTACTTTCCCTATCACATGTGAAAAAAACATGCATTAGTCCATTAAAAAAAACAATGCATCGTATATGTGGGCTGAATACGAAATCAAAAATATCTTACACATAATGATGAAATGTGTTTCTGCCAGTCTAAAAATGTAAATATGCTAGTAAGGACCGTTTGTTTTTAAAATAACGCATCAAAATGTAATTTAATAATATTCGGCATGAACAATTATTAGCAACATATTTCCTCTGATTGCAGAGTCAATTGACTCCTATTATAATTTATAGACAAAATACAAGAAAAGGTTTTATTTCACCAAAAAATATTAGACTTGATTGTTGACTAATATGCGTATAAAAAATTTGTTGTATGAGTTTTTATGAAACAACCAAATATGTTATACGGAATGATTCTTCAAAGTTTCAATAAAAAAAAATTTTAATGCTGTGAATAGACTATCCCTGGAATTTGATATGTACCATAACAATCTGTGGCAATATTACATAGCATTTGGTAACATGACTAATTAACTTGATGCTTAACTTTATACACAAATATTTATTCTTAAAACAATTATCAAACTTACATATATTTTGTCATCCGCAAATAAGTAGGTCTGTAGGCTAAATAATTAGAAAATAAATCATACATTCACAACACTAACAAATTGATAATGAAAGGGGAATACGTCACACACACTTTAGCTATGGGTAACAACAAATAAATCGTAAAATTATTTCCCATTACTACGTAAAAGTTAAAAACTCTCATCACATGTGTATTTTAAAATGCCACCAAAAATATTTTCAGAAGTGTATAGCCGTCGTTTTCACTCCGTTAGGTACTGTGAACCCTCTGTGAGAAGGGGATGAAACTATGCTTTTGATTTGTTTCACAGTTTTCGAACTGTACGTTTCCAGCGATGCGGGTTAAGCCGTGCGACGGAAAGAAATGGGAGAAATTACTTAAATAAGTTTGGGGAAGTAAACCGACTGGAAGGGAGCCAACGGTAAGGGAACACGATTAATGTGTTGGGAGCAAACACAGAGCTGTCCCTAGGAGGACGTGGGACGGGGCTGGCAAGAGGCGGAAGTTGGCAGAAATGCTTCGAGGCGGAACACAAGAGGACCGTAGACTAAGGATAAGGAAAATAAACGATTTTTTCATCTTCTGAGTATGTAGGCCTACCCAACACTGACCTATCCCACGCAGATCCAACTGTCAAAGTCACACGGTCAAAACTGATTAACGTGTTTGTTTGTAAAGGCTGTTCACGATAAAGTGAGCACTTTTGAAATCAACCTTAGAAAAAAGTCACTGCCCATGCCTCCATATACCATATATTTTAACGGGATCTCTGAGTGACATGCGCCCAGTAACTTTGGTGACGAAGGATGGAAAGTAGTTCCATGCGTAAACGTCGAATTAAAAGTGTTAGGTAACCATTTGTGATAATTTAAATTATTTATTACTCTTTCTGTTTTTTATGCATTGAAGAGTAAAAATTAACAAATTTGTAAAATGTTTACTTTTCTAATAATTTTACAGTTCCACTTGACCGACGCATGAATAAAGTGATGAGGCCCATGGCAATGTTAATTTTACATAAGACGGAACAATACACAACGTTCATACAAATAGATATGTAGCAGGGCTATAAAAAGTGCTCATTTCACCTTGAACAGCCTGTACCTTAATTTTAACACGACAATCTCTTTTATATGAATGAAATACTTTCACCCATTTGGATATAATTTAATTCCATTAATGATTGATTAGAGTCAGTATACAAATATCACAAAAAAACTTGTTTGCATAAGCAGAGTTCTAACCTGGAATCCTATTCACGTCTGCATAAAAGCAGTTCAATTCTGGGGACACGAAGGCTGGTCTTGGGCAGCTAGCGTGGCCACTACCAGAATGGGCGCTGGAGAACGGACAAGTTCCGACAGTGTTGCACCGGCAATATGTAATTTGAGGCGTTCAGAAGGACAAGTTTGGTTGGAAAATGTACAGCAGCTTAGTGTAACTGCATATTACGAAAACCGGACAAAATTAATTTATCATATCAATATGTCATAGCAAGGGACCTGCGAAATTCGCGTTATTATTTTATGTCAGCCTAAACTTCACAGTACTGTACGTAAAGGAGACGGCGTCGTTTCTCCATTGGCTGCTGCATAGATGTGAAGTCACTCCCTTTTAGACTGAACTCCACGTTATTGGAGCACACAGTTGTGAAGTGTTCATTTATTTTCAGACTTACCCAGGGCGTGTCACATGAAGTATGGTCCAATGGCGAACTATAGCAAAGATACACATATTTCAAGTTTAACGTGTCGCCAAATAATAACGCGGATTTTGTAGGTCCCTAATCATAGCTAAAAACTAATTTTGAAATTAGTTAAATAAAACGTGTCTGGTTTTTTATTTGGTGTTATTTATAAGAAGAAGGGAATATAATTTCATACATATTTACTACATTCCTCCCTGCCCTCACAAACATTCATTTGACATATGAACAATCATTATATTTAATTTGCTACACCTATTAACCTTTTAATTTGTAGAATTAGAGTAATATATAGCTAATGAAAAGAAGATTATAAAAAAAAAAGTCGTGCAGTTACTCTTTAAACAACACTTTCGTTGTTCGCAAAGACAAAGAAATAATCACAAAAAAGTATTTTCTTAAATTTTCCAGGACATCTGGTTTTTTTGAAAGAACGCAATATACTAGATGCCACGTAGATTTTCAGTCACTCAGAACTACCTGCAGACTGACGCCGGATCTGAAGCAGTCATACTCACAGTTTTGTCTGCTATAAGCTGTTCGCGGTAAAGTGAGCACTTTTGAGGCCCTAGTTTCTTTTTCCTTTCAGTCATTTTTAACCTTTAGCCACCTTTCAAAATAAAACCTGCCATGAAAGTAATGAACACAGTGTGTATATTCCCCCGCACTCGGAAGTTAACGTCTAAGGTTAAGATGAATAGCCTATACCTACCGGATCGAACGACAAGCCTGAAGGAGTTCCATCGGTCCATCAGTCCTACGTTGCTTGTCATTCCACCTTCCACGCGTCAGATTTATCCGTTACGATCTTTATGATCAATCCAGGCCTGCGCGTTTTTCTCTTATTGACATCTTGCTGCAAGCTGTGTTAGCTGGGTCTCGGGCGCCTAGGACAGTGCGGCCACTACTAGCCAGCCCCGCTGTTTTGAAAACACTCTCTCTCCCACGCCGAGGAAGGTCGTGAGGCTAGGAGGATTAGTATATAAGGTTGGGACGACGGTGGCTCGCGGCCATCTTGCCCCGGAGAGACCAGCGAGACGCCAGCATTGAGGACCACAGGGCCGTGGTCACGACTTCGACGCCCAGCACTGCCACTGTCGAGGGGGTCTCGACAGACGACGCCGCCAATACAGTTAAGGGTAAATATAATTCCAGTAGGGCTCCTGGGGTTACGCAGGATTAGAGTCCTCGGCATAAATACTTAAGACTCCTCAAGTCACGAGCACTCTATAGCTGTCTATGTTGTAATTGAATCAAACGTCTTAACCATTATTGATGATTGCCGCTAAAAAGTAAAGAGTAAAGTATTGTACTAGCCAAGGGCTACAGTCCATTCACGGTTTCTTCGGCCTTTTTGAATCAAACCTTTGTGAAAAATCTCCTCATATATGACGGGTTTAGTTATTTCCTAAATACGCCCTGTATCACAAGCGTTTCATACTTGTGTTCATAATAGTTACTTTTTTTCTTCTGTTAAATTGAAATGTTATTCATATTTCATCTATAAATTACAATGCTTCATTTATAAATAATCTGAATAAAAATCAGGGAGAAAATAGTTATGTTGATAGCGCCTGGTGAGATATAGTCCTTATACAAAATACTGTTACACTGAGAGCGCACGAATGTGGTGCGTTGTCCCCCTGGTGTAATTCTCCAGGATTATATAAGCTTAGTTTGCACGAGGCGGAGGAATATCCTGGAAGTAGAACTTTAGCAGGGCTTCAGAATATGCTGAAGTAACCGTGAATGGACTATATTTGTATTGCTAAGTGTAAATCTATAGCCCATTCCCCATTGGAAGCAACTTTCTCGGAGCCCTGCTAAATATCTACTTACAGGCCCGTTTCGTATCCTTCCGCCCAATGTAAACAAACATTGCCATGTGACTGCCATGTAGCATCTGTCAAAATCAATGTTTACATGCCATTGTGTGTGTACATGTGTTCATATACTTTCGCCACACCTAAAAATAAACATTGGAATGTGACTTCTACTTTTATACCCGTCAAACGTGTTGTTTACTGTTTACAGCTTTTCAAAGAATTCTGTCATATTCCAAAAACCATTCCGTACGAATATTCACAGTTTAGACCTATAACATTATTTAGGTCAGCTTTATGACGTTTTAAAAATGCTTGAATTAACGATAGCTCTTACGGTAACATTGCATTAACATATTTGTTTTCCACGACATAGCACATTACACGTAATGCACTTTAATATTTTACCGCGACTGTGTTTAACACTGTTACAACTGCGGAGTAATGAACTGTAGTATTTAACTTTTTGTTATTGATATATGTTGGGTTATTTCTTTAAAAGGACGGCCTCAGTTCGAATAACTAAGGAATAGACAGCCCAACGAAAATTTCGACATTAAAATCAAGCACGCGACTCGTATCGCTCATTTTTTTGTTATAGAAACTTAAAATATAGCGGTGAACATGCACTCACATAAGCCTACCGTAACTTTTATTCCACTCATATTTATATGTATTGCTACTTATTGTGTATTAGGTTTATTGAAATTTATTGGGGCTGGGCTTGGTTATTTTGTTGGGATTGGTGATAAATCACGGTACACGACTGTGTTTCGAACACCCAGGGCAAAGCTACAACTTTGTGATAAATAAACATACGTGGATGTAAATAGATAACTTCGTCATAAAAACAGTTCACTGTTAAAACGTATAAATAGTGCTAATCAAATATTTGAAATCACGCACACACAGGGCCAGAGTATCGACCACGATGCACAAAGGCAAGCCATTTCACAGACGCAATGATTAACGAAACACACGTCACAATATATTTATTACTGCTGCGGAAACGCAGATTTGTCACAACATCGTAACTTGCTTAGGTAGGTTTAAAAAACACAACGTCTATAAACGTGATGTGGTAATTTGAAGTATTTTTCGCAGTAAGTATAATTTATGCTTCGTTTGGTAAAACTGCAACACGCCATGTCATGGCTCGCCACGTCTGCCAACTTCTCTTTGTTTCTGCCCTGCCATGATATCTAAATATATTAAAATAAGTATTCAAACATTAAAACCTTTTTTCAGTTGTAAATTACAAATTCAAAAATCATTATTTTGCTGTAATAAGTACGAAATATGCTACAATTGAAAACACGTACAAATTGATCGCGTACTAGCGAAGTGAAACTTCCCGAGTGTGAAAGAGACAAAGACAGAAAGAGAGCGACAAAGCTCGCTCAGCAGACAGTTGCTTCAAAATCGATCTCGTTGGATAAAACATCACCGTATCATTACGGCCTACTCACGATATTTTCCGCTGTTATTTTTAACTGGAAAAATGAGATATGTTGCCATCGGGGTTACCTAAATATTTAAATATTTCCATAGGCACCGTTAAATTTGCAAATAGTATACTAAAAAACGAGGTTAAAATAATATTTTAACTATGAACTATTTCTTACTGGTCGTTGCCAACACGTGGCTGCACTCGCTGTTGTTAATTCATATTTAAAAAATAAATAAATATTACAAGTTATAGAAGATATTAAGGCAAAGTTTCATTTATTCAATAATACAGTACTCTAAAGTTAACCATAGTGTTATATATTTGTGGAATACAGGTTATTGAAAAAACAGGTTGACATGTTATGCCTAGAGTGTTTTTTCAAAGGTTGATTTTCATAAGTAGCTTCCAATCGGGAATGGACTATAACTGTGATTAATAAAACCTAGTGAAACTGTACGAGTGCTTCATCATCTTGCTACTGACATCCTCCTTCCTTACGCGGACTGATTCATCCACAGAACAGGTCACAGCAATCTATTTCGAACTTGAATAAGTGGCACGACAATGAAAACCTTAGCTGTCTCGATAGCAGTAAATAATTTCGTACTCAATTTGACGAATGGAAAGAACTTGTCCTACTTTCCGCAGCAGTTTGAAACGTGCGCATGCGTAGTACGCCGATAAGCGTCTGTGGACAGTCGTAGAAGCCATTGTGCACCCGCGCGTGAAAACGATCCACTTGTTCAACCATCCTAGTTTAGTCTGGAAAAAAAAAAGATTCAGGTAGTATTACAGCTTAGTTAAGGTTATGTTTGGTCAGTTTAGATAATTTTAAACTGTAAAGATGCGTATTCACCCACTCCACTCAGTTTAGGCTGAGCACTTTTCAAAGCCCTACTTAATATCTGCTTATATGCCCATTATGTATTATTCCACCATACGTAAAATTGACAGTGCCTTGTCGCCTTGTTCATCTGCCAGTCAAGTGAAACTGAGTAACTATTAGAAAAGTAAGTATTTTACAAATTTGCTAATTTTTTCACTCATGTGAATTGCGAAGCGGGAAGCAAAGTACATCATTTCAGTGTTCACAAATGTTTACCCAACACTTCAAATTCAACTTAAAGAAATGGAACTACTTTCCTCCCATTATTACTAACTTCACTGGGCGCAATACCGGCCAGTTTGCCGCTTAAACTACACGCACACGTAGGGGTAGTGTCATTTTTAAAGGGTTGATTTCAAAAGTTCTCTATTAAGCGTGAACATACTATATGACTTTGGATACTACGTTATGTGAAAAACGTGCAATCGCAGTAATGATAGCCTCGCATAGCACAGTAATCACGGCTTTGTCGATGCACACACACTCGTATATAGTACATTCACAGTATCTTTGGACGTTTTAACACAAACCATTGAAAAATTACGTATTTAGTTATTTCCTAAATATGACATGTATCAAGCGTTTTACGCCTTTTTAAACACAGCCGTATCTTATTTTTCTTTAAATTGAAGTTTTACCTATATTTCATTTCAAGTTTTATAATACTTCTTTTATAATAAACAGCGAGAAAAAAATTTTTTGTTGGTAGCGCCTAGTAAGAAATAGTTCTCACGCAAAATAATATTACAACTGAGTGCGCAGGAATTTTGTGAGTTGTCCTTTGATGTAATTTTCTAGGCACAGTAAATGTTAGTTTGCACGAGGCGGAGGAATATCCTGGAAGTAGAACTTTAGCAGGACTTCAGAAATTTTAAAAGTAACCGTGAATGGATTATACGCAGGAAGCGCAGCACTGCCACGACTGCTTCGAAAAGAAAAAATAAAATCTAACTTGTCTCGTAGAATCGCTAAACAGCAAACATGTCTGACGGCCGCTATATACAAAAGTGTAATACGGGCAGAATGTTTTTGTTCATGTTTAATTTTGAATAGCCTTTATTCCGGACGGAAAAAAAAAACACCAGCCTATACGCGGGGATTTGTGGGGACTTTGTTAACTGCAGCAATGAAATGTATTTCCGTCAGTGCTATCTAACAATACGAATATATCAACTGGCAACGTTTAACTTACAAACAGTATATATAAAAACGAGGTTAAAAAGTATCGTAACTCTAAACTATTTGTTAATTCATATTTAATACGAAATAAATATTACAAGTTATAGAAGATACTAAGGTTAACGTTTCATTTATTCAATAACACAGTACTCTAAAATTAATCACAGTTTTAAATATTTGTGGATTACAAGTTATTGGAAAACAGGTTGACATAATACGCCTAGGGTGATTTTTCAAAGGTTCGATTCGAAAGGCAGAAGAAAGCGTGAATGGACTATATATTTTTCTTCGGAGGCAGCCGTTGTCACGAATACGGTTTTTCTCGTTTCTGCACTGAAAATTGTTCGCAGTGTTTGTATAAGCGTGACCGTAGTTTAGCCTCGAAAGTCCCCTGATTAAAATTTGACCATGTTTTCAGCAGTCAATTAAGAAAGCAATTAGGTACATAATAACGGGTTGTGTGTGCCGTGGCTAGAGACGGCGGATGGAGGGAGACATAAAACTCCGCGAACTGAGTTCCCAGGCGGACCGAAGTTGGGGTAGCTTTCGTCGGTGTATTTCCGCAGATGATTATCGCGAGGACAGAAAGCACGAAGCTCGCAAGTTCCCGGAGCCTAATTAGAGCTGCACTGTCGCCATTCGTTCCACATTCAGTGGGAAGAAACCTGCCTGCCTCGTGTCAGTTTAAAATCGGGATGGACCTCTCCGCGTTTCATGTGAAATAGTTGTTTGCGCGAATACGGGTGCTTCGGTAAATAAATGTTCTGCAAATACGACTTTTTGTCAGGAAAGACAAAAAACTATTATCTACGGCCCTATTTTTTTTTTACTTTTGTCATATTAAGTGTATTCTCGCAGGAAAAAAATAGTGAAACTAGTCAAATATCGAATTTTTTAAGCTTGCCTATGAAGTTCCTTTAAGTGGCAAGAGAAAAGTACAGAGATAAGGGCGCAGTTTAATCTGTGGGCTTTCATCGCGTGTAAAAAAACCCCACTGTTACAGATCTGATTTGCACAGTACAGCGTTACCGCGGAAACACTGCGCTCCTTGCACTTAGGAGCGATGAGGCACTAGGCCTGCGTGTTAGGTTCGCCCGTATCGCTCGCTCGCTTCTGGACCTTGAACGCACGGGTTTCCCACGGCGGTCCATCCCACTCTTAAGAGACCGTGAACGAGAGTTTGAAGGAATCGGTTTTTATCTTCAGCATTACAACGTAATGCCTGTCGATGATCCGTGATTACAGCCGTCTCTCTTACTTCTTCCCTCACAGAATTCCAGCGTGCATTTTTTCCCCCCGCGGCAAGACTGCAACGACAATTATTTTTTAACGGGCAGACCACATAATGCGGATGGATTAGTCCCTCACGAAGTAAAAATATAATTCAAGATTAGTAACACGTAAATGTCATGCGATTCCAAATGTTTTTTTTTTTTTTTTATAAAATAAAAATGGTTCGTTTCGGGCGTAGTGGATTATGCTGCCAGTCAGAAACGAGAGAGAGAGAGAGAGAGAGAGAGAGAGAGAGAGAGAGAGAGAGAGAGAGACAAAGGTGTATAATTTCTGTCCAGCCTGAAGTAGACTACATATGGCTGGGAAAAAATGTGGGCAATGAGCGGAATACAGACAACACACAAACGGAAAATTAAGAGAGGAAAGAACACCTCGAGGCGCATCCTAAATACATGACAGTGTTCTCTATAACGTCATAACAGGAGAATTCCCTTTTTCTCATAATCTGGGGTCGAACTACGTAACCTGATATAATTGAAGGACAGCGCATAACCATCGACCCAGGCATTTACTCATAGAACAGTATAGGCTATTCACGGTAATGTGAGAACTTTTGAAAGCCCTCTCATTTGGAGTAATAAGCAATAAATATATTTTATTCCAGCCTTAGATGTTAAATTCCGAGTGCGGTGGAACGCACACACAGTAGAATGTAATACTTACACGGCAATATTTATTTAAAAATGTGGTTAAATGATTTTAAAAAATTCCTGGAGGAAAAAGTAACTAGAGCCTCAAAAGCGATCACTTCACTGTGAACAGCTTATAGCAATGCTTGTAATGTTACTAAAAAATCATAGTGTTACATGTGACCCCTTCACCCACTGGGCAAGCGTTGTTATCACCAGTAGCTGGCGAAAGAAAGGCAGAGATTACACACGAGCCATCGCGTAACATGAAAGCCTGCAGCGAAGAAGCTATCGGGAACCATTCCACTCTCGTACTTGGAGGACTGAATGTCCTGGGTGGTAGCTGCAGGAATTTTCTGACCATCAGCCCCATTTCCCCTCAGAGCGACTCGTGGGGCGAAAAGCCTTCTGGAGTGGGTCGGCTGAGTTACATAAACCGCTGCGAGTGTCTTGTCTGAGGAGCCCCAGGTAGTGGACGGACATTAGCGCCCGATGTTTAGTATCATCGGATCGATGAGCGACGACGCAGAGACCAGCGAGTGTAGTCTGCAAGCATCGGGAATAGAGAGAGAGACCGGCTAGACTGTAGAATAGTGGTGGGACTGTGGGATAGTGGTGGGACTGTGGGATAGTGGTGGGACTGTGGGATAGTGGTGGGACTGGATACATGAGTGTCCAACAGTCGGAATTATGTCAAAGAATGGCGATTTACATTTTTATCGTATATGTGTAATAATAAGTAAGAATCACGTGAGTGTAGCTAGTATAAAGACAGCGATTAGGGGTTTAATTAGAATTGAGTCTGACATTAAACAATGCGCTCACCGACAGGATAATGAGTGAACTTCATTGCACCTAAAGCTGCCCCAACAGGATCCGACAGTTTTGCCGTAATAAATAGAACGTCGCGTCTCTTTGCCGACTTAATTATTTCAGATTATGTCCCTACACTTCCAGAGCCAGCTTGTTGATGTTACTTCTTTATGCAAGACAAATTTTACGTTCCGGGGCACTGAAGAAGCTGGATTCCCCTACAACATTTGTCTTGTCGTCAGAACTTTCGCTGTGTTAGATGAAGTAAGACTGTGGGGAAGTTGGTGTAAAAAGAGATGAATAACGTTGTGAATAATAAGTGGATTCTAAATGGCAGTGTCAATATTTATATTACACGGTGTGGAAATAAAGAAAAAAACTCGGTGAGGAAAATACAGCTGACTTCATTGTTTAATTTAAAACATTGCAAAATGCGTATATTGTATTATTTTCTTCTTACAAATTAGAACAAAATTAATCCTATTGTTATGAGAATGCTATGCCAAGAGTTACTCACGGAATGTTAGGTAAACAATGGAAGGCAAACAAATCTGATGAACGTTTATTTGAGCAGGAAAATATAGATACAGCCGAGATAATGAAGAAAAGGTTAAAAGGATGTGCGATACCATTGTCCTATGCGGGAGACAAGGAAAAATTGAGAGCGTAAGATAGGCATTATATACCTACCTCAAAAAAAAAAAAAAAAAAAATCGGGCTCTGCTGAGAGCAGGAGATGAAACACAAGCGTTAGGTAAATACACAAATTACAACAGCTGGAATATTCGGATTCAAGTCAATCAAGCCTGTAAAATGATAATAAAAATTAAATTGCACTTGTAATAGACATATTAGTGTGACAGCTGATGAAATAAGCGATATAAAATAGTTTGAGTTATTTTATCTTTGTATTACGTAATTAATAATAGTGTTATTGTACGTACATAAGGTATGCGAGACATTAATCACATTTTATGGCCTTTTTACATTTTATAGCGCTACAAATTGGCGGATATTTTTTTTTTGTGGGTCGCAAGAGCGCAATCTGGACACGTGTAATTTGATATGGTAGCATCATAATGTGCAGCTGCGACGAGCGGCAATTTCAAAGGAGCCCAGGCTTGTGTCGTGGATATTCATCCAGACGTGCTCTTTTTACACGGACTTCACCACAGTTAAACCTTCCTTCATCTAACACAGCGTTAAGTACTAACGATGAGGAAAAATAAATGTTGGGGAATCGAGCCTTTTCAGTGTCCCGGAACGTAAAACTAGTCTTGCATATAGTAGTCACATCAACAAGCTGGCTCTGGAAGTGTAGGGATATAATCTGAAATTATTAAGTCGGCGAAGAGACACAATGTTCTATTGATTGCGGCACAACTGTTGCATCATGTTGGGACAGCTTTACGCGAAATAAAGACTTGGGACGACAAAGACACGTTATGCGAAACAGACATTATAAGTACCGAAAGTCGATTTGATTTTGAAGTGTTATCTGAAAAACTACTTAGGCCCTAGTTACACTCCTCTACTAAACAAAATAAAGTGTAGTTTGTGCTACAAATCTTTATGTAGGCCTATAGTGCTGGAGTAGAGTTTAAAAATATTAAGCGATGTTCTGTATGAGGCTTGCTGTTCAGGAGCAACATTAACTATGCATTGTTTTAACAAGAATCACGGCAGCAATGTGCTTGCTGCTAAGACATAAGAGTACTCCATGCGTGTAATTTTTCCTCCATGTGTTGTTTCATTACCCAGTATAATTAATTTACTAAACGCGAGAACGTTTCAAAACATTTCAGCTGGGTTCCTCCTACTACAACGAAGAACAAAACAACTGTACAATTGGCTGATGAATTCATAAATAACGCCGGTAAGTGAAGCAGGAATGCTCTGCTTGCAGAACTACTAATGTAATATGAACATTTCGAAATTGAGTCCAAATATGTTTAGAAAAAATTGGCGAATTTAATTTGCAAGACAAGGATATAGGCAGACTTTCTTATGTGTGTGTTGCGCTGAAAATTTTTTCAACTCTCCCTGTTCCGATGAGTTTAGTTGAACGCTCCTTTTCGAAATGCATTACATAGAGACGTATTTATGAAATATAATGTTGGATAAAAAGATCAAACGGTTTATATTATCTGAATATGTATTACTATACCTCTGAAAATAGCAAAGATTAATTTTCAGATTTTGAAACAAATCCTAAAAAGATACTGTGGGGTATAAATGAACTACAAGTTTAAAACATAAAAATGAGATTTGGTAAACGAACATAATTCCAAAACTTATAAGGTATTACTGAACAATATAAGCTTTTCACGGTAAAGTGAGCACTCTTTAAGGTCTTCCCAACAGGCAGTAACCACTCATAAATATATCTTATTGCAGTCTTAGGCATTAAATTTTGAGGGTTGTGAAATGTATAAACTGTGTTTATTGGGCACATTGCAATGTTTATATTAATAAGCAGCAGGAAGATGGAAATTGGACGAAAGGAAAAATTTAGAAGGGCCTTAAAAAGTTCTCACTATACAGTGAACAGCCTATAGTTTATTTTCTTTTCTTTTATCTATATGTTCATATTCATTATATTCAGTGTGAGACTATTTCGTAAATGTGTTACTCGTAATGGTAATCTAATTATTATCTTACAAGTTTTATAGGATAATTCACAAATATGCACCATAACTGAAATATATAACAAGCAGCGATAAATTTTTCATTGGCTCTACGAGAGAGCGTTTCTCTCAGCTTCAAATCCTGTTTGAGCTACTAGAATTTGGTATATAAATTATTTAGTGATTTCAAAGAGCTTATTTGGAATTGTTTGTATTAGAGTTTTTAATATAGTATAAGAGTAAAATTTTTTTACCAAAATTATCTTTACTTGTAAATGTATGCTAAGGAAGGTTTCCATACCAAATTGTTGACGGAGATGTTGAGAAAATATCCATGAAGGTTACACATTCTCCATTAAATATAAAACACAAAGGAATTGTAGCACCTATGCTACCGTTGCCACCTAACGAGAAACTTACGAAAAAAAAATTCCTTCTTCATGAAAAAATAGGCAGTACTAAAAATTACGTACGTACGTACATGTTAGTGGGCCAGATTTAAGCATGTTAATATAATTTTGCCTAAATAAATTATGGGGCAAGTTTTTGGGCCTGACCAGTTCTTCCACTTTATGCTCTGTAATTTCTGTCTGTTATCCAAAGATTTACCAGGGCACAGTCGTCATCGCGATGCTGGCTTCAGCCATCCATGACAAGTTACTTTTTTTTTTCTGCAGCATTTACGACTTGCAAAGGTACTTGATAATTTGAAGATTGCATTATGCGCCTGTCATTTCACTGGAAAGTTATTTAATCTTCATTTATTGCCCGCAGTTAGTTGGCTGTTTGACGCCTTGGGTCCATAAGTAATGCCAAAAGAGGAATACATAATTCGCACGAAGCGGAGCTCGGAAGTGATCGATTGATATTGCCAAGTCTACGCGAAACGTTTGTCGCCATTTCGATCAGAAAACGATCATTTCTGCAGTCTGTGGCGGTTCGAATACCCAAGTCACAAAAACCTGTTTCTTCAAACATAAAAAAATAGCGTAAGTTACCTACAAAAGTTAGAAACACTAAAAACATCCAAACGTTACTTTAATCTGAAGAATTGTCGTGTGTCACAGTTATCATATTTGCGAATTTATGTGAAAGTCCGTTACCGAACAAAGTCAGTGTCCGTAATTTTACTCTGAGACTTCAGGATAATTTAACTAGTAATTTTCCGTAATTTAAAGGGAATTTTTATTTCTTACACTTACACTTCATCGACGCTTGATCAAAGTCTTCGTGTGTTAAAACAATACTAATTTTACATATGGTGAAAGGGTGCACAGTGAGTGGAAAAGTAGATCCTACGCAGAATTTCATAAGGTATCCAACCGCGAACAACCTATGACATCGGACCGAAACAGTCCTTATATCGGTTCAGTCGCTCAGCACAACGAATAAGTATAGATAATAATGCGAAATATATATGTAAAGGTGTGTAGGGGAGGGTATCGAAGGCAAGTAGAGATTGCCAACTTATGTTATTTGGCTCGTCACACGTATTTCAACAAGTTGTTAAAAATAATATACATTTTGATACATTAATTGAAGAGTGTTCTTAAGTCAGGTGGTTCGTGTTAGACTGCGATTCTATCTACATCGAGTAGTCAGTGGAAGAAAGTTTGAGAACTACAATTCTAGAGACTTATTTTACGATGGAAAGAAAGGCCTATATCACTTTCCTGCCTGTGGCTGTGTGACTTTGTGTGTGTGTGTGTGTGTGTGTGTGTGTGTGTGCGCATGTCCTACCTTTTCAATTTTCGAACGCGTCGACCTAATTTCACCAAATTTGGTACACGTGTAGTACTTAGTAAGGACTATTACAGTTTTTGACATCGTCGGGTACTTACTTTCAAAATGACGGCCATTAAAAAATCTGGGGTGATATGTCATATCTCTGGAACCATTCAACAGATTGAAACCAAATTTTGTATGCTGACAGAGCATCGTGTAAGCATTAAATTGTGAGAAATAGCACCAAATGGAGAAATGTTTTTTTTATATTATATCTAGATAACTATTAAACCAATCCTCACCCAATTTGGCAGATAAGTAATTCTATGATAGGTAAAGTAAACGTAACGGATTGAACTTTATTAGGTACTCACTTTCAAATGGCAGCCATACAATTGTTTTTTTTTTTTTTTAGGCCTATTGGTTATATCTGCCATAGCAATTAAGCAATTTCGACCAAAATTTGTATACTGATAATATCTGCCAGATGCATCATGTATACTAATAAATAACCACTTTTGTAGGCCATCTTAGGAGATAGCGCTATACGAACAAATAAAGTTAATATGTCATATCTGAGTAAAAAAATTAACCGATTCCTACCAAATTGGGTAAACACGTAGTATTGAAGTATATGATTTTAAGTAATGTACCTTAAGCATGTAAGGCACTTATTTTTAAAATGGCTGCCATAGAGATATTTTAGTTTAGAATGCTATATCGTCGAAATTATGTAACCAGTTCCAATATAACTTTGTATGCTGGCAGTAGATATTACAACTATCAACTGTATCTACATGGAACATCTTTTGTAGGCCATTTTGTAAGATAGCATCATGCAAATAAATAAAATTTTTGTCACATCTCAGGAATTAATTGACTGATTCCTATAAAATTGGGCAAACAAGTAGTAGTGAGTCAGATGATGTCATGTGGTATGTATTAAGCAGGTCAGATACTTATTTCCAAAATGGCGGCTGCATAGCCATTAGAATGCTATATCGCTGAAACTATGAAATCAATTTCAACATAACTTTGTATGTTGGAAGTAGATATTGCAACTATCAACTGCATCTACATGGAGCATCTTTTGTAGGCCATTTTGTCAGCGCCATGCGAATAAATAGTGTTTATTTCATAATTTGTAAACATTTGACCGATTCCTATTCAATTTGGCAAACAAGTAGTATTGAGGAAGAGGATGTTGAGTGGTATGTTTTAAGAATGTCAGACACATATTTTCAAAATGGCGGTCATATAGCCATTTTTAGCTTAGAATGCTATATCATCGAAACCATGTAATTAATTACATCTTAACTTTGTATACTGGGAGAAGGTATTACATCTATCAACTGTATCTACACGGAGCATCTTTTGTCATCCATTTTATAAGATAGCGACATGCGAATAAATAACATTTTTATATTATATCTCGGAAACAATTGACAGATTCTACATAATTTGGCAAACAAATAGTACTGCAGCAGGTGGTGTTAACTGGTATGTTTTAACCCTTTCAGACCCACTTTAATTTACGTTTTCAGGTGTTGCAAAGAAAATATTTTATGGTGCATGCTGTACTTAATCGCCTTAACACTTGTTTCGTTGTCACAGCCAATAAGATGTAGGCTATATGTTCGGCTACAGTAATATGAATCAATTATGTCGTAGATCAGTAAAACTGTTTGCGAATAATTTACCTATAGGTAAAATCATTGGTCATTGAGCTTCGCAGTGTTCAGTACACACCAGAAATTGTCTACACATGCGTAATGTACACAACTGTGTAAACTAGGTCTGAATGATTTATTTTATCAAAGAAACAAATTCCAACTTAAGTTTATACGCTGGTAGTGCATATTATAATCGTCAAAAATGTCTATCCAGAGCCTAATTTCTCTGGGATTCTGAATGACAGCTTTGCCAATAAAGAGTAGTGTTTTTGTCTCATTCTCCAGTGACAATCAACATATGCCCCATATATTAAACAATTTAATCAAATCGAACCAAATTTTTATGTAGACATTAGACATTAGAAGCATTGTATGTAAGCCTTTTTTTATTTTGTATGATTGCATTAAATAAGAAAATTAATTTTGTTATCGCATATCTCAGGGACCAAACAACCGATTTTCACCAAATTCATCACATTAGTAGCGCTACGGTATGCCATGTAAACTTACATATTTTCAGCATTACAGTCACTTATTTTCTAAATGACGGCCCTCTAAATATTTTAGGTTAGTAAACTCTATAATTCAACACATTAGACTAATTGAATTCGTAGTTGATGCTCCGAATTCAACCTCCATAATGCAGTGAATTACACGCTAGCTTAACGTACAAGGTTTTCTGGGTTCAAGTCCCGGATAAGGCAAGTGTGTATTTGTCATTGTCTCATTAATGATGCATACGTTTCTGGTTTCATTTATAATGTTATTGCTTTCAAAGGTAAGATAAGTCCCACCTGCCAACTCAACTTTTAAGACCGTATTAAAAAATTAATTACACCCATGTTGAGGAAAGTAGGCTTATTAGTTATCTTGTTTGTATTCAACGGCATGACAGCTCAAGCGTGCGCTCGACTTTAAGCGGAAACAGACTATGCGTAGTTAACTGAGCTATTTTCAAAGCCCCGTTTAGCATGCACTTTTCTGCCTCTTTATTCATGTGTCGAATAAGCGCAACTATGTAATTGTTAGGAAAATAAGTATGCTAGCAGTAACATGCTGATACTTGTTCGTAATGTTCATAAAACACCACAAACTAAATAAAACTGCTTGGTGACCAGAAATTTTACTGTCACGTGCTGTTAAGATGCGGAACAATTTTTCGCAGCTGTGAAAGTAAGTTTTAAACGTACCGAGCGAGTTCCTATTGGAGGCTGTGGGTTTAGAGCCCGCCAATCTGCACTAGAGCGATTCCCCTTATGTGATTTTAATTGTCCGCTCCGTGCAAATTCCCATGAATATTATTGGGATTTCGGCGGTGTGTCCTCTTACTTCAAGTCAGAAATAAAAAATAAAAAATCCGTTCATGTGCTATTCTTTGTAAAATATAAATTTTAATATTGCATCAGAGAAAAAAAAATAGTAAACATAAAAATTGGCAAGATTTCTTAACCAATTCAGAACTACTGTACACAATTGTGTAAATTACACACGTGTAGATAATTTTTCTTGTGTACTGAATGAACACTGCGAAGCTCAATGAACAATTATTTTACCTGTGAGTATTTGATTCGCAAACCATTTTACTGGTCTAGGACATAATTGGTTCATATTACTGTAGCCGAACATATAGTCTGGATCTTATTGGCTGTGACAATGAAACGTGCTGTGGTGACTTAAGTACAGCACGTACCATAAAATATTTTGATTGCAACACCTGAAAACGTAAATTGAAATGGGTCTGAAAGGGTTACCGTGTCAGTGTTCTGCTACGCAGAATAACTTTTCATTTAAAAGGTTATTTATAAAATTGATGCATCGAGGAGGAATTCCTATAAATTTACTTCCCATTTAAACTTTGTGGCTGCATCCTTTGCAATCGACGCCCTTAATAAAGATAACTGAATATATTTCCAATTGAAATGATATAGTTTAGAATATTTTACTTCTTAACAAAAAAGTAAACAAAACTAATGCGTCATGAGAGGCGTGTGACACACCTCACTCGCCAATTCCAGATTAACATACACTTTCCCATTACTCGTTAGCTTGCTTCAAGTTCTCGGTTACTCTCCTTGTATAGGTTGTTCACGGTAAAATGAGCACTTTTTAAATCCCTGCCTAGGAGCTACTTCTATGCACATTTTGCATTCTTCCACCTTATGCAAAATTAACATTGTCATCGGCCTTGTCACTTTAATCATGTGTTGGCCAAGTGCGACTGTGAAATTATTACAAAAGAAAATGTTTTGCAAATCTGCTCATTTTTACACTTCGATGCATTAATACAAACAGAAATGGAAATAAATAATTTAAGTTATCACAAATCGCTACCTGACACCTTATGTTAGTCGTTAAGATACAGAACTACTTCCCATCCATCGTTACCAACTTCACTGGGCCCGTGTCACTCAGGGCGCCCGTTAAAATATATGCATGTAGGGATAGTGATTTTTTTCTAAGGTTGAGTTCAAAAGTACTGACTTTATCGTGAACAGTCTATATCAAAGGAAATGGGAAAAATTGCTCTTGTTATTGGTAATTGCGATCTGACTGTGAGGCATGAATGCATCTGCTTGTGATGACGTCAAACCCGGGAGCACATACAAGTCAACACTTCACCTGCTGACTCACGAGAACTAAACTACGAGCGAGAACTTCGCTCCTGGCCGCCTGTTAAAGGGCTTCCACTGAAGGTGTGTGTCGAGAAACTCGGACTTTACACCTGACAGGCTGGAGTTGAGGTCTGCTGCAACCACAAAGCTCTGTAACCACCAGCAATCTCCCTAACACTCATTTCACACATTAACATCTAAAGACTGTTCACGATAAAGTGAGCACTTTTGAAATCAACCATAGAATAAAGTCACTGCTCCTACTTGCATATGTTTTAACGGGCGCATTGAGTGATATAAGCCCAGTAAAGTTGGTAACGATGGAGGGCAAGTAGTTTCATATCTTAACGTCGAATAAAACATGTAAGGAAACCGTTTGTGATAACTTAAATTACTTATTTCGCTTTCTGTTTTTTCAATGCATGGAAGTTTAAAAATGACCAGATTGGTAACATATTGCCTTTTCTGATAATTGCGTATTTTCACTTGACCGAAGCATGAATAGAGTTATGAGGCCCATGGCAATGATAGGTCGGGAGACTACACATCGTGCATACAAGTAGATCTTGAGCAGGGCTTTCTAGTGCTTATTTTACCGTGGACAGCCTATATAATAACTACTGAAGACCAACGCACGTTTAATTGTTAGGGACCTGAAAAATTCGCGAGTTCAATGACCTGCTCGTTGGACTCTACGGTCTTATGTACAAACGTGCCGATATCAACAGCACATTGGTTACCTGTCACAGTGGAAGGCGACAATTGAACACCGTTCTACAGTAGGTGTCAAACACCGTGTGGACTAATGGCTAAAGTCATATAAACGCAAGTGTTTTGAATTCTAGCTTGTCCTAAAATTAACAAGCGAATTCTTCAGGTCTCTATTAATTGTACATTATCCAGCCCCGAACGGTCAAAAAAGATTTAGAACCACTGTATGAGTATTCCTCACAGCTAGGCATTAAACTCGTGATCATAGAATCTCATTGAACGGCTGTAGAAAAAGTCGATCACACACGTTTACCTCAAAATCACGATATCAGCTAGCGGTATCCCTTGCCTGGCTTTTCCTTTTTTTTTTTCTGGACCTAAAAACCAATCTGTGGTTATTATAGTCACCTAAAGAAACATAAATCTCTTGCAAGGAAACTTATCGTCCCCAGATGCAGGGACGCCATATAAATGCAAAGCTACCATGCCCAAATCGTAAGCGAAATTTAGTTAAATTTCACTCAAACTTACCATTTTAAATACAGAGAAAATATCATACTTTTACGGCGAATAGAAAATTGATACGATTTTAACTGCTATGCATTGCAGGTATCTGCCTACGAAACATGAAACACTCAGTGTGGGCGTCATCTAATTCTGATTGGCCCAGTCAAGTAAGGAACTGTCTCCCGACAAAGACACGTGGCCAATAACCAAAGGAAAAACTGTAAGTATGGCATAGGACATTGTAATCTTTCCTTCGCGTGGACAAATAGGTGGCCCTAGATTCAAGTATAAGCCATCACCTCGTAAGTTTTCCGGCATTAACACCGGAGGACGTTAATAAGTACTTATCAATCAAAATCCCACAAGCGAAAACCCGGCAGCTACCCCGTCGGGAATCGAACCCGGTAATGTCCTTTGCAGCAGTGGCCTTTTCACATTGGCATGAAGTTTACAAAGAGTTAATTGGTTTCAAAGTATTCACAGAAGCATAACTTATATAATATTTAACCTTTTGACTGTCAATTATTCGAATGACTCAATGATTTTAAGTGCCAGCCAAAATCTTTGGCCATCGGCAAGCCAGCACCTTAATGTATAGAGAATTCGGAAAGCACGCGCGTTAATAAACGGCGGCGTTGGGATTCTCCTGAAATGGCGACGAAAAAAGACCTGGCGAAAGTCACCCCTAGTGCGATGAGGTGAGGTTTGAACCCATGCAATTAAACACAAACGCCAAATACAGATAAACTAGCAATTACATCAACCATCGCGATTCACTATTAACTGGAATTAAAACAGAGATATTTAGATACCTTTGAAACAACTGTTGGGTATGAGGAGCAATCATTGATTAAATCGATCCTGTAAACACCAGACTCCACAATAAGATAAAACTCTGACTTTATTACAGAGCAGTGAAAAGTTCGTACAAAAAAGCAATACCAAGCCTAGAATTAGTTGAATATGCAGTCGTTCACCAAAAATCTGCACACTCCGGTCATAGTTTTTCACGATTGTTTTTCAGGGGAAGTTACGATAATGCTGAATGCAGGTCGTATACACGACGGCGTTAAAAAAAATTAAACGGTGTTTTATGACTCCTGCTTAATGCCTTGAATGGCTATTAGAGGGACGGCTTACAAAATGATATAACCCATCCACATTCAGCTTAAGAAGACGGGTGGAAGGGGAAAGGGTGTGGGTGGGTGGTTAAGGGAGGGGGAAGGAAATCCCGACTAATTGCGGATGCTGCTCTACTTCCACGCCACTGTGTGCCAACGTACAAATTTTTACGCGTTCACTTTAATTTAGCCGCCGTAAACTTTACGTAGTTGGAACAATAATTAGGTGACTGTTACGTAGGTTCATGAGTTCGAGCTTTTATACTGGCGGTGTAAGCAGCGAGGAGGGCTAAACCCACATCTCTTGCCATGGGTGTTACTTCGCTTGAGTTTATTACATGACATTTAGTAAATGTGTACTTCTAAGCACAGTGTTTTAATTTTATTTGAAAAAGACTGAGAAATGATTGAGTCCAACATGTATGTATGTTCAGAATGCCCCGTGCCAATAATTCTCCGAATTTGTTCCATTATGCAACAGCGGCGTGCACAGAAGTGCCAGGTGTGTCAAAATGTGTAGCATGGCTTGCGGCTGAAAAGTTTGGGTCTCGCAGACGGTCTTGGTGAAAGCTCATATTGTGAAAGTTGATTGCGCTTATCGGTCCGCGCGGTGGTGATTGCAACCGGAACTGCCTATTGATTGCTTATCGCATCTGCCTACTAAAGGCTGTCCGCGATAAAGTCAGACACTTTTAAAATCAATCTTAGAAAAAAGTCACTGGCCCCAAATTCATATATTTTAACGGGCGCACTGAGTGACATGAGCCCAGTAAAGTTGGTAACGATGGATGGAAAGTAGTTCCATATCTTAACGTCGAAAAAAAGAGTGTTAGTTAACCATTTGTGATAACTTAAATTATTTCTATCGATTTCCGTTTTTGTAATGCGTCGGAAGTGTAAAAATTACTAACTTTGTAAAATATTTAATTTTCTAATAATTACACATTTTCACCTGATCGCCACACGAATAAAGTGATGAGGCCCATTGCAGTGTTAATTTTACATAAGGCTGAGGAACACGCGACATGCATACAAGTAGATCTTAAAAAGGGCTTTCAAAAATGTTCATTTTACCGTGAATAGTCTATACTTGCGATTAGTGTCCACGTAGCTAATGCCACAGAGTATATAGGCTGTTCACGGTAAAGTGAGCACTTTTGAAACTAACCTTTGGAAAAATTTCACTGTTCCTACCTACAAGTATTTTAACAGGCACACTTACCGGTATACACCCTGTAAATTTGGTAACGAACGAGGGAAAGTAGTTCTGTGCTTAAAAGTTGTATAGAAATGTCTGGGAAACGTTTTGTGTATACCGAAATGATTTATTTTGCATAGTTTTTTTTTGTGTGCGTAACTGCGAGAAAAAGCACATTTGTAAAAGATTTACTATTCCGATAATTTCCTAATTTCATTTGACCGACGCATGAATGAAGTGATCCAGACCCACGGAAATATTGATTTCGCATATGGTGGGAGAATATACAATGTGCATACAAATATATGTTAAGCAGGGCTTTCAAAAGTGCTCAGTTTACCGTGAACAGGCTTTACAAAGGTTGTTCGTAGTAAATTTTTTTAACTTCCTTACGTTACGTCCTACCATAAGGAAGCATTGCGACAAGCAATGGAAAATAGCGTAAAAAAACTTCCCGTGTGTTGTGTTTCCTCGGAATTTTAAGCGGCGACTGAAGAGTTTCAATACAGCAATCTGTTCAGCAAAGATACAGCAGTGTCGGTACAGTTTCAATACAGCAATCTGTTCAGCAAAGATACAGCAGTGTCGGTACAGTTTAAAACACGGGTTTACAGAAATATGAATATCGTAAACAGTGGGTCGCTACAGCTATTTTTTCTTGCGCTTTTCAAAGACCACGTTTGTTTTTCAACAGCCGATTGTAAAATTGGCAATAAAAAATGGACTTTCGTTTCTGTCCTGGAGTCCTAATCTCGAGATCGTTCAAGTGCACTTAGTATACGAGACGTCTCGCACAGTCCGCAACGTATACGAGACAATTGTTGTAAGCTCCAACCCCTGAAACTCGCATATGTTTTCAGCGTGCGAGGGGATTGCCAGGCAAGCGTATACGAGTGACATTTTGTTATGTTGGTGAACCTGCGGCGAGACGGGAACAAATATTAGCGGAACTCTGCCAATCAGAAGTGTCACTTGTATCGCGCGCGTTTGTTTATTTACATTGTACGCGGTTGAATAAGCAAATGGCTAAAATTACCAAAATAACCAACGAGCAGAAGTATATTTCTTCACGAATTCGTAGAAGGTTACGTAATTGAGTATATGGTGTTGTGCCGTTCATTTATGATGTTTACAGAGAATTAATTGTGAAAATAAAATCTCATGTCATCCTTACTTAACCTCTACGTACGTTGGAAATACCAACGAAATTAGGTTATTGTCTTGGTTAGTGACATGATTTCATGCAATATTTATATGCCTTACGGCTAATAATATGGATACTAAATGTTACACGGAACAGTATATCTGTTTATTGTCTTTCAAATAGTTTACGTGGCAGGGATTGGTCAGCAAAATTCTTCCCTGTGGAAGTTACATACAATTTAATTAAGAGAACACAGTTGTGTATCATACATTGCCATAATGTTTACATTGCATTATAAATAATGAAATGTGTATGTGTATGTTAAGTTGCCCTTCGTTTGGAGAGCATTAGCAGCTACATGACACTTTGCTAGACGTCGTGTTTGAGTAAGAGCAACTGTGAAGTCCATAGATACTTTTAGTGTAATAATACTGCAGACGTAGATTAAAGGTATCATTTATATTGGGTAGTGGACTGTAGTTTTTGGCTACTAGTCTGAAGTGCTATTGATTTTAATGGCTTTACACTGTTAAAAAAATTGTAGGAAACAAGAAACTTGCCAAGGAAAATTGACAGCTGACTGGACAGCCAAGGATGCCAGTCGGTTGTGAGAAGAAGTTTCTGTAAAATTGAAAGTTTGTGCAATAATAATAACATATGTTATTTACAGAGTTTTATATGCAAGATCGACTAAATAATAACTTATGACGTCTAACCAACCAACTACGAGTCACGTCAGTAGTAGGCCTATGTAAATTACACTTTTACTCATAACCTCATTTGCACTCTCAACACACATTTTAATTCTTGTCGATTCAACAAGTTCTTAATTTGCATACGATTATACATTCGGCACAGCATAAATGATGTGTGAACTGAATTCACACAGCGTCAGCAGTCATATTATGTCTAATATTTTGTTTGTTTTGATGCGCTACTCGTCTACGACTCCGCATCTCACACGGCGATGATCGAGAGATTGGCCACTCGCACGGTCGAGACGTATACGATAGCTCTTTTGGTTAAATCTTGCCGTTTTCTAAAATGGTGCGAGTTACTGCCGCAATTCGAAGATTTCGCATACGAGTGCAGTTCGAGCTTAGGCTCCCTGAAAACAAAATTTACGTTGAAATACTGTATGTTTTTTTTTTAAATTACTATACACACAACTACATGCAATGAGCCCATTTTGCAACCAGGGAAGCAGAATCGATATTGTGACATAGTTATGAGATCGTAGTTAAGTCTTTATATCTGTATATAGCAGGGTAACGCCAATAGCTGGTGTACTATACAAGTACTTTAGAAATTTTCATGTTTAAAAACATACATAAGGAAGAGAAAGCAAGAATCCAAAATGTCTGCACTCTTAGAAATTATTCGGAATTTTACCATACCAGAGTATACGTTTAGTGTGAAATCGCGAATGGTTATTTTTCCTCTTATACATTCATTGTAGCGTTCCTACATTTGCTCAGAAAACAGACAAATGCGTAGGGAAGTTCCCAAGTTTGTATAGTAACAAGGCTAAACATTCCTATAGGTAGGGATAGGAAAATTTCGCGAATTAATTTCGGGACAAGATAGACGTCAAACACAGTAAATACACCTTTGCTCTTGGGTCACAGTTCATTAGAGACGTCCTAGACGCCTCTGAGCCAATAGCAAACTTGCAAGGAAACAAGTAGCGAACCTCATACTGCCAGGTGTGAGGTAACACTGGGGCAGCAGCCAATGAACAAACAGCTGAAGCTCTATTGTACACAGGACTGTGGAGTCTAGCCTACAGGTCATCGAACTCGCGAAATTTTCTTATCCCTAACAATAGGCTATTCACAGTAAATAAGCACTTTTAAAAGTCGTCTCTTTTGGAATAATAGTCAATAAATATATTTTATTTTAGCCTTAGACGATAACTTCAGAGTGCGGTGGAATATACACACTGTGTTTCTTACATACATGGCAATATTCATTTTAAAATATGGTTAAAGGATAAAAATCATCTCAGAGTAAAAATAACTAGGCCTCAAAAATGCTCACTTTACTGTGAACAGGCTATATATATGCAGCTTGATGAATTGTATAATTTCCATATAGTGTATAGGTTAGGAACTTCTATCACAGTGTAGGAAGTTTACCAGAGAATTTTTTACAGTGTGGTGAAGCTTGCCGTTGAGAACACAGAGGTGAAATAGTTGCACACGCCAGCAAAATGGCGTCACTGCCCACCAACATGTCGGAACGACGTTCGCCGATCAGCGTCTGGCGACCTACACGCCAGTCGGAACCCCAGCCGATAGAGGAACCTTTCGCAACACGCAGCAGCCAACCAGATGCAAGGTCCGTTCTCAGAGTCTCGCGCGGCCAATCAGCGGGAGAGTTCGCTCACGTCAAAGAAGCCGCCACGCCATTTTGTCTCCGGCTACTTCCCTGCGTTTTGCTGCGACTGTCGGAAAAACGTTGAAGGTGTTTCAAATGGAGGATAAGTTTAATAGCTGTTCAGAAAAAAAAAAAAAAAGTATTGTTGAATCAAACAAGATCTGTTTGGTGCAACCGAATTATTTGTTTGTATAGGTACAATGAAATATTTTGTTGCTGAAACCAAATCGTTTTGTTGTTCTTATTTCGTTGCCCCAAACTGTTAGATTTGGTTGGTGAAGCTAAAATATTTGTTTGGCTACACGTACATTAAACAGTTTGAGCCGATATAAAGAATTGTACAAGTTCGACAGAGTTTCGAACCTGGATCACCTGCGTCCGAGCTATACGCCTCAGTAACCTCAGCTAATGTGACAACTGGAAACATCGAAAAGCTTTTAAGTAGATATACTGCAAATATTGGGCAACGTGTGCAAACAAATATTTCAAGTTTTACAGCTTCACTCGTCAGTTCCTTGTTGCATTGTTTTATTGATGTGTTTATACGATTGTTAAGCATCAATAGATGCACTAACAAACATAGCTACTATCCTAATCTTCTCAAGAAATACAAACAAACTCTCGAGCTGTATTTTCGAACGAAGGCAGTCAAATGAGTGGCCAAAAAAATTTACACAGTTGATTCAACAATATATTAAGTTAACCGTCTAATTATTTTTCGCCCAACACAGAGGTTTTGTTTATTCAAACATATATTTTGTCAGACGAACAAAAGTAATTTTGTTGCTTTTCAAATTTTGTTTGCTCAACAACACATTATGTAAGGGCAACTAAATATATATTTGATATATTTGGCACGATACAAACAAATATTTTGTTCGATTTTCACTCAGTGTAGGAGTTGGTTTAATTTTGCTGATGAGAAATATCACTAGGGCCACCTGTTTTTCGCGAAAAGTTCCCACGACTAGTTGTACTTTAAAGCACGTTAGTTCAGAACCAATATCGTGGTTAGATGATTTTTACTCGCACTCGTCTTAAGTATCTGCCAGCCAATTACGGACGTTCAGTGTAGGGGTAACTTTTTTCTGATTGGCCCAGTCGAGTAGAAAATGTCTTTTTACGAAGGCACGCAGCCAACGGCCGAAGGAAATTTGCAAGTGTGCACGTAGAAGTTGAAGTCTAGCCTGGACATAAATATTTTCGCTCAAAACAGATGGCGCTATACATAAAATAAGTCCCCATACTTATAAAGAATTACTGAAAATTCTAACGCCTTATGCCGATTTCATCTAATTTTTAGCGCATAGCCGAGTATTAGGCAACATCTTAAATCTCTGAAAGTCCGCAAAAAATTTCTTTGAAATGCAGAGTATGATTCGTTTTCAATGACATAAAAGTTTTTTTTTTGGGGTTTCACTTTTCAATTTTACACAAATTTGGTAAACAAAATGTAGATTTGTTATATCTTACATTAATAAAAATCTCATCTGTGCCATTCTGGAGAGTTTGAACTGATTAAATAGGCTTATGTCCGATTCTGGATTCGTCCCAAGTGTTGTAATTTCGTCATAATAATGTGACACATTAGCAAAAACATTTTTGAGCCACTCACTTGGACATCTGTCAAATTCAGTGACGGTTATTTTGAAGAAGAAAAGAAGCTAAAAGGTCTGGCGCTGCTTTTGTCTGGTTCCTTCCCTTAATCTTATCGACAGTGTGTGTCTCTGGCTGTGCGGTTGACACGCCAACCTCCCATAACGGCAATCCGGTTCCGGACCCCACTGGATTCGATTCCCGGCTTTCGCAAGTAGGAAACGTGGCGGACCGCGTGGGTAGATTTTTTTTCGGAGTTATTCTATTTAACCTATAGGATTAAAAAACTTATGGGAAACTGGCATAACAGAATGGAAAGTTTTTAACCAATATATATCGTATGGAAATAATACCACACAGTTGAATAAACGTCTGAATGTTCAGCGTCGCTACTTTACAAAGTTGGGAAGTATTCTACGTGTCTGCCTTTTTCCTGAGCAAATGTAGGAACGTTACCATGCATGTATTGGAAAATAATTTACCATTCGCGCCTTGTCACTGTACTTATACACTGATACAGTAAATTTACAAATAATTTCTTAGAGTGTATGAATAGTTAGTTTCTTTGCTTAACGCCTCCAAAAGCTACTGAAAATTTGAGGCGATTCAAAGTTATTTTATGCGTATAGTAACAACCTACTGTGAACGCAGTACCTATTCTAGACATACCAACTATCATACAAAGTCATAACTCGACCATACAAAAACATGTCTTAAGTCGCAGACCTTAAAACTGTAACAAGCACGGGATTTTACTTTTTTTGGGGTAAACACAACTTCAACTTCCCTACATCCGCGAAAGTTTGAAACATTATTTCCCGGAAGGGGGACTGGAGGAGGGGAAATAAACTTTTTAAATTTAATGCCGTTGGTGCCGCAAGGATGAGCGAATGTGTTAGCGTTTTGGTATTTCAGCCGCTAGGGCCTGTGTTTAAGCAGCGTAGTGTTGAGGGAGGCATCCAGGCGTGGCTGGAAAGTTCTGTCCCAACTCCCGGAGTGATGTACTTAGGTACCGCTTCCGTAGGCGTCCAACCGTAAGTTAAGTCTGGGGAGAATTGATTAACGAAGCGGTGCGTTCACGAAATTAATTGGAAGCGTAACAACATTTTACACGTTGTTAGAATACGACATTATTTCAAAGACAACCTTCTAGGCGTTCCAGAAAAAAAAAAAAGTTTAGTGAACACGTAAGCAGTGTTCCAACTGGCAATTTAGGTTTACTAAATTTTCACGTGACCAGTGTTAAAGGCGGTTCACGATAAAGTGAGCACTTTTGAAATGACCCTTAGAAAAAAGTCACTACCCCTGCCTGCATATATTTTAACGAGCACACCGAAGAATTACCTTCGCCCTGTAAAGTTGGTAACGATGGATGAGAAGTAGTTCCATATATTAACGTCGGATGAAAAGTGTTAGGTAGCCATTTGTGAAAACTTAAATAATTTCTTTCCCTTTCTGGTTTATTTATGTATCGAAGTGTAAATATGAGCACATTAGTAAAATATTTACTTTTCTAATAATTTTACTGTTTCACTTAACTGACTCATGAATAAATTATGAGGCCCATGGCAATGAAAGTTTTAAATAAGGCGGAAGAACACACAATACGCATACAAGTAGATCTTAAGAACGGCTTTCAAAAGTGTTTTTTTTTTTACCGTGAACAGCCTGTACAACATTTGTTTTCAACACGAGGTGGCCAGAAAATGCGAAGATGGTTTCACTCTGTGCAAATAAGTAGGCCTGTGTATTTTCTCAAGAGTTCACATAATGGAATATTTCTGAACATAACTTAATACTTGTATATATGAATTTAATTCGAATGACACGTTGTGGAATGTGATACATTCTAATGCAGCTTTGCTCGACAGATCGTAGCAGAATCGCTAAACACGTGACTATCGACAGAATTTCAGTTTAACCGTTCATATTAATTATAAATGACATATTATTATATATATATATAATATAGTAAACGTAGAAATCAAACTAAACCAAAATTGAGACAAGTATAAAAAGCTTGTGATAGATGACATATTTAAGAGAGAACCAAACACGTCATATATGGAGTGATTTTTCAAAGGGTTGATTCAGTAAGTGTGTAGATACTACGAATTAACTACATCCATCACGAGCTATGAAAAAGACAGTATGGGCCATTGACGACTTGCCGTCGTCTGGCATCTTGCAGATACTTGCTGACCGTACCGACAATAGGCCGATAATTTACAGACAGTTTTGCGCAATGAAAATCTCAGTTATGTACTGCGCCTACTTTTAAAATACGGGTTCCCTCCGCACCGCCAGTATCTTCGGGTTTCGGGCACGAACATTGCCGAAATAAAACGAAGCGTTCTTCGCCGCTGTAATCGGGAAGCTATATGCTATTCACGGTAAAGTGAGTACTTTTGAAAGCCGTCTCATTTGGAATAATAGCCAATAAATATTGATTATTTTAGCATTAGACGTTAACTTCCAAGTCCGATGGAATATGCACATAGTGTTTATTACTTACATGGGAATATTTATTTTAAATGGTGGTTAAAAGATTAATTATGGCTGAGCGGAAAACGTTACTAGATCCTCAAATGTGCTCGCTTTACCGTGAATAGCCTATATCGTTCCCGCGGCAGTTAGGAAGTTAACGTCGTCCACGCCTACGCCTAGTGGTGGTGCACTGAGTAGTTTCAAAATAATACTGTAGTGGTTCGTGCTCACAGTTAGGTCAGGGCAGTGTTATTATTAAGTAGGGGCAGAAAAATGTCTCAACTTCAGTCATAAGTAAGCTACACTCCTTTATACACAGTATTACTAAACACACTTCAACTTCAGCTATTTGTGTTCATTAACTGTATCTATACTTACACCCTTGGCCAGGATTTGATCATTATTTCTTGCCGGTTCATTACTGAATGAGCATATTTCAGAGAGCGTGTAGGGTACGAATAATTTGAAACGACTTAAAAGTTGTCATGAAGAAACCTCCACAACGTAACGAATAAAAGTCTTCATAAGCATCGAACTGTCTTTATATTTCAAAAAGTCGTAATTACTGCTGGAGTGAAATTAAAAATGGTCTATTATTTCTTCAAATTTGTTTTATAACCACCAAAATCGTTGCTTTTTTTTTTTCGAAGAAACTTTTCAACAGGAAATAAAATACCCTTCCCGAAAATCGTCTTAGGACATGAACACTGTGTACATATTACATTTCTGGCGAAAGGATTTCTCGGCAACGCTGAAGACAACTCGTGTTAAAGAAAAAGTGTTAGTAAAATACTTTATGAATAAAACTTTATTTTCGTCGCGCGGGATCACTGATTATTGAACTAAAATGAAAACCAGTATAAACAACGACCAGCCGTAATGCGATAATACGATCACAGATCCAGTTGTAATAAATATTCTGACAGTTACGAGACAATATGTGATTGTTAGTTTCGTAGTAACGCAGCATCATGGTGGAAAATAGCTAACATTTGGAACCCGGCCAGAGCGCTGCGATCTTGGATGGGCGGACAGAACTACAACGTCTTATATTGCGAAAAAAAGGTGTAGGGGGTGGGGGGGGGGAGATTGGGGCTTGGGGCGTACACGATATATTTTGTGCATCTCGGTTCTGCAATATCAGGGCGTAACGGCATGGCACAGAGAAAAACGCAACTTTTGGCTTCGTGTTTCAAATCATTCGTTAACATGGTAGTGTCTGCACAACGGAATGGGTTTGTGGAACGACTTTTAGCTCTTGACTGTGCGAAAACTGAATTACCGTGTGAAATTATACAACTATTATACAACAGTGGGAGTAAAATAGTAAAATTATTAAAAATGGTCGCCGGCTTGGGTTGTTGAAAAGTTTGCACATCTTCAGTATAAAACGAAAACTTAATTATGACGTGTCTCTTAAAGAATAGTATAAAAGAAGCTTTAGGATGATGAGTTCTGGTTTCTTTTATCGTTTCGTTTTCAAAACGATTTTTTTGGGAGCGAAAATCGCTAAAACGAGTGTTTTAAAAATAACATTTAATGTCTGAAAATTTGTGCATTGTATTTTTGAAGTAGTGGGCTATATTAAAATACTACGTTATCATAAAACGCCATAAAGTTCCTTAGAGGTAAGTTTTCAACAAAAATACTGCACGATAATACATTTCTCTGCTGATAGAGGTCCACGAGGTTTCTGATATGCTTTATAGTATGACCCTTAGCGTTCCCAGGTTTCTAGGCACAGAACAAACACGCTATATAAATCTAGTCAGGCGCCCGACTTTGCACATTTTTCTACCGTATAGGTATTACTCTGCGTAGAACATGACAGTCAATTACGTAAGCATATAAATAGTGTAAAAACCGCAAATATTTTCAATTTACAACTCTTCTGAGCGTGCAGAGAAACGATAAATTACACTGAGAAAAAAAAGTTTTGTTGAATTAAACTTTAGTTTGTTTGTCGCGATCAGAAATATTTTGTTGCTGAAATCATATTATTTTGTTGGTCTTAATTGTTTGCCCCAAACTGCAAGATTTGATTGGCGTAAATAACATTTGATGGCTATATGTACATACAATCAAACATCAGTAACGCTAATTATTAAAAAAAATGTGATAGCCTGACAGATGTTCGAGCCCAGATCATTTTCTCCTGAGCACATTTGAAAGCCCTCTCATTTGGAATAATAGTCAATAAATATATTTTGTTTCAACCTTAGACGTTAATTTCAGAATGCTGTGGAATATACACACTGTTTATTACTCACGTGGCAATTTTTATTTAGAAATATCGTTAAAGGATAAGAAATGGTTGAAAGAATAAAGTAACTAGGGCCACAAAAGAAATCACTTTACAGTGGACAGCCTATGCTCTACCAAACCCTCAGATAAATTGACTATTTATATAAAAGAGAATGTTTTTAGATACACATATTTCAAATACTGGATAAAGATTTTTGTAAATAAATAATTGGTTTTACATTTTTAAATTTTCGTTATATAAAGAACTTAATTAATTAGAATTTTCGTACCATTATTTAGAATCAATAAATGCACTAACAAACACTGTTTCTATGCTGATCATCACCAAAGTTAATACAAACACTCGAGCCATATTTTTCGAAAGGAGGTAATCAAATGAATAACCAAGCAAATATATACAGTTGAGTCAACTAAACATTTTGTTGGCTGTCTATTTTTTTTAAAATAAACAGAAGTTTTCTTTATTCAAGAGTGGATTTTGTTAGACGGGGGAAACAAAATCAATTTGTTGCATTTCAAGTTTTGTTCACTTGACATATTTTGTTGGGGTTGCTAAGTATGTGATCGTTCCTATACAAACCAATATTTTGTTGGGTGGAACAAACCTTCCTCTCAGTTTATAAACAATTTTGCCACGCGACCATTCTTAGTGATTAAGGGAAACTTGTGCAGGCCTATGATTTCATTTTGAAATTTGTAGAAAATTGTTTGAAAATCAATTGCAAATATCAATTAGACAGATTCTGTGCAAATGGATTCTGGTTGTCATTTACATTTTCATAATTAGTTGCAGCTGAGAATTATAAACTGCCAAATATTCTATCAATCACACGGATGACCGCAGTGAAGATATAGGCTGTTCCCGGTAAAATGAGCATTTTTGAAAGCCCTGCTTAGGATCTACTTTCATACACGTTGTATGTTCTTCCGCCTTATGTAAGATTATCATTGCCAGGGACCTCATCACTTTATTCATGCATCGGTCAAGTGAAACTGTAAAATTATTGGAAAAGTAAATATTGTAAAAATAATCTCATTTTTACACTTCGGTGCACAAAAAAAAAGTGGGAGAAATAATTTAAGTTATCTCACAAATGGTTTCCAAACACTTTTTATCTGACGTTTTATATATATATATATATATATATATATATATATATATATATATATATATATATATATATATATATATATAAACTATTTTCTCCTCCATCGTCACCAACTCTACTGGGCACATGTCACTCATTGTTCCCGTTAAAATGTATACAGTCAGGGGCAGTAACATTTTTCTAAGGTTGATTTAAAAAGTGCTCACTTTATCGTGAACAGCCTTTAACCAAATTATCTACTTAGGAAATACCTTGAAACACTTAAAAAGAGCACACACATACATTCCGAGAAAGATTCGAACCCATGATCCCTGATACTGTAAGATGTTTCAATCAACTGCGCTGCATTGGTCAGCTTTCATCACTTATCCCGTATTTATAAAAAAATGTTTTGATATATAGAATAACGAATTAAATTGACATCATTTGAAGTAGAGTAACACAAGTTCTTACATAGATGGGCAGGTTGGTGAGTAAATAACGACGCTTTGTGACATTTTGACACGTTTCTGATTGTGAATTAAATCAACTATTACTGCACGGAAGTTTATTTTAGGTTGTTAAAGTAAAGTCTCAACACTTGGGCGAACATTTTATTTTGTTTTTGTACAGTAACTTCTTTTTCAGCGTTAATAATTGACAATTTCTCATTTATAGCGATGTTAAATTTTACAAGTCGTTTAATAATGTTTTTATCTTGAAACTCTAATTTTACCATTTGTCAATTAGTAGTTTTAAACAGGCCAAAAATTTTATTATATTAAAAAATTGGATCATGACTGTACTACAGAATTAAATAAATTACTAAAGGACTATATAATATTTTATCAAAGTACAAAATAAACTTTTATTAAAATAAACGAATGAATCGAACAAACGTTGTGAGACCTCCTGGTCTTAGTATGAAATATTCCAATTCTTTTATTTCGCACGTTGTTAACACTGAAAAAAAATTATTTAACCATATTTTTAATATTTGCAGTTTCCCCCTGTACTTTACGAAATTCCATGCAAGTTGTTTCCAAGCTTTCAATGATATTTTATTAGACTTTTCCAAGTTATCTAATGTTAGAAGGTCGGAGTCAATTGAGTGAAAGCTGGTTTACTGAGGCACGGAATTCTAAGGCCGTGTCCGAATGGGCGAATTTCGTTATTTCGTTATTCTGTAAATTCGTGATTTGGTAGTAGGTATCAATTAGGACGTTGTCGACAGTCATTTGTTTAACAAACGCAGCAACACATTATTACATTAGAGGACAAATATGTTTATCTAAATTTAATGCTTAAAACAGACGTTATATTTATGCAATTATCACTGGACTACTACGAATACGTTAATAAATAAATCATGCAACAACGACTTGAAAAAATCTTTGCGATATATATATATATATATATATATATATATATATATATATATATATATATATATATATATATATATACACACACACACACAAAGCACACCACTTACTTGCTTTTTAAAACATGCCTAATAAATTTACGTACAGTTATTTGTTTTAAAAGTCATTTTATTTACGCATTCGCGCATGTGTTTTGAAAGCAAAAAGAAACATGGTGCAGATTTTGTCATTTTGTATTTTTTCTAACTCCGCTAGATACAAAAAACGAAATACCAAATTACTAAATACGTCACCATTTTTGTATACAAAATCAGGTCACGTGATAATTTTGTCTACAAAATCTGCCAATTCGCACAGGGCCTAAACTAACCGAATACGTGTACGCGACAGCCTTTAAAAGATGGGCTGTTGTGGCGAATCGGAACGAAAAGAGATGGGTTGTGGTGTTTGGGAACCGGAGATGTCTTCAGTGTTCCAGGGAATCCGAGTGCGATGCGGAGCGCTCCCTAGGGATTGATTCCGGAGACTCCCGTCGCATTCCTGAGAACCCCCTTCCACCCCATATTCCCCTTATTCACCCCCTCTACAAGTCTAATGGCCACCTTCCGCAGGGAAGAGCTAATAAGCGAGGCCCCGGTGCACGAGGCGAAACCGCGTCCGCGAGTAATAAAAAAAATGGGGGGGGGGGAGGGAGAGGAGAGAGAGAGAGAGAGAGAGAGAGAGAGAGAGAGAGAGAGAGAGAGAGAGAGAGAGAGAGAGAGAGAGAGAGATGTACCCTCTGCGACAAAAGTTAGGACGACTGGTCCACGCGCGTATTTACATGAAGAGGAAGCAGCGTGGGGCAGTCTTTTTTTTATTTTTTTAAAACCCTTTCAGACCCAATTAAATTTACTTTTACAGGCGTTGCAATCAAAAAACTTTATGATGCGCACTGTACTTAAGTTGACACAGCACTTGTTTCGTTGTCGCATTCAATGAGCTGTGAGCTATATGTTCGGCTACAGTCATATGAATCAATTATGACCTAGGCCTGTGGAACTGTTTCGCGAATAATTTACCCACAGATAAGACCATTGGTAGAGACCTGCAGAATTCGCGTTATTATCTGGGTACACGTTAAACTTGATACACGTGTATCTTTGCTGTACGTTTGTCATTGATCCATACTTTATGTCACACACCCTGGGTAACTCTGCGCCAATAAATGAACACTTCACAAATATGTGCCCAAATCACGTGCAGTTCAGTCAAAAAGGGGGTGACTTCATATTTACGCAGCAGCCAATGGAGAAACGACGTCGTCTCCTTTACATACAGTACTGTAAATTTTAGCCTGATGTAAAAGAATTACGGAAATTTTGAATGTCCATATTTAATGCGTAATATACACAAATGGCACATTGGGTCCGAGTGGGATGTTAAACTCCTCATTCACACGACGCCACCACAGACTAGATAATTTTGCAGATAGGAAACGGCCTGGATATTCTTTTGGTGTGAACGTACCTATTCTGTGATTGGCCAAGCGAGGCTATGAGTCTTGTGGCTGATTAGCTACTGCATGCTACGGAAGGTTCCCTATTGGCTGAGATGCCGGGCCGGCGAGTAGGTTGCCAGGCGCTGAGTGGCTAACGGCGTACGACATGTTGGTGGTCAGTGACGCCATTTTTCTGGCCAACGTGTGCGGCTCGAGTTCGCGTTGTAAGCGACTTGTTATGAATTAGCTTTTAAGTCAATTCATACCTGAAAGGGACTATGAGCGTAGCTAAATAATGAGTCATGATTAAGTAAAGCACAACAGTATAAGACGGGGTATATTGAACATAAGGGTTATACATAGGGATTGGAAAATTTCGCGAATTCATTTCGGTACAAGATAGACGGCAAACACATATACAGTGAAGTAACCTTTGCAATTGGATCACAGTTCATTAGTAGGGGTGGTGAAATTTAGCGGAAAGCTTTCAGGACAAGTTATAATTCAAACACTGTAGGGTTGTATACGTATATTGATTGGCTGGATTACTTTCTGACATATGTTAACTGTCTGCACACGAATAACGTAGGAGCCGTGCCGATGTTGCCGAACTCTGAGTGGCCCGGTCAAATATGAAAATTTCTTCGCAAGCAGACAGCAACCAATGGCAGTAGACAAACTGCTGTCGGGTGCTTATTGTATTGAAGTCCATCGTGTACTCATATTTATTCGCGAAAAATCACTAGCTCTATTCATTAGACACGCCCTAGACGCATCTGAGCCAATAGCAAACTTGCAAGGAAACAAGTAGCGAATCCCATATTGCCAGGTTTGGGGCAACTCTGGCCGCAGCAACCAATGAATACACAGTTGTGGCTCTAGAGTACACAGGACTGTGGAGTATAGCCTACAGGTAATTGAACTCGCGAAATTTTCCTATCTCTAGTTATACAATAACTATTTACGTGACTATTGATCGGAGGAGCTTAAATGGAATATCAAGGTGCTAATTAATTGTAATAAGTTTTATTACCGCACCCCACTACTATTACAATTTAATTGGAAAGTCCCCACTTTGTTGGTGTTGGCGGAGGCTGATTCTAGGAGGCGATAAACGATGGCCGGACAGACCCATCTCCATGTATTCTTGGTCCGCTGTCCCGATGACGAAATGTACCGCTTCTCTTGGCCACGTTTACTGTCCGGTGGTGGGAGTTTCTGCAGCTGTCTTTCGCAAGGTGTTATTGCAATCACGCTCGTGACCTGGTTCAATGTTTGAAAGACGATTTCAACTCTGTATTTTCAAGATCTCTATATGGCGTCGCCATGGTCATGTTATTATGAATTTCGGTGGCCCTTCCCCGGCAGCGCCATTATTTTCGCTAACTACGTGGAGGGTGAGCTTTTGTCCGCGTTTAAAGCCGAAAAGGTGCGGGAGCGATAAGGGCGAAACGGCCATATGCATCAAGTGCCCTATCACCGCTAACCGCAAGGCTCTGAACCGGCGTGCAGTGTTATAGTCCCACTGCGTGTACCTATTGGACTTTCAGCGGTGACCCTATTATTTTATTGATCGAAAGTCTGTAAGAAGGTTCACTGTAGGACCCTTGAGATATTTTGTGCGCATCTGATATCTATATATTGAGCTACAACGCTTTGAAAAGTAGTTTTTAGCCTTTTTTGAGTACTCAGAAATGGTGTTTCTAATGTGCGTGACGTCTTGAAAGTACTCAATAGGCCTCGTCTGAAGTGCGTGTTGTTTTCGTAGATCAGCACATTGGACGCACGTGTAAAAGTTTCGAGGGGAAAAAAACGTGTGTTCGAAACTGTATGCAGCGCAGTTCGAGCAGCAGTTAGACTGGGGCCTTAAGAATGAAGACGTGAGACAGCCGCTAAAAGCGGGAACCTCAACCGCACACGCCAGCAAAATGGTGTCGCTGTCCAGTAACATATTGGGACGCCGTTCGCCAATCACCGCCAATCAGTCGGCAGCCCCAGCCAAGATGGAACCTTTCCCGACACGCAGTGGCCAATGAGGCGCACGGCACGTCACCGCAGCCTCGCGCACCCAATCAGATATTGGGCACGCCCACATCAAAGGAACCGCCACGCCATTTCGTCTATAATTAGAGATGATGGTTTATCGCGGAAAAAGTTGGCTGTTTGCTAGGATTCAACTTACTGTACACAGGTCCGACAGTTTTATTTCCTTACTGGCGGTGGTGCATGTGTGAAACTACTACCCCATTTCACTGGGATAGCAATATGTCATGTGAGGCCGTAGAGGCCCAGTGGCTAGAGCGATTCCAAGTGGGGCCACAGTGGCTCAATGGATAGAAATATATCAAGTGGAGCCGCGGTGACCTAGTGGCTAGAGCGATTCCAATCTTAAAAATAAATCAATGCCCAACGAAGTGGGCGAGAGTACAGCTAGTTTATTAAAAATGAAGCACTGCAATTTACGATTAAAATATTGATAAAACTTCAATTTAATGAATAAATAAGATACTCTTATTTTAACAGAAGTACAAAACGCTTTTGATACATGACATATCTAGGAGACAACCAAGCACATCATACATAGGGGTGATTTTTCAAAGGTTAGATTCAAAAAGTGTGAAAAAACCGCGTATTGACTATATGTGCTCTTATTTACTCTGAGGTCAAGTAGGGGCCGTGGCAATTTTTGAGTTTGATTTTGCAACAGACTCATGTTTTTACAAAGAAACTAAGTTAATGGTTTTGCGTTGTTTTCATATACCCCAGTTGTATTAAAATTTCGATCAGATGAAGTTTACTGAAATTTCAAAGCACGTGAAATTTAAGTAAACAATGTGTTAACCGTTAGTCAAGGCGACGAGATTTCTACAATTATAATGATAAAAAAGTTGCCAAAAAGCGTGACACACATTTCTGTGATAAATACAATCATAAATACATGCATTTTACAAAAAAAAAAATTATTGCTATACGACAAATCAGGGTGAACGTACTAGTAGGGACACCCAAATTTCGCGAAAATATTTTCGCACATGCTAGATTCCAATATATTACGGGCATAAAGACTGTTCGCGATAAAGTGAGCACTTTTGGAATTAGCCTTAGAATAAAGCCATTGCCTCTAACTGCATAGGTATATGTTAACGTGAGCACTGAGTGACATCCGTCCAGTAAAGTTGGTAACAACGGAGGAATAGTAGTTTCATATTTTAATGTCGAACAAAAAGTGTTAGGTAATCATTTATGATAACTCAAAGTATTTCTTTCGCTTTCTGTTATTTTTGTATTGCATTGAAGTGTAAAAACGAACAGATTTGTAACATATTTACTTTCCTAATAATTTCACAGTTTCACTCGACCGACGCATGAATAAAGTGATGAGGCCGTTGGCAATGTTCATTTTACATATGGCGGAGTAATTAACAATGTGTATACAAGTAGATCTTAAGAAGGGCTTTCAAAAGCGCTCGTTTTACCATGAACAGTCTATACCAGCAATTTTCCTTTGCTTATTGGCGGCGTGTCTTTGTGAGAAGACATTGTCTTACGTGACTGGCCAACCAGAATTAGGTAACTCCGATACAGTACTTCTGTGATTCGCAGGCATACACCTAAGACGCGTAACGTCTAGATCATCCGTTCAAGAAATGGGATTTGAGCTAAACTGTTATGGAATGCTAATGGCCGTGAAATATTTTCGCGAAATTCAGGTGTCTCTACATATTGCGGAAAGAGATGTTTAGAAATTAGGAGTGGAAAACAGATATGTTTCAATAAACAGTTTAACGGTACTTTATCGCAGGACTTGTTTAAGTTACTTGGAAAAGTGCGAGAAAAGCCTTTTACTCATCACTAGGGACCTGTGAAATTCGCGATATTATTTTCAATCAGGTTAAACTTCACACTACTGTACGTAAAGGAGACAGCGTTGTTTCTCCATTGGCTGCTGCATAGATGTGAAGTCATTCCCTTTCCGACTGAACTCCACGTGATTGGGGCACACAGTTGTGAAGTGTTCATTTATTGGCACAAAGTTACCCAGGGCGTGTCTTATGAATTATGCTTCAATGACCAACGTATAGCAAAGATACACGTGTTTCAAGTTTAACGTGTCCCAAATTTTACAGGTCCCTACACATCACCCTTGTTCGTTGCGAAGCCACTGTAAGGAATGACTAAGGTCAGTGACATTTCGCTAAAATGATTTTGTTACTAGGTGTACTTGAAAACTAACTTCTACAGTTGGGCAGCTGGCTCTTACTTTACCCGTAGTGGTCTGCACGTCGGCAACGGAAATGCACTGTTCCACTAGCCGACTCCTGAGTGGACCGCTAAAACAAATAAATGCCTCCTAACAGACCACCGTAGCCAACCGCAATTGGGAATATGAAAGCGTCTATGTAGGGTATTACGAATTGTAACACGCTCTGATTATTTCGCAGAGCGTCAGTGGTTATGAACGTGCCTAATCAAAGAAAGTGCAGTTTATAGTCTGGTGATAGAAGATCAAAATTACTCGTCACAGCAGCTAACAACAAAGGAAAAACAGTTCCATAGCTAGTATAAGAATGTGCCTTTGCCGATAAAACACTAAACTGACCTGGATGTAGTTACTTTGTTCCGTTATTTTTATCACGATTTGACCACTGTGAAACTTAGCGGTAAAGACAATTTTCGCAAATAGAAAGAAATTTTCGTACAGTTTCTAAAGCGAACACGATGGACTGTAAATACTGCTCATTACGAAAGACCTTTTGGTTGATAGACTGCCAACTCCGCAGTTTGTAGGCTGATACGACCAATGAACGTCTGATACAGTTTTGACCACTAGGGCGACGGTAAGATAGAAAAGAGACCAATAGAATATGGCGTCCTTACAGTGGTGTAAATAAGCGACTCCTTCGAACTTGTTTTTAACTTCGAAGTGTTAATGCTCCTTTCTCTCTTCACAATAAACCTGCTTATATGAATATGAGATTTTAAAAAGGAGGGAATATAAATAAATTATTGCCGGTGTGGCATACAGTTACTGAGTTCAAAGTGTTAAATTATGTGTATGTTAGACTCCGCAGTACTCAGTACACGGCAGCTTAAGCTGCTCGTTCATCGGCTGCAGACTTAGGGAGCGCCAGTTCTATCCTTGACGAGGTAGCACGGCATGCGATGCTTGTTTTCATGCAGGTTACTATTGGTCTAAGAGTCGTCTATGGGGTTTCTAATAATCTATGAGTAGGGCAACCTGTCTTTAGCGAAAAGATTTACTCGAAGGCTAGACTCCAATGTCTCAATGCGTACGTGCAGCTTTCCTTTTGCTATTGGCCACGTATCTTTGCCGGGAGATAGTTCCTTACCTAACAGGACCAATCAGAATTAGGTAAATAAGACGAGTGTCCGTGATTCGTAGGTGGCAGACACCTGCAATGCGAGACAGTTAAAATCATCCAACCACGAAAGTAGATCTGAACCTTAGTGTTTTGGAGTACAAGTAATCCTGAAATTTTTTAATGGAAAATGGGTAGGCCTAACTATGTGCCAATTACCAAAACGACTCAAATATACCAGATTTTGAGATCTAGCTTGTCCTCAAATCAATTCGCAAAATTTCCCTGTCCCTAAGTATACGTACATCGTTGTTGGTTGGGAGCAAAGAATGAAACATAGTTCTAAATATCAACGTCTTATAAATAGTAAAATGTTCATATTGGTGGTCACTGAAAATGTATTATTTTAGGTTTGACTTATTAAAATTAGTAAATGGCGTAATAGTAAAATATTTGTTTTTCTTACAACTAAGCGATTTCGCTTCATTCGGCGCATATGCACAAGCCGTTTAGCGCGTTGCAGTGTTAAAACGTCGCACGTGGCGGAAGGATACGCAGATGGCCGTAAAACACGAAGAAAAAAAAGCACGAAACTAACCACAGTTTTCAGAACTGTCCGGTTAACCTTGAAACAGGTACAGTTGGCGACGGGTTCTCCTTTACACGTGGACTGTAATGGACAGAAATTCTAAAGAGGGGGGGGGGGGGGGGAGGGTCGACTTATTTCGACCTCTATAATTAGGAACTACTCAAGAATACAGCTGTCGAAACATCTTGCATTGTTTATGGGCCCTTTAAAATGCCTAACAACGTTATTTTCAAACGTCACATCCGAATACTCGTTAACTGACTATGGTGAAAATTTTATAGGAGCCTACGTGAAACTTCGCTACAAAATTCCCAAACATCGGGGAGCGGCGCACTTGTTCAACAAAGACGCAGGCCTAACTTTCACTTTAAAATTGCCCTATCCGGAGTTCAGGTCCACGACCTTTTTGCGCTGCCGTAGGCTGGCATTGGCGTAGCCCGAGTTGTGCACAGAGGTAGATGCCCGCGTTTCATAGATGTAAATAACAATAATGTAAATAGTGAAGTAAAAGGAATGTACTGTACATGTATAAGTTTCTTGCGTGAAAATAAATACAAGATCACTTAATTTCTACTCTCCCGTGACCGTAATCATGGCCACGCGTTAAGCCCATGCTTACGTCCCTACTAACTTCTTCATCACGGTTGAATTGAAACACTGCCGAATAAAGCCAAATAACAAAATCAGTGTCGTTCAATACAGCAACTGATTTTCCTCACTAGGCGAGTGGTAAATCATGGCTAAAGACCTTATTGTTTAGCGTTATAATTCAGTAACATGCTGGACGTGATACAATTTAATGCTATTTTCATGGACTTGCGCTTGTGAGCAACTCTCTGCAAGACTTGCAACCAATGGTGAACGTTTAGCACTAGGGTAGCTTCTTTCCAGTTGGCCAATTAGAATAGGAGGGTGGGTTCTTACCGTGGCAGCGGCCAATGTGGAAATGGCCTCCGCTTGAGTACAGCAAACCGAGCACTTTTGAAACCCCTGCTTGTGTTCTACTTGTATGCACGTTGTGTAGGCTTTCGCGTTATGTAAAACGAACACTGCCATGTGCTTAATCTCTTTAGCCATGCGTCAGTCAAGGGAACCCGGGGAAATGTTAGAAAAATTAATATTTTACAAACCTGCTAACTTTTACACTTAGATGCGTCAAATTACAGAAAGCGAAATGAATTATTTAAGTTATCACAAATGGTTACCTAACACTTTTAATTCGACATTAGGATATAGAACTACTTTCCCTCCATCGTTACCAACTTTACTGGGCACTTGTTACTCAGGTGGGAGCAGTGACTTTATTCGAAGGAAACTTTATTCGAAGCCTTTACAAATGAGACTTTTAAATTTCAGCATTCAGTCGTTATTTTTTTCTAAACTACCTTATTCTAAGTGTTATGTGAAGTTAAGGCCTGAAGGTAGGGAGGGATTTTATTGCGTCTCAGGGCTAAGCCCTTACGCCTACTAGGAAAATCATGTAAGGAGACATGCACGCGGCAAAGAGGGATTGGGCAGCCATGGCCTGCAGTTTGGGGCCATGACTACCTCCCTAAGTGTACTTAGAGGCATTCAGTCGTATTATTGTGCAAAATCATAATGCAGTCCAGTGCAGCCCAAGCAGTGTTTGCGTTAAAGGTAGGTAGGTAAGTGGACTTAACGTCTCGTCGACAGCGAGGTCATTAAAGACGCTGCAAGTTGCACAGGGAAGAGGGATTGGGGGAAGGATTGGGGAAGGAATCGACCCTGGCCTTTCTTTGTTAGGAACCCATCCCATCATTCGCCTTGAGTGATTTCGGAAAACCGTGGAACACCGAAATCAGGATGGCCGGGCCGGGAATCGAACACGGGTCCTCCCGAATGCAAGTCCAGTGTGTTACCACTGCACCAACCTCGCTCGGTTTTGCGTTAAAGGAGACGCAGTTAACGACAGTAATTTTTTCACCCCCAATGTTTGATTTCAGTAATGAACCGATCGAGGCGAATGAACTTCTGTAAATAAACTAGCTTCCCAGGACTTGTACCCTCTTAATGGGGGGGGGGGGGGAGAGGGAGGTCGCAGTGTCTCTTCCAGGCAGCACTAATGCCCATTCCCACCTAGGGAAAGAACCGAGAGGTTGGCTTGGAAGTGACGAGTGGCTAGACGAAGCGGGGGGAAGCGAGGAGGGGGCAGCCCGATGCAATTAACACGTTCATTAACGAGAGTAATTGCAGCGCGGGCAGTTTATCCGGCCTGTACATCGCGAGGTCGGCTGCACTTCCCGGTAAGGCCCCACTCCCCCTCCCCCCGCACACTCCCCTCCCGGACAAACCGCCCACACCATAAACATTGTGGCCGGGCGGGAAACTTGCCCTCCCCTTTCCAATGCGCTGTTCCGGGCGCCAACCCCTTCTTTACCTCCGGCGTACGTCGATCGTTACAAAATTACACGGCTATTCATCGCCGTCCATCACAGCCCGCCTTCCGTTCCCACCAACATAACAATAAAGATTTCATTCCACTACTTTTTCTTAATCGCATTCAAAATGAATCGGGTAGCTTTCTTGGTATTGTAAACGGGCGCACCGCGTTCGAGAGCCCATTATACACACCCACCCGTCCATGATTTATTTGTGTACTTCTCGCTACAATATTATGATAACAGTGTACAGCGTTCACAAGACTTTAAAACCAAAACTTCACAATAAAATGAGCACTTTTGAAAGACCTGTTTAAATTATACTTGTATGCACGTTGTGTATTCTTCCGCCTTATGTAAGATTAACATTGTCGTGGGCCTCATCACCTTATTCATGCGTCGGTCAAGTGAAACTGTGAAATTATTTGAAAATTAAATAGGCCTATCTAACAAATCTGCTAATTTTTACACTTTGATATATTAAAAAATTAACAGAAAGTGAAATTAACAATTTAGGTTATCAGAAATGGTTACCAAATACATTTTATTTGACGTTAAAATACGGAACTACAGTACTTCCCATCCATCGTTACCAACTATACTAGGCGCATGTCACTCAGGGCGCCCGTTGAAATATATGCAAGTAGGGGTAGTGACTTTTTTCTAAAGTTGATTTCAAAAGTGCTCACTTTATCGTGAACAGCCTTTAAGAATCTTTCTCGCGTGCGGGCCATTTTCTATAGTGAAGGAAAGAGTGGATGACGCGCGCTGTTACCAGATACCTAGAGTTATCGACAACCAAGAAGTTATGATGTGTTGGCACACTAAGTTCATAGAGCCGACTAACGATTACTTCAAACTTTTCTAAAGCCCTGCTATATTTCTACACTTCAGGATATTCCTCCACCCCAAGCAGATAAAGCTGAGTAATTTACACTAGAACGCCAACGCACCGCTTTCATGGGTACTCAGTGTAATAATATTTTGCATAAGAAGAACAGTTTCTTACTAGGCGCTACCAACACACCTATATTCCCACTAGTTTTCTTCGCATTAACAATACAATAAATACTATGATTTATAAACAAAATATTTATAAAAGTTCGATTATACCAAAAATACGGTACTTTTATTTCAACAGAAGTATAAAAAGCTTATGGTACATGGAATATTTAGGAAACAACCAAACACGTCATACACGGAGTGATTTACCAAAGGTTTTTTTTTTTTTCCTTCAAAAAGTGTGAAGTAACAGCGAAAGGACCACACGTACAAAAATACGTAAAATAAATAAATAAATAAATAAAAAATAAAAAGAAAAAAATTGTCAAATTGTGTAGTAGTGTATAAATATAAAATTTTTGATTAGCTATCCATTGCAATCTAAGAGTGAGAAACACTATATAGATCTCAATTTCGTGCTTTTGGCTACAATATGAATCTTTATTTTCGACTAAGTTATTGTGTCCGAGGTACTGTTATCCCTTACGTATTACGTCTTTACTGGTCCCTTACGTATACTGGGAAGAGTATTTTCGAAGTCCAAGTATGTACGACTTTTCACTATAAATTTCCAAAAATATACAGTGTTATCGAATCGGACAAAATATTACATAACTCCAGTATCATAAATGTAATGCAGAGGCAACACCCCACTACCCACAAAGAGCCATTAGACACGTGCTGCCAACCTTGCATCTTGCTGAATCTGTTGTTTACAAAACGTTTCATTGGACATTGCGAACCAATTCAGTTAAGTTCGCGGGTGATTTCCAATGTTATTTTGTTGTTGTGGCGGGCCGGGCCACTCACGTCAAGCCATTCCGGGCCTTGTCAATGGCCCGCGAGCAGCAGTTTCCCCATGGCTTTACGTCCCCATGTATTACCACAAATAATACATTTTTGTTTATTCTATGAGATTATATTATACTCAAGTTGGTGTATGCCGTGGAAAGACTTACATGTCTGCCTACTACAGTATGGAGCATGTAGAAATGTATACGGCGACATCCGTGGCAGAACGTTGGTGAGGCGGTAACTTTAAAATATGACGAATCCCTGAGAAAGCTGTGTGTGGACTGTTTTTACGTGAATATATCTTTAAATTTGCAACCATAGTGGGGTTCAGTTTGGCATTGCAGGGGTGCGAATCTATCATCTAGATTCAAAATTGAATTACACCACTCAGTTGCCAAAGGATCAAACAATATGTTACGTTGAGTGAGGACTGCGAAGCATTAAGTGGAAGGGGGAGTGGAGGGGGTGCAGCAATTTGGAGTTCGTTTCGCCGCATCTCATAACTTCCGCGTAGTGTAATTTTTAACTAGGAGAAACTACGACGCTCGTTTAGGTTTCAATCGACAGCTATTGTCAAGATCAAACGATTGCGTGCATAAAAACATTTGTGTGGGGTCGTTATGGTGAAATTGTATGTGTTTAATGTAAAAAATGAAGAAAACTTAAAACAAATTCGGCCTACACTCGTTAAAAAAGCCAAGTCGAAATACAGATATCGTATACGGTTGGAAAGAACATCTCAAAAGCAATCCGGCGATACCCATAAAACTACATGTGATCGAGTGAAGCGATGCGGGGGGGGGGGGGGGGGGGGGACATCAACGCTTATTCACGCCAAAACCAACGGCCGTGTCCTCAACACAGCCAAAACTAATTTTTTTTTTTAGCTGTAAGTTTGAAACAATTTAGATTGTGAACCCCCCAATCTTCCGAATTTACTTAGAGCCATATTGTATGAAATATTAATAAGCCCAATAAAATAAAACACAAAATGAAAAATAATTTTGTAAATATTGCTTGTTTATATGTAAAACAACCAAAAAATCTGCTGTAAGCTCTAGAAATACGGCTAGGCGTACGTTATTAATTTCGTCTCGTTACAGGTATACATGCATGTATGCTGTATGCATGCACGACACACGCATTTGATTCACAGGTATGTGCTGAAACTGAAGTCTCCTGTTTTATAGATGATAACATTTTTCTTTCATCGTAATGGCTACATCTCGCATTACTGTGCAGTCTGATGCAGGAACCTGAATTCACGAACGAAACTTTACTGTACAGTAAGGTACCGAAATTACCTATGTTAAGAACGTTCCACACGCAATAAAACGTTGGTTACACAGTCCGATGTAGAGTTTTCGTTTTGTTTTAAAATATTAGAAATAGATAGACCTAAAAGGTCGGTTAACGATCAGTTACGTGTAGAAGACACGTCCTTACATAACGAATAAATGTGTTGCTTAAAGAGAACATACTCGTCTTATGTTAAGCCAATCACACACGACTAGAAATTAACTTATTTTAGTGAGGTAGAGATGTATTAGCAAATAACACAATTTAAACATATTTTTTAAAGTAAAGGCAAATAAAAATGTAAGTTTTATTAAAAAACATATTAAAATAAATACAACGGATTACTTCCTATTCTTATTTTCACATTCAATTCTATTGGCTGAAGGTCTAACGTACACGACACGTACACTATGACCTTGAACCTTTCGTAAAATTCATTTCGATGCGTACACGTTTTTTTCACCGTGAACTTTGCTCAAGTCATGTGGGTTGAACGCAAACAGCGAGATGACGCAAACAGCAACAAAATGAACTTCTGAGTCCACGGCTACTTAACAAACTTGCCAAGGAAAAGAACGGCTTTTAAACTTGCATTGCTTAACTTGTGGACGGGTTGGCCTACCACAGGAATCGTTTCAAGTTATAGGCTGTTCACGGTAAAATGAGCACGTTTGAAAGCCCTGAGTAGATATATAAAGGGAGTTCTGGACCAAGCCTTATTTTCATAGAAATTTCGAGGATTTTTGCTCCAAAATCAAGGTTTTTGAGGCTAAATTTAGGCTCTAGAAATTTTTAAAACAGGAGCTCTCCAAAACAAGTAATTTTCCTCGAAAATCATGTAAATTGAAACAAAATTTTAAATTCTGCCAAAAATAGAGCATCAATTTGTGCCGCTTAAAAAACATCAAAATTTAAGCAAAAACATGCAAATTTCTCGCTTTTCAAGCAATATTTTACGTTTTCTAGAAACGTCAATTTTGCAAGCGAGCAATCTAAATCAAGCAAATTAAGCAAAAATCAAATAAAATATTATCTTATTATTATTTACATTTTATATTAGAAGCTCTACTAATTTTTAAAAACTTCTTCTATTTGCTCTAGATTTTCACCAACATAGTAGCCAAGAGTATATGCGTTTTGCATACCAACTATTTTTGACAGTTTTCCTATAGTTTGGAGAAACTTTTTTTATAAAGAGCATCTTTTAAATTTTGATATTCTAATATTTAATCAATATATTTTCCTCTAAACCAAGGATTATTTTCCTCATCAATAATCATAGAAACATGTTTACCATTGTAAATAAGTTTGTTATTAACTGTGTCTAGAATTGACTCCAATTTTATATGCGAAATTATGTGCAAGTGAAATTGGTGAGTTGTAGTAAGTCCTTTGACTAGTATTCTTTTTTTTATAAAGAAAATGGAAAAATGAAGAAAATAATATTAAATAATTTAGACCTAATTCATTTCATTATATAGCTCTTAATGAGTTACATTTTTAAAGTCATTAACAATATATTTCATTATATTTAGGATTTTGTTATAAGATTCATACTTTATACTAAACAATGAAATGCTATTTTTACCAACTCTAGTCAATGTCTTTGTGAATTCATTATATTCGCTAACAGTTTCATTAGCAAAATATACAATTTATCATCAATAATTTAATTTTTTTTTACATGTCTGTCTTTCCGTAAATAAATTGGTTCATTGCCATTAAAATTATTTTGATGAGGTGGTCCATAAAAGTTTTGTATGCTCAGAATGTTGTCTGGTTGCAAATCAAACAAATCATTGTTAAAAATAGGATAGATGGTCGTATTTTGATCATTTGTATTTTGAAGACCTAATGAATGGCCGATTTTGTGGATCAAAACAGTCTGTAAATTAACTTTGTTTTCAGGAGTGTTTTATTTTGTTGACTTGGAAAAAATGCATGTGCTAATGCACTAACATGCTGAAATAATGTTTATGGACAAAATCCATGTCATCTCTGATATCTATGTTGACCTTGTTTGTAAGAAATAAGTATATCTGGAGAATTTCTGTCATAAGAAAATTTCAAATTTGTATGCTTTAGCCAAATTGTAAAAGCCTCTTTTGCTAACTTTGTAATAGAATTATTTGCAAGTGCAAAATACAATTTTAAAATATTTTTATTCCATTTGTTGGACAATGTATAACTTGAGAATTTTTCATCCATAACACGACATCTTTGCTTCTTGATTAAATTAAGAGTTTCTTCATCGAGTTTAGCATCAGTTAAAGAAGTGTTAAAATATTCTTAAAGAACTTTCGAACTTTTCAGTATCAATTTTTAAAGTGAATTTGCATCATCCTCTAGATATCCATATTTATTAAAAGAATTAATAACAAATTCTGTCGGATTCTCTTTTTTGGACAGTGCAAAATTTATATCTGTGATAGCGAGAATAATTATATAAGTCTTCATTTATATATAAAAAGTTAAAAATATAATAAAATGTTTAATATAATTTCTATACTTTCCTTTAATTTTTATACTCAAATCTATTGTAATAAAGCCATAATATTCGTCCCAACATTTTGAACAAATTTCTTTAAATTTTTCATGAGGCATGTCTTCACCAACAAAATCATTATAAATATGACTAAATAAGTATCATCTTGTCTAACTATACACAAAAAATTTGTATTATCTCTTATAATTTATTTTGGTACTTTTGAATAATTTTGAGCTAAATAAAATACATCCAATATCTTACGTTCTCCTCTAGTAAAATAATGGCAAATTATGTCTTGATTGTCTAAAATAACATTATCAAATACAATTAGAGAATCATTTTCACATTTACCTAAAGGAGTCATTTCATATTGATTATTAAAAAAGTATGTCATTGTGGATAATACTGTGCCACAATTTGTTACACCCACTTTTGTTTGCCTTATTTTATTATATGTTTAGTTCTTTGTATATTCCTTTTCTAGGAATAAGTTGATTTTTTTGGCAAAACCGGTTTTCATTTCGGCCACTTAATTTCCTTGTGCTTTGGTGTGGTAATGATATTAATTCGTTTTCTCTGTTAATTTATGGTAATCACTGTTACTGTGACCTAGTAAGTTATTCTGGTTTTATATTATTAGTTTACCAACATTTGTGTCATAATATTTGTAGTTTTGCATATTTTTCATGTTTGTAATTTGTTTTATCAATTAATTTTATTGGTCAGAATTTTGGTAAATTTTTCTGCATTTAAAGATTTTTTGCAATTTTTAACCAATATCGTGTACCATATTAATGATCTATGTATCTGCAAAGATACAATATCAACAAAACATCACAGTTTATGTAAAATACCTTTTTCAGAATTTTGTACTATATTGAAATATATCACTAATTGTTTATCTTTGTAAAAGCGAATGCAAGTTTGCCGAACTGGGATAGTGTTCAGCTCTGTGTCTTTTCTACTACTAACCTTTGGTAATCCCTACTTGACATAACTAGTCCATTTTGTTATTTGTGTGTTTGCTGCATGGGGTCATTGGGAGCAAGGTAAGTTCTAGGGTATTTACCCTCCGGTGTGTTTCTCCTGAGGCCCTGTGTAGCACAATATATTAAAATCATTTTATAACTCAATATATTTCGGTTGATTTAAACTTTTTGAACAAACATACAATTTATTAAAATTTATCCATCCTACATTATAAATAAAATGTATCATAAAATTAGTTATTCGTAGTTGCTTGAACCTACTATTATAGCCCTCACATTATCAGGCAATAATTCACCATTATTTTTAATTTCTGAATTATCTTCATGAATTACAACGCCGAAACCCCATTTAACTTTGCGCAGCATAGGCAGCTATGTTTGCTGCTTCTTCATTTAATAGTATAATTCTTTGTAATAAATGGATAATAAAGTATTTGAATTAACAAACAATAGTTCTATTTTAAAGAAAAAAACTTCATTATATCATCCATTATGAAAAATCGATTACATTAGTTAGTTTTCATACAACAATTATGACTCCAAATATAGACAATAATACTATAGCGACAACTGAAAATATAGGTGCTGTCGTTGATAAAAACAAAGTTATAAGTAATCCCAGGGTCCAATACGATACTGAATCGTTAAAAGAAACTATAAATTCATTTGATTCATTTTCAACAGACAATATTGAATTAACAGCAGATAATGTGATGAACAGAATATCTATAAAATCTAAGTCTGATACTAAACTCGATAATAGATTATCTGATATTCTTGATTTGAAAGAAATCGAACTACTGAAAAAGAAAAATCTACTATAGGCACTAAATCACCAAAAATTATTCAATTTATGATAATAAATGTCCACTGTTATAAAGCATATGGCATGTTCATAAAATATGAATAATGTAATTATTTAGAAACTGATTTAATTGCTAGTTTTCCACCAAAACTATATTTGGTTTTAGAGATTATTTTATCTATAATCCTGCATATCCAATTTTTTAAAATTAATAATGAGCAATTTAATCACATTGGTTTAGAAATTAGGGATGAAAATGGTAAACTGATTGATTTCGATAGTGCTGACATCGATATTGTTTCAGAAATTAAAGATTTTTAAAATTCTCTGTTATGATAACAATATGGCACTGTATCTATTTTATTTTATAGTATAATTCTCTTGTCATCATAAGGACTTAATGCTATTTTATTAACTTCTACTGAATATATGTTATGCTTTTTTTTGCTTCTTATCAAATTAATTGTTCTATATTGTATTTTTTCATTGAACAATCAATTCTTATAGTCAACAAATAATATTCTATTATTGACTACACATCTCTTTACACCTTAAGTTTTTTTGTTTTCTTTATCATCAACTCTGTATGCATACATTTTTGCTCTTAAACCAACCAGTCCTTTCATTATTTTGTCATTACATTCGTCTTTAATTTTACCTAAAACTCTTGATAACATAATTCAACTTTTTCTCCATATTTTGGTTTCATGACTTCATAATGAAAATCATATGTCATTTCTTTCGATATATCTATGATTGACATGCCAACATAAATAGCTTTATTAAATTTTACATTTGTTTTATTCATGTGGATAGCTGCAATGTTTTCATTAAATAGAGTACTTTTCTTAAAATTTGGTTTTGCTATTAATTTTTCACATTTTTCTTGATTTGCTATTAGTTTTATATCCACTCTGTTTCTTATATTTTCCATAAATTTTCCGAACACAGAATTATTCATCAGCTTATAAAAATATTTTTCAAAGTCATTTTTAGCATTAGTTCTAATTGTTGTATGTTAATCTATATATTCCTTCAACCAATTAGACTGATTAAACTTAAACATTCTATGTATGTTAGTAAGTTTTAATTCATTCTTTAGGCATTGTTTCAAATTACAATAGTGTATTACAAACCTTTGTTTTTTATGTAAATTTTGTTAATAATTTAGACTCCTTTATTTTTGGAACCACCTTATTTTCTGAGCAAAAAGGTATATATCTACGTAATTTATGTAGTTTGTTAGGATATTCCAAATCAACTTGTAAAATGTTACCATGCGGTGAACCATCGTCGAAATTGAATATATGTTCGTTGTAAAAATGAAGTGGTGTATAATTCTCCCACTCGAAATCACCATATGGTAAATATTGAGACATTGCCCAGCGATATAAATTATTAGCAATGAGATATGCTAAATAATTGGAGTCTTGATTAGAGTCAAAACCATCCAACTATTTATTATATGCTTTAATATATAGTATACAGCATTGTGATAATCCACCTCTAATACCCTTTTCAATCATTAAAATAATATTATAATTATGTAATAAATCGAATGGTTTTTTTTTTTCATTTTTAACATTGCATACCAAGATAATCCTGGTGCTGACAAATACCACGACGCATCTAAATTGTATGCATTTATACATGTATTTTTAAAGTTTTCAAATATATCTGCTAACATCATATATTACTTGTTAAATATATATATATATTGATATTCACCACGTTTATTAATATTAAATTGATCCCACACAAATTTTGTACGCACATTATAATCATCAGTTATATCAGATTCATTTAGTTTATTATAAAATTCACTTTTTGTTGGAACATCGGTTTCGTTTAATTTTTTCCAACTATCCATTTAGTCGTATGGATAAGAACCCTTTCTCATAACTAAATCTACTTTATATTTCGGAAAATGTTTTCGTGTGTGTTTCATTTTATCTTTCCTTTAATTCGATGACAATTTTGCTAAATTATTGGTCATAAATTTAAATGTGTCTATAACATTCATTTTAAAATTTTATATTCCTTTCCCAAAAGTAATAAACTTTTCTTCATTATTTGCAAGTAAATCTATATTTTTTTCGTTATAGCCCAACTCTTTAATTGATAAATGAGTATCATAACCAGCTAAATTATGGAAATAAATTGGTGCAGAGTTAGGCAATTTTAATTGTAGATTATAATTATTTAGTACAGGATTAATGAATTTTCCACTTATGTGATTCTCATGGCGTACTTTTTATTCTCTTCTGTATATACGCATTCGCATACAGTATATATTTTTTAATTTACTATATAACACTTTTTCTTCTTTTGTTAGTGGATGCATTGGTTCAATTCGTGAATATATTTTCCCAATTTCTTCTACTTCTCTTTTAATTAATTGTATAAAAGAGCATTTGGCCCTCAATATACAACTGGTGGCTTATAGTCACCATAAGCAGATACAATATAATAATAAAAACCAGATGCCTCCTGTAATTTATATTCCATTGTGTATGATTCGGCAATTAGCTTTAAATCAATGTAATTTTTTGTTCATTAGTAAGATCATATCTTTCTTTAAGTATCTCCTTAGAAATACCATTATCGATATCATCTTCTGTTAAAACAGAGTACTTTTGGATTAATTAAAATTTATATGTTTCTGTTGGATTTGGCTTAAATGTTGACATTTTCTTTAAAATTGTCTCAAAATCGGCTTATATTGCGAAAGGAACCTTCATTGTATGTTTATCATTTTTGAAAAATATTTGCTCTCCTTTCGAGGGCAAAGTGATTCTTACTGCTTCATTTTTAGAGCAATCTTCTGTAATTTTATTCCATTTTTCTTTCGAATAAAATAATTGAAGATACATATTACATATGTAAGTTTCACAATGCTTATTATTATTTTTTTGCATTGAAAGCAGTCTCGATAAGTCTTTAATCCAACAGTAATATGAGTTATCACCTTCTTTGGAATAAAGTATATTTATATGCTTATCTTTTTTATTGTAATTTTGAGTGGATATATCATGGTTTTCTTACCTCCAACAGAGTAAACGTTTATGGATGTTTCAACTTGATTTTCTATTTTTGGTATATCATAATTTGAAATAGGATATTCATAATTATGTAGTATTTTGTCGATGTTAAGCCCTACATTTTTATATTTAGTAACTCTATCCGAATTACTGTCTGAAGGGAATAATGCAGATTTTATTGCCGAATGAAAGCATTTTTGATCATTATTCTTTACATTAATACATGCTTTTTTTATTCTTAATCACTTCTGGTTTATCAATATATGATGATCCATTTTATGGATTATACTTATTTATTGCTAATTGTATTCCAATTTTTCTATCTAAAGTCCATCCTGAGCCTCTTCTTTGAAATTCAGTTAATTGTGTAGTTATTTCTCGGTAAATGAATTTATAAACACTTTTAATTTCTCCTTCATTCAATACTGTATAGTTGGGTGATTGAAATGTGAATAATTCTACTTGATTTTTTTTTGCAACAATTGGCGTATAATTAAATGCTTGTTTTCAGCCCTCTAAATGTTCTAAGATTCTTGCGTACTATCTCAAAAACTATAGGTTTTATAGAAAGTAAAAATTGTTTATGCTCTACTAAATTAAAAGAATTTTCCATGTTATATGTTGATATCCTACTTTTAAAGGCTTTATTAACTAAGTAATTTTTATTGGTACTTCTACTTCTTTTGTTAACAAATAAATTATAATAAAATGGAAATATTTATGTTAATTCTTTTTTATCTTTGCGGTATAATTAATCGATATTTGCGTCACCCACAGGTAAATTTGTAATAATATTCTTTGTTGTCCCTTATTTTACCCGTTGGCTTTTATTTCTAAGTTTCACAAATACATTATTAGAAAATGGGAATATTTATTTTAATTCCTTTTTATCTTGTTTTACAAATAAATTATTAGAGAATGGAAATATTTTTTTTTCAATTTCTTTCTATCTTTCTTATATAAGTAATTGATATTGAAATAAGAAAATGGGAAATTTGCCAAGTTTCATTTTCTTTGCTCATTAATAGTAGCTGCAATTAAATCTGCTTTCCGCAAGTTATTTATATTGGTTTTGTTACAGCTTATAGCCTTAGTTCTTAATTCCGCAACTGTTAAATCATTTAGATTTTCATCTGCTTGACGAATTTTTGTAATAATGCTTGTAATAAGATCATCTTTACGTAGTTTAGATAATTTTCTTTATATCTAATTCTCTAGCTATAATTTTCAACTCGGTCACTCTCCTTTCACTCAGATCTGCTACCGAATAATTCGTAGCAATATTTGTTTATTTATAAGAAATAAAAATCTATAAACATTTAAAAAATAAATAAATGAAGAAATGTAAAAAAATAATGAAAATACTTGAATGAAGTACTTAAATAAGTAATTTTTTAAAATATTTAACTTCTCCTGTGATAATATTTCTCACAACAGCATTTTTGTTTGCATATTTTTGTATGTTTATTGTTAGTATTTTTATGAAGAGAATTTTTTTTTATAAATCTATCCTCTTTACATACTGTACATGTTTTTGTTGGGTAATCATCATGTTGAATTTCATTTAGAATATCTACTATTGTATTGTGTGATTTAGATTTTTTTATGGTCTTCGAGATATATAATACAAACATATTTTCCACATTCACACAGTATTTTCTCATTAGAGCATTTTTTACATTTTGTTGAATGTTTCTCTTAAGTTGCTTTATGAGGATAAAATTAATCGATAGATGTGTTCTTATTACATGCTCCACATGTTTTAGTTGAGTAATCATGTTGAATTTCATTTGTATTGTGCAATTAACTATTTTTATGCTGTATGAGATATAGTTTTGAAACATATTTTCCACATTCGCATAGTACTTTCTCTTTTTTTTTTTTTTTTTAACTCATATTGGTTTTTGACATATTCAGCAGAACATTTTTTACAGATGCTAATAGGTTTATATTTTGTGTGATAATGTGCTGGAAAACTTTCTATGTTTAATACTTCGCCACACTTTACATTTCTTAGATATGATATTATTTTCCATTTTATTTATTAAGAAAATTAACTTATTAGGAGAGTGGAAAAAATATTTTTCTTTAATAATTTTTTTCTTTTAAATTAACACAAAAATGGAGGTTCTACTCAACAAGTTGAACAATTCATATGAATTCACTAAACTAACGGATCTAGAAATTGGTAAATGATATGAATTCATATATTTTCGAATTTATGAATCTAAATTCGGTAAAAAAATTAATTGTATACTAGACGATAGGTATAAAATTACTTTACCAGATCGCTATGCAAAGTTCATTTATGAAAATGATTTAAAATTGACGAATGAGAAACAAGTTTTTGTAGCATATATGGTTTAAAAGAATTGAAAATGGAAAAACTATGCATGATATTGTATTCATGTAATAAACTGATTTCTATTAATGTGTATCTTTTTATTTGATTTTTTCTTTATTTGCTTGATTTAGATTGCTCGCTTGCAACTGACGTTTCTAAAAAAACGTAAAAAATTGCTTGAAATGCGAGAAAATTGCATGGTTTTTGCTTAAATTTTTTTTTTTAAGTGGCACAAATTGACGCGGGGTTTTTGGCAAAATTAAAAATTTTGCTTAAATTTTCATTATTTTCGAGGAAAATTGCTCGTTTTGGGGAGCTCCTATATTAAAATTTTTAGAGCCTAAATGTAGCCTCAAAAACTTTGATTTTGAAGCAAAAAGCCTCGAAATTCCTATGAAAATAAGGATTAGTCCGGAAATCCCCTTTTATATCTACTGCCCTGTTTAAGATATACTTGTATACACGCTGTGTACGCTTCCATCTTATGTAAAATTAATCACTTTTATTCCTGCGTCGGTCAAGTGGAACTATGAAATTATTAGAAAAGTAAATATTTTACAAATCTGCTCATTTTAAAACTTCGATTCATTAAAAAGACAGAATACGAAAGAAATAGTTTAAGTTATCACAAAAGGTTGCCTAAAACTTTTTATTCGACGTTAAGATATGGAACTACTTGCTATCCTTCTTTACCAACGTTACTTGGCGAATGTCTCTCAGTGCGCCCACAATATATGCGTGATGGGGCAGTGACTTGTTTCTAAGGTTTATTTCTAAAGTGCTCACTTCATTGTGAACAGCATCTATACTACCGCACCGCTGCGAGTGAGGATTCTTATTCGTATTTAGCAGGTTAGCCGACACACAGGTGCATTGAAAGCTCATAAATTTTGCGGATATGTCAATTAATTCCTCGGTGAAATACGGGACCACCAGAACGTTACCTCGTTAGTGATACACATGGCCTCGTGTTATTTGTCTATGGAGTGCGGCGTTTGTCGTTCGCCTTAAAGCCAGTTTCTTTCCCAAATTTACTAAACAAAAATTATTTTTCCTTATGTTATTTGTGTAAAAGGTGTTTATTATTAAATGGTTCATTCCTCAATTCGTTTATCCGTTAAATAATTTGTCCTAAAATAACTTGCTCTAAATTCGGTTTTTTCTAAAACTACAATTTTTAATTCGTTCGCGCTAAAGAAATTTGTCCTATGATATTTTTTCCTACGTTAATTTTTTTCTGATGGTGTTTGTCGTAAAGCCCAATAACACATTTCTTTCTTAATTATTTTTCATAAACTTGTTTGTCCTAAAGGGGTTTGTCACATACCCTATTGTAAGAATGAAATGTTTTAGGACAAACGACCAGCATTCGTCCCTTCTCTCGTTGGGAGTTTTGGTTTCACAAACCTTTTCTTTCAACGTTTCAGCACGCACAACGCTTGTCTGAAAGGGTTTAGCCGGAGAGGATTTTTTTCTTAGGTGCGTGACTGGGAGTTCTGTTGTCAGCAAACCACTGCTGGTAATATCCCAGGATGCCACGTTTTTCAGCACCGTGACGTTGTCTGTGTGGCCTATCAGCCTTCGGCTTGAACAACTGATAGTCCCGTATAGAAGAATAGCGATAGATATAGATATACCGACTAGAATAACGCCGGCTTGCTTCTAAAACGTCGTAGTTCCAATTTTTTCCTTAATGTTCGAAATTAGCGTATATTTTCAATGCGCGTCTGCTTATGAACCTGTCAAATCTTCTCTACATCATGTTACTACAAAAGATCGTATATTTAACCTTCCGTCATGTTATTTTGCTTCTCTGTACTATTGTCTCAAACGGAGTTACGAGATTTTAGACGTGAGTTAACGATAATTAAGGCTTTGTCTCAGTAAACCTTTTTTTTTTAAATCGAATAATCGACTATAGAAATTTACCTGTCTACCATGCCCTGCAGTAGACACATCTGATCTGTTAAGGTAGACATGAAGTGAATTTCTTTACTTAACTGCAACGAAGAATACGCCAGCGTAGTAAATGCAGAACTTAACGTAAACTATCAAAAAATACTTACGTTTTACATGATAAACCAATGTATATAGTTTTTAATGTTTTATAATATACTTCCTTTTAGTAGGATTTAATTCGAGGTTTAGTTATTTCATTGTAGATACAATTTTCCGATAACAATTTAGTCATATTTCTCTTCTGGATGCTCTTCGTTTTATGGAATGTATAAAATTAGAGCCTAGATACGCTGATAAAAATGACTACCATATTGTCACAATAAAAATAATATGAGCCTTAAAAATCTAATATAAGTTTCGCTCGCCTATTTTCAGCTACCTATCTCAATAACACAAATAAACACCATGTTAAAAATACGTAAAAACTAGAAATATTTAATAGCAGTACAATGAGAAATTATCAGTAGTTTTTGTGAAACAAAAGTTGTGAAAAGAAAACAAAAACTAATGTGTGAGTTATGAGACTTGCCCTTAAGTACGGGTGAGTGAGTGAAGAGATGTATTTGGGCGGCTCTTAACACGGAGGTCTTGAGCGCCGATGAGAATGATTGAGGCGAGTAATGAGTAGCGCCGGAATGCAGGGGCGGGGGAAAGCGGGAGATCCCCGAGAAAACCCGCCTACCAGCGGCATCGTCCGGCACGATTCCCACATGCGAAAATCCGGGAGTGACCTGGCCGGGGATTGAGCCTGGTTCGCCTTGGCGGGACGTGAGCAGACTTAACGTTCATCCACCGCGGCACTCTTGATTACGGCCTACAAAATCAGCCATCTCTCGACAGTTATTTCTATATCGCGCAAGGTTTCAGAAACTGCGGCCTGAAAGTGAGAATCAATAACCTCCAGCGGTCCACCGCAGCTGCTGGACCCATGGTGAGCACCCCTGCTTTTGATGACGTCAATCCTGCCACTCGTATACAAATAAAATAAAAGATGAAGACTTCATCTTCCCACCCACGTAACGTGAATTACTATCAGCGATTTTATACAATCTGCCACGTGAGGACTTTCACGACAGTAAAGGCTGTTCACGATAAGTGAGCACTTTTGAAATCAACCATATATTTTAACGGATGCACTGAATTACATACGCCCAGCCAACCATATATTTTAACGGGTGCACTGAGTTACATACGCCCAGTCAACCATATATTTTAACGGGTGCACTGAGTTACATACGCCCAGTCAACCATATATTTTAACGGGTGCACTGAGTTACATACGCCCAGTCAACCATATATTTTAACGGGTGCACTGAGTTATATACGCCCAGTAAAATTGGTAGCCATGGTAGTAAAGTAGTTCCATAACTTAACGTCGAATAAAAAATGTTAGGCAAAGATTTGTATTGAATTAAATTATTTCTTTCTCTTCCTGTTATTTTTTTAATGCATCGAAATGTGAAGAGAACATTTATAAAATATTTAAGTTTTCTAATAATTTCACAGTTTCACTTGACCGAAGCATGAATAAAGTGATAAAGCCCATGGGAATATTAATTTATCATAAGGTGGAAGAATACAGGACGTGTTTACAAGTAGATCTTAAGCAGAGTTTTCAAAAGTGCTCATTTTAGCGTGAACAGTCTGTAACACCCCTATAGCTCGAGTCTACCTACTGGGCCGGATATGATACTTGACCCACTGGAGAGCGCCGTAATCAGCACAGCAAATTGACAAGCACTGGTTTCCTTACGAGAAACTTGTTATTGGGTTACCGAAATAATATAAGCGCATAAAGGCATATGCAATTTTTAATTACAGTTTAGTTACAAGATGTACCTCTCGAAAAAGTGTCTAAAATCTTTCTGCGTAGTTTTTGAGAGGGCAGGTCACACATAGCGATACGTAAATCAAGACTTTTTTTCCATTCCAGGAACCATATTCAGCAAGCGTATCCCTCTAGTAGAGACCTACAAAATTAGCGATATTTTTATTGAAATGTTAAAATATCACTACCGTATCACACTTGAGTAAATCTCATGATTTCATTAGCTGCTGGCTTTCATACAGAGTCATTAACTTGTGTAACTGTGTTACAGGATATTGATCATTCTACACTTAAAAAAAATACGTGCAAATCTTAAGCAAAGGAACACATTTCTTTGAGTTTTTTTTGTTTACTCTAAGAAAATATTGCTTTAATTGGAAGGCAATTTTAAATTTACTTAAATTTATAGTTACTAAATATTTCTTTATGCATTTTTTACGTCAATATTATCTTTCTTTATAGGTAAGAAAAATATTTCTTTGAGTTTGATTTGTTTACAGTAAAGAAAGCTTAGTATAATATGTATACCGAAGGACTGTGCTAAGTAATTTCCTATATAATAGAGACAATTGTTTAACCTTCAAAATAGAGAAACTGTCTCTACTTCCAAGACTGGTGGACTAGTGTAACGACAATGCAAATCTTTCATTGCCACCAATATATAGATGAAACAAAAAATTATTTTGTGGCAAACCTACTTTGCAGTAGTTCATATTTAAAAATAATTTTTTTTATGTAACAAAACACGTGTTGTCGCAAATAAAGTGTTTTTAGAGTGCGCCGTTGGATTATAATTATTGGCTAAAATAGTCTTTCGGGCATCCCACCTAAATAATCAGCCAATGATAGAAGACACCCGAGCGTACAGCAGCATCTCGTGTATTCAGTTCGAGACCTAAAGGCTGTTCACGATAAAGTCAGCACTATTGAAATCAACCTTAGAAAAAAGTCACTGCCCCTACTTGCATATATTTTAACGAGCGCAATGAGTGACATGTGTCCAGTCAAGTTGGTAACGGTGGAGGGGAAAGTGGTTCCCATATATTAACGTCAAACGAAAAGTGTTAAGTAATAATTTATGATAAATCAAATTATTTCTCTCGCTTTCAGGTGTTTTTAATGCATCGAAATGTAAAAATAATCATATTTGTACAATATTTACTTTTCTAATCATTCCACAGTTTCAGTTGACCGATGCATGAATAAAATGATGAGGCCCATGATAATGTTAATTTTACATAAGGCGGAAGAACGCACAACGTGTATACAAGTAGATCTTAAGCAAGGCTTTCAAAAGTGCTCATTTTACCATGAACAGCACATACAAAACTCAGAACACTTTAGCGTATGCGCTACTTCTGCGGCGGCTGAACCAGCAATTTATTTGGATTTATCTGGAAGATGCTGCGCCAACTGGAAAAGGAAGGCGGGGTAGACTGCAGAAAATGGACCAGATCACATGCATCGCAATCAAGAGTAACATTTATTTATTAAAATTCAGCTCCCACCGAACAAATCAAATCGCAAACAGGTTAGTGAACTCGCGAATTATTTTGTTTTTAGTTACCGACCAAGAAAGGTTGCCAATGGAATGCGAGTATGACAGATGCGGGGGAATACTTTTAGCCTTGAATGAACACTGCTAAAAGAAATAAAGCGCAGCATTACTTGTCAAAAAAAAAAAATCGTGGTTCAACAGCTAGAGAAGCGATAACACATAAGAAAAAAAAACTGTAAATTTTAATCACAAGGCTATGAGCAGAAAGTATAATGACAAAGGAAGCTGCTAAATAATTTTTTTAAAAATATTATTTCGACTTTCTATTGGCGAGGTTAAGGCTTGATTGCATTGTTCTACACTTAACAAGATAAAAAAAAGTCTAAAATCAACAAGAAACGAAACATAAATATAATAACGCCAATAAATTAAATGCTTAAAAATGATATGTTGTTTCTATTTATGTACTACATATCGTGAGCAGGACTTGAGAAGAGTGCATGTTTAAGAACATAAAAACTACAATACCACAACCATACATATCATAATGTGCATGACTGAAAATGCGTATAATTGTTCAGAACATACAACGACCTAGGAAGAGAATGCTATTTCTCAACACAGAACATACAACGAACCTAAGACGAGAATGCTATTGCTCAACACAGAACATACAACGAACCTAAGACGAGAATGCTATTTCTCAACACAGAACATACAACGAACCTAAGACGAGAATGCTATTTCTCAACACAGAACATACAACGAACCTAAGACGAGAATGCTATTTCTCAACACAACATACAACGAACCTAAGACGAGAATGCTATTTCTCAACACAGAACATACAACGAACCTAAGACGAGAATGCTATTTCTCAACACAGAACATACAACGAACCTAAGACGAGAATGCTATTTCTCAACAAAGAAACCGAAGCTCAACTCACCGAGATCAGCTGACACATCCACAGTACAGAATTTACAGATGAATTAAATTGGATGCATAAATCAACAGGTGTAGCAAGGGTATACAATTATTGAGAAAGAATAACAAAAATTGATTCGAGAGGTCCAAAACGACATGACAACTCGGCATTCATAAATTAAGTCATGTCGATGTCTAAGCGTAAACAAGTCGGGGTCTCTTCAGCGGCGTGACTACAGTTGATTCACGATAACTTCGGCCTTTTCTGAAGCCCTGCTAAATTTATACTTTTGGTTTCTGATTACGTATCCTTCCGCTACACGTAAACATAAACACTGCCATGTAACTTCTACTTTTATAACTGTCAAATGTGTTGGTTGCTGTTTACAGCTGTTCAAAGAACTATGTCATATTGCAGAAACCATTTCCTACGAATGTTCACAATGTAGGCCTATAACAATATTTAGGTCAGCTTTATAACTATTTGTTACACACGATATAGCACGTTACACATAGTGCACACTAATATTTTGCCACGACGGTCTTTGTTACAACTGTGGTGGAAACAACAGTAGTATTTAACCAGTTGTTATTAATATGTGTTTGGAATAAAAATTAAAACGAAGGGACAACCAGTCCAACGAAACGACGCAGTAAATTCAAGCACACAACTCGTGTCGCTTATTTATTGTACATCGACAAACGTAAAAGATAGTGGTGAACACGCAAACACATAGGCCTACCGTAACATTTATTCCAGTAATATTTACATACATTGGTACTTACTGTTTTGTAGGTTTATTTTATTATTAAATTTTCTCTGGGCGGGTTTAGTATTTCGTTGGGATTGTTGCAGACATTCAAATCACAGAAACGTAAGCTCGTTACACAACTGTTTTCCAAACACCAGCGCAAAGATACAACGTTGTGATAAACATACGTGAATGTAAATAATTAATTTCCTCATAACATCAGTTCATGGTTAAAACGTATAAATTTTGCACATATTTGAAATCAACACACACACCCGGCTTGCGTAACGATTACAACGCAGCTACCACGCCCTTTCATATACAACGATCACAACACATTTCACTCTGCCGTGATAACACATATTTATCACAACATTGTAACTTCCGTAGGATGTTTCAAAAACACGAGTACGAACTTGACGCTTCATTGAGAAACACGCTGTGTCATTGTATGTCGCCCGCCGCCTCCATATTGGGAACGCTTTCCACACCACGTCTGCCAACCTGCTGGATTTGTAAGTGTCGCGCAACGAGCTATGTCGCGCCATTGCATCTAAAATATGTCGTTGCATCTAAATATCATATAATAGGTATTTAAACAATAAAATCTCGTTTCAGTTGTAAATTACACTCTCAGACATCATTACTGTTACTGTAATTAGTATGAGATGTGCTGAAATTAGAAATAACAAAATGTATACCTTTCCTACACAGGTGGTACGATCTTCCCGAGAGAGAGAGAGAGAGAGAGAGAGAGAGAGAGAGAGAGAGGGGCAGAGAAAACGAGAGAGAGACGCTCTGCTTCGCTTATTGAACCTTTATTCCGGACGGAAAAAAAACACCAGCATACACACGGGAATTTGAGCGGATATTTTTAACTGCAGCAATGAAATTTTTCCGTCAATTCTACCTAACAATTTAAATGCATCAACTGACAACGTTTAACTTACAAATAGTATACATAAAAACGAGGTTTAAAAATATTGTAACCGTGAACTATCTCTTACCGGCCATTGCCAACACGTCGCTGCTCTCGCTGTTGTTAATTCGTATTTAGTACGAAATAAATATTACAAGTTATATAAGATACTAAGGTAAAGTTTCATTTATTCAATAATACAAAACTCTAAAGTTAATCACTGTGCTAAATATTTGTGGTATACATGTTATTGGGAAAACAGGTTGACATATTACGCCTAGGGAGATTTTTCAAAGGTTCGATTCCAAAAGGCCGAAGAAAGTGTGAATGGACTATACCTAGTGAGCATACACACCCTGCACCCCTAGTAAAAATACGATAATTTAATTACAGCCTTGTAAGGATAATGTTATATATGTTTATATATATTGTTACAATTTCTCTCTTGAAATGCAGTGGGCTAAACCAAGTTCCTTAAGGGATGGAGGTCTTAATTAAATAAAACAGTTAATTACAATTTCTTTATATTATTTACAATAACTAGAGACAAAATTCTCTCACCCCAAAATAACACAATAAATTGATGTCACTTACTGTTTACAATTAATGACTCCAATTAATACAGTAATTAATAAGTACAATAAAAATCGATGAAATTAAATAATAAAAAATCAATCCCAATACACAGTGTATCAATATTCATTTTTTTTTTAAAATAAACTATGTGTCCATATTTGACTGTTCAAATATTTATAACGAAATCCGTATTACATGTCCTTTCAGTCTCACCCCAGTTCAGTCCATTTCACGGCTAGTCCACAATGTTCTAGAGTCCTCCGAGCGCCCGAGTGCACAGTAAGCTTCACTCGTCGGTTTCACACCTTCTCGTCCATTCACGCCACGAACACCTCGTCCGCGTCGAACACCACTAGTCTTCGCGCCCGCACTCAGCTAAATGACCTTCGTCAAAGACTGCTGGCCGCTGGACCGCGGAAGTATATATAGTGTCGTAGGCCTTCACCCAGAATTTTCTCTAACTCGCGCGCTGTGCCGAGCATCCTATTTCCCGGAATATTCTTGCACTTCCTACATGTGTCATCTTCTTCAACGGGGCGAGGAGGAGGGCATGTGACGCCAGCCAGTCTTACCAGAATATTCTTGCTTCGTCGCCACATTTGTCGGCATCTCCAACAGGGGAAATGAGGGTCTGTGACGTCAGCAAGGAGCTGAGTGGTGCGACAGCTTGACCGCCACTATCAATCATCCACGGGCTTCCATGAAGAATCGGGGCAACAAGGCAGCGAGCGTGTCAGCCCGGGGGAGGAGAGGGTTAAGGTGGGTCACCCTGGACCACGTATAACGGGAGCCTGTAACTATATATATATATACCGATGTGTATTGGTATTTCTTAATCAATCACTTCCGTAAATTCAAACTTAATATAAAAATGTACTTGTATGTATTACGTCACACTACCGCAAACCACAACGCTATTCATGCGTCCATATAATGCAACTGTGAAAATTTTAAAAACATAAATATATTAATAATACGTAACTCATGATACTTATGTTCCTGACACAGGCACAAACTTGGCTTTTTCAGCGCAGATCCAAGTTATGTACAGAAATCATTATTTCCAATAATCTTGCCGTGAATCATTTATGTGTGTCCGTGAAGACATGACCACTTCATTAGCGGTTACACTTTGATTACGTCACGTCTACGTTTTTCTCGCTCACTCAAAACTCACCAGCTGTACCGACGTACTCCTGTTATTGGTCCGCTGTGTTGGAGGGTGTGGCCAATTGTAAGTGCACTTGTAACACTACTTGTGGCTGGTGTTTATAAGTGCATCCTGTTCAGAGACGCATTTTATACTTGAGGGCCTTTATTAGGTAGAAATACATTTTTGAAGGCTGGATTTTTTTTTTTTTTTTTTTTTTTTTTTTTTTACGATAGTAAGGAACTTAATCGAAGAGACTGGTAGATTGCTTTTAAAAACTCGGGTATTAAAAAATCGTTGTCCGTGTGGTTTACGGGCATTGTGTTAAAAGGTCTAATGAAATTAGATTACATGGCAATATTTATTAAATTAAAAGGGTGGCTGAAGGATAAAAATTAACTGAAAATAGTAAGTAACTAAGGCTTCAAAAGTGCTCACATTACCGTGAACAGCCTATACACGCGCATAATGTACAGTACACAACTGTGTACACTGTATCCAGCGTCAAAAATATACTAAAGAAGAATGCAAAAAAAAAAAGGCCTAGGAACAACAGAAGAAACCAACTTTCATTTAAAAAATAAACGAATGTGAGAAAGGCAACAAACTGAGCAGGAAAAACTATGCCCAAATTTAAAGATAATATTAATATATAAGTTTATAATCCAGAGATAAAAAAACGCGATACGGTGTAAAGGCATGGAACTTCCTCTTCTAATTTGCTGCCAACTAAATAAACCATGAGTGCTTCAACGAATTACATCAGAAAATCTAAAAAATGAAGCAAAACACATTTCATTCTTCTATCAAAGTCGGCAATAGATAATACAGTACTGCCAAACTTGCCACTTTCATTAATTATTCAATCTTACAATGCCATGCCACTTTCCGCACGACTAAAAATAGCACATAATATCAGATAACAAATAGCATTCTAAATAAGATGATATGTGACATACAGATGAGATCAAAAGAAAACCTACCACACTTTTTTGTCGAGCATAAAAAAAAGTACATTTCTTTATTGGACTAGCTTGGTATACTGTTAACTCATGCTCGGTACCCTGTTATAGAAAAGTAACGTTTGTATGCTTTTCACTATGAAAGGACTGTGTTCGTGCCAAAGGCAGTACACCGAGAAAATTACAGCACGTATAAGCAGCTGAAGATTTCCTTTATTTTATGAAGAAGTTGCATTTTCTATGCAGTTTTCCGAAAGTTCGCAGAATGGAGTACTAACCTGATCATGGAAGTTTACGTAAGTTAGAGTATGTTGGGTTGTGCGCATTTGTTTTTCCACGCGTGTTAGAAAGAATTAATAATTACTTTCAACCATCTGGAAATGTTGCCATCGGTGACGTTATTCTCTGAAATTACATCATATTAGTTTCGTAATTTCTTCGCGCTGTTTATTAACAACAAAAGTTGTGCAACCTCTTACCTCTAGGTAGATTGATCAGTGAGTAAAGCTGGAGTCACAATACGCCGACGAACCCGACACGACAACCCTAACACGACGAAATCTGAGTAGCAAACCAATGAAAAGCAAGGTCACTGTGGCGTCAATCCGACAAAATAACAGCCCCGTCAGCCCGACAAAGTATATTCTATTTCTACTTTCCAGCGCGTCGGACTCGTCGGGGCGCGCAAAAAATATAAATACAATATTAGAAAACAAAATTTCGTGCGTATTTCTCTACTGTAGTAAATAATAAAATAACTTGAAGCCAAAATAACTCTCCAGCTTGTTTTTGAATACTTTTTATCTCGTATAAATTCAAATTTGGTCAAAAGCAAAATAATTTAATTTTATCGCGAGTTTTAAAAAGTAAATATTGAATATTATAAGGATAACTAGCCGTTTTAGAACTGACCAATAGCCAACTAACATACTTGTCGGGCAGATGTCGTCGGGGTATTGTGAACACTGTATGAATTTAATATGAAATTCCGTCGAGCTCTAATGTCATATCTGCCTGTTCGTGTTATGTTCGTCGGGCTATTGTGACTCCAGCTTAGGAACATCGCTAAAACTTCTGTCCCACAGCTCTTTTGACGTGTCGTGCGTATATTTTCTAGTTAAAGGCTGTTCACGATAACGTGAGCACTTTTGAAATCAACCTCAGAAAAAAGTCGCTGCCCTTACCTGCATATATTTTAACGGGTACGCCGAGTAACATGCGCCCAGTACAGTTGGTAGCGATGGATGGAAAGTAGTTCCATAACTTAACGTCCAATAAAAAGTGTTAGGTAACAATTTTTATCAAATTAAATTATTTATTTCTCTTTCTGTTTTTTAAATGCATCGAAGTGTAAAATTATGTATATTTGTAAAATATTTACTTTTATAATAATTCTACATTTTCTCTTGACCGACGCGTGAATAAAGTGCCAAGGCTCATGCAAATGTTAATTTTTCATAAGGTGGAAGATTACACAACGTGGATACAAGTAGATCTTGAGCAGGGCTTTGAAAAGTGCTCATTTTATCTTGAACAGTATATATGCAAGATGTTTCGTACTTATGCTACAGGCTTTGGGAGGTGATTCCGCATGGAAAAACATTACGAAAATGTCGATTGACGTATGTCCGGAAACGACTTCTAAGGGTTGAAAACACACCTGAAAGTTGGGCTTTAAAAATAGTTTTTACTTAGTAAAATGAAAATAATTATAATATTAATTAACAATTTAAATTTCTTCAGTTAATATTAATTTGCTTCCACTTTATTAAATAAAAATGTCAATCGGAATTTTCGTAATGTTTTCCATAGCGAATCACCTCCCAAAGTCTGTAACATAAGTTACGAAACATCCTGAATATTTTGATCACTATGTAATATCTTCCGTTAAATGTGTACGGTACAAAAAGTGTGTTTAAGAATGCAAAGGTGAAACAGCGGCTTATACCGCGAATTCAATTCCGCATAACGGCTTCACTTGCCAGAAACATGCCTGAACAGCGTTCGCCAATCAGCACCTAGTAAACTCTCGCCAGCCGGCAGCACAAACCCCTTCCCCAGACACTCACGCAGCCAATCAGATAATATGCATGTACACAAGATTTATCCCTACTCTTGGACGGTACCTCCGAACTTATAAGTTCGGATGAACTTTTCTTTCTTGTTATTATTGTATTTTGGGGAAATCACAGCTACGTTTATGGTTCTGTGGAGCTCTGCTTTGAGTCCTTAGTCCTCGAAGACTAGACAGTAAGTATCGAGGGGCCCGGTGGTGTAGTGGTCAGACTACTCGCCTCCCACCTGGGCGAACCGCGTTCGATTCCCGATTTCGGATTTTTGTACGTGGGGATCGTGCCGGACGATGTCGCTGGTCGGCGGGTTTTCTCGGGGATATCCCGTTTTCCCCGCCCTTCAGTGCAGCGTTGTTCCATACTCACCTCACTTTACCTCATCGGCTCTCAAGACCTCGATGTTACCAGCCGCCCTAATCTCTCCACGCTCTCCACTAATTAACTCTAGAATAAGAACGCGAGAGAAATGAGTCGCAATTATTTGTTGGGAATATTCCTTCGTATGGTAACGAACCTATAGGCTGTTCACGGTAAAATGAGCACAATTAACATTGTCATGGGCTTCATTACTTTATTCATGCGTCGCTTGGTCAGGTGAAACTGTGAAATTATTAGAAAAGTAAATACTTTCAAATCTGCTCGTTTTTACACTTCGATGTATTAAAAATAACAGGAAGCAAAATAAATATTTTAAGTTATCATAAATGGTTACCTAGCACTTTCTATATCACGTTAAGATATAGAACTACTTTCCCTCCGATGTGACCAACTTTACTGGGCGCATGTCACTCAGCGCGCCTGTTAAAATATTTGACGTTAGTAGCAGTGACTTTTTTCGTAGGTTGATTAAAAAAGTGCTCACTTTATCATGAACAGCCTTTACTATGCTTAACGATGCTTACTGAGGACAGAAATGGCAGTGAATTTGATGGTCAAATACTTGACGAGTACTAACTGAGCTTTGCCGCAAGACGACGTCGTGAGTAAAGATTTTTTAATGCACCGGCAACCACAGCGAATTAATTTGCTAAATACCTGCCAGTCTTTTCCGCTCAGTAGATGGTTTGAAGTATTCTCGCATAGAGGTAGACAGAATATGTAAAAACAACTATATGTAAGTATGTTTATTTTCTTGCACCGCTGACTAACCGGAAGCTTTATTGGATAAATTAAAGGCCATGCATTCCTCTGGAGAACTTTTTAAGAAAATCTTCCACCTCAATGCAGTTCCTTATAACTGGATAACCTAGTGGATGCGAATCATAAGGACTGCTGTCTCACTACCAACCGCAATAGATAGTTACAATAAAACTGTTTTTTAATGCTGTGTTGTTTAAAAAACCAACAACAACGAAATTATTTTAAGCCAGACTTTTCAAGCTTAAATTTCAATATTTGTACCCGCCAACTTGGGTTTACTGAATTTTCGCCACGACTTTCACCACAAATTTTGAATTTTATTTTGGGCACCGACAGGGAAGACGACATTACTTTGCAAGTTTTATAAAATCTGTATTGTTTGACTACATTTGCTAACTACCAGCAAGAAAAATATTACATATTTATTGCCAACAATCACTTATCAAAAATACTGTAATAATTTTATAAAACGTGAGAAGCTATTTTGTATCGTGCAAAACCTTTCGTTGAACTGTTTCAATTAAAACTCGTGGCAAAAAAAAAAAAAATTGATAAATTCAAGATGTTGGGTACTTATCCCCCATAAATGTGCGTAGCTGAAATGCTTTGAAGGTCAAGTTACGTTCTATATCTACGCTTTGGAATAAGTGGGGGTTTGGTATCAATTCCAGGATGCCGAGTCTGTTTTGTATCTGAGAGTCCGCCGAGTTCGATTCCAGATTTTTCACCCCATATCGAAACGACAGTCGGATATCGGGGTTTCTATTCTTCCTCAATCATTCAGTTCACTCTCTTTGATAATAGGTCAACGACGTCGCATAGCCAAGTAAGTAATGTGCAATTAATGGGAGTAAGTATGTTTTTATGTTACAAGACAAACATTTCAACGTGCAAGGAAAATTGTAACGCATACATATACTGTGAAGAATAGACGTAATTAGGGAAATAGTACAAATTGGCAGAAGTAAACTCCATGGAGAAGTTACACAGCTGGGATGCCAGAATACGACCTGAGGGGTTTGTGTAAACATCTTCCTTTCCCCACTCCACGTTAATAAAGATGATACAAAACAAATATGCTAGTCCCTAATTTTCATCCACATTCTAACAACGACAGGTACTAAGTTCACTTCGAAATTATGTTCGTATCGTTTGAAATGCAACATAAACATAGATTCATTTTGGTTGAATGCAGTTAATTTATAACATTTTCTAATTCGAATTACAGGTATTTTGTTTTGAAAGTCGGCAAGGCAAGTGGGAAACTCAACCCCGAGCATTAAGTAATGTATTAAAGCAGACGTCCATCACATTCCTGAAAAAAAAAAGTGACAATATACTTGTTTAAATTGCATGGGAAACGAATGGATAACTTGTGAAAATTTGTTTCGCTACATTTTCAATGCAGTAAATTAAGCGACAATAAATAATATGGTTAAATTTAATTTCCACGAATGTTGACATGATTATCAATTACAACCAATGAATTGTTGCTGTTCATTAGTGTCCTATAGGTACTTAACAGTACAAGATTCTAAGCTGATAGTTCATAACTACGCTACGTCATAATCTATGTGGTTAGATTGCGTCACAAGCTAAATGCCTTACGCGTAATCTAATCTTGAATTTGATCAGATCGAAGGCAACCGTACTCGCATGCGTTGTCTATCAACGATAAAGTTTTATTTAAAGCAAAAAATATTGTGATGAAATGTGCGACTGGAATTACGCAAAATGGTAAATGTAAATATTTAATTTGGCATTCTAAACTAAAACTGTGGAATAAAAATCCTTAACAGTGGCGTATAGGATGCATGAGTGTTCCCTTTAAAATTAATAAATAAATTGCGTGTAGTAAATTTAGAGTGCGATGTCCTAACGATATCTAATCACGGAATCGTCTGCAAACACATGGCTCCTACCTCAGACCTCAATGTGCTTCGAAAATATGGCCGCAGATAAACCACTAATCTTTGTGGTAAATTTATGGCCCATTCCCCTCACACTCCGGTACGTACGAACCACTAGTCTCGGTCATTATCATCCTCTAAAGTTCAACATGTGCTCTAGCAGTCAGTCATTACCTAATTAACGTCGACCAGGTGATGGCGAAAGTTCCATTTCGCGCAGCTCTGCCTAATGAAAACTCTGCCCATTCTCAATTTATTTGTAACAAGTTTGACAACGATACCATTTCGAGCGAGCTGGAGTCGTTCCCAGGAAAGGCAAGAATGTTTGCTCCGAACATAAAATTATTACGAGGTCTTTAACTAGTGGCAATAGCAGCTGACGGCGTGAAGCAGATAATGTTATTATCTCCTGTAATGTGACAGAAAATGTGGAGGAATTAAAGTGTTTTTTTTTTCCCCCATCAAATATTCAACTTACGCACGTAATTATTTTTTGCGATGAAAGAAAATATTTGTTAGTGGCTACAAAATCTAGTGTTACATGCTCGCTGTTCTTCATGACTACCTCTGCCCTGACCTACTCGCGACAGCGAAGGAATGTTTGAAGGACAACGAGCGATAATCCTACAAGGGTTTTAAGGCTGTGTCCGAATTCACCTGAAGTACATACTTGTGCGTACCTGTCCCCGGAAGTGACGTCGTAAGTACTGTCCGAAATGCAAATGAAATATGCAAGTATACAAGTGAACGAAGTTGTATACTTCTCGCATACTTGCGGAATATGTGCCGCCATTTTGAGAATCAATTTGTAGGTTACAATTGATTTCCGACAAAATTATCTGATTTCAAGTTTAATAGGGCAATATTACTACTTCGTAGACATAGAATTTTGAAATGAGTAAATAATTATCGCAAGTTTCACCTTTAAAAAAAAGTTCTATGCAATAAATTCGTATTAGGCCTATGTTCCTAACCTACAGGAGATAAGATAAAAAAAATCAATCCAAAATTCACTGACATACAATAATGCAATACAATAAATGTCAATGTAAATCACATCAAAATATTATATAATACTTTATTTAAAGCCTAAAATCTTCGGCAATTATCAAATTTTTTAAGTCGGAATACATTAACATTTAAAGTGGTTAGCTGGCTAATAACTGACACCCAAGCCAACAAGACTGCCTGTCCGAATTCATCAAATTTGGTGCCAAGGGTAAGTGAAGTATGCAAGGAGGCAAGTACGCCAGTAAATACCTGAATTCGGACACGGCCTAAGTTACAAAGGCTGGCCTACGTGCATACATCCGCGATTCTCTGTGATAAGCCTATCGCGGCTCGCGTGCTCCTGACCTTCGGGGGATTGAATTTCTGCGTTGATCTGAAAGCATTTTCTGGTTCATTGGCATTGCGTCTCTCAGCGTGACTCGGGGTGCGGGGAACGTTCCAGATCGTGCCACCGAGATTATGTAAGCCGCGACAGCCTCCAGGCCGGCAGTTATTAAGACGATAGACGACGACTCAGTAGAGCAACGAGTGGCGGCGGAAGTGACCAGCGGATGTAAAATCTGCGGACTACTAGCATCGCTGCAGTAAAGAGTGCGACTGGCAGACAGATAGGACTATTGAACTATATGCGTGGTGAAATACATTTCAAATGATGGCAACCGTCTACTGACATGCGTTAAAAATGTTTGTGAATTTAGTAACTATAATCAATAAATAGAAATTGAGAAGGAATTTAACTAGCGTTGAGATATAAATTAAATAATACATTCACTGAGAATAATAAGAGTGACCGTGGAGATAGGTAGTTTAATGTTGTAAATAACTTAATAGCTGTGTGAATATATTTATATAAAATTTAGTTCTTTTATTATTATTAAAATCTCCATCCCTTACGAACTCAAACACGCCCCACTGGCGTCTTGTAACACTATTTAATTAATGCTCTCCGAGGCGAAATTTCGTGTCTTGTAAAATAAACCGATTTTTGTGCACAAAACAAGCAGTTTTTACAAGTAGAAGAGCCATTTATTGATTACTGATTTATTTTGAGAAGACATTTGTTGGCTGCCACCAAATATTTAGTTGGCAACACTGGCATTCATGTCGTGCAGAGTAAAACATATTAATGCGATGATAAAACTGCATCCGTTATATTTTGCGCGTTGGCGTATCGGAAGTGACTATCGTCTGGTCTGGCTACATCATATTTGTCCGTGTTCGTCTCCGTGAATCAGGTTATGAACGAATTCATGTCGGATATTGTTTGGAAACTAAGTATGTATTACATGATTCCTTTATTCCAAGTACGTATATTTTACACATTAATAAACTTCCCGTGAGGTGAAGTGATCAGGCGTTGGCGTGTGTGCCACTTTGTCAGATTTGTATTATGTTAATGCTCAAGTGAAAGTCTGAAATACCGAGATACGTGGCGCAGTGGTAACTTACTGTACTCATATTCAAGAGGACCCAGTTTCGATTCCGGGTCCGGCCATCCTGATTTCAGTTTTCAGAAGTCGTCCGAAATCACTCCAGGCTATTGGCCGATTCCTTCGATAATCCTACCGTTGAGTTGAGATTTGGACGGGTCTTAACGAGGTCTGGAAAGTCGATGAGCGAGGAAGGAACAGCGCCAGAATGCAGGGACGGGGCATCGTCCGGCACGATTCCCACTTGTGAAAATTCGGGACTGACTCTTCCAGGGATTGAACCTGGTTCATTTTGGTGGGAGGTGAGAAGTCTAACCGCTCAGCCACCACGGCCCCAATCTTACTGTTGACGAGACGTTGAGCCATACCGACCTAGTAAAGCCCGCAGCCTGCAAAACACTTTTGTGAGCCCCAACAAAAAGTGCATCTGACATCGTAACATTTTTTGCTGCGACTAACGAACACATTAGGGCCTACCAGCACCTGAGTTTATTGCTGACGACGAAAGTTCGTTTGTGGTTGTCAGCAGCAATATTTTTGTCATTTCATTATTTTGTGGCCTCAGTCGTGAGGAATGTGCGTCTACTAGGTATGATGTATATTGAGTTGGTGCTAAGTCACCTAAGTCAATGATAGTTTTTCAGGCCCTTTCCGGATTGCACCGATGAAGAAACTTCCTAGCCAACGCAAGGCCAGTCACATAATAGACGAGAATAAAGGATTGAAATGGCCTGGCGGTTCATTTGATGTTCGTTCACTGATTGGCTGCGCAAGGCTCTTGGAACTGCGTGCTGCGAATATTTTCCCGCTGGATGGAACACTATGTTCGAGCGTAACTCAGTCTACACCCAAATAGAACATTTCTCTGCACTAAAAAAAATCCCGTGGATAAATTTGTATTTCTTCGTTTATGCGTACCAGAATCACAATAGAACTCTACAATAACTCATCAACACTAATTATTATCATCAAAAACCATTTTTATAACAAATGAAGTGCATGGATTGTATTACCTGTTACGTATTAAAGGATCTTTGATTGAGGACAATAAATTCGACATGCTATTGGTTCACAGCGGGCCAGTAATAAACTTTATCCAGTGGAGTAGGCGTGTCAGATTCAATGCGAACCAATAGGACGGTGGTGTGTGGGAAAGCAGAGACCAGCTGAAATTGAGTTTCTGCAATTTGTAATATAAGTATGGACATGTAAAATTATTATTTTACGTCATGCTAAACTTCGCAGTACTGTACGTAAAGGAGACAGCTTCGTTTCTCCATTGGCTGCTGCATATATGTGAAGTCTCTCCCTTTCTGACTGAACTCCACGTGATTGGGACACACAATTGTGAAGTGTTCATTTATTGGCGCATAGTTACCCAGGACGTGTCACTTGAAATACTATCCAATGACAAACGTATAGCAAAGATACACGTGTTTCAAGTTTAACGTGTCCCCAAATAATATCGCGAAATTTGCAGGTACCTAAATATAAGTGACACTATTCTTGCTTGTCTTCAATGCCAGTAAATATGTGCGGAAGGCAATGTATTCTAATAACGTACAAAAAAGCTATTTTAATGCTGGAACCTATTTCATAATAAAATTTCGCCTGAAGATAAGTCTATGCCAGCAGTGGATTTCCAAACTTAAGCGATGAAGTGGTATGTTATCCAGGGGCGCATCCAGAGGGTGGCAGGGGACATGACACCCCCCTTTTTTTAAAAAACTTCACAGTCACATAAAAATGTCCTGTGTTTTTTTAAACTTAAATAACATATAAATACAATTATTTAAAATAATTATATTATATTATTAATTTAATATGGTTTCCTTAAATTATGATCAGACAGTGCCAAGTGCCATCCTCTCATTTTCCACAGTAGGAAAATGACCTCTCCCACCCCCTTCCACAAACGGAAAGTCTGGATCCGCACCTAATATTGTTACCCTTCAGTTACTTGTTGCAGAGTTCATACGTGCAGGTCTGTATTAAATGCGAAATTACAGACAACAGTAATAAATAGTAATGAGAGCCGTCAGCCATTGGTTTTCAACTGCCTCCTCGCAGAAGCCCAGAGATGCGAAATTATATGCGGCCGCACGTCGGAAGAAGGGCGGTGCCAGACGAACGAAGCCGACGTGTGAGCTGCGTTGGGGGTAGCCGCCGAGAGATCACGAAGTGCTACAAAGGGGGAGACGCCGACCCCTTCGCCAACCGCTGGTGCCCGCGGATCTTCCAGTCGCTGAGGTGAGTCGCGGGGGTCGTGAGCGGCCAAGTAGGGGAAACTAGGTGGTTCTGAAGCAGAGCTCTGGGTATGGTCTGTTCCACGTACAAGTGCACTTTTTTCTATAGTTTTGAAGGCAGCTGTTTCCATGACAATGGCAGTGTTTTCCCTGTGCCACAGATAGTGTTTACAAAAAAAAATTCAGCTGAATGTCAACTTGTGCAGTAAGTCAACAACAGAACATGTTGCTAAGGAAACAACTGTGCACAGGACTACTTAAAACTTTAAAAATAAAAGTGCTCTCATTCGTGGGATAGACTATATATTGCGTGCCAGATATCTGCGAAACTGAGCAATGTCACAGGGATAGCGGAAGTTACTGGCGATTCCTGCAATCAGAGGCGAAAACTTATTTTTTCGAGTGGCGGAGGGAGGGGGGAGAGTCTCAAACTTTCTGTGACCTCACCCACGCTCATCATGTTAATCTTACCCTACCCTTCCGACTCTTTCCCTCCCTCTCTCTTAAATTGTGTTGTGTGTTTGAGTATGAAGTTATCCAGGAATGTAACACATTTTCGTGCATGATAAAGTTATAAACATGAGGTACAAATATTTAAGAGAACACAGTAGCTACTAAAATTTTTATTGCGAAACCAAAGTAAATTATAAAAGCATTCTATAACTAAATATTCTGAACTAGTTACAAAAATTTTTACAAAAATATTGAGGCTAGAATTCAACCACTAATTATACCTAAAGCAGTTGGTGCATGGAAGTAGTATATTTACATAATTTTTCTCATAACTTGTTTGCCAAAGGGTTTGTCGAAATTTCTTGCACGATAAGATGTAAATAACAACTTTTAGCACCTTCTTACGTTGTTAGATATTCACTGCCGTCATTATTCTCGGAGCACTGATGGACGAAAAGAAAGAATGTTTGTTTTCTTATCTGCAATCAGTGCTCCGAGAATAACGAACATAGTGGATTTGTAACAATGTAAGAAGGGGCTAAAAGTTGGTTATTTATGTCTTGTCGAGCCGAAAATTTTGAAAAAACCTTTATGAAATAAGTTATGACCAAAATGATATAAATATGCTGCTTTCATGCACCAACGGCCTGGGGAGGAGGGGGAGATAACGCCCCTGTTTGCGCCTATGTCTGGAATCCATTATAAGGAGCACGAGGGGTGGGGGTGTAGCCTAGCAGATTAGTTGGAGCCTGTCACACTGTAAATAATAACAAAATAACATTGTCCCGAGGTGAAAACTTTTCAATCGCCCCCTTCGCAATTTCAAAGCCATCCACTAATGTCGACGACAGTTCAATGACATCGTCTCTACTTCCACTATTAATGATACATATACACTTCAAAAATGTTTTTGCCACCTGCAATTGGTTGCGCATAAAGTTTGCTCTCTGGGGAAGTTGGCATATTACAAAAAGACATACGTCAAATTTCGCATAGTATTCTTATGTTTTCTCTTAGGCCGCGAGAAAACTAGTAACTCAGGAATCCCGGCGGTGGAAAATTTTTTTAGGGGTTTGTATTTATCATTATTTCATACATAATTTGAACTTCGAAAGCTAATATACCTTCGTGGAACTGGACTCATTGAAGGAGTTGGTACTTTCTTATCAGTTAGAAAGAATAATTCGGTACTGTGTTCTCATGTAACTTACTCCTCCTTCGTATCCCGTTTCAAGAGGTAATGCCTGATATAGGCTATTCACTTCTAAAGGCCACGCGAGCAGGCATGATAACCAAAATATTAATTTATTGTGGCCTCAGACCACAATTGAGTATACTTTTGAGTGCTATAAAATGTATACACTGTGTATTAGTCAAATGGTAATGTTTAAATCAACAGTTGACGAAATGATAGAAATAAGCTGAAAGGAACTTGTAATCACGTCATTAAACGTGTTCACTTTACTGTGAACAAACAGCCTGTCGCAAGGATATGTGGCACGTAGTATACAGCGTTACTCTCTCCAGCTGACGAGCTACAAGCAGCAACCAGCAGCAACCTTGTTTAGGTTACGGGAGATGAAACGTTTGAAGAAGGGGATGGAAGGGGAAGATGTCTGCACTTCCCACATGCCTTTCGGTGTTCCAGACGCCCCGTTCACCTTACCACTTCCCACCCTCCCCAATCCTGTTACCCCAAAGACCCGGGGTTACAATGCCGCTCCCCTCAGTGTCTCGAGCACAAAGCTGCCCCGAATACAGGCGGCGAAAACACAGCACTGAAAACACTCCTGCCAACCACCGTTGCTAAAAAAAAAAAAAACTAGCGTTAATTTTTGTACAAAAATGTACCTTGTGGTGTGACGGAATTTCCGACAGTCTCCCTTTAATTTAGTAGTAGTTTTCATCCTTTCTGAATTCGTCACTTCTTTGGCTGGCCAAGTAAATTTTTCCCGTGACCTCCTTATATAAAATATTCGCATATTCTGACATTTGCCATAACATTTAAAAATGGAATAAGAACTTTGGAATATATTATAAAAGGAAGCGAAATTTATTACAGCGGTTTTTCTTTACTGCTGAAGGCTTTCGCACAATTCTCACAGAAACATACTTATATATTGAAAAGAAAATCACGTTTCTTAACCGCAAGTGATACTTTTTACAAGCTATTATTTAACTTGCATTGCTAGTTAGTTTGTACGTTCGGGTAAAATATTGCAAGTCGATTTTAAACCACTTCGCGTTATCCAATTGACCTGAAATTTCGCATACGTGTACAGTTCCGATGACAATACAATGAGAAGGTACCACTGAGCTGATCTGATGATGGAGCCGGAAGGTGGCCCTAGGAACTCTTACAACTACATGCAGTAAGCGTCGTATCGAGTTTGTTTTACAGAATCGAGTAACAGTAAAATGTAGATTAGAAGTGTCAATGCTGATGTGCGCGTGCCTTTTTTGTTTTGTAGCGGCAAATTGTTCTGAAAACTATTATTATAGTTTACTCCTACAGTATGTCTCGTATCGGAATGAAAGCGAACTACTGGTCGATCACGATACATCATAGGGATCTTTCTTAGCAAGGGAAAGCCATATTCGTGATACAAACACATGGTTGGGGACTAAAAAGTGAAGAATAAAATTAATGTAAAAAACCTTTTAAAACCAACATTTTTCTTATAAATGCACTATAAAGAGAAAAATAATTATAACAGTTACAACATTTGTACAACTTGTAAGATGTGATCAAAGAGCCGTAATAAACTTTACTACAATTTAATCTGTTTTTATCAATTTATATTTAGTATATAAAAGCTTGGCGCTAATAGTCAAGAACCTTACGCACGATATATTCTTCCTATGCTTACGCAGACGTGATATACCTTCTATATTGTGAATAGTTAAAAGCCTTGCCAAGATATGTGCTTACTACGCTTACACAAATGAGGTATACGTTCTTCACTGCACCAAGCTTTTATATACTGAGTATAAATGGATACAAACATATAAATTTGTAGTAAAGTTTATTACAGCTATTCGACCACATCTTACAAGTTCTACAAATTGTGTAATTATTATACTTATTTTTCTCTTTTTAGTGCATTTATAAATAAAAGGTTGGTTTTGAAAGTTTTTGTGCATTTATTTTATTTAACTTAATTTGACGTACTACGTTATGCAATACTCCGTAAAGAACGATCTGTCAAAAGTCATTCCGAAGTCAAAACGTTAAGTCAGGTGTCAACATATACTGAGTGTGAAAAGGCCTTTTATACGAAAAATAATCAGTGGCGCTTCGGGTGGTAATTATTAACAGGGCGCCCCGACGCAATGGTTGAAAACCACTGAATTTCACAAAGTGGTCTAAGCAGAGTTGTTAGCATCTACTTACCAAATTCTACAAAGTTGGTGGTTACAAAGACGAGATAGTAAACACGGTGTAATTTTTATGGTAACTTCATACAGAGTTCCTTTGCAGGCCACATTTTAAAATAAAAATATATATTGTAAATGGATGAAATAAGTCATTTCTTGATTTATGAACGCAGTTCCACTCCCTCCACAGGGAAAATATTTACTTGTATCGTGTGTGTCGTGGGTTTTAAGTTCAAACTTGTTGATATAAACTAGCCCAGGTGAGAAAGTGCTCAATATTCCCATTTCATAGCGCTGCACCAGACCGAATCTCGCCCAGTACGTAAGCTAAACGTCCGAAATAAAATAACCACCAGCGTAACTTCGACATTTTGTCTGTGGAATCTTACGTAAGGTTCAAAATCGCAGATTGTTTCGAAGTTCCACGCGTAGAGAATATATTCGTGGCCGCGTGTTTACATTTTCGCTAGTTTTTTTCTCCAAAATGTATTTTAAAAATGTACACCTATACAATATATATTGCCGATATTCGTGCAATTCTCGAGTATAACAGCAGAAAAACTAAGTTTTACAAAATTTCATTTAGCCAAAATTCTTTTTTAGTAATACGAAATTATTTTGTAGTGAATACAAAAAAAAATGTCTTCTAGCAATTACGAAGTAAGTACTGTTTTGTGTTCACCACAAATAAAAAATGGCGAGGCGATTAACAAAATTATTTGTAGCAACAAATTATTTTTATTTAGACTACTGTTTACATATACTTGAAGTGAAAATTAATTCCCCAATGCTCCTGCGCACCACATATGGTTGTTAAACCACTGGCATCATATGCAAAACATTCGTACCACCACATAGAAATGTTAAGAGCGATATTTATATTTAAGTGAAGTGTAATGTTTAGTAAATAAACGTATGTCTATTTACTTTCCGTAACACCTATAACACATGGACGTTATTCAAGCAATAATTATATAGACCCAGTACAACATTTACAATACGTTACGGTAACTGTAAAGTGCGAAGCATAGATGTCTGGGCGGCTTAACATCGCGGGGTCTTGAAAACCGATGAGGGTGCACCGGAATGCAAAGGCGGGGAAAACGGGATATACTTGAGAAAATCAACCTGCCAGCGGCATCGTACGGCACGATTCCCACGTGTGAAAATCCGGGAGCGGTGCGTCTTGGTGGGAAGCGAGCGCTCTAGCCACTGAGTCACCGCGGACCCGGTAACTGTAAATAAAACTGCAACGGTTCAAATAAGCATTCTTTTTAAGTTGATTTTAAAAATCAGTTTAAAAAAAGCGTGACGTAATGTAGAGACGACTTTGTCAGTGCCGAAACGATCGGTGAAACATACGTATTCAATTCGCTAATAAATTTGATATGCTCGTCAGATCTTCTTGAACGCCCGTTTTCCTTTCGCTTTTTCTCCCCTTCCGCACGCTGTTCGCTAAATTCACCACGTGTCGTTTCGCCGTTTGGCGTTTCCAAGTGACAGGTCAAAAAATTTACGCCTCGTGGTTCGATATCTCCGGGGAGCATCTTACTCGTCGGATCAAACCTGTATTGACAATGGAGGGGGGGGGGGGGGGGGACTGCCCTGCTCGAAAACTTGTACCCGAAAAGAACAAGGTAACATTTCCGGTTCTGCATCTACCGCACTGTGCAAGGATATACACACATCTGATTCGCCGGTTCTCCACTTCATACGCGGCGAGAGTGCCTTCACAGTCTGTTATAGGCTATTCACGGTAAGATGAGCACTTTTGAAAACACTCTCGTTTGGAATAGTAGGCAATAACTATATTTTATTTCAGTCTTAAATGTTAACTTCCGAGCGCGGATGAATATACACACTGAATTTGTTAATTACATGGCAATATTTATTTTTTTTAAATTGTTAATTGATAAAAATTGGTTGAAAGAAAAAAATTACTAGGGCCTCAAAAGTGCTCACTTTACCGTGAACAGCCTATACCAACAGGCATGGACAGTGTCTCTTTCCACTGTTCTGTATGTCCGATTATTATACCTCGTGTAAAAGCATGGTAGAATATAAGATTAAAAGTTTTAATGGAAAAATTTACCACTTATTTCGCCCACGAAATAATTTATTAATTGTTTTAAAATTAGCACGACATTTTTTTTTGCAATAAACGACACTTTTAAGTATCATCATACTTTTTTTTTTATTCGATGACACCATGAAATTAAACCTGACGGTTTTTTATTCCGTTTTTGAATAAATGTATCTATATTCACACAACGATGTTTTTTAAATATTAACTAACATTACAAATTGTTCACAGTAAACTGAGCACTTTTGAACTCAGCCTTTGAAAAAAGTCACTGCCTCTACCTGCACATATTTCACGGACCGTACAGTGACTAGCATGCGCCCAGCACACTGAGATAAAACCCAAGAAAATATTTGTTAGTTTAGGGTAAAAAATATACTTAGTTGCCCCAACAAAATATTTTGTTGAGTAGAAAGATATTTGAAAAGCAAAAATAATAATTTTATTCATTTAACCAAATACACATTAGCATAAACAAAACCCCTCTGTTGGGACAAAAAATAAGCTGTCAACAAAATATTTTATTGACTCAATTATATACATTTGTTTGGCCATTCATTTGATTGCCTCCGTTCGAAAATACAGCTCGAGTGTATGTCTGCATTTTTTTTGGGATCACTAGGATAGTAACAATGTTTTGTTATTGCATAGGTCTATGTACGTTGATGCCTAAAAATGGCATAAGCATATAAAAAGTAAAGCTGTAAAACATGAAATATTTATTTTCCCACAGGTTGACTAATATTTGGATATCTATTTTAAAACAGTTTAACTTTATCAGTTGTCACTTTATCTTAGGTTACTCAGGCGTTGCGCTCTGTCTCGAATGATAAGTTCAATTCTCAGTCGGCGTTCCGAATTTTTTTCATTAGCCAAAATTGTTTAATTTACGTAGAGACAAACAAATCTGAAATGCATGAACCAAATTTTTGTATGGGGCAACCAAATTTTTTTTTTTTTTTTTACAAATTTTTGTAATTAAACCTTATGGCAGGACATTAAAAAACAAAGCTTGACATGACATAGAGGAATATTAAACGAAATTTTTTATGCTTTTGCGGTTCCAGTTATATTCATATTTTTCCACGTGGGACGGAATTGATTAAATAAGGGAATCTTTAAATACGGCTATAGACATGAAACTAATGGAGCGTGAAGAAGTTGGATTTAGAAATAACCGTTAAGTTGTCCCCTGTACCTTGGTAAGCTTTGTTTTTAAATATCGAATCTGGGAATCAAGTTATTGCGGAATATACGTAGCTCCAAGATGGCGGGGACGGCTCGTACAGAAACTAATTTCATCTGTCTTTAAAAATCCAATTTAAAAGTTACATCTTGTAGAAGACGCCACGTTAAGGCAAACTTAGCAATACCCTCATGCGTGGGGGTTGTGAAATTTCGCGAAAAAAATTTCTAGGCAAGTTAGGTTTCAAAACATTGCGGGGATCGTTTACCTGTCTTGATTGTCTGAATTACTTTTTGATACGTGCCAACTGTCTGCACACGAATCACATAGGTACGTGCCGATGCTATCGAATTCCGAATGTCCCGGTCAGATATGAAAACGCCTTCTCAAGCAGTCAGCAACCAATGGCAATAGACAAAATGCTGTTGGATGCTAATAGTATTGAAGTCTACCGTGTACTCATTATTTTTCATTTGCTCTACGTATGCAATTCGCTGCCGACATAATTTTTATAGGCTGTTCACGGTAAAATGAGCACTTTTGAAAGCCCTGCTGAAGATCTATTTGTATGCAGTTTGTGTATTCTTCCGCCTTATGTAAAATTAACATTTCCATGGGTCTCGTAATTTTATTCATGCGTCGGTCAAGTGAAACAGTTAAATTACTAGAAAAGTAAACGTTTTATAAATCTGCTAATTTTTACACGCTTATGCGTAAAAAAAAAGAACGGAAAGTGTAAATTATCACAAATGGTTAACAAAACACTTTTTATTCGACGTTAATACATGAAACTACTTTTCCTACATCGTTGCCAACTACCGGGCGCATGTTATTCAGTGCTATCGTTAAAATAAATGCAGGCGGAGGCAGTGACATTTTTCCAAGGTTGATTCCAAAAGTGCTCACTTTATTGTGAACAGCATCTAATGTTGTGGTCAATGTTTATGTTAGTCACAAGCAGTTTTTTGTTCAAAGGCAGTTTTCAAAGGTGTTGAAAGATACCCCCCCCCCCTCCTTCCCCCCTTTCTAAAGTGTTGTGTTGCAGCCTCGAAATTGCGCACGTAACGTGAGAGCGTCATTACGGTACCTGACAAAAGTGCGTGGGAAACGGTGCGGGGCGAGTTTTTTTTTTTTTCTCCGGCCGACAGACACCACGCGCGCAATCGCGTTCCGATATCGGGCGGCCGCTTGCCGTCGATCCGAGGCCGCCGCGCGCCTATGGCGCCTTGAAAACGGGCGTGTGTAATTAACAGCCATAACTCGCGCCAGGCCAGGCTCGAACTTGACTCTGGGGCGGGGTCTGCCAAGCGCCCGGGGCCAGGAGGCTGTGTGTGTGTGTGTGCCTTCGCTACATATATACCTCCCTCCCAGACTGTTCGCAGTAAAAAAGATCACTTTTGAAAACCCTGCTTAATATCTACATGTGTGCACGGTGTGTATTATCCAACCACTAGATCTTAAGGAGGACTTCCAAAAGTGCTCGTTTTCCGTGAGCAGTCTATACATGTTTCATTCTAACTATCTGGAATACCTTGAAGATCCTGCGTCGATAGATTGATGAATGGAGGAGGGAGAATGAGCTGATGTTTCACTTGTTTCCCAGGGTTTCACTTTAGTTTGTCGAGTAGTAACTCGGAAGTTAAAAAAGTAGTTCACGTATGTGAACATTATTGCCTTTTCTATACAATTATAGTACTTCAACGCAAAATTCTTTTGACAGTCATTTCATTTCATATTAACTATGTCTTTTATTGTTGATATAAAAATTACAGCTTACTATTCTTAAAGTGTTTTATTTACCATATTACAATAAGTATGTTGTTCTAAATTCTCCTGTAGCTTTTTCTATTATTACTTACATTAAAATAGATTCTTAAATCCTTTATGTTTATGCTGCATTGACCTAATACTCGCTACATTGAGGTATGAAGAACCTTTGTAAATACAGCACTGTGCAACCAAGAGTTAATTGTTAGTATAATGGGAATACTAATAGTATTGATAATTTTAAATCATAGCAATTTTGCATACTGCAATGGATTTGCTAGAGAACAAAGGTTCTTGGACTTAGTTATTTCGAGAACCCCTTAGATACGACGTGCATTTTGCTGAACCCCCTTACCGATTCTTTAATACAAACTACAATCAAATTTCCAAAAACAGGCTTCATTTACAGCAAAATGTTACACAGTTACAGCACAATTAAACATTTTTAAAAATGAAAAATGAACTACATTAATTTCAATTGAGGATCCCCGGGGACCCACCCACAGTCTACAGCGCTGCAGCACTGTACAAAGCTGTAAATTATGGTACAAATGCTATAATTAAAGCACGGTTCACATCCCAGCTCGCCCGCACGAGGGTCGCGTCGGCGGCAGAACGAAACCGAAATCGCATTACGATTCATTGCGACACGCCGTTGCCCGCCCGCGGTTGGAATTAAGAGAGGAAGCGAGAGAGAGGGAGAGAGAGGGAGACAGAGAGAGTAGCAGGCTGTTAATGTTGGCGGGGGAAGTGGGGGAAGATTATCTTGACCCACTTGGCGAAGCGGGGCGCGATCGCGCACGCACAGAGAACAGGTTGGCACATCGGGAGAGCGACCCGGGCACTACAAAGTCCCCCCCCCCCCCCCAGGCACTTCACCATTTCCAAAACATCCCCGCATTCTTCGAGCATTTAATTTCCCTATGTAGACTAATGCTACAGTCACAATCAAAATACGCAGGCACAGAGCATAGTCTATTAAGAGAATCATCACACTAATTGAATTTAGCTTTTGAAAAATCACCCCATGTTTGACATGTTAGGTTGTTTTCTAAATACGTCCCTTATAACGAGCGTTTTGTAATTATATCATATTTTTTGATTAAACTGAATTGTTGCTTAAATTTTATCTAAAAATTGTAATTTTTCTCTTGTTTTTATTGGCTGTTCACGGTAAGATGATCACTTTTGAAAGTCCTGCTTAAGATCTACTCGCATGCACGTTGTGTATTCTTCCACCTTATGTAAAATTAACACTACCATGGGCCTCATCATTTTATTCATGCGTCGGTCAAGAGAAACTGTGAAATTATTATAAAAGTAAATAGTTTACAAATAAACTCATTTTTACACTTCGATGCATTGATAAAAACGGAAAGCGAAAGAAATATTTTCAGTTATCACAAATGGTAACCTAACATTTTCGTATTCGACGTTAAGATATGGAACTACTTTCCATCCATCGTTACCAATTTTACTGGGCGCATTCCATTCAGTGCGCCCGTTAAAATATATGCAGGAAGTAACAGTGACTTTTTTCTAAGGTTGGTTTCAAAAGTGCCACTTTATCGTGAACAGCCTATAATGTGAATAAAACTCTTACGTCGTCTGGGCCTATGATTCACACGAACTGTTATTCGCAGCTATGAATAAATAGGTTCGAAATAATGTAGGTCAGTTCTTGTGCCCGCGACCTATGTTCCATGGTTATTGTTAATTTTCAAGTGTGAGCCAAGGTTAAGACTAAGTTCCTTTCTTTTTCTTTTCTGCCAGAAACTGAAATTATTGACGAGTGTCCGTGGCAGTCTCAGTAGACGACCAAAATGGCAGTGTAAACAATAATTCCAACCCAGAGATTGATGTTATCTGCCGAGAACGCGAGGGATGGATTTGTATTCAATTTATTTTTCAATATAATTAAATGTTCATGTTATAATTTTTACAAATTAATCTTATTACCATCGAAAAAATCAAACCCGTTGCTAATAATATGGCAACAAACTCGCCGGTGCATAGCAGACGCCTTTTATTTCTCCTGTTCGCATAGCTGATGAGTGCCCCGCGAATGAGACAGCTGGCAGGCGGATGACGTCTCAAAATTGTTTTCTGCTAATCAGTACTCACAGCTCTCTCAATGTAAAAAAATTAATTTGGCTCTAAAGTTGAGGTGGACTGATTTCAGTCTCTTCAGCAAGTCCCTGGTGTATGCTACAATGTGCCAACAGTACTGTTAAATTCGAGTTAACGTTTGTTTGGAGCCCTCCCTCTCTTTTTATATGTTAAAGGATATTTAGTATAATTAAATACTTGCATATCTTTGTCAGATTATAACTCCTTCAGAGGTAGTATGGTACTCTTCCAGAACACGTAATTATGTAAACAGCTGTGGTAACCAAAATGATTTTGAGTCAAGAATTGGTTAAAGCGTAGCTGCCTTGCGTACTCTATCCAAACATTCCGTCTTCGGGTTACTTCCGTAAAGGGGAAGTGACGTGCAGTACACATGTCATGTGATCAGTGTTGCAAGACTGAACTACTTTTCTGACAGTCAGAACAAAAGTGTGTAACATTTTAGGTTAGAACGCTATTTATGGGATTAGGTGCTTTGAAACTTTTCCACGTTTTCTCTGACTTCATTTTGCTGCAACTAGAATATACTGCAGTTAGTCAAAATATTTCATATTTATATTTTATATTTGCATTGAAATGAACTATTGGTTTTGTTGAAAGATCAAACGTGAACAAGTTCGCCACTGTTAAACGAGTGGTTATGACAGTACACATCATCGTTAGTCTGTGGTCACTACATTCTCTGGCCGTGTTCCGCTTCTTGCGTGAAATGCTGTTCCGTAACTCAATGCGTGTACTGCTACCGTGCGCAGGTTTTGGCATTTATGTTTGAAAACAAAGTCGGAGACCGAACAGCGCCTTGTAGATACGACATAAACTTGATCCACTTAATTACTCTAATTAATATAAACTAGTTTAACCGTACTGCATACTAAAAAAATAATACGCAAGTCATCTCTGTGCGCACTTACGCAAATTAAGGCCACTTTCGAAGAGGATAAAACAAGCACGTTCCAAAAAGACGTTATTACCGTGTATGTTATATGACTTGAAGCGATAGCATTGTGTTTACGTTTCTTGCAACTTCCGTGTTGGCTTTATTTAAATAGGACCAGTAATATTATCCTATATGATATGAGCAGTTTTTTTTTTGCAAGATGTCCTATTGGTAATCTTTGAACACAATATGGGCACCGCTTCTATGGAACGATTTTTGGGAATTGATAGTTCCAAACAATCCAGAAACTTTTTCTAATGGAATATTGTGGGAATTTTACATAAATATATTTCTCTTCGCTGCTGTATTTTACATCAAATTGCACTCAGTTCAGTTATCGGGAGAAAAGTGCACATTATTTTACAAATTTTAAATATGCATATCTCCAATGCATGCTACCTACCTCCCTGCATTTTGCTAAGTCCAATAAACAATTTTTTGTATGTTCTGAAAAAAGTTTGGCGCTTCCAAAGCGTTTTAACTTTCGAATCCTAAATACTATTCTTTTGCGTAAAATATCGTAACTAGAAAATTATTTTTTAGCTCTAAAATCTTTATGACAAAAATTTTGCAACAGCCGGGAGTCATGTAGCGCAGTATTCGCAACCATGTCTACGCCACAAAACGGCAGGGTCAACCAATCGTCTCGCAAGGTATTCCAGTATCACTTGAAGGCTACACGGAAAAGTGATAGCGGTGATTGTAGCTTATTTACTTACGCGCGAAGGTCAACTTAACCGCTTGCTCTCGCCAGCGCGAACACAGATCTACATAACAACATCATACATCTCATGGCCCGCTGGTGACGTCATTACCTGCCCCACCGATGCAAACAAGTGGTCGCAATCGGCCGGCGGGTGGCATTCGGTGTCATTCTGCCACTCGTTACAGCACGACTGGTATGTAGGTCGACCATATTTCGAATTGGTGTCATTGGTAACGTACGGCGTGCTTCCAACATAATACACCCACAGTAAGCTGCGTTTAGTTAACAGTTACGAACAGTAGCTCAGTCAGCAGAGGTTTGCTGCGACATGATTTTAGACGCCTGAGCTATTTAACTGAGCTGGTAAGGGCTCTTAACTGGCTACACGTGCCCTTCAAAAGTGCTTGAACGTCGTGACGTCAACTAAGGGCCAAACGAAGGGCACGAATGCATCCTCAGATCTTCCCTTCAGCCAAGGGCCTGAGCGACTTTCCATTCGCGTAGTCTTCACTGTAAATTCTGTATAACATTTCTGTATCTTCTTCCGGCCAATTGATGTACATTGTTATTCATAGAGAAACAGAGGCAAATAATAATATCCGTTATCGTGTAAGCGTTACAAATTTCAAGATGAAGACGGGTGTTCCAAATTATACCCATTTAGTCACGAAGGGATCAAGAGAATGATGAACATTTTGGGTACTGAACAGATCAAAGGCATTTGAACCAGAGTATTTTGAAGTGAATTAAAACACATCTTGATTAAAGTTGGGACATATTTCACGTATTAAATTTTTTGGGCCGTCGCTGAATTTTTCAAACACTTTAACTGTATCGAATGAGTTTCTCATGTTTCGGCGTTTCTTTAAAAAAATAAATAAAAAAATACTCTGGCAATCCACCGTAATCAGAATCAAAATCAATTGTGCTGCTAAACACATTCCTTGAATAACAACGCGAAACAAATCATGGAGACATTAAAGCGATTCATTGCCAGTTAGGGTGCAAAAAACATTTTCTGGTGTATTCGCACATTTTTTGTTCAAACAGCACTTATCTTTGTAGCCACAAATAATTGGACAATTATGAAGGAAGGCAGTGTGCTTGTTAAAATACAGCATGATCTTAGCAGGGCATTAAACTTTTTAGCAGGCAACTACTATTTTCCATGTGAGAAATAACGTTATAATTGAGTATATCCCAGGTCATCCTTAGCCTGGTTTTCGTAGGTTGGAAAAATGGTCTATCAGTTTTCTCAGTGTGCTCCTTCCTTTTTCCCTTTATATTCCGTCGCTTCTTCCGTACCGAGATTGCGACACTTCATGTCATTGAGGGTTGGCTGCCACTTTCTGATAGTAAGCCAGATTTAATTATTTTAATTTATTTAAATTACACACAATACGACTCAGATGTTAACCGGTTTACAAGCCGAAGCGTTTCGGCTTACTTTTACGATTAACTTAATTTCGAAAGAGTTATATCAAAATGAATTTTACAGTAGTGCCATAGTAGGCTAATATTTTGCAAAGTAACAGCTGCTCCTAACACTAAATTATCCGCGAAAGTAATAATTCATATTTACCGCGATCAGGAAACAGACATGCATCACAACGGTGAAAGGAGACACGTTTGCTATGTATGAGTAGGCTCACTGGACTACTTTCACGTCGTTATTTCATTGAAAATGATAATCTGTGCTGCGGCAGTGGTAATTATGTAATATTGTGGGCAATTTCTTTCCAATAAAAAGTTGTCTGCGTGTGACTTGCCTAGTTGCTGTCTTTCGTACGTTGTTTTAAGTGTGTTACTTTAATATTGGGCGCTGATCGGTAAATATAAATTTCATTTGTAAGTATAAGTTAAGAATGCTATGTCTTCTGTTTCGTATGTTGCGTGCGAGAGTCCTGCGTTCGACTCCCCAAATACGAATGCATGGTCGCGTGTAACATTTTTTAATGAAAGTGTGCGTTAAGTCTACTTTACATATACAGTACATATTGTTACGCGCTGCAGCTGGCGCCGGGAGGCTGTCCGCCGCTGGACGCGCCGGGGGGGGGGGGGGACACCTCGATCCTCCCCTCTTTCTAGAACGACCAACTCGCAGCCTCGCCCCCTACCTCTTCTGGGAAGCCCGTGAATGATGGATGTTATTGATTTCTTCGAGGTAATTATAAATTGCATTATGTAATTGAAGTCATTAATTGTAAACAGTAAGTAATATCTATTTATTGTGATATGTTGAGTTGAGAGAATTTTGCTTGTAGTTATTGTAAATAAAATTAGGAAATTATAATTAACTCATTTATTTAATTTAAGACCTCCATCCGTCATCGAACTTGGTTCAGCCCACTGAATTTCGAGAGAGGGAAATTGTAAAAATACAAAGACGTTAACTGCTACCAATGCATCAAGCGAATATGTGAAGCATGGTAACCATTTTACGCTATTGCCGCTGCTCGAAAAAGAAATCCAAGAATAAAGAAGGGAACAAAAAAAAAAACTAGGCGATAAAGATGGTGAGATGCACAGTAAACATACATGGTGCTCGTACTGCGTCGCAGAGTGTTTGAAATACACGTTTCCCCACGAAACTATTAAACGTCCGTCCAATGTGCTGCTCTACGAAAAGAACACACAGTTCAGACGAGTGCTGTCGAGTGCCTTCAAGATGCCACGCTCATTAGATACATCGTTTCAGAGTACTCCAAACTGGCTATGAACGGCTTTCTCAAAGCGCTGTACCTCAATGTATAAGCACTAAACTGCACTACAAACTTTCCACCAATAAAATAATAGGGTCACGGCTGAAAGTTCCATATGTACAGCCTGTTCATGATAAAGTGAGCACTTCTGAAATCTGTCCCTGCCGGCATATATTTTAACGGGCGCAATGTGTGATATGCGCTCAGTAAAGTTGGTAACAAAGGATGGAAGTAGCTCCATATTTTAACGTCCAATAATAATTATTGGGCAACTATTTGTGATAACTTAGATCATTTATTTCACTTCCCGTTTTTTTTTTACGCATCGAAGTGTAAAAATGAGCAGATCTGTAAAATATTTACTTTTCTGGTAATTTCACAGTTTCACTTGACCGACGCATGAATAAAGTGATGAGGCCCTTGGCAATGTTCATTTTACATAAGAGGGATGAATACACAACGTGCATACAAGCAGATCTTAAGCAGGGCATTCAAAAGTGCTCAGTTTATTGTGAACAGCCTATAAACGTAGTACGACTACGACACTGCACACCAGTTCAGAGCCTTGCGCTTAGTGGCGATGGCGCACTTGATGCGCGTGGCAATGTCGCCCTTATCCCTCCCCCACTTCTCGGCCTCGAAGACAAAAGAAAACTCCAGGTAGGCGGAAGGCTAGTCAGGTCACGGGTAGACAGCCATATGCAGTTTGAAACGCGCGTTCAGAACGATCCCTTCACTATCATTCCGTTTTTTCCTTCATTTTTTTTAATGTTTTGGTCATCACAGCATATTTCATGTGCCAATACACTGATATGTCCGATCACCAGTTGTTTCGATTATGTCCACTGTATTTCAAAAGCATTTGTTAACAGTTTAACAAACGACTGCGTACTTACTGGGAGATAATTGTGTTCACAGGAGCGCGAACGATTGGTGTTATCAAAATGCACACAAACTTAATCATCCGGACTTCACTTCCCACTTCAAACAAAATCCTCTACACGCCACTGCCCGACAGCTGAAGTAAATGTTTGCCAACAGCATTCCTCTGAAAACGTACCGCCGCGCTCAACAGTTTGTAACACTGCGATCAATACATACTAGACTGGCGCGTAATTGCATCGGGCCCTGGACAAAAATTCCTCTGCCCTGAAATTCATTACACCATCGTCAGTGGAACGATATGTACGTGTTTGGAATTGTAAACAGCTCCCTAACATGTGCACATATTGTGGTGATAATCTCATTCGTTTATTTCTGTGTGATAAATTTACGTAACTTATTTAATCGAAACGCTTGTTTAATTTCGTTGTTGAAGTTTCGAATTTTATTTTCCATAGCTGATTTTTTTTATCAGTTTAATTTGCGTTCCGGGATGCGTCTGATATCAATTCACACAGTTAATTATCAGCTTGTATCGCGCCTCTTAATTATACGGTTTATGCTTGCTGTCGTCCGGTTATTTTTATTTATATCATCGGCATTTTCAAAAGCACAGAGCCATGTACTCCCGTATCCTATGATAAAAAAGTATAGTTTGATCGTACGTGACATATAAAACACGATATGTGGAAGTATTTTATTTAGCTGTTACACACGCCTCATTAAAATCCAATATTAATGATAGGAATATAAATATGCTAAAAGGAAGGAAATAATTATCTGCAACATATAGTACAACACGAGACATTCTGATAACTGTTGGGTCACAAAAACTTAACTACCCTACATGGCATTCATGAGCAATGTGTACTTGTGTAGCAAAGAAACATTTTATTTATTTAATGACGTTAATTCAACTACTATTTTAATAGGAGGTAAAAAACAGGCTCCAAGCTGGGGTGGAGCAGTATACAAATATTTAACAGGGAGTACCCCCCCCCCCCCCCGGCCCACAAAATTATTTATTTATTTTTCTTCCCTCGCAAATTTCTTTTGATGCAATCAACATTTTCGTTTAATGTGCCTTAAAATGTAAAGAAATATGTGTAATTCAGAAGTGAAGATTTAGGTCTCTATAAGATAAAGAAATAAATTTTAACCCGTAGTTGGTTTTTAAAATTTAATTTAAACCGTACCAAACTGCCTGTTATTATGCTTTAATACATACAATTAAAATATATACATATATAATTAATATTAGTTCACTGTTAGTCAAATTCAAAATACCTTTTTACAACAGTTTAATGTGCATGCTTCTCTTTAAGAAATGTTATTCTATTTTCCGACAAAAATGCCATCAGAGAAAATGAAAAAATATAAAAAGGTGGGGGGGGGGGGAATAGTAAAAAAATTTTGATTAGGTTTGTATGCTCACAACATTAAGCGATCGTTCTGACAAATCTCTGGCTGCGTAAGACAGGCGTTTTCACATCGTTTGCGGTAAAATATTTTACATGATTTAATATTTTTCCTAATACAAGAAACCACTGATTGCTCAGTGAACTTATTTATTTATATTGGGAAAGAGAATATAAAATTCTAATTCCGTTGTTTACATATAATTTAATAGTGAAACAGTATTGATAACAAAGGAATTGTCTTCTACACGCAATCTTTATATCTTATCAATGTTATCATGTGGTCCTTATGTCGAACAAAAAAGTGGCATGTTCAATGATATCACCTTCGCAGATTAATGTAGATGATAGCAGGAGGTTGCCTGTACTGAAGTGCTTCGATTAAAAATGTTAGAGAATTATGACTTCAGTTACATTACTATTTTCGTGGAAACAGTTGTAAGATGTACTGTTTTCAAGAAATAACAAATAAAGCAATGTTTACGAAATCACACATTCTTAAAATTTCCGTTTTTTTTTTCTTTTAGAACACAAGTCAGCGCAGCTCTTTGTGGTTTTAAGATATTACAATTTAAGGTTTCTCGTGTTCTTAACACGTACAGCAAAGAACGAAAACTGACGGAAACATTTTCAAGATTAGTCACACTCTTTTAATTTAAAATGTTGCGTGATCAGCAGCAGCTCAGGAGTAGCTAAACATTGATAAAACCACAAATTTTATAACAAACATCAAAGCACTCTACCATTTTATAATATCTTTAGTCAGTATTAAAACTTATCACAACTGAAAGGTGCAAATTAACATTTTAATGTAGCTACAATCGACTTAAACAGACTCGAAAATAATCGACGCCTGTTAAAGATTCTTTTTTTATATATATATATTGGAACAAGCAATTCACATATACAAATTTAAGTTTACGTGAAATAAGTATTTTTTAACTCAGAAATACTTAACATAACCTCAAAAAACGAATCACTGTCCGTCACTTATAAAAATTACAACAAATAACACCGAAAATTTAAGCAGTAAGACTACTCTGATCAAACTCTCGCTATAGAGAAATATTTGTGTCTGTATTTTATCTACGCTGCTGATTAACAATCAGAGGCATGCAAAATTCGCGTTATTATTCAACACCAGGCTAAACCTCACAGTACTGTCTGTACTGGAGCCGGCGTCGTTTCTCTATTGGCTGCTGCATAGATGTGAAGCCACGCCCTTCTGACTGAACTGCACGTGGTTGGGGCACACAGTTGTGAAGTGTTCATTCATTAGCACAGAGTTACCCAGGGCGTGTCAAATTACGTGTGATCCAATGAGAAACGTATTGCAAAGGTACACGTGTTTAAAGTCTAACTTGTCCCCAAATAATAACGCGAATTTTGCAGGTATGCACCAATCAGCAAACGTAAATGATCTGTCGTAAGTAACATTATATCAAATAAATGATTTAGTACAAAACTCTCAAATTTTGTTTTTAATTTTCTACCACAAAATAAGTTTGTCGTGTAACTTTAATTGCTATGCATTAATAGAATGCAGAAGAATGTGATTATTAAAGCGGTGTCTTCTAATATTTACACTAAGCTCTGACACTGATTCAAACGTCTATCATGCTAAACTAGCTTATTTCTTTTAATTAACCTGCAGCTTCTTTTCAGAACTTCGAGCCTCGCAAATTTCACGAAATGAAGATAGGTGCAGCTTCACAATCTGAGAGTAAGGGGAAAAAGTCAATTAGCAGTTTGTGATCCCAGTAGCAGAATATAATTAAATTTATTCACATTTAAAAGTTAAATTAATGCGTTATATAAAGCACTGATGAAAGACCGGAGATGCACTGCTATGGTAAAAATATTCTTGTAAAAGGAAAAATTTAATATGGTGCTAAGACTAACAAAATAATGTCTCCAAAACGAATCAGTCTGTGCCAAAATACGACTGTATGGAATTCGATAAAATATGGACTTCAGATTTTGCATTAACTCCGTGAAAGCAATGACATTTACTTTACCTCGTTTCACACGTAAAGACATGCCATTCCATGAGGAATATTGGAACACAATATTTCCACTTGCACAAGTAATAAGACGTACTGAAAGGAGAAGGTGTAAAATATAACGAAATGCTCATGTCATCACTGTATTATTCGAGCAAAAACTCGTAAGTAGGGAAGAATACTCGTATAACCCACTAGAAATTTCTTGTCTGTCTCGTGTAAGTTTGTATCGACGGATACGATTTAATAAATTCAGTCCCGTGTGATGGAGAAATCTCTGGCTATACCATAATGGTGGCATCTTCGCTTCCGATATTCTTTGATAAAGGAAGCAGGGAAAAAAACTGCAAAAAATATGGAACTTAAGTGAAGTCGATAGAGTAATGTCAGACGAGAGCACTGCAGCACGTAGATTGAACAAATAACGAAGCAGTGTTACCAACCCTAGCAGGATTTCTGCTCTCAAGACCTCGATGCTAAGAGCCGCCCAGATCTCTCCACTACTAGCCGAATTAGGCTAAATGTAGTCTAATTTTATATCAATACAGCTTGTAGCAAAATGGCTGTATCCGAATGTCAAAATGTAGCTAAATCGAGGGTGTATACAGTGAACATGTTTTTAGTGACTTATGTACTGGTATATTATGTTTATTTTTTCTTTTTTTCGATTAAAAGAAACCAAAAACGGCCCGGCCCGTCAGCGTAAAATATGCTCGTCACTCTGTTAATTTGTCACGAAAAAGTTTCCCCATTATGTAACACAACATGTTCGCAAAGTTTTGAACAAGACTTAATTTTCTTCTTTGAAGAACCTCATTAATAATGCGTGACTAAGTTATAAATGAGTGTTAAGTACTTGTAATCGAATTTTTTTTATTACGAACATTAGAGTGCAAATTCTGCAGGTTTGGGGGAAAGCTTAATTCATATTATCCCTAGCTGAATTTCTGACAGTATATAGCTGAATTGCTGGTCTTTAATTTGGCAACACTGTAACGAAGATTTAATATGGTTTATGGTGCAATCGTGCGTCTTAAGCGCCCTCCCACGTCGTACAGGCAATCAATTCTCTCATGAACACCCGTAGTCCGGCTGTAAGGCTATTCTGTGTGAATCATACGTTATATTAATAATAGGATAAAAAATGACTGAAATAAAAAAATAACTAGGGCGTCAAAAGTGCTCATTTTACTGTGGACGGCCTATGACAGATTTACTGTAGGCTGCATTGCTTACAATTCCATGACTTCAGTTGGACGACACATGAATAAAGTGAGCATACTTATGGCAATGTTAATTTTACGTATCGTTGCCCTCGTGAAAAAATATTGCAACTCCGAAAATTGGCGTATTACAGCAGAGACAAAGATTTCGAAGATATTTGTATTATTAAAAAAAAATATAAAATAAATTGTGTTTAATAATTTAAATAAACATGGTATTTAACCCAGATTCGAAAATAAATTTGTACTGAAAATACGCAGTCGATGTACGAGTTTTTCGCTGTTTAAAATCTCACCGCGAAATTACAAGTTTTTTTGTAAATTATTTTTTAATATTTTTAGAGATAATACCTTTCTATAGTATATTAGTTAATTTCTTTTCAGTTAGAAAAGCATAGAAAACTATAGTAAAATGAAGTTACGAGACCTTCTCATGTCGATAACATTATGTCAGGAGGATATAAAATTAGGATTAAAAGCAAATTCTAAGCAGGAAGCCACGTTGGTATGGTGGTTAGACTACTCGCCTCCCACCACGGTGAACCGGGCTCGATTCTCGGCTGGGTCTCTCCTGGATTTTCGCACGTGAAAGTCGTGCCGGACGATGCCGTTGCTCGGTGGGTTTTCTTAGGAATCTCCCGTTTCCCCCGCCCTTGCATTCCGGCGCTACTGTATACATATTTTCTTCGCCCTCATCGGCTCTCAATACTTCGATGTTAAGAGCCGTCTCTAATATATCCTCTCCACTCATTATCCTTTATTATGCATGGTATATAAAGATATTATGCGAATTTCAACGAATTAAAAATCTTTATTCACAAGCATCATGGTAGCCGAAGGGCTTCTGTATCGATCTGAAATGTTAGAGCCATGAGGTCGATGAGGTTCATGTTCTATTTCGGGTCATTCTCTTCAGGACTTAAAAATTATATAGTCTGTATTTGTGCAGTGCTCTTGGTAGAAGAACCGTGAACTAAAAAAGTTGGAGCGATAGCAGTGCTCCTAGTAGACAATTTCGATACCATAAGGTAACACTAACACGTGTTTCAAGTTTGCCAAAACTATGAAATTCTGTGGAGAAAAAGTCGTCTCACCAAAGAAATCGAGAAACGCTGGATAAATGTGTTTGTCCGGCTTGGTGGAGGAGACCTTTGTATATAAGGTTTAAACTAGTAACTCTTGAATCTTTCTTAAGGGTGTTAAAGGGCTTGGCAGGGTTTTGAAAAGTGCTCGAGTTAGCCGCGAACAGCCCTGTATATCCGTGTTACTGTGGTTCGCCGTCGTGACTGTGAAACTCGTCAGTGCGCATTTGGCGCTCGCATGTTCCGTCGTCGACGGTGGAAAGGTACTCCGTATTCCGCGCGCTCGCCTGGGGCGGCCAGAATCTCTCGGCGACATGACGCGACGACGCGACGACGCGACCGGCCAGCGGATGGCCCGCCGACGGAGAAAGTGGTCCGCGCGCTGCAAATAGGACTTGCTGCTCGGGTCCGCCCGCCGGAGACAGGCTGGCTTCTCGGGAGATACACCATAGACTAAAGATGAGGTAGACCGCTTATTTGTCTTCTGCGCATGTACCCAACATTTACCTACCCCAATCCTACACAACTGTCAAGTGATGAACGTGTTTGTTTACATCTTAATTTTTAAATGACAATCCCTATTATATTAATAAAATACCTTCACAATTTTGAACGTAATCAAACTGCATTACAGACTGGTTAAAGGAAGCATAAAACATCTCTAAGCACTTGATTACAAGTCAGTTTTCTAACCTAAAATCCAAACCACACCGCTTTCGCTAGACGTGTTGGCAGAAAAGCAGTTCAATGTTGGGACACCGAAATTGGTTGTACCCAGCCAGCGAGATCGGTCTACCTCATATTTAGTCTGTGAGATACACTACGCCTCGGCGACACTGCTGCAACCGTCGGAAAAAAAAATGGAATAGAGAGAATTAGGCTTGAAATTTTTTTCGGCGTTCGAGGCCGAGAAGCGCAAGGGCTGTAAGGGCGGGTTTACGATTGACTTAACAAAGTCATGTGAATAAATGTGTTCAAGGGTATTGCTTTATGAGTGTCGTGTACGGGTCGTGTGCATTATTAGCTTGACATAAGATATCGGTATTATTTATATCTTAAATACAAGTCAAGACGAAGTAGCCAACCAGAGGACAGTGACAGATAAGGGCTAAGGGCCCTTATCTGACTTCGTACCCTTGAAAAGTGCATCTCGGATGTGACGTCACATTATTGCCACTGTCCGAATTCACAGCAAGGGTACATTATGCACCCTCCAATGTCACACAATTACACCTCTATCTTCGTTGGAAATTTTAAGTACCTTGTGCAAAATACACTTCTCTATCATAAATTCCTTATAAGACATCGTCGTCAACGTGGCACACGTTCAGGGCACAATAAAATATTATTAGACGGAGAACAAATTCTCATCACCTCCTGGCGGCATATCTTTGCCTTATTATTCGTTACACATCATGTTCATAAACTCAAGCCCCAAACATTAATTAATACAACAAAATTCCACTTTGCGACAATAATTCTCACTAATCACATCTAAAAATGACACACTTCTCAATAGGCAGCTAAATGATACTTATTTATTTTTCCAACATTTTCCTAAACTGGCGTAATTGGCTTTTGGTACTCTCTTAAAGTCATGATGTTGCACTTGCCTATAACTTTTCCTGTCTCAGGACAAACTACTTCGTAGCAATTATGATTACAGGTCTTCGAAATTCGCACTGGTCCAACGTACAGTGGCATAAATATCATTGAAAGATATTCCCAAGCTTTGGAAATGCAATGAGCTCGAACCAATACAAGCAATCCGATGGTTAAATCCTTCTTCCGGGATTTCTTCGCGTACCTTGTTTCTTCGTTCAGCGGCTAAGATTAATATTTTTCTTGTGAATTCCAACATTTCTCTCTTCCTTTCTTCGGCGTCTTCTTCATTTTCCGTTGATTTAGTGTCGGGCGGAGGAGGTGATTTGAATTGTCAAATGCTAGGGATCACTGACCTGATAACGCTTCCAGAGTTCCATGGTTCAAAGTCTTGGAAATATTGTCAGTTGGTACCTCCAGGATTCCACGGCATTCCTTTCTGGTTACGGCTTCTCATTACTTTTCTTCCGCATCTTTATCCTTTTCTTTCTTCTCGTCTTTCTTCTTTTCTTTTTTCTCTTTCTCCTTTTCTTCATTTTATTCTCTCCTTTCTTCTTTCTTCTCTTATTTCACATCTTCCTTTCTTCCTTCCTTCTTATTCTCCTTATCTTCATCCACTTCCATCTTCTCATCACATCTCCACATCATCTTCTTTTCAGCTTCACGACGACGTGATTTAGCAGTAAAGCTGAGTATGACAGTTGTGTCTTTCTCACACTACTTCCCTCAAACGAAAGCATCTGGTCCGCCCAAAATTTACTGACGTGGTTCAATAATGAACTCGAAAAACAAGTTAATTGTGTGAGGTTGTCAATGGCGTGAATGGGTTCGTGTCTGTCGAACGAACTTGTAATCAATGACTGATTAATGCAATTCGTTTTTGATATGCAGAGTTCGGACTGGTATTTATGAGCTGTATTTCCTCTACAGATCTAATGACATCGTTTTACTTGTCCGCTACTAACTTTACTTCATCGCCAACTTGGTTTAATTTGATTTCAGTGATGGTTTCCTCAAAACCCAGTTCATGCTCTACCTGGTGTTCAGAAGCTTCAAATTGCAAGGATACTCTTTCCTCCATGTCGGTGGTATTGTGTTCGACTGCAGTGAAAACTGGCTCAAAATTTTCCCATGCAGTCTCTGGTTCGGTGCTAGTGTGAGAAATTTCTCCTCGTAAAACCTCGGAAGTTTGTTTCAGCTTCTTATCTATTGTCTCTACTTCTCTCTGCACCAGGGAGAATTGTGCGGACAATGCCTGAATTAGCTTATTGGTATTTGCGTTAAAATTATTTGCCAGCTCGACTTTCATTTCATTAAACACGCCTTTCATTTCACGCATATCGCTAGACTGATGTTCTTGGCATGCATTCATTTCACTTACCAGTTCGCCTTTCGTTTCACTAAACTGTTTTTAAAGGCGTACATTCATTTGGCGAGACTGTTGTTCCTGGTGTGCATTCATTTCACATACAAACTCGCATTTCATTTCACGCATCAGCTCCTTCAATTGTGCAAATGTGAATGTCTGTGAATGATTAGCATTTACATCTTCTTGTTCTGAGGTCGTGTTATCTATGTTTGTCTGTAATTCTAATGTCTGAATTTCCACTCATATTAGCCATTGCATTACCTGAGGGAATTGACAACGTTTTGTTCGCTATGTCTTTAGTACTCCTAAGAAAATAATGTGACCCCGTTTTGCTGTCCATAAATTGTAAATAACATCAACTTGGATAGTTTACTGTATGGAAGTTCTTATTGACCAAAGCTTGCAACTTTATTTTTGGCTCTCAGGATTTATATGGGTTAAATTATGTCGAACGCCCCACAATTTGGGTAGGCAATTATGCACTGGCTGGTCTGACTAGCCCATGCACGAGTGTGTGGCTGCTATTAAGGCCCCACGTAAGGGTGCCGATTTCTTTAATAGTCAGTGCTACTACCCTGAACTATTACAATAAATATGGCACAATCTCCAACAAATCAAATGTGCACAACATTAAAATTTTCTAGCATAACAGAATAATATAACGGAATGTACAAATTATATATATATAATGATTACTATTATTTATTTACTTGCCACGGCTATGAGACTCTTCCATATAAAGTGCAAAAGTCAATATTAAATTAAATTATAAAATTAAAATTAAATCTGTATATATATCTGCGGTTCTCCTCCTGGGTTCGAATCTGGTACCTCACAACTCCCTGTCGACTGCGATTCCATGACGGAATAGGTACTCCGACATCCTTCCTTCATTCACGGTCCTGGAGTCGACCCCCGACTCAACCACTGAAGCGGTGACCGTGTTTCGAAGGTGGAGCTATTCCTCATGACGTACCTCCTCCAAATGGATGATAATGTCTGACAGAATTACTCGGAAAACCAAATGACGAAGTTCTCAATCACTTTGAAAGTTCGTCGTCGACACCTCTGTTACTGACGACTCAATATTATGCAGTTACTTTCTTCTTTTGCATACTTCTGTTTCTTAAACTTGACAAAATTTAATCATAAAAAGAACACTTCTTGAAATTAAACACCAATACTAAATTAACTTCAGTAAAAACTCATTAAATCGGAACCTTTACTTATTTTAATTCCATAAACTAATACTTTTTAGAACAACCTTAAAACGTTCCTAACATTGCATAAAAAACTGTTTGCAAAACAAAACATTATCATAGTTTAATACAAGGTCAAATATCACAAATTTATAACTAAGGGATCTGTTTAACATTTATACAACTATTATTTTCTTTTGAACAAGATAAACTCTACATATATGTACCACTTGTGATATTCTAATTACGCTAACACCATTCATCAAATTTGGAAGAAAAACCAGGTGTTACATAAACAATGTCCAATTCTTTATCAATGGAAGTTGCTGTTTTTATAATTTCATATCCAATATCCCATAGTTCTAAAAGATCTATAAATTGATCCGTTTATAATATTTAAATTTTATGTATGTTTTATAAAAAAAATGGGATACTATGAGAAATTTTAATTAGAATTACGAATTTTTATTCGATCACATAATTCATCTATATTTCTGGAAATTCGTAAAAATGTTAAATGTAACCACTCAGCTATAAGTCTAAAATGTTGTATTAAAATATCGAACCAATTTGATAATTCCTCCAATAAATAATTTTAAAAATTTATAAATTTTTAGTAGTCCTCTCTTTCAAATAATCAATAGTTGTTCCTTCAGGTACTTCTTTTTCTAAAAATTGCCAATAATTTAAACAAATAGGAATTTTAGGATGTTTCTCTATTTTTTCTTTAATTGCAATGGCTGTGTTAGATTCGTATTCAATAATAGGCCACATAATTTCTAATTTTTAAATATCAATTCTACCTGGATCGCATAGCTTGTCGAGGTGTGACAACTTCGTCCTCATATACACATAAACAATTGTTATCAGATGAATCACGGGAAAAAATGATTTTATAGCCCCGTCTCCAGTAAATTTCGGTATTATCTCTGATAAAGCCAAACAGATATCTCAATTGATAAATTATTTAATTTCGTCTATCAATATGTACCGATTTTACTCGGTATTTATTATCAAAACCAGTAGCCTCTAAATAATTTTGCTCACCTGGTGATCTTCACAAAACATTCATCATTGCTGAAGTTTATCCAGGATTATCAACAGCTTCAATAATATTACCATGTTTTGAGATTTCTACTCTAGAAAACTGAAATGGAAAAAAGTCAGAACAAACATCAATATTGTATTATTTTTTATATTCTGCGTAAGTTCCCGCTTTATCTCTCTTTAGTAACTTAAATTGTTGAAAAACATAACCATCATTTGGAAAAGGAAAGCCATTGCCTACAGAAATATCAAATTCGATTCTATTATTATAAACATTTAATTTCCCCCTAGTTTGATCAGTTGGGGAAAAGTTTGCCTCTCGAAGCTCTCAATTCTTTTATAACTCATTTATAAGTAAAAAAAAATTATATATAAATGGATGAATCGAAGGGGGTTTCTCGAGTTAAATTGCTTATTGAAAGATATAAAAGATATCAAAAACACCATGAAAAAGAATATGAAGAAAAAAAATGAGAATAAAGAACAACCATTAATCGACGAATTACAAAATATCGGTAAAAAAAAATTGAAAAAGTTTTATATTATCCACCAACTCCAGAAGAAACATCATTTGATGGCTTATTATTTTCAGAACAAGAATCTCCTAATTTGGAAGAGCAAATGGGTATTATTCCATTAAAAGGTCTGCCACATATAGCAGGGCTTTCTACTATAAATCTCGCAAAATAAATTGCAAAAAGAATAAATGTTATTAAAGCAATGTATGGTTTACGAGGAGATGGAGTTGATTTTTACATTGGTCATACAATTGTAGAGCTAAAAAATGATACAGTTAAAGTTAAGGGCAAAGATAATGAATTAACAAAAGGACTTTGTAATTTGTTAACAAAAGAAAATGAAGAAGATCTTAAAGGTTAATTCACCAAAAAAGACTATGAAAATTACACAAATATTGTTTTAGTACCTTGCATTCCAAAAATTTGATCCTAATATGAAAATAAACTCGGATAAAAGTTGGAAGTACAAGTAAATAATTAAAGCTATTTATGATGATTATATAAAACTACAATTAAGATTAAAGCAAAGCACACCAGCTAAAAGATTTCTACAAATTCTCCTGGAACTGGTGATGGCATAAAAAAATTCAATAACTTGCCAAAAGAACATATTTGGATGGATGATGTTAGAAAATTAATCCATAGATTGTTAATTATTTATGGTTAAAAAATGCTGGTAATAACAATTATTATAATAAAAAGTAAGTATAATGAATATGGTAAATAATAATTTTCTGATTTTGTTATAAATAATCCGAAAGGAATTCCTTATCTAATAAGAGTTTTAAATGTAATTACACACTCATTTTGGAATTCTGTACACCAAGGTAAAGGCATTATAAATTGGGCATCAAATAATTTAAATTTGCCCGAAATGCATTTGCCTGGTTATAATTATTGTGGGCCATTAACAAAATTAGATGAAAAAATTTAAAGAAAAGATAGAAGAATAAATAAATTAGATGAAGCATGCAAATATCACAATATTGCTTACAGAGAACATAAAGATTTAAAATCTAGACATGACGCTGATAAAATTTTACAAAACTAAGCAAAAGAAATCATGTTAAATAAAAATACTCCAATCGGATAAAAAATTCCTTCTGCTGCTGTTGCTTCAACTATGTTAACAAAAAGAAAATTAGGTTGGGGAATTAAAATGTTTTATTGTATATAATTTTTTTTACTGATAAACGAAGATAACAAATATAACTTTCGATATTCCCTTTGAGGAATTAAAAGATTTAGGTATAGATCAATTTTTAACAAAAGATCAAATTAAAAGAAAAAAGAAAAAATTGGAAGAAGGTAAAAGTTTCAAATTATCTTTATCATTGCCAATAGTCAAAAAGATGGCCAAAGAAAAAACTGGCAGTGGTTTACATCATGGAGGAATTATATCAATTACACTGGCTGCGTTAGGTGCACTTGGTGGTTTAGCTGGAGGAGCTAGTACAATTTATAATTCTGTTGAACAAACGAGAAAAATAAAAAAGAATTAGTAGAACAAAAAATACATAATTTAGCAATCGAAAATAAATCTGGAAGTGGAATGAAAAGAGGAAGGCCAAAAAAAATTGAATATATACCCACTACCTAATATCGATATTGAAAAATATGTAAAATTATTAAATATTAAATATTTCAGAAATGTTTATATTATTGATGCATTACCGAAAAGTAAGCACAAAAATGAATGTGGTGTAGTAAATTTTGACATTTCAGCAAATCCTGGTACTCATTGGGTTTGCAATTTTAAAGAAAACAACAATGTTTACTATTTTGATTCATTTGGAGTTAATATTCCTAGAAATGTAATTAATTATTACAGACATAGCAATGCTTTTAACAATGATGATCGAATTCAGAATTTTAATTGAGTTATCTGTGGACACATATGTTTAATTGTTTTACATCTTTTTCGAGAGGATTTAAGTCTAATGATATAATTTCTATGTTATTAAATGACAAATATGTTTGGAAAACCATTGATCAAATCTTTAAATGAAGACATTGACAACGTTACTAAAAATTTAGAAACATATGTAGATTCAAAATGCAATTCGAGTGTTTCTACTTTACAAAGTAAACTAAGCTCTTGTTTTGATTTTACAGAATCTTATATCTCTTTTCTAGGACGTAGACTTGTTAATATAGGTTAACCTGTAGCTAATAAAGATGCAGTCGATAAAAACTATTTCGACATATATAGCAAATTATGCATTAAAAAAGGATGTTTATTCGAAATATAAAATTATTGTTTCTGATTATGCTTTAAAAGAAGATATAAAGTTACAATTCAGTAACACTATTGCTGATAGTATAAAACGAATAAATAATGCGAAACAGACATTAAAAAAGGAAGGACTCAATATATAAAACTATTGTTTCTGATTATGAATTAAAAACCGATGCAGATTCAAAATACAATACTAGTGTTTCTGATTTAAAATCATAGGTAGAATCAAAATATAATATCATTGTTCTGCTTTAGGAGACCAAATAAGCAAAGTTTTTGTTTATAAAACAGAGTATGTTTCTCTTCAAAATCGCAGAATTAATAATATGGCTGAACCTGTGGATGGAAAAGATGCAGTCAATAAGAAATATTTCGATAAAGAAATAGCTTATAAATTGAAAAATTTAATCAGTTTTGAATGATTGCAATACACTTGTTAACTTGAAAGTTGAAGAAAAATCTCACATATTTTATTTACCTGCAAAGTGGAATAAAAAAACTGATATTTTTCATTTAGATAATCTATTTTTCTTTTCTTTTTTAAAAATGGATTGTACTTTTTATAAAATAATTTCCGATCATTTACCCGATGATATGCTAACTGTTATTAAGGATTCCAAAAAAAAAAAAAAATTATAGTAAACCATTTGATGTTAAAAAAGTTGATAAATTGGTTTTTAAAATAAAAAATTAAATGTCAGATTATTCTGATGGGTTTATGACTATAATAGGAATATTCGTGAAATATAAAATTAAAGATATATAATTAAATTAATATATATATTATATAATATATTAAATGGAGAACACTTGGTGTTTGAAGTGCAAGAAAGTAACTGAAAATAAAAACTGAAAATACAAAAAATGGACGATTAGTTCAGAAAAGTAAATATTCTATATGCAATTCTAATAAATCAAGATTAAAAACAAAATAGCTTAATGTAAGAGAAGGAATAATCGATGAATTATATAAACCAGCAAGAAGAAATTTCCCCAGAATGAAAGTAATATCATATGGAATCAATGATTTATTGCAAATTGATCTTGTTGAAATGAATACTGGCAATCTGAAAGGCATATCACATATAAAAAATGGATATAAATATATTATGACAATTATCGATGTATTTTAAAAGTTTGCATTTGCTGTAGCTATTAAAGATAAAACAGCTAAAAATGTAGTGATTGCTTTAGAATCTATATTGAAGTAAAAAAAGCCACATAGTTTGCAAAGCGATAATAGTTCAGAATTTTACAATAAAACATTTAAAGAGCTCGTGCAAAAATATATCATCAATCATTATTCTTCTTTTAGCAAATTTAAAGCAGGTGTTGTAAAAGGTTTTGTGTAAAATGGTTCGGTTTTGGTAATTCTCATAACTCTTTGATTAATAAAGTAGCTGTTTTGTAGATTAAAAATTAAAAATTAGCTTCTTACAGAATTCGATGAAGATAATTAATATCATTAATCAATTGTTGTTGAGTATAATTATTTTCAACAATGCAAAAATAGTTGCGAAAACACACAATGTGGTCATTCAATGTTTCTTTCATTCTTTGATATAAATTTATAGCATTGGGAATATCATCAAATCTCAATAATTCTTCGCAATTAGGATGTCTATCTTCTATTCTATACAATTGTCTTTGAACATATTTTCTTGGAGTTCTTATGACATAGTAATCATATTCAAAATCATCATCAAATAATATTGAAAGAATGAAAGTTGGATTAATATTTTTATTTAGGTTTGTGGTACAACATGAGGAGACATTACCCTGATTTCCTCATTTCTGCGATTTATTACATCGAACGCCATATGAAATGATTCCCTTAAATTTTCTATACATTCATCTTTAATTTTATTTATATCTTTTAAATGATTAACTTGAATTTCATTCATTTTTCTTATATTATTAACTTTAGGATCGTTCATTTTTATATGCTTTATTTGGCCTTTGTATAAGTGCATAACATCTTTTTGAATCTTATATTCACCACGTTTTCTAATTGATGATAAAACTCCTTTAGTTACCCAATTAGTAAATTTATCAGCCAGAGGCATTCTTGATCTAAATATTAATTTATACAGAGCCGATTCGTTGATAAATGTATCATTTGCGTCCATGTTTGAAACCTTCCCTATTTTCTGGACGGTTCTAAGTTCAGTGAAGTTATTTTTATCATCATTATCGACATTATAATATAACACACTTCATGGTTTTCTGTATTCCAAATGTCTAGTTACATCAGTTCCTCTCAACCAAGGATTATTTTCCTCATCAATAATCATAAAAAAAACTTATATACCTTTGCAAATGAGTTTGATATTATTTATGTCTAGAATTGATTCGATTTTTTTATATGTGATATGTGCAAGTGAGATTGGTGAGTTGTAATAAGCCTTTTTACTAGTATCCATTAATAAGTTTATAGTTAGGGTAATTAACCATTTCAATTTCACCATCTACAAACAGAACTATTTCACCTGATGGTCTTTGATATATTAAAAATTATTGAAATCGTTTGGTAAAAACTGAAACATTTTTGTTATCATAATTGGCTTATTGATTACTTTGTTGTCATTCACACTTTTTGTCCAAACTTTTTAATTGTAAAAAATATACAATTTATCATCAATAATTAAAAATGTTTTTACATGTATGTCTTTGCATAAATCAATTGATTCACCATCATTAAAATTATTTTGTTGGGGTGGTCCATAAAAGTTTTGAATGCTTTGGATGTCATCTAGTTGCAAATCAAATAAATCATTGATAAGAAATGGATACATAACAACATTTTTATCACTTGTATGTTGAAAACCTAATGCATGGCCGATTTCATGTATCAAAACTGCACTATAGAACATATACCTCATTTGCGTAAACCTCATTTGCGTAAGCGTAGTAAGCATATATATTGTATAAGGCTCTTAACTATTCACAATATAGACTGCAATATAGAACGTATATCACATCCGCATAAGTAGTGGAAGCACATATCGTGCGTAAGGTTCTTGACTATTCGCGCCAAGCTTTTATATACTACATATAAATTTATAGCAACATATTAATTTGTAGTAAAGTTTATTACGGCTGTTTGACCACATCTTACAAGTTCTACAATTTGTGTAACAATTATGATTATTTTTCTCCTGTTAGTACATTTATAAATAAAAGGTTGGTTTTAAAAGTTTTTTTACATTTATTTTATTAATTCTTAATCAATTCCGGTAGTTCAATATATGATTGCCATTTAATGGATTATACTTATTTATTGGTAACTGTATTCCAATTATTCTATCTAAAGTCCATCCAGAGCGTCTTCTTTGAAATTCAGATAATTGTGTAATTATTTCTTGTATAATGAATTTATAAATCCTTTTATTATTTCCTTCATTCAATATTGTATGATTGGCCAATTGAAATGTAAATCGTTCTACATAATTATTATCTCGCTTACGAAAATAGGCATATAATTTAATACCGATTTTCATCCCTCTAAATGTTATAAGATTATTGTGTATTATCTCAAAAATACCTTATTTTTTACTGGTCAATAAATGAATAGGCTGTACTAAATTAAAAGTATTTTCAATGTTATATGTTGATATCCTACGTTTCAATTTACTTGATTTAGATTGCTCGCTTGCAAAATTAGCGTTTCTACAAAATTATAAATTTACTTGTTTTTCGTATAATTTTGCTTGTTTTTACCTTGTGCCAAATCCTGCTTGCTCATTTTCGAAAAAAAAACTGCTAAAATTTGCTTGTTTCTTTGCTTAAAATTGCTTGCTTTTAGCTTAAAATTGCTTGTTTTTGAGAGCCCCTTTTAAAAAAAATTTACAGCCTTAATTTAGCCCTCGAAAACCATGATTTTGGAGCAAAAACCCTCAATATTTCGTTGATTTTTTAATCAAATTTCTGATTCTGGGTTTTCAATTTTTTAGGCGAAACAACCCTATTTAGTGCACTGCGTTTTTGTTGTAATTTATAAGAAAAATCCCCAAAAAAAGTGCTGTGCCAGTATCGGCCTTTTACATCTACTAATAAATCTCGAGGTGGAAACGTACACAGGCGTCTGAATTCACTAACAAATGTTTCTATGTAAGAGATCAAGGACTCGTGAAACGGGGATGAATCAAGGGTACATTGCACCAAAATCGAACACAGCCTTTATTTACATCTTGGATTTAGGTTATGTCGTATCGTGAAATCGTATGCCATGAATTATTTTGATCAAGACGACACCTCTTTACATAGAGAAATGATCGAGGTCATGTTTTATTTCTGGGAAGAGGTTATTGAATTAGTTTTATTTAACCTTCTACAGGTTTATTGACTATAAATGCCTCATGTTGGCATCGCCACTCCCTTCTATTCGATACCAAACGTTTTTCAAAACGATACCACTAGCAGTAACCACAAATGATTAAATATAAGTAAATAATCTTCACTCTTGCCCATTTTCCAGGTTACGTCGGCTGCTTTCGTCTCCTGGATTCTCATTGGCTGGACTTAACAGTTGCTACATCAATCATAAACTGCAAAATTTGTGACTCGTTAAGTACACGGATAATAAGTACATGTCTTAATTCTTCAGTGTTTAATCGTATACCCAACCAAGGACTACACCTTCACGGGCATCAAGAGCGCCATCACCCCTAACCGCAAGGTTCTGGATTGGCGTGCAGAGTCGTGCTACGCCTTCTATCATTTCATTGGTGGAAATTTTGGATAAGGTTCAATACAGAGCCCTCAAGTAGTTTTGTACGTAACTGAGGCGTATATAATATTTTCGAAAAAAAGTGTTTTAAAATAGTTTTTTTTTTTTTTTTCGCTATGTTGGAGTGCTTTGAAAACGGTGTTTCTAATGTGCATGACATCTTCAAAGCACTCAACATACCTCGTCTGAAATATGTATGCTTTTCGTAGATCAGTACTTTGGGCGTCGTGGATTAACTGTATTTCAAACACTCTACAACGCAGTTAGCGAACCCCTTAACGCGGTACTGAGAGTAGGTGAGAATGGAACGAATTGGAAATGAAGCAGCGTCGGAATGCAAGGTCAGGGGGAAAAGGGAAAATCCCCCAGAAGACCCCCGATCAGCGGTATCGCCAGACAAGCTTCCCAAGTGCGAAAATCAGGGAGCGACCGCGCCGGGAATAGAACCCTGTTCGCGTTGGTGGGAGGCGTTCTCTCTAGCCGCTACGCCACGGCGGCCCCAGCAGAGAAGTCGCAACATATCAATTCTGTAATCCGGTTTCACGGTAGCAGTAACAAAAGTTCTGCATCAGTAATAGAATACTATTATTAAATGGAAAATTATTTCGGACATAGGACGCTACGCAATTGCGTAACTATGTCGCCAAGGATTGGATTGGAGTAGATTGGAAAGGACTTATTAGCGTCCGGCGGTGTTATTTCTGAAGGCGTATCAGGAGACGTCTTACACACTAATAATGACTAGAGACCTGCAAAATTCGGGTTATTATTTGGGGACACGTTAAACTTAACACACACGTACCTTCGCAATGTGTTTGTCATTGGACCATAATTGATCTGTGCCAATAAATGAACACTTCACACTTGTGTGCCCCAATAATGCGTGGCTTCCATATATGTGCTGCAGCCAATGGAGAATATACAGTACTGTGAAGTTCAGCCTGATGTTAAATAAGAACGCGAATTATGACCCAACTTAAACTAACACTCGCGCCTTATCTGGGATTCGAACCCAGAACCTCCCGCACCGCAGACCGGCGGCGCACCAACCGACTGCTCCATGGCAGGTAGGTATGTCAGCGAGGAAAACACGGAGGATTATATTAATAACACACACGAGAACAAGCCTAGACCAGGCCGTTTTCATCAGGCATTTAAAACATACAAACAATCTCATGAGAAATTCCAACAAGAGTTCTACTAAATTAAACGAAATAAAACAAGCCGAGAAACAAACGAAAGAATATCATTGCGACACATCTCTGCAGTGGCACTTGAGTAGTCGGATTTGGTATGTTTGAACACATGGGATTAGGGGTCAGAGCGCCAGAGCCGGGTCGGCAGCCATGTTGTGACGTCGGCGTCTGCCATCTTCTTCCCATTTTTGCCCTAAAAAACATGTTCGAAGTAATTTTCCATTTAATCAGTGTTCTGCTAGTTAATTACACTTTATGTTTGTTGCGTGGACAAAACCAAAATTCCTGAAGTTGTGTTGCGTAGAAGGGATTATTTTGTTCTGTAGTAGGAAGAGAAAGTTTTAGGAACTGTATTCACAGTTGCAGATGATCACATGCAGACGATATCGCAGCATACAACTCGGTAGCTATTACTATCTACGATAACAATATTTAGAAGGTACCGACAACCAGTGCGATTGCTGTTCCTGTTTTAACAGTCTACATGGTTTATGGGTAAAGAATTTTGGTCTTTACAGAACCTTCATTCCGGACTCCAATGTTATCGTTTCCGTGGCTATCTGTTTCACTTTTGTCGTGATTAGCATATATAAATGCTGTTCATCGTAAAGTGAGCACTTTTGAAATCAACCTTTGAAAACTGTCACTGTTCCTACCTGCGTATACATTTTAACTGGTACACTGACTGTAACGCGCCCAGTAAAGTTGACAACGACGGAAAGAAAATAGTTTCATGTATTAACGTTTAATTACAAATTTAGTAAACATTTGTGAATACGGGAACATTTTTATTTTATTTCTTTTGGTTTTAATACATATAAGCTTAATAATAAAAAGATGGTAAAATATCTGCTTTCCTAAAAGATTTACTGTTTAGCTTGACCAACGCCCGAATAAAGTGACCAGGCCCATGGTAACGTTAAATTTACATGTAGTGTATCTTAAGCAGGGCTTTCAAAAGTGCTCATTTTACCGTGAACAGCCTATAGTACTCAGTATCTGTAGTAACAAACAATTTGGTACGAGAACCATATTTCTGTTCCCAGAATACTTTAAGATTTAGAAAACAGGGACATAAAATATAATGTTAGCACTGCCTTTAGCACTGTTAAAAGTAAGTAAATAGAAACAGCACTTGAATGAGGTTTTGATTACTACAACCAGCAATTAAGTAGAATGGTGGATAGAGTAAAGGAACAATTTGTTTTGAATGTGCGATTTCCTGGAGTACAGCACTGTGCTACTGATACAGTAAAGAAAATTCCTTCACTAAGGATTTCAGTATTAGTGGAATTGTTGCAGCAACATCTAGGACATTTTGATTATAGCGTTGACATTTTGCTGTTGCTGACTTTCTTTCGAATATCTGCTCTGCATTATTTACACTTGAAAGATTCCTCGGTACAAGGGGCGTCATGAACATATGTATGTTGCGAGTGAGGACCTCGCATCTCTTTTGGGATTTACCAGATCAGTCGATACTTCGGTAGTTTACGAGAGCACGAAGGAGAAAAAACAACCTCTCGTCTTGGGACAGGGAGGAAAATTCCCTCGGCCCGAGAACTTCAGCTTACCAGTCTTGCACCTTGATATACTAACGAAGGCGGACATGTATTGTAATACGGTATCAAATAATAATCTTGTAAAAATGCAATGTGAATTTAAAAGAATCAGGACTATCTAGATATTTAATTAATATCTTGTATCAACTGAATGTCGAACTGTTATGTAAGTATTTGCGAGTATATCATGCCAGAATGCACGTGGTTTGATTTTTTAACCAAATAAAAAAATATTTACAAAACGGACATCTGTTTAAAAAAAAAATATTTCAATGAATTCGAAAAAAAAAAATTTAGAAAAATCTGCAACTAAAAATAGTCTGTAATTCTTTAAAAGGCTAAATTAATCGACATAGTTAAATCTTGTAACCGATTTTAAAATATCTAAACTAAACTTTGGTGTTTTCATTAAATTTCTTGGAACCAGAACTTGAGTCAGATCTATTGGGATCCCAGTCATAGTTTGGGTAGACGTTGATGTTGTTCCATCTGGACATGGTTCGAGAAAAATTTTGCAGCTTAGAAGAAAATATAGGAACGCCTATGGTATTGGTTCCTGTAACATGAATCACTAGTATCGATATAACCATTCATCGAACTGAAATCACCAATTATATTAATAAATTCTATTGTACTAAAGTAAAGAATATATTAGCAAAAATAATTGTACAACTTATTTTGGAGACCACTGAGGACCTTTGTACTGAAAACCGGTGGTCCGCGGTTCAGAGTTTGGTAATCACTGGCCGGGCAAGAGAATCAAATCGTCTGAAGATACTTGAACACACTGGTTAACTCAATAATTAATTTTTAGAAATACCTAACCAAACTCTTGGTTTCCATCACGAGTCCCGTGACTAAACATCATCGCTCTGGTTAAAATTGAAAAGAAAAATGCGAAACGACCTAAGTTAAAAATTTGCCACGAAGTGGGTTTATTAAGGTCGCCGCACGAAGCTGTTATCGTAGCGGAGAGCGCGATAAGTTGTATCGCTTTTCCTCCGTTCCTTACTACTGTGTGCCGAGAATAAATGAGCGCTAATTCATATGCAAGCAAAAACGTCTCGCGGAATTTATAACGGCAGTGCCTCGCCGCTTCTCGACGTCGCACTGTGCGACAAATTCTCAAGTTGGTTGAGTGCCGCAGTATCTGTCAAGGACTGTTTATAATTGCCCTATCCCAACCTGCGCCTCTATACAGGCTGTTGCATATCAAGTGGTCTGCACTTACATAGTAGAACATACCGTCCAATGAGAAAGGTTTCCTACGTGTGTGAAACATCATTCGCTGTTTAAACTATATTCCATAGCTAGAGATCTGCACAATTCACGCTATTATTTGGGGGCACGTTAAACTTTATAGGCTGTTCACGCTAAAGTGAGCAGTATAGAACTGAACCTTAGAAAAAAAGCACTGCCCCTGCATGCATATATTTTAATGGGCGTACTAAGTGACATTCGCCCAGTAAAGTTGGCAACGATGGATGGAAAGTAGTTCCATATCTTAACGCCGAGTAAAAAGTGTTAGGTAACCATTTGTGATAACTTAAAATTATTTCTTTCGCTTTCTGTTTTTTTTTTTTAATCCGTCGAAGAGCAAAAGTGAACAGATTTGTTAAAGTGTTTACTTTGTTAATAATTTCACAGTTTCATTTGACCGACGCACGAATAAAGTGATGAGGCCCATGGCAATGTTAATTTTACACAAGGCGGAGGAGTACGCACCGTATAAACAAGTAGATCTTAATCAGGGCTTTCAAAAGTGCTCATTTTACCGTGAAAAGCCTATAAACACATTTACCTTTGCAATACATTTATCACTGGGCCATACTTTATCTGACGCGACCTGGGTAAGACTGCGTCAATAAATGAACACTTCACAATTGTGTGCCATAATAATGTGCAGTTCAGTCATAAAGGGCGTGGCTTCACATCTATGCAGCAATGGAGAAACAACGCCTGCTCCTGTACACACAGTACTGTGAAGTCTAGTCTGGTACCCAATAACAGCGTGAATTTTGCATGTCGCTATCCATAGCCGTATAAACCGCTGCTGCCAGTAAGATAAAGCACGGACAGATTTTTTATTGATTCCGGTGTATGACAAAACGTATCGATATCAGTACAATTCCGAAAATAAATATTTGATTGTAACGCCTAAAATTATAGATTTATCTGTGACTGAAAGGTTCAAGACAAGGTTACTCTGGTTGGTGAACGCGATCCTCTGGAGTCGTGACGCGCTGTGCCAACCTATCGTGTCCCGAGTCAAAGCTTCAGAAAATTGAACTTTCATCCCAAATTGTGTCCTAAGATAACAGAAAAGAAAGACTTTAGATACTTTAGCGTGCATTTGCGGAATGTTTACGTTGTAGATGTAAATAATTGATGTAAAAGGGGGTTTTCTCAAGACGAACGTGACGAAATGCTAATTAGTCCCGTCTACGTTCGGTCAGAAGTATATTAAGGATGAAAAAAAAAAAACCTCAAGTTTAAACAATATTCCTGAATGCCAGTTGGCGAGCTTTTTTAAATCCAAACAGTTATATCATAAAGATAAACTTTGAAATCACCACCATGGAATAACAAATGAAGAACGTTTGTGTGTAGCATACTTTAAGCTCACTTTCAGGCAACGCGTCTGTAGACCACATTCGGACTGCGTGTATGTGACGTCACTTGACGTCGAGATTGAGACACGTCCGAGTCCACAGGGACGGCCGTTTGTGGGCGGGCCTCTAAATAAGCGGCAAATGTGGTTGGAGAAACCCCAAAACTAGGTCTCCTCGGGAAGTGATGAGCTGCACGCTTTCGAAATCCCTGCATTGTTTACTTATTCAAAGCGACGAGGCGCCAAATCTCACATGCGTCCAGGAGTTCGCGATTTTGACCTTGGCGGACTGCTCTCGGAATGAATTTTTTTTAAATTTCAACCATTCTCTGTTATTTACCATTATACTGAGACTGACATTGGTGCACAGAAGGCAATAAATATTATTTATGACGCAGGTTCAAATCCATGCTCTTCAACTATTGCTGATTATGAACGCCCAGCTTACTGGGAGGTTTCTCACAGGCTGAACTAACTTACACTTGAACCCAGAACCCTTCGCATATTAAGCCGGAGTGCGACAAAGGAGAGACCGAACTTCATTTGACACACATGTTGAACTACCGTCCTGGCACTCTTTTGGTTAACTCTCGTTTGTGGTTACAGGACTGTTTGCCGCGTTTAACTTTCTCTGGTACTAACATTGACATCCACTGGTTAACTCGTGCCTATCTACGAGATACGTCACCAAACCGCAAACCCTCCAGGTGTTATTTAGGCACTCTTCTCTCACCGAAAATACGAAGAAAAGGGCTCAAGGAAGACGGGAATGTCGCAGCGAACAGGTGGACATGCCAAAGGCGGAAAAATAAGGTGAGATGGGAGCACAGCTAGACAGCTCACTCACTAGGAGTGGATGCGTCACCGATCTGGGGGGCGGGAGGTTCTGAGTTCGAATCCCGGATAAGGCATGGGTGTTAATTTAAGTTAGGTTATAAGTTTGTTTGTAAGCCGTCCCCTGCTAAGCTTTCAAGCATAAAACAGTGGGACGTTAAAAAGCCCTTTACAATTACAACAAACAAAAAAACTAGGAGTGGAGAGATTTGGAGGGCTCTTAACATTGAAGTCTTGAGAGCCGAAGTGCGTGAAGCGAGGTGAGTATCGAGCAACGCCGGAATGAAAGGGCGGGAGCAACGGAGATCCCTGAGAAAACCCGCCGACCAGCAGTACCGTTCGCACGATCTCCACACGCGAAAATCCGGGAGCGACCCCGCCAGGAATCGAAACCGGCTCGCCTAGGTTGGAGGCGAGTAGTCTAACCACTTAACCACCGCGGCCCCACAGATCACTGGAACATCGGCAAGCCAATCAGGTTTTCCTTTTTGGGCGAACGTGAAAAAAGAAACTACGTAACTCGAGTCGACCGAGATGTAGAGACCTGAAAAATTCGCGGATTCATTTCGGGACACGCTATAATGCAAAACATCGTACGTTTGTATTGCTTATGATATTGTCCCGCCCGTTAGTTTACACCTCCTGGACAACTCTCAGCCAATAATAAATAGCCAATAAAATGCAGACCCAATCACCGTCTTCCGTTAACACACCAAGCAACCAATGGTCAGTGATACTTGCATGATTTTCCATACGAAAATGGCGTATAGCCTAGAGATCATCGAACTCGCGAATTTTTCAGGTCTCTACCGAGATGTGAACCCGGATCTGACCCCGCAGGAGGACCGATGCTTCAACCCCTGCAACCATCGCGGAAGTAGAGAACTGAATCACGACAGGTACTTTATAATGAGGTGCGCCTCCCGGTATAGAAGTCCACGACGCCCCACTGCACGGTCATTATTTCCCAGGACGAGATTCTAGGGGTCCTGCTCGCCGAGATGGAGATCCCGTGTACGAGATAAGCGATGGACCTTCTGTCAACCTGCCACGTCGTCTTTATTTTTTTTGGTGAATTTAATTATTTCCCGAGGGTATCTGCTGACGTGATCAAGCGACTCGTTTCGCAAAGCCCGCAACTCATACCGCCAAGCCGCGACACTCGTCGCTGAGTGTAAACCGATGTCCCAAGAAAGTGGCATCCCATCCATAACGTCGGCAATTAGTTAGTCAAAGTCCGCGGGTCAAAATTCAACAGCCAGCCATGTTTTGAAATCTTGTGCTGCAACCATTACCTCTCTTCAGATTCATTTTCGGAAGAACTGACTAAGATAGTTACACCATAGATTAGGTATAGGTAGAGACATGAAAAATTCGCGTTATTATTTGGGGACACGTTAAACTTTAAACACACGTACTTTTGCAATATGTTTGTCATTGGACCATAATTCATCTGACACGCCCTGGGTGACTCTGTGCCAATAAATGAACACTTCACAATTGTGTGCCCCAATCATGCGCAATTCAGTCAGAAAGAGCACGGCTTCACATCTGTGCTGTAGCCAATGAAAAAACGATGGCGGCTCCGGATATACAGTACTGTGAAATTCAAGCATATGCCAATAAATACGCGAATTTTGCATGTCTCCAGGTACAGGTATATGCAGAGATAGAAAAATTTCACGAGTTCAATGACCTGTAGGCTAGACTCCACAGTCCTGTGAACACTAGAGCCTTAACTGTTTGTTCATTGGCTGCTGCCCCAGTGTTACCTCACACCTGGCAGTATGAGATTCGTTACTTGTTTCCTTGCAAGTTTGCTATTGGCTCAGAGGCGTCTAGGGCGTATCTATGTAATGAAATGCGATCCAATTGCAAAGGTGACTTAATTGTACATGTGTTTGATGTCTATCTTGTCCCGAAATGAATTCGATAAATTTTCCAATTCCTAAGTATGTGCTACTAGTAATCGCCAAATTTGTCCACTGGTCGAGATTTTTACCCACAACACGGCATGTGTAATGATAAACTTCCACAGTGCGTTCTGTGTAATTATTTCGGCCACTGAGCATTAAAAACAAACCCATTACCCGTTGTTGCAATTGCACTTTGCTCAATAGCAGAAGAAATATTGCTTTTCCGTTTTGTAGCCACTACAAACGACCCACAACGTGATGAGAGAATTCTGGTCTTACACCCTACGTGTTTATCCACCGTTTGGTTAGGTTAGGTTTGATCACGGTAGGTAAGGTTATGTTGGGTTAGGTACGCCTACATTGGTTTAAAAAATTCACTTCGTTTAGGAAACTACAGTCAGCACTACGCGATATGAGTACCACCAGAATACTCTCATCGCGTCGTGGGTAATTTGTAATGGCCACAAAGCGAAAGCAATACTGTTTCTGCTATTGAGCAAAGGGCAATTTCCACAACGCGTGGCCTACGTGCATGGAGTTCGTGGAATAAGCGCCTATTTCGCCTTTTTATTTAAATACCCAATGGTCGCACTTTCTGTAAAACGTTCCTTAAATGACATTTATGTAGTGACAGATTTTCTTTCAGAAGATATTGCGACGGTTGATGTCCCCCATGCCGGAATTAGGGAAACTGCCTACACGCCTTTATCAAACAGGCTGAGGATCATGAAAAGTAGTAAGTCGGAAACTTTTTAAGTGTTTATACAGCAGTTTCGTTGTTCTGTAACCTCTCTGAAATTCCCGCCTCATTCTTTTTAAAAGAAGAGTGTTGTTCATTTATCGGTTGATTTCATCAACCAGAAAAATCCATGTACACTCTAAATTCGAATCAGTGGAAAGCCACTGATTCACAGTGAAATCCAACTACTCGAATAAGTGAAAACGGCTACACTTAGAATTAGTGGAAAACCACTGATTGTCTCAGTGAAAAATTTTCACCAATTGAATTAGTGACGTGAAGAAATTCCACTGATGAATAAGTGACGGCCGACTGCAGTGGCGAATTAAATAATGTTGTTATTGAATCGAGCCTAATAATTAAGTGAAATAAACTTATTTACGACAGTTTACTATTTATATTCCGCAATTTACCGTCATTTAAAAAAGTAAAATATTTTTTGGAGGTGGCTGGGATGGAATTCACATATCCTTTTCGCTACGCTTCTAGACCATTACCTTACTCTCTGACATACAAAGTTAAATTGAAAAACGAGAGGAAAATGTACGTATTAAAATACTTACTGAAATCTTGAAGATTAAAATTTTATGCCCTTACTTTTTGGTTTTGGTTTAATTGGTAGAGTTAGGATTGTTATAACAAATAATATATATATATATATGTGTGCACTCTCTTTTCCACTTTATGTATACAGTTTAAACCTACAACAGAGCTCTTGGATACTTACATGAAGACGAAATGCGAAAGACGTAAAAACGGAATGAAAGGATAAATGTTCGTATTACCTCGTAAAATAGTGTTTTGAAAGACGAAACACATATTAGAAAGTGTTTTGCATTGGTTTTATTAGTTTATTCGTTTTATTTCACTCGATACGCATTGTTTAACGGCCATTTTTAAACGCTGTTTAACTGATCCATCAGTCAAAAACAAATCACTGCAAAACAGTGAAAAAAAAAGGACTGTTGAATCAGTGGAAAAGTCACTGAATCAATAACTGAAGGATATCTGGCATACTTTCACTGATTCATATTTAAATTCACCAAAGTGACTGTTGAATCACTCAGATACTGTTGACTGATTGAAACTGAAATTCTCACTGATTCAAATTTAGAGAGTATATATTACGGAGTGAAAGCAGTTCGAGTCTCAAGAAAATCCATTCAAATGTATTTCACTTCCGAAATATGTTTTAAGCAATACATCAGAAGACTTAATATTACATCTCTTTTAATGTTTTGTATTTAGAATATAGTAAAGACATCTGAGAAGAAAAACTTCAGCTGTACTAGGTTCATAAAGGAGTAGAGAGGTTTTGGTCGACGCTTAACACTTCAAACACACGGCGAAATTCTACAGAGACATGATTGCTTCCAACAAGCTAGATGTGAAATGTGTATATGTGCCAGTAGAGAGAAGAGCGTTTTATTGGCTTTCGCAGTTTGTTTTCGAAATGTCTTGATTTCCCTTGTCCACACAGAAGTTACCAGTCGTGCCGACAAAATGTCTGTTATTCGTCCGTTGTGATAGAGAATGTGTCCATCTTCGAGTCCATCTAATAACAGTAACGACTCACGTACCTTATAACAGCACAGTTCATTTCGGCAACACGATATATTTGGAGGAAGTAATTTTTATGGCATACACATTTCTTATAGGTCTGAGGGTCAGCATTAAATAGAGGTGTGCATAAGGTTTTAAAATAAAACAAATATTAATAACCAGAGACCTGCAAAATTCGCGTTATTATTTGGGGACACGTTAGACTTGAAACACGTGTACCTTTGATATACTGTACGTTTGTCATTTGGCCATATACTTTATATGACAGCCCTGGGTGACTTCACGCCAATAAATGAACACATCACAATTGTGTGCCCCAATCACGTGCAGTTCAATCACAAAGGGAGTGACTTCACATCTCTGCAGCAGCCAATGGAGAAACGACGCCGTCTCCTTTACATGCAGTACTGTGAATTTTAGTCTGATGTAAAATAATTACGCTAATTTTGTAGGTCGATATCAATAACTCGTTGCCCGTATGCCACGAGCATCTTGCTGAAAGAGGACTTGAGCGCCGGCCCGTTCATACAGACGATAAGATGTCTCTAAATTATAAAATTATTTAGCCAGAGTACAAAATGGCGTGTAAAACATAAAGCTCATGCACTGATGGTTACTGTACTTATAGTGTAGCTGGTGATTCCGTACCGGAGGAAGCAATTAAAAGTGATTCGCTGTCGTATGATATTTTTGCTCCCGACAAACTTACAGACAGTTACAGATAGGACTCAAGGGTACGTGACGTAGCTATGAATGAATATAAAGCATTCGCAGATAACAAACCTTCGATGCCAAGCTCTCCTCTGATATTATACTGAACGAATACGGATTTCTGATGTCACTAAATAGGTTGAATCGTGATGAAGCACGGCCGTATATAGCAATAAATATACTTTCAACACGTCTTTGGATGATGGCAAAGTTTAGTCAATTTTCCTTATGCAAGCTTTCTTGCGTAACATGCATCTGGTTTAAAAAACTACCAATAAATACAATTAAATATATGTTGCTAATAAAACGCGGTGAATGACAGATCATCGAATCCTACTAGATGGAAAGCTATATAAAACCATCTTAATTATTTTTTAAATCATGTTACATGTAGATAGCAACACCAAGCAATAGGACTGTTGTCCTGTCTCCAACTGTTTCTTTGCAGTCGTGATGTACGTGCTTAAAGAAGTCGATTCCTTCAACAAAACAGCTTCTGGAATATCTGCGTTGTTCCTACAACAACGATAACAACATAAATAACGTTCTTATGTGAGCAAAATCGTTTATTTGCTGCTACCTTGTGGAATATAAGAAATCTTTTTTTTTTTTTATCAATCATGTAGGCGTGTTCTACAATGACACGCATGCGGACACGTATAACGCACGGATACACATAAGGAAGCTGGGCATCTCCCAACTCCTCCGTGTCCGTGAATCCGTGTAGCCAATAGGAATCGAGTATTTGGTTTGTTCATATTCTTTTTCGATGGACAACGTGGTATACACAGCAACAAGTGGTCCGATTTGCCATGACAATTATCAAATTTTGTTTTAATAAATTAGTGCGCATGGTTCGACAGTAGTATTTACGTATTTTTAAACATTATAAAAATATACAAAATGACATGTATATATTATGACACCTGAAAAGGTAATTTTCAACAGCTGAGTATTTTTGATTTCGTAAGTTGCAAAACTGTACGTTTCTTCGTATTGTAGAATGGTTAAAATTCATCCCGAGTCGTAGGCTTGTCCCGCTTGTGTTTCCGAGTCCCTTTCGTACGTATCTGTGCATTGTAGAACGGGCCATTTTACTGCTTTCGGAAAAGCGCAATACATCTTCTGGTATAGGCTGTTCACGGTAAAATGAGCACTTTTGAAAGCCCTGTTTAAGATCTACTCGTATGCACGTTGTGTGTTATTCTGCCTAATGTAAAACTGTCATTGGCATGGGCCTCGTAGCTTTATTCTTGCGTCGGTCGAGTGAAACTGTAAAATTATTACAAAAGTAAACGTTTTAAAAATCTGCTCATTTTTACTCTTCGAGACATAAAAAAAACACTTTTAATTCGACGTTAATATATGGAACTACTCTCCCCTCGATCGTTACCAACTTTATTGGGCACATGTCACTCATTGCGGCCATTAAAATATATGCAGGTAGGGGCAGTGACCTTTTTCTAAGGCTGATTTCAAAAGTGCTCACATTATCGTTAACAGCCTTTACGGATGTTTCATGAATGCCGCCTTTAAAAAGATCCGTTTAATAGCCGGCAAGCAATGAGACTATAAACAATAATTCAATAAATATATCCAGGATCTCTGAGTTAAGCCAGGCAACTCACATTGAACTTGATTTCCCGCAGAATAAATAACTCATCAAAGTTATCGCCCCGAACTACTTCAAATCGGGCGATAAAAATGTGTCCTGGCACAAAAGCAAATACTGTATCTTCGTAGGCTGGTCGAATAAACTAACTATACTTAAGCCAGCAATCCTCTTCCAAAAGTTCTCCGCTTCTGTCTCCATAAATCTTCTACATGCCAGCCGTGTATAGGCTGTTCACAGTAAAGTAAGCATTTTTGAAAGCCCTCTCATTCGGAATACTAGTCAATAAATACACTTTATTTTATCCCTAGACGTTAATTTCCGAGTACGGTAGTATATACACTCTGTGTTTATTATTAACATGACTATAGCCTCGAAAGTGCTTATTTTACCGTGAACAGCCTATAGTACCGCAATAGAACAGCAAATACCGCGCGAAAACTCCTGCGCACAAAGAAAAAACGGCAAAGACAGCGCTACGAGAAAAGAAAGTTACGTGTTAGAACCATAGACTAAAGATGAGGGACCGCTTATTCGTCGTCTGCGCATTTATCCAACACTGACCTACCCCAAAGGAACACAACTGTCAGTCACGTGGTCAATAGTGATGAACGGTTTGTTTATGTCCTATTTTTCAAACGACAAGAACTTCTACATTAATAAAATGCGTTTCATCAATTTTAATTCAGTTAAACTGCATTACACATCGGTTATCGTTAGAGGAACATCTCAAAGCACTTGTTTACTAAACAGTGTTCTAACGCCAAATCCAATCCACGCTGTTTTTGCTAGTCGTATAGACAGCAAAGCAGTTCAACGTTGGGACACGGAGACTGGCTGTGCGTAGCCGGCGAGATCGGTTTACCTCACACTGTAAAAAAATAATGGGAAATTGCCTGACAAGTGTAAGGTAATATTCGCAAACTTGTGGGGGAACAGTAGTTTTCCTTACAGGTAAGGTAAAATTACCGCACTCTGGAGTAAAATTCACGTACATGGTAGTGGAAAATCCCATACATGGATGGGAAAAATTACCTTACGACGCGTGCATCTCTTCAGCATTCTCAACCAGCTAAGTGAGGGGGACGGGCGGAAGAAACAATCATTAACACGCTTATATTCACTGATGCGATCATGCTGTCGTGATATAGTGGGTAGTGCATCGGCCTGTCGTGATAGGACCATAGCTCGCGCTCACCCACCAGCAAGTGTCGAGGATTTGTGTCGAGATTCCGGTTACTAATCGTCAGAGGATATAGGTACTAAAATAAGTAACAGTACTAATACTCCGGGATAATGTTAAATACAATTCTATTATACATTATAGTTAATTTTCCCTTACTTGTATGGATTTTTTCCCCACTTTCGGCAGGTACTTTTCCCGCACAATTAAGAAACAGTACTTTACTTGTTATGTAAATTGACTCTACATTTAAAAGGTAATTTTACCTTACATGTAGAGGTAATTAGCCTCCCTTACATGCAAGGGAATTTTACCCCAAAATTTTTTACAGTGTCATCAATAGTCTACGTGTAGAACTCAGTATAGAATGTTCTTGTTCTCCAAAGAACATACAAGATACAGAGAAAATATTATTAGCGGAAGTGGGAAACGTTCCACATGGAACGTTTCCTGCCCTTACCTTGGTCGGCCCACGGACTAATGTCGGCCTAACGCGGAAGTAAATTATTTTGGCTCGTGGGACACGACGGCGACGTGTCACTCCACTTAAGAAACTGATATAAAGGCTGTTCAAGGTAAAGCGAGCACTTTAGAAATGAACCCTGGAAAAATGTCACTGCCCTTGCATGCATATATTTTAATGGGCACACTGAGTGACATTCACCCAGTAAAGTTAGAATCGATGGATGGAAATTAGTTCAATATCTTAATGCCGAATGAAAAGTGTTAGGTAACCATATGTGATAACTTGAAATAAATTCTTTCACTTTCTGGTTTTTCAATGCATCGAAATGTAAAATTGAGCAGATTGATATATTGCATACTTTCTTAATAATTTCACAGGTTCATTTGACCGAAACATGAATAGCAATGTTAATTTTACATAAGGTGGAGGAATACACAACGCCTATACAAGCAGAAGTTAAGCAGGGCTTTCAAAAGTGCTCATTTTACCGCGAACAGCCTATGACAAAACTGCTATTTGGTGACTTCTCTGAAAAATTTCTCTCAGTGGAGGGCGTGCCGTCTGAAATAACACGACCATCATCATTCCAGATGACACGTTTTTCCCATGGATGCATGTACTACAAGCAATGGGGATAATGTGCCGCCCCCGTCCCTTTTACACTGAAATTGCGTTGACGCCTGTGGATTTCAAAATCATGCCTATGTTGAAGTTCCTTGGTTACTATCTCTTTAAATATCATTCAAGTCCAGTTTACATTTTCATTTCAATATTTAACATGTTTTAGAAGATATGCACTCCGGATGAGGCGAGCAACGTAACACAACGCAGGCTATATGAGAAGTACATTACTATGGAACGTTAAAAAAATTTCTCGTCTGTCAATACGATAATAAAAACAGGTGGTATCCTGCTGCCATTCAAACATATTTTGTACAAAATATTGTGTTTACTAATAATAAAAAAATAATAATAATTTATAGAATTTTATATCAATTAAAGATTCAAAATTAAATGATCACTGGGCTGGCAATGCACGCTCCCGATTAGTGATTCCCTATAAGATGTTGAGGAGGCAAGGTTTAGAGTTTAAAAAAATGAGGGGGGGGGGTCTAAAGAATTTTGCTCTATCTTCCCCCCTCCCCCTTTTCAACTAGGCCAACGTCGGTAACGACCCATCGTTGAAGAATCTGAGCGCGGAATTTCCATGCAAGGAAATAAGATAAGCCACCATCTCATATTTACTTATATAACGAATTAAAAAAAAAAACTATTAGACCAACAGAGTGCACGTTCGTTCGTCTGATAAGCGTTATATGCGGTGCGGTGTTTGTATAAGATGTATTGTGTGATTTAAATCGATAAGGTAGGGTTTTTTCGAGTCCTTCAAAAGTCTGTTGCGTCAAGGGCATGGGAAAGTCATAGAAGACAAAAGAGGATCAGAAGTGGAGATGTCTTGAATAAACTCTAGTAGCTGCTAGACTTCAGCGGCCTTGAAACACAGGATTAATGCCTATTCCTATCGGGACCCAACAAACTCTTGCAGTACTAATTATAGACATAAAAATACAATAGATGGCCTGAGGAAGGGAAAGAGTGTCGGCTAACTGGTATGTACAAATCTTGCCAGTGAGTAAATCACTTATTTTCAGCCCTTTCATACCCACGTGAACTTATAATTTTGCTATTGCAAATTTAATTTTTTTTTGACGCGTGCTGTACTTAGGCTGTAAAATAATTTGTTTCGTTATCACTACCAACAAGCTGTAAGCTTTGTGCTCGTTGGTCAACGATATGGATCAGTCGTAGCACAGAGCGGGAAAACGTTTTGCGAATCAGTTAGACCCAAGGGGAGATCACTGGGTACTGAGCCTTGCGGTATTGTGTACACCACAGTTCTAATACAACCTTCCTGTGGAACATGTAGACAGTTGTCTACAATTCCTATGGAAGGGTTAAGAAGGATGACGAAGTTTTTTTTTCCGGGAATGGAGAAGAGCTGATTGTAAGTATAAGTACTGATACTAGTGGTTTAGCCAGAATTTCTCGCCAAAAAACTGATTTTTAACCCTTTCAGACCCACTTTCATTTACGGTTTAAGGTTTTGCAAACAAAAATAACTACGAGGCGCGCTGTACTTAAGTCGATACAACACTTGTTTGGTTGGCACAGCCAATGAGCCGTAGGCTACATGTTCGGCTACACTACAGTAATATGAACGAATTATGACCTATCCATTAAGACAGTTTGCGAAAAATTTACCCAAAGGTAAGATCATTGGTTATCGAGCTTCGCAACTTGCAATACGGGCCAAAAATTACCTATACGTTCGTAATATACACAACTGTGTACACTGGGCCTGAATGGGTTAAAAAGAGGTATTTTGATACATACTGAAATTGTAATTTTCGAGAAATTAATTGTTTCAACAAAGGTAAGGGCCACCTGATTTCGCGTGAAGATTTCCGCACAAGCTAGATCTGAAAATATTATGTTCAAAACCACAGCTAACTTGAGTTATTCCAGTCTTCCTGGAAAGACTCGTAGGACCAATTAGAATCACTGTACTCCTATACTGAACGTCCGTGATTCGCGGGAAGACAGCTAAAACGCATAACAGTTTATATTATCCAGTCACGAAAGTGGATTTAAGTCAACGTGTTTTGGATCACAAGTAGTCGTGGGATCTTTTCATGAAAAGCAGGTGATTCTAAACATAGGACATCAGATCACTTGACATTTTTCGGGTAACGAGTGTACGTGACCCGGTCCACGTGCCTTTCTCATAAGTAATGTTTACTCTCGCTTGCTCCGGGGTTGGCCTGTTTTATCAGTGGAGCGTCACTTGGCCTAAAACAGTTTGATAAAAGCTATTTGTCCTAAAGTCACATAATCGAAAATTATTAGGAGTAAAGTAACTTGGTTTAAATATCCAGCCTAATCACGTGTCCTACGATTATATTGCATTAAATAATTACCCTAAAACATTTTATCTAAAGTCACTTGGCCTAAAATTATTTGGCATAAATTAACTTCACCTAAATTTATCTGGTCTACAGTAACTCGACTTAAATTGATTTGTCTTAACAAATTTTGGTATAAAATTATTTGGCTTTAAGCCACTTGACCTAAAATTATTTGGCCTAAAGTAATTTGGACTAAATTCACTTGGCCTAAAGTTTCTTGGACTAAAATTACTTGGCCCTATGTCACTTGGGATAGAAATACTTAGCCTAGTTTTAAGCCAAACATTTTTAGGCCAAATCGTGGGTACCCGTTTTATCGCCAAAATGAAGAACGGCATGCTCCAAGTCACGCAATTTAGTTTCGACAAGCCGCAGCGCCAACCTGTCTCGTTTCGCATGGGCTGCAGCCAACCATCCGCGCTGCGAGCATCGATCTCTTTTCACGGCCGAATCAAAAGCTTGCAGCTGGGGTTGAAGGGTCTGACGTCAGACTGACAATTTTTTTTCTCACCCCACTCGCACTCGTTGTACCTTTGTCCCGTAATACCCGGAATTTGAAGACACAGCCGGCAATTATTTGTTCATTCCGCGTGCTGTGGGCAGGAACTACGTGGCCACGTTGTAGCACTTGTGCAAATTCGCCTGGCAAAGTTGACGGAAATAGCTGTATTAGCGAACACTTTTCGCAACGAAATAATTCAAATGCACTAAGACGCGTGCGTGTTATGGAATGGTACGGATGTCGCCGACGGACATAAGGACGACAATTGCTAGTTAAGGGGCTTACCTAATTGTCATATGGGTCCCATTGTAAGTAAATGTTTATATGCTATTTGAAAAAAATAATTAAATATTTCATTGTAAATCTTTTTTCAGGACAAAAATTAAAGTCGATATTTCGTTGCTAGTTTATAAAATAATGTGGTCGTTTAAAAATATCAAAGTCAAAAAAAAAAGTATCTGTAAGTAGCGCCCTCTTCACGTTATTTAGTTCTTCTGCAAAACAGTGTTCTAAACTAAGCGACAATGCTGTTTATTTTCTGAGCAGATTGCTGTATCGAAACACTACAGTCACCGCTTAAAATTCTCACGAAACAGAACACACGCGAAGATTGTTTATGCTATTCTCCATCGCAGTCTCAATGCTTCCTTAAAACTGGATGTGACTTTGAGGGGTTTAAAATGTTTTACTAGGAAGGCTTCATGATTATTTTCTGCCCCTTCAGAATTTGTATTTGTATTTGTAAGCCAATTTGGCCGTCGGAGGGCGTGTCACACTAGACACGTTCGTGTCAATTGTCATTATTATCTTGTACGTTATGTTTTCCGTTTTATTTGCGAGTGCAGTATTAAGTGCTATTGTATACGGAATGTGGACTGCCTGCAGCTATCTCGTGGTGTGTTGAATTTTTCTTTGAGAAGGGGGGGGGGGGGGGAGTTCGTTAATATGGCTGACCGATAAAGCAGTGTACCTTCTATTTTTGTACTATATTTCCCAGTTTCATTGGCCCCGTGAGTGGTCAGTGGCGCTGTTTTTTTAATCGGTTTATTGTCTATTCGATAGAGTGCCAAAAGCTATAATTTTTAAAAAGTTGTGCAAGTTTTACTTTTATTTTCACACTTGAATAACAATTCTCAGTGCGCCCAAATCCATAAACTACTAACACTCAGACTTGTGAAACCAAATTTTCATTTAATTGAATAATGTAAACTTTTTGAAAACGACTTTTCTTCTCTTTGGGTGTTATTACAATTAAAACCTTGCCTGTCTGTAATCATGACAATTGTTACATGTATCTGCTTATTTTGAGGCACGTAATTTATACTCGTATGTAACATTTCAGCTCATCAGAACTGATTCACGATTGCGAAAAGACTTGCAGAATACGAAATAAGAGAACAACCGTGCGGTGTTGTCCACACGAAGCCGTCACGTGACTAGTTTGTTAAAAAAAAATTCTGATCGCTGTTCTGGGAACTGTGGGAAAGCGTAGCTATACAGTGTCGCTTTCAAGGCCACTGGTTCGGAAAAATGGTAGCGTCCGGTCGTCTCGCAATGTGAATAACCAACTGAACCGAGCAGCGCTGATAAGATATACTCTGGACCATCAACAGCGACCACACAATGCAAACCCGACAGCAGCAGAAGATTACAGTAACGAAAATAAAGCTAGCTCCTCACAGCAGAAACAGAAAGAAAAAAAAAACGCTCAGTCCATGATTAAAACTTGGTTTACTCACTCTGCACTTCTGCTGTTGATAATCACATTAATCTATGTTACATTTTTTAAAATACACATTCTTTGACGACTATTTTTAGATAGTGAATTTAAGTGTTGAAAAAATGCCAATAACTAATCACTAATTTCTGCAAAATTTCTGTTAATGACGATTTTTTTGTCGAACTTAAGAGGTATCGCCTGTTTATTTAAGTAAATATTTCAAAATGGAAGTGACAGTACCAGATTATTTTCAGAAAATACATTGATTCAGAAAAATAGATTTTTATAGTTGAAACAATTTCACGACATAATGAACACTTCATGAACATAAAACAGGTCAACGCACCAGTGTACAACTTTGTTGGCGCCTAGTTCGGGACCAGGGGTTAGTTCATTTACCGGACGCTGATAGGAAAGAGAAAGTGGTTGAATATTACCGTGCACACAGAATAGGCCACCTAAAATATAAATTCATTTATGTTTTAAGTTTCGTTGAATCGCGTTGAATTTTATGAATGCGATGTGTGTGTGTGTGTGTATATATATATATATATATATATATATATATACACACACACATATATATAAAGAATGTTTTAATATAAACTTTTTATTTATGGGCTGCTCACGGTAAAATGAGCACTTTTGAGAGCCCTGCTTAAGGCCTACTTGTATGCAAGTTGTGTATTCTTCCACCTTACGTAAAATTAACATTGCCATTGGTCTCATCACTTTATTCGTGCGTCGATCAAGTGAAACTGTGAAATAATTAGGAAAGTTAATATTTTACAAACCTGTTCAGTTTCACACTTCGACGCATTATAATATACAGAAAGCGAAAGAAATAATTTAAGTTATCACAAATGGTTACCTAACACTTTTTATTTAACGTTAAGATATGGAACTATTTCCCTCCAACGTTACCAACTTTACTGGGCGCATGTCTCTCAATGCGCCCGTTACAATATATGCAAACAGGTACAGAAATTTTTTTCGAGATTTATTTCTAAAGTGCTCACTTTATCGTGAACAGCCTTTACCGACATTTAGGCCTACTTCAGACATTTGAATAGAAAGGAAAGATCCAGTTAGTGATTGTTGCTTTGTCTTGCCATCGTTCTGGACGTATAATGGGACATTATTAGTGGGGGAAATAGTGAACAGTACACGAAATGAAATACATATTCTGTACGTGAGTGCATGGGTCTTGTGACAGAAGCGTGCACTTTATTTACTTTGTTCGTGACCAGACGCGTTAGTCAGTCGTAAATAATCTTCAGACATATATCAGAAGAAACAGGTGCTTGCGTCATTTTTTGTGAAACACTCGTATACAGAAGAACCAATAAACATTGCATGGCTGCTATTATCTACAGGTAGTAAAACAATATTTCGCAGCACTCACATAGAGTCCTTAAAACACTGCTGAAATGCTCTACAAAATATACTAAATAGTTATTATTTCTTCATGTAGAAATTCCACTCAAAACTAATTATACCGTAGAGACCTGAAGAATTCGTGGATTCATTTTGGGACAAGCTGGAATTCAAAACACGTGCGTGTAGAAACTTTAGCCATTGGTCCACACGGTGTTTGACACCTCCTGAAGAACGCTGGCCCAATCTTCGCCTTCCACTGTGACAGCAGACAACCAATGCACATTGATATCGGAACATGTAAATAAAATTGTGGAGTATAGCCTGCAGGTCGTTGAACTCGCGAATTTCTCAGGTCTGTAGTTATACGCGATACGCCTAGCAAGATGTAAACAACCGATGCAAACAAACATACATGACGCTAATAATTAATGAGATCCGGCACAAAACGCTAACGATATCGCAATGTAGCACTGTCGCTATCACGAAGTGGACCAGGGAGTTGTTGTTTCGAAACGAAATCTTGGGGGGGGGGGGGTTGGTGTGGTAGTTAGGCTACTCGCCTCCCGTCGGGGTAGCTCCCCGAATTTTCGCACGTGGAATCGTGCCGGACGATGTCGCTGGTCGCGGGTTTTCTCGGAGATCTTCCGTTTCACCCGCCCTTTCGTTCCGGCGTTGATCCATACTCACCTCTCTTCACCCTCATCGGTTTTCAAAGACCCCGATATTAAGAGTCACTCGAATCTCTTCACTTACTCACTGATCGAAATCTTGGTTTCACAACAGAGCTCAGTAAACAGCCAAAGGCCAGGCTACGTATATATTAGAATTGGACTCTCCCGAGAAACTTAGGCATGTAGTTCCTAGTAAAATAAAGATGTATAAAATGTATTCACCCCATAGCGTAGGTCTATTCTGGAAGTGTGTAATCACACTTGGAATTATAACTGAAGCAGGTTATTATTGCTAGGAACACAGACTGTGAAAGAAAAGTATTTGAGTTCCTGGATAATGCATTGCATTACAGAATGATCAAGCGCAAGCCATAAAAAATCGGGTGTTAATATAAGCTCCCTTCCCTAAAGAAGGTGGTGTTGGGACTCTATTTGTACATCTAAATATGTTAAACATATAACCCTCCGGCTTTACTGGGTCATTCCCAGCGGATTAGCAACCTACTGTACTTGGTAAACAAAAAGGCAGATTTGTGTTTCTAGCCCAAAAGCCAATAGCACACTTGCAAGGAAACAAGTAGCGAGTGCCATACTGCCAGGTAGCAAATAATACTGGCTACTCTGTGGGGCAGCACCTAATGAACAAACATCTGAGGCTGAAGTGTATACAATGTTGTGGAGTCTAGCCAACAGGTCATTGAACTCGCGAAATTTTCCTATCCTTAATGATATATCACTGACCCGCAGGAAACAACCCAAAAAAAAATGGAGAGTTACATTTTTAAATTTACAACCCCTCTTTCTTTGGAAGGGGGTTGATAATGGCACCCAATTTTTATGGTTTGCACTTCGTCGTTCAATAAAACATTACCCAGAAACCCAGATATTTGTCTTTCATTCCGGCTGTGTTACTATATGCTCTTCACGATAAAATGATAACTTTTGAAAACCCTCCTTAAGATCTACTTGTATGCACGTTGTGTACTGTTACGCCTTATGTAAGATTAACATTGTCATGGGCGTAATCACTTTATTCATGCGTCGCTCAAGTGAAAGTGTGAAATTATCAGAAAAGTAATATTTTATAATCTACTCATTTTTTGCATTTCTATGCATTAAAAATAATACTGAAAGCGAAATAAATAATTTAAATTAACAGAAATGGTTACCTTACACTTCTTATTCGACGTTAAGATAGGGAACTACTTCCCCATCCATCGTTACCAACTTATTTGGGCGCATTCCACTCAGGGGAGACCGTTAAAATACATGCAGACAGGGGCAGTGACTTTTTTCTAAGGTTGATTTCAAAAGTGCTCACTTTATCGTGAACAGACTTTGGTAATAAACGTCTGCTTCAGATACACTTTGCAGGGTCGCTACAGCCTTCCAGAACAGACCTAGGCTACATATTGTAGGCTATGTATTTTCTACCTATTTTTTTTATAAGTAACAGTAACAACGTGCTGAAGTTTGTGTTCAGAGTTCAGTTCCAACGTGGATATAGGCTCCGCATACGATAAATCTCGCGGGCGATTCGAAGCAAGCAACACAGTTCCCCGTGGTCTTTTGATCAGAAAGGCTGACAACATCGGGCATCCAGCAGCTGCCCCGTCAAGTTCAGGTTTCCCCGACACTCGCGACTTTCTCCGTGCTTCAATCAGGATCAAGCCTTCGGAGATCAAATCTGTGTTTTCCTCAGGGGCTTGCACACCCTGGGGGAAGCAGTCACACAGCCAACACGGTGCGAAGGGGGAGGTTAAGGGGTGGAGGACTGCGATAGGAAAGACCGGAAAAGGGGAGAAGGGAAGAAACGACACGAGAGAAGGGCGGAGAAGGAAAAAAAAAAAAAAAAAAAAGAAAGATACAAGATGAAAAGGTTCGGTTGTTCGACGTTAAAAGAAATGGAAGGTTGTGGCGCTAAAGGGAAACTGGAAGGGTCCTTCGCATCACAAACTCGAGATTTTGATGGGCACCCGCCCGTATCATCGAAGTAGCGATGCACCGCGTGTACTTACAAGCTTCTTACCAACACGTTCTGGAGTCACGGAGAAACCAGAACGAATCGAGTCCAAATTGATGAACACATTTTTATCTACTCCCAAACCAATTTCTATGTGGAGGGATCTGTAGTCCATGTTTATAAGCTCTTTAAAATTCATGAATAAAAAATGAAACCTTGTGGAAATAAGTGGGGTGAAAGGAAATCACGGAAGCTGCAGACCGTATCCCACCTTATCCCGCAAAACCGAGTATGTTCTGTCATGTGGTTAGTGTAACCAAGAGGTGTGATGCGTCGTGGGTTCAAAACTTTCCAACAGCAAATAAGGACGATTTTCTAAAACTGCTTTCCATCCAGACGACTTTTGATTAAATTGATAACTTTTATTAAAAATAGACTCTCACTTATTGATTTTTAAAAACATTTAAATAAGTGAATTCTAGCAAAATATTTTACAACAAAACACACGCGTTATTTCGTACTTTTCTGACAATTTTAGTAGAGTGTGTACTACTTTTAAATTAATTCACTGTGTTGTACAGTCGATTGTAGTGCTCAATTGTAAGCTTCTTTCCTTTTATAGGATGTCCACGGTAAACTGAGCCCTTTTAAAAGCCCTGTTTAAGGTCTACTTTTATGCACGCTGTGTACTCTTCCGCCTTATGTAAACTCCACACTGCCATGGGCCTCATCACATTATTTATGCGTCAGCTGTAACTGTGTAAATAATTAAAAAAGTAAATATTATACAAATATGCTAATTTTTACACTTAGATGTATTTAAAAAACAGAAAGTGAAAGAAATCATTTATGTTTTTAAAAATGTTTACCTAACACTTTTAAGTCAATTGTTAAGAAATGGAACTACTTTCATTGCATCGATACCAACTTTACTGGGTGGATGCCACTCTGTGCATCTGTTAAAATATATGCAGCGACTTTTTTCCAATAATGATTTCAGAAGTGCTGACTTTATCGTGAACAGCCTTTACCTTAAGTGAAGGAGTTGGACTCATTGTATTTATATTCCACTTTTTGACATTACCTATGTTTTTAGATTAATTTTTGAAAATATGACTATGCTAGGGCATAGAAAATCATATAAATTATATTTTAGTGATGATGTTTTTGTCTTCTAATACTACTATTGCTCATGTATTCATTCTCAGGAGCTAATCAATAATCAATCAGCATGTTTTGCACATAGTAAGCAAATAAAAGTACTCCACCGATATTTACAGTCATTATCTGAGCTTGTCGAAGAAGTAATTCCAATAACAAACGCTGAATACATTTTATAGTTAAAAAGTTTTTAGACTTCGTATTTTTCAAAAATATATCCTGTGAAAATCACAGTTTTAGTGTTTTTGAGACGTACAAAAATATAAAAACTAACTTGCGTACCTAAATGAGATAATTTGCATTGAAATGAAACACCATGAGTTACTTAAAAGAATATTTCAAATTTAGCTATGAAATGTTTTCGTTTTGTTTTAATTGCGCAAAAAAAATTGCTACATTTTTTTTTTCATTTGTAGATGTCTATGATTTTTGTAAAATAAGTTTTGCTAAGCATAGGTTGAATGAATTAAGATACGCCTTTTCAGTGACCCCTGTTAAATTTTCTGTAAATGCTTTTTTTTTTTTTTTTTTTTTGTGACCTTGTGACATTGTGACCTTTGAAAAATCACTCCATGTATAATTTGTTTAGTTATTTTCAAAATATGCCATGTATCACAAGCGTTTTATACCTCTGTTAACATGAAAGTATCTTATTTTTCGTTAAATTGAAGTTTTACCGGTACTTTATCTATAAATTATTATAATTTATTTAAATTAAATATGAAGAAAACAGTGAGAAAACATGTGTGTCGGTATCGCATAGAGAGAAATAGTTCTCATGCAAAATATCATTACAACTGAGTGCGCACGAATGCGGTGCGTTGCCTCTCGTGTGTCATTTTCTAAGATTTGAGGCGGAGGAATATCCTGGAAGTAGAACTATAGCAGGGCTCCAGAAATCTTGGAAGTAACCTTGAACGGAGTATAGCTTGGTTGAATCCGAAAATTAAGCTACGGAGGAAAATATGAAAATTCAAGATAGCCCCCATAAGTTCTAAACGCGGATAACTAATATACTATACATGTATACGAAAAAATGATATACGACCAACAGACAACACACCGGAGACAACACAGGCTAGTTATATACTTACACAAATAAAACAAACACAACGAAGAAATTCGCACGAAGAAAGTACAGCAGAACCCTCTTAAGAAGTTCCCTATTAAGAAGTTTTCTTGCCTAATAAGCTTTAAAAAGTTTGCGCTTTGTGTATTACAAATACATTATTTTACCCTTTTAACCCTTTCAGACCCACTATAATTTAAGGTTTCATGTGTTACAAACACAAAAATTTATGATGCATTCTGTACTTAAGTCGATACAATACTTATTTCGCCGTCACAGCCTATGAGCTGTAGGCTACATGATCAGCTACAGTAATATGAACCAGTTATAACCTAGACGAGTAAGACGGTGTGCGAATTATTTTACCTACGGGTAATTTCATTGGTCATTGGATTTCGCAGTGTGCAGTACAGACCGAAAATTACCTACGCGTGCGTAATGTACACAAATGTGTACACTGGGTCTGAATGGGTTAAGAAATTTTCCTGCTTAATAGCCACACATCTTTCAGCATTTTCCTGAAACGCCTTAGCAGGTTTTCACGTAGTTTTTTCCAAAACCGACATAATTCGACGTTTTGGGAACTGCTATCTGTTTCCGTGTTCATGAACGGAAACAGATAGCAGTTACTTACTTAAGTTTTTTTTTTTTTCGGGCTCATCCCTGTTTTCCCACGACAGACATATGCATCGCAATGGCGAATGTCCAAAACTCTTCATCTAGTCATCCCCCCCCCCCCCCCATTGCACTATTCATTCAAAGATCAAACTCCTTAGTTCGTTTACTTGTAAACCGCCTTAGCATGGCTTGCGACACGACGCGGAGAGCAAGTGTAAAGATTATTCTACTCAGGTTGGGAAGTTCAATACTTTCAGTTCGGCAACTAAAATTTTTCGTCACTAGGTAAGCGCTAGTGTCGCATGTGCACTAGATTTTCACTATTTTCTACATTAAAAAACAAAATAATCGCAATAATCATAAACAGATATAAATTAACTACGTAACAAAGTAAAATATATTTCTTTTGTAATTCACGTAGCTTAAAATATAAATTAAAATTCACCACTTTGGTGCACTGCGCACCCAGTGGCGGGAACTTTTCCTATGCCAAACACTCCTATAAGAATACTTGTTTGGTTCCTAACCTGAGTAGAACTATGCCTTGTTCACATGTACGCCGATCACGAAGGACAGATAGAGCGGACAACTAGAACAGCCAATCAGAAGCCGTCCTCGGAGTCCGAGCGAGTCGCGCAGAAAAATTGAGCTCACGCCGATATTTTCTGCTCGAGGAAAGAGCAGACATCGCCGATATTACCCAGAAATCAGCTGGTGCACATATTTTATACTACCAATGCCTTGAATAATCGACGTGTATTGATGTAAATGTATAGGATAGTTTAACGTACGTATTGTTATGAACAGAATTTAGCTGATAATCCTCGTATGAACCTGTCCTAATACTTTCAGTAAATCAGGACACCAGAAATTGCGGCAAGTTACTGCAGCAACCCCCTCGCGATACCGCTTGCAAAAACCCCCTCCACCAGCCAGCGATCGGGGACATGGGCGCCTAAACGACGCACCGATTTAGGCAACTGTAAGGCAGGGCCCGGCAACTTTCCACATCCTTCCAGCAGCCAGGGAAGATCACAACATGGGCAAGTCCGACCGCCGTCGACCGATCTGCCACAAACAGCCTCCGACGTCAAGAACAAGGTGGGGACTGTCCATAGTAGATAATTAATTAAAATGGCGTGGTAACATAGTTGTAACGTAATTTAATGTCAGTTAACAGTACTCTCCCGAACGTATAATCATTCAGCATCATGTCAATTGTGTCTTGTTATTATACATGTTTCACAGACTAAAATACACCCCCTCTATTACAATAGAAGCTCTACCATTATACTTATCATTTCAGGTAAGCTCTTAGCCACTTCTTGTGTGAATATAACCCTAAGTCATATTTATAACAGTAATTATAATGAAATAGTGAATATAAACGTTAATTTTATTCAACATTTGTATTAAATAAATATAGTTTTCAAATGAACCTAAAGATAGCCCTAGAGTGGAATAATTTTTTGGATGTAAAAATAAAATTACAATCTCTAGAAAATCATTTAGTAAATTAATCGTACTATAATGGAATTAATAAATTAAAATATAAAGACGACAGCATCTAGTTTGTTAATAATAATAAAATAAGTTTTATGTTTTACTATGCAAAGAAATAAAACAATGACACAAAACTTCATGTCTACTATAAACTTAGAAAGAAGCTTATATGAAATATATAAAAGCAACTTACATGAAATAAAATTAAATTTAATAGTGAACTTACACGATTACTCTTAACACATACACGCATACACAAAACCATATACACACCTGACATATTTACATATAGGCTACATATAATTGTACTATTTGTAAAAATAAACTACAAGATAACATTGACTAGCAAAAGTTCTGAAACTGAAATTTATTTTAAAGATTACTGAAGGGAAGAAAATCACAGCAAATAACTAGGTATATAAAAACGGGAAAAAGACAAAATAATTAATTAATGCAAGACATTAAAAATTATATTATAAGACATCTAAAATTATCAGTTACCTAAATATATACATAAAATTAGATATTAATATGACGTTTACTCGCACGCGCTCATTCACACATCTACATACATTAACAATACATTTAATTAATTAAACAGTAACATAAGCATCAGAAACATCACTACAGTCGCAGGAAGCAGAAAGCAAATAAGTTACAGGTATTATAGAAGAGGAACCTCCACAATAAATATTGTTTATATCAAACCCACACTTCAAGTTCATTTAAATATTTATAACGTGACCAAGCTGTTACTGCATAGTTTTATGATTTTAGTAACTGAAATTATATCTCTTGCTTATTGAGATAAGCAATTCCAAAGTTTGGTTGCGGGGACGATGAAAGATGAAGCCAAAAATGGGCGGTAAGGAACGAGACAAAAGGTAGCGAGGACATCCAAGAAAGCTAAAGAAATAATTGAAGTTATTACAAATGGTTACCTAACACTTTTTATTCGACTTTAAGATATGGAAATACTTTCCATTAAACATTACCAACTTTACTGGGAGACTTTCACTCGGTTCGTCCGTTAAAATATATGGAGGCATGGGCAGTGACTTTTTTCTACGGTTCATTTCAAAAGTGCTCACTTGATAGTGAACAGCCTTTATCTGTGATTTGTTTTATAAACTTGGTGTTAAAAATTACTTATTCAACAGCAAACTACACAGGACTTATGCTCAAATGTGAACAACCATCTGGTCTGTCTGTTTGGCTTGATCGGCGTTACATGTGAACCAAGCATTAACCTCAGCCAGGGCCAGGAGGGCAGCACGGGCAGACAGGCTGGCCACTTGCCGCGCTCCGCCTGGTATGTGTCGGAGAGAGTTGGTAGCCTGTAATTTACAGCCCGCATTACCGCGGCGTGCTTGCGCGCATCACAAAAGCCAAGAAGGGCGCCCCAGCGGCGGTGAGGCTGCCTGCCGACATGAGGAGCTACAGCCGACACCGAGCGCCTGACACGCAGACACGCACGTACGCCAGCTGTAAAGCCCTTACACTATTCAAAACTTTAACATTTGACTTTACGTTTTGCTTTCCGACATGTTGTTTCTTATAGAGATTTACACAGTGGAACTGTCAAAGGTAAAGTCGAACAGTCTTGGCTTAACGATTTCGAAAAGTTCAAATTTAAAGTTAAAGTCAAGCAGACATTTTATTGAGAATCAAACACAGGTTATGTTGAAAGTGCGTTTTTTTTTATTGTAGGGCGATTTTAATCTCGGTATATTAAACAAAGCTCGTCTTAAATTAAATAAATGGCAATCAAATGTAATGCGAAGAGGACATATTTGAATAGACATATTTTAATAAAGTAAACAAATGAGTTTTTGTTTTTAAATAAAGTGTTAATATAAATTTTAAACCTGTTTTTAAAAAGAGGTACGTAAAATTCATTCCCGGATAAAATAATAATTATTTACATAACAAGATACACATTTTTGCGAAACTCTCAGAACCGATGTTCAATTGTCGGAACTCTGACTTTACAATATTGTATTATGTATTGGTGGTTTCGTCAAAGAAAAGGAAACGTAAAGTCAAATGTTCAAGTTTTCTATTGTGTAAGGGTCTTAAGGTGGCCGCCTGGTTGAAGGAATTTTGCACTTCTGAGGCATAAAAGCGCGGGAACTCTAGGTAAAAAATGGCTGAAAGGAAAAAGTAACTAGGGCCTTAAAAGTGGTCACTGTACTGTGAACAGCCCATAGTAATTTTTTTCCTTCCACCACATATCAAAATAAATATGGCCATGTATGTAATAAACAAAGTGTATATATTACACCGGACTCGAATGTTAATTTACCGTGAATAGTCTATATTAAGCAAAAAAAAAAAAAAAAATACAAAATTTTTTTTTCTTTTCTATAAGAAAAATTAATTTTCCATAAAACAAAAATAAAAATAACATCACAAAACTTATGTTTCTTTAACCTTCCCTTTGAAATAAATCAACATTTATGCTGTGTTCGATTTTGGTGCAATGAGCCCTTGATCACTTACCATTGATCCCTTCCCGTTTCACGAGCCCTTGTTCCCTTCCACAGAAATATTCGTTAGAGAATTTGGACGCTTGTGCTCGTTTCCACCTCGAGTTTTATTCTGTCTAATTTCTTCGCTCTATGCGAGTTTCATTTGCCTTTGTGACGTTTGCAAGTGTTTTCTACGGCCGTGGAGAGTTGTAAACACAAAACAAACACAAACAAATGCAATATGTCAAACAATTACGAATCTAAAACTATATAGGACTCGAGAAGGAGAGACGCTCGTGCCCTTGGCTGAAGGGGACATTCTAGGGTGCATAATGTACCCATTCTGTGAATTCGGACAGCGGTAATGTGACGTCACATCCGGGATGCATTTTTCAAGGGCACGAAGCCATAAAAAGGCCCTTAGCTGGTGAATTCGAACACAGCCTTAGTCACTGTAAACAAAACCGTCACAAAGAAATGTTTTGATTGCTATAATGAAAGTGCACTTGCGAGGATAATTATTTTGCCAAAGTTTGATTCAATAGCGTCCAGTTGATCGTGGACCAGGTGTGGACAATTAATCATTGAAGATAAACAGTTTATGGCGTGTGAGATTAATGAAAATATGGCGCTCATCTCTTTGCGAACGAGACCCCGTGTAAAAATAAAAAAGTGCTCCAGTCCATAAAAATGCGAAAGCGAAGTGTGGTTTCACCAATTAGTTTCTATGTATTGTAGAATTCATGCTATAAAATTCTTACTAATATGCCAACTGCTATACTAAACCCGTTCAGACCTAACGTACACAATTGTTGGAGACAATGGTTTATCGCGGGAAAAGTTGACTTTGCTAGGATGCAACGTACTGTGTACATGCCCGACAGTTTTCTTTTCTTATTGGCCGTCATGCATTGTGAAGCTACTGCCCATTTAACTGGACCAATAGAGATTCCGATGCTGTAAGGGAGAACGTTTCTGATTGGTCTGCAATCAACTTAGCCTAGTCAAAACAATGATCATCCAATCATAAAAGAATAATCTAACTGGAGTGTTATCGAAGATATGTAGGCTCAAAAATTTTTTTCGCGATTTTCCATTTTCTCTAACGATTGTGTACATTACGCAAATGTAACTAATTTGTGATCTGTGCTGTGCACTGCGCCAATGATCGCCAATGATCTTGACTGTAGGTAAATGACTCGCAAACCGCCTTAATTGTCTAGGATATGATTGGTTCTAATTACAGTAGCCGTACACAAAGCCTGCAGATTATTGTTTGCGGCAACGATACACGTGTTGGGTTCACTTAAGTACAATACAGATTAGAAATTTATTATCTACAACACCTGAAACCGTAAATTAAAGTGGGTCTGCAAGGATTGAGTGCGGAAATCGGTTCTCAAGACCTCGTTGTTAAGAGTGGCTCAAATCTCTCAGCTAAACTCAACTTAAGTGCGGAAAACAACCAGGAAATTAAGTGAAATGAAATAAGTGTCTACAAATTTCAATATAACGTTTAATACAATGCTGAGACATGTAACTACGTTTCCTACATATCTGTCATTTTCACTGGCAGTATGCCGGAGAGAAGAAATTACTTAGTTTGACTTTAAAGAACAACGTATATTGACTACAAATGATAATGTGCCAGCCTACATCGCCTACAAAATTCAGCGGCAAACTATCCCGTTTCGACTTGTACGGCAAGACCTACTGCCACACATTCACAAAAAAAAAAAAGTAGTCCAACTGGTGAGTAGCGGTAAGGCCACCAGTTTCATTTCAAACACGAGATATTCGTAAACCCGAGTTCTGGTGGCTCGCTGCCAATGTAAACGTGCGGGATAGCACTGCCGAGCTCTTTAGGTCACTACGCAGAAAGGCTCCATCAGTAAGTAAACAAGGAACTCAGAAGATCTGCCGAAGTGTTGAGTTACAGTGTGGTTCCCCCAAAGTTCAAGTTCTGTGCTGTTGTTTACGAGACAGTTTAAAATTTCGCACCCAGCTGCTTTCGACAATCAACAGCCTAAAATCACTATCTGTTCGAATGAGATTTCTATCTCGTTTAGAGGTATTCCAAAGGACCAATCATAATAACACGAAAACTAAGGCCGTGATGGCACAGTGCCAACATCCCATGGCGGGCCAGTTTCAATTCCCTGCGAGGTCAACCCCGATTTCCCGATCGTGGCGGACGTTGCCTTCAGACGTTTGTTTCTCTCGAGGCACTGCTGTGTCCCTCCGCTTCATCTAAGGCACATCGGAATATTGTCACCAAGGAGGGGGGAGGGGGTCACATCTCACACGGTATTTTTCTTTTCATTTACCATAAATGTGGCACCAGAAGTCGCCTTGAGATGAGGAACGTCAAAAACCATCAGACTTATTTGGCGAGGTAAAGTTTTGTGTATGTGTGTGTAGAAGTGTGTGTTTGTGTGTAGGCACAGAATATATATATATATATATATATATATATATATATATATATATATATTATTCTATTCGCGTTTCCTTCGCACTTTTTAAATCAATCCCTTTGAAAAATCACACCTTGTATGACATGTTTGGTTGTTGACTAATTATAATATGTGTCACAAGCGTTTTATACGTGTGTTAACATTAAAAAACTTATTTTTGGTTAAAATGAAACTTTGTTTATAAATTATAATATTCATCTATAGTTAATATCAGTTAAAACAACGTAAAAATAGCTGTTTTGATAATGCCCAGTAAGAAATAGATATTATGAAAAATATTGTTACATTGAGTACTCATGAATGCTGTGCGTTGTCTCGTTGGTGTAATTTTCTAGACTCGGTTAAGCTTTGTTTGCATGGAGCGTAGGAATATCCGGAAAGTAGAACTTTATTAGGGCTTCAGAAAAGTTGGAAGTAACCGTGAATGGACTATACACACACTAGCAAAGTGGCGTGGCGTGTTCCTTCGATGTGGACGTGCCCATTTGCTGATCGGCTGCGCGAGGTTTCAGTTCAACTACCTCTTGCTGCGAAATGTTTCTTATTGGCTGGGCTACCGATTGGCGAGTGAATTGCCAAGTGTTGGCCAAAGGTGCGCAGACACGTTGCTGGCTTGTTAAACCATTTTTCTGGCGTGTACGGCGGAAATTCGTGGTAATAGTTATAAATAGCCGATTCACACGCACCTGGCTGCTGGCTGCGGTGTCGAGGCGGCCAGTGCAAATTTGCCAATGCTAATGACGTCAATAGTAATTACGAATATGTGAATGAGGTCAATGTTAAGTGCAAATATGCTAGTATCTCACACAACAATCACGTCAATGTGATGGTAATGCTGCGAACTCCATCACTATTCTTGCGATAGTGGTCAGAGAGCAACCACGCTGCAGTTGGCGTGGCTGTGTAAGTGTAATTAGTGTTTATTTTTTAATCCTAAGGCTGGTTGTAACAGAATAATAAGAAATAAATGTTTCCCCGTACGCGAGCGCCTGCTACATATCGTACTGCACATGCAAAGATGGTGGTACAGCAGTGCAAATGCTCGAATGTCTGGGCAAGTGTTTGAATGATGGTATTTTTTTTCGCAGTACTAGTTTTTATATTTAACTTTTACACATATATAACTTTTATGTAGAGATATGTGACCTGTCCTAATTTTTATGCATTTAATTATTTTATGAATGCTACATGCTTTCGTCATTAAACATCCTCTTTTATTATTTCACATTGCCATCAGGGGAGTGCTAGGGCCGATGCGAGTATATATGTATTTATTTTCCTAACATCCCTTATGTGGTCTAGACTCTCAACTGGCGACCGAAGGGTGGTCGGATCGAAATCGAATGCCTCCTGCATTTTTTGAGTTCACAAACAACTAGAATAATTCCCAGTGCTCCTGGTGACCACCACTTGAACTCTACTCCCCGATGTTAGCACGCCTCTGCAGGCGCCGAGTGAACCAGCCAACACACAAAATGGCCGCATTGATACCAGCGCTCCTGGGTAAGAATGGTAGGACCTCCCACACTCTGGTGGCAGGTGCGATAATCAAATCTGGCCGTCTGCAGCAGCCGACGCGGGTAGCAGGCGCGAGAATTTAAGATGGATGTCTACAGAAGACGACATCGTTGGTGATGTAGAACTCGGAATGCAAGGAGAGGGGTGGGAGATAAGAAAGAAAATAAAAGAGACTGGAAGGAATACGAGCAAACCCCTTAGAACGTCGGAGGCAAGAGAGAAAATAAAGGTCAGAAGGAATATGAGAAAACTCCAAAGGTATATAACGGTCGATAGAGAGGTACAGGAAGGAATTACAGAGCATAATAAAATTAAGGAGACCGAGAGCATGATAAAATGAAGGATACCAGATGGACAATGAGAAAACCCCAAGGGATAGAACGGGCGAGAGTGGGAGAGACAAGAAGGAATGAAAGAGTATGAGAAAAAATGGCATCAAGATGGAAGAGTGTGCCAGCAGCCAGGTGCGGGTGAATCGACTATTTATAACTACTCGTGGTAAATACGGCTGTTTCACCAACTATGTTGTGTGTGCATGTGTGTTTGTATCTATTATACACCCCCGCATTCAACCAGTTGCGTATACGATACTGAGATCAACAGACGTTGTTACAGACATCTTCCACGTGCATGGTTCAAAATCACTACAACCTACACACTGCTAAAATCTTACCAGTCCTTGATATATGCTCACCCGAAGGATTTTTTTTTCAGAGGTGAGGCAAAACCGATAGTAAATTTTAACTAGAGCGAAATATGATATTACTGTAAAATAGTAGCAAGATTTAGTGGTGGTATTTTAAAGCAGTTTTCATTTTTAAAACTACCAGATTTCAGTGTTATCGGTTTTATTATGAAAAATTCATAAATTAAAAATTTATTACTGAAATAATGCGGTATTTAAAAAAAAAAATTAATATGTTATTTTGACACTTTTTTTCCTTTTTTTTTTTTTTAAAGAATTATGGATCAGTTAACAATAATTTATCTTTATATGCATGTTTTAATAAAACATTTGAAATGTTTGTGCAACTGCATAAACAAGAGTAATCATCTTATTAGAACCAAGAAAACACAGAGCATTACCATAGGTTAGAAAATCACCTGTTGGGGTTTTAAGTTTTATTCTAACTCATATATTAAAGTTCCTATACAGTGCGGATTTTTTGTCGCAGTCTTACACAAAAATAGCTTGAATATAATTTTTTAGAGAAAAACTTTTATCCTGAAAATGAGACTAATTTTATGTTGTTTTACAATTTCCTTTTCTCATTAAATAATTATTTCAGTCCTATCTACACAATATCTGATACTTCCTGCTGTTATTAAATAAGCCTAAATTATAACTACCTAAAATTAATTTTTACTTTCCAGCATTAAAAATATTTTATTATTCCTACTATCACTTAGTTTTAACATTTTTAGATACAGATATCTGGTCATTGTTTCACAGATAAAGTAGTGTATTTGAAGTAAATTTCATCTTATTTTGTGTTTTAACTTAAATTTTGGTGTTATGCAGTATTTAACTTTAATTTGAGTGTTACAATATAATATTGGTTCTAATTATAGAATAGAAGGGAACTGTAATGAATCCTTTGGCCTTTCTTTAGAACCATTTTTAGACACTATGGTTAATATTTCAGACACTGTATAGGAGGTTGATTTAACAAGGTACAATGTACGCTGTACATAACATAAAACGACAGACATTAAGATAAGCCCCTTACTCTGTAGAAGCCATCATAAGTGGTTTAGACTTAAATCCGTAGTCGTATAAAAATCTGCTGCAATTATATCGAAGAAAACCCCCTTTCCTTTACTACTTTAGACGTATGACAAAACGTTGTACTTATATCAGTATACGATGCAACATCTAATATTAGATTTTGCGTGTGCCTGAAAGAGTTAATATGCAGAGACATAATTTATATGTATCTGTAGCTGTCGGTAAATGCTTTTACAAACGTAGTTGTATAGTATTTTTCCACGGGGGATTTTCTCCAAAGAGAATGTAGGAAGTGTTATTGTAAGATACGTGTTATTTGCATGCTCACGAATTAATACCTAGGGGTAGTGAAATTTCGCCAAATTATTTCAAGTCAAGTTGTATTTCGAAACACTGTAGAGTCGTTTACTTATCTTGCTTGACTACATTACCTTTTGACACGTGTTAAGCGTCTCCACGCGAATGACGTATGAGTAGGGACCTGCAAATTCGCGTAGTTATTTTACATCAGGCTAAAATTCACAGCATTGTATATAAAGGAGACGGCGTCGTTTCTCCATTGGCTGCTGCATAAATATGAAAGTCACTCCTTTCTGACTGAACTGCACGTGATTGGGGCACACAATTGTGAACTGTTCATTTATTGGCGTAGAGTTACCGAGGGCGTGTCACATAAAGTATGGTCTAATGAGAAATGTATAGCAAAGGTACCCATGTTTTAAGTTTAACGTATCCCCAAATAATAACGCGAAATTTGCAGGTCTCTACGTATGAGCCGTGCCGATGTTGCCGAATTCTGAGTGCCCTAGTTAAATATGAAAACGCCTTCTCAAGCATATAGCAAGCAATGACAGTGGACAAACTGCTGTCGGCTGCTTACAGGGTTGAAGTCTATTATGTAATCATATTTTTTCGCGAAAAGTCATTAGTTCTATTAATAATATTAATGACGCATGACAAGTATTACACTTTAACAGTGGTAACACTTGATTGTACCTTAGTACTAACTCAAACATTTCGGGAGGTAGGGGTGATATTTCGTGCCAGATGCCACTTCCTCCCCCCTCCCTTTTCGGTCAACACCATACTTACCAATAGCCATCATGGAAAACTCAGAAAATACGCAAATACGTGAAGAAAAAGTCCACAATCGAAATGATAGCAGGTGTAGAACATTTACAAGACAAGCAGAAGGCCGCTCTTTATTTCCACGTGTCTATCTGGCATTACTAGAGACCTGCAAAATTTGCATTATCATTTGAAGGCACGTTAAACTTCAAACACGTGTACCTTCGCTATACGTTTGTCACTGGACCATACTTTATCTGACACGCCCTGGGTAACTCTACACCAATAAATGAACACTTCACAACTGCGTGCCCCAACCACGCGCAGTTTAGTTAGAAAGGGCGTGATTTCACATCCATGCAGCAGCCAATGGAGAAACAATGCAGGCTCCAGTACAGACAGTACTGTGAAGTTTAACCTGGTGCCAGATAATAACACGAATTTTGCAGGTCCCTAGGCATTACTAGAGAATCGAAAATTTTGCGGGTTAATTTCTAGACAAGTTGAAATTCATACTTGTACGTTCATGTTACTTTTATAATTGGTCAACGTGTTGTTTGAAACCTTCTAGATGTAAATGAGCCAATAACAAACATACAATAAATTGCGCGCCCAACTACCGCCTTTTGCTATCATAACACTCAACCAATAAACAGTTGGCATATGTATGAGAGTATATAAGATTATGAAGTCTAGCCTACAGGTCATTGAACTTGTGAATTTCTCAGGTCTCTAGGCATTACAGAGTCTGTATTTCCACACGTCCAGTCTTGTGGGCTCTGGAAACGGAAAAGGATAAAACGCAGGTGCACAAGAAATTACGCTGGCTCCTTTTTGGTGAACCAAATGATCTACTTTACGAGTAAAGAATGGACTGCCTCAACAAATTATATTCGACGTGGACAATCGAGTGAGCACAACGGCATCGCGGAACAGCCAAGTATACAGAAGCCAACGCCTGCCACAGAGTAGATAAGTACGCAGAGACGAAATGGCGTGGGGGATATTTTATGCGGCGTACCCATTCTCCAATTGGACGCGCGTGGCTCTGGGAACGGGCAGCGCGTCTGATTGGCTTCTACGCGCCGCAAAGGTTACCTCATTGGCCGGGCTCCCGGTTGGCGAGTAGGTTGCCAGGCGCTCATTGACGAACGACATTCCAGCATGTTTGCTGCCCAGTGACGCCATTTTGCTGGCGTGTGCGGCTGGAGTTCGTGCGATAAGCGGCCGTTTAAATCATGTACATTAAAATACTCTTTGCTCGAGCTGCACGAGTTAGAGAAAAGTCCTGATCTCGCAACTTGGATAGTTCGAGAGTATGAGTCACGCTGCAAAAAGTACATAAATGCCGATTCGCTGTTCCCAGGGCTTCAGTTACAGCGGCGTTAATTATTTCCGTTATAAAGCAATTCCCAGCATTAATTAACCTCGCTGTTGCAAACACTTTGGCGTATCGGAAAATCTCGCGGTAAAATACATAATTCATTCCGCTGCAGAAACGAACACAATTTTTTTAAATAGAAATTATGGCAGCTATGGAATCAAAATGCTCTCAATTACGCGAAATAAACAGTACAGGGGGAAGCTCTATTACAACCGATAACGTGTCAACACCTCTCACGTTGAATACCTGAAAAGAAATTAATTAGTTAGAAACATGTTAAATTATGTTTCATATTCACGCATTTCCAATGGCTTATTTAAATGTAGTCTTTCCGTTCCCTTTCTTATAAGACTGTGTAATCAAGTGACATCGACGCCGCGGTCGTGTAGTGGTTAGACTACTCGCCTCCCACCAAGGCGAACCGGGTTCGAAGTGGGAATCGTGACGGACCATGCCGCTGATCGGCGGGTTTTCTCGGGGATCTTCCGTTTCCCCCTCCCCAAGTGACACCGATATTCATTGGCGAGGTGTCACGTTTGTGAGCTCTACCTAAGAATGAACTCGTCTTGTGCCAGTCTAATAAATAGGGAATATTTACTCCCGTATGATTTAGCCTTACACTATCCCTCTTTCGGAGAGACACAGTCAGCCAGCAACAAAGTACGCAGATATCAACGACACCGCCAAATTACTTCGCTTCTCGTGTTGTTACGTAAATAAGTAAAGCTCCACCAAGCAAGTGGGTCGTGATGAGGCAGTTGTGTGTTGTAACTGTATCCCAACTTACACTCGATCCACTTTTCAGTTTGATGTAATTTATTTTCATTCAAGGACAGTTAGGTAGGCATACTTGGTGGGATTACAGACCATTATGCACAATTCGAGGGGAAACTGACCACATTTAAAAGCCCTACTTGAGATGTGCTTGTATGCACATTATGTATTCTTGTACCACTTGTAAAATGAACCTGGTCACTTTATTCTTGCACCAGTTAAGAAAAACTGTAAAGTTTTTATAAAATTAAGTATTTTACAAATTTGCTGATTTTGCAATTATACCAACCTGGAATTTAAAAAAAAAACATGTGAAAATTGGAACAAGTACTACTTACTGGAGAAAACTGTTCCGATATCAGCAACAACCCAGAAATAAACACGCCATCCATCATTGCAAGTGAAACTAAAGATGTTCTTGAAAAGCCGTAGTGTCTCTTATGTAGAAGATGCGCTGGATAGTTTCAAACAAATTACAGCAGAAGTGAGAATCTTACTTTGTAATGTGGAAATAGCTTGTTAGGCTGTTGCTGGTTTTACCCAGCTCATCATGTGAGGCGGGGAGAAGTTTCAGCTGTCTCAGACGGCTGAAGACATATTTGCGTTCCTCAATGACTCAGAAGGAACTGCATCATGTCGCTATCTGTTACGTCCACAATTACTATTGGACTCAGTTGGCATTAGAAACGTCGCAAAAATTTTGTATCTAGATCTGAATCAAGAAAAGAAGCTCTTGGACCAGTTTCGTCATAATGAAAGTTTTTTTTTGTTTTGTTTTATTTGGTGCAAAATTTAACTTCAATTTATTAATTTTTGAGTTTTGTATCAACAACCAAACTTGCAATTTATTTTTACATGCATGCAGTACTTTGACTTCGAATAGTGGGATATATTTAACATTCTCAATGGCTCAGAAGAGACTGAATCATGTCGCACTCTGTTATATTGACAGCAATATTTTACACTCAGTTGACATTATAAAAGTTGCAAATACTTTTGCGTCTAGGCCTGAATCAAGAAAGGTGGCTTTTGGACCTGTTTCGATGTAATTTAATTTTTTGTACATTTTTGTTCTATTATTGTAAAATTTAAATTTTTCATGTGATATTTCTCACTTAATGAGCTATGTATCAATAACTACAATTTAATTTTATGTGCATGTGGTTCTTTGCCATGAAATTTAAAAAAGTCGTATGTCTCCCCCTAAAAAGCCATAGCTAACGACGCCCATGCTAGGATATCTGACTTTCCTCTTTGTTTTAAAGTAGGTTAGAGAAAGAATCGTAACATAAGGGCCGGACTAAACGGTCAGTAGAAACAGCATTTGTGCCTCGGTCAACGTGCACACATTATTGCGATGCCTCGTCAGTAGGCACAAATATGGCTTACATAAGACACATGTACAGTGCGCGTATGTGTTCTGTTTTTTTTTTTTTGCGTTTAGAGAGAACGGACATGACATAAGAAACTACAAATCCAACATCAGATGTCACTGTCTGTATTACGTACAGTGTAAAGCAGAACTCGCCAAGTACCACTGTACAGACTAGCGCGAACAAGTTTACCGGACGTAATAAACTGAACCAATCTCGGTGTTTTCGGTGTCATAGGGGAGACTTGTGTGTATAGTCTATTCGTGGGTTTCTTCACACTTTTTCAATCAAACCTTTGAAAATTTCGCCATATATGACGTGCTTGGCTATTTCATAAATATGTAATGCATCACACGAGTTTAATTCTTCTGATAACATAAAAAATACTTTACTTCATATTGGTTTGAACTTTTATTTATATTTAGAGAACTGCAAAATTCGCGTTATTATTTGGGGACAAGTTAAACTTTAAACACGTGTACCTTTGCAATACACTCGTCATTAGATCATACTTAATCTGGCACGCCCTGGGTAACTCTGCACCAATGAATGAACACTTCACAACTGAGTGCCCCAATCACGTGCAGTTCAATCAGAAGGGCGTGGCTTCACATCCATGCAGCAGTCCAATGGAGAAACAACGCTGGCTCCAGTACAGACAGTACTGTGAAGTTTAGCCTGGTGCCGAATAATATCGGGAATTTTACATGTCCATACAGTTGCATTTAATTGCTAAATAATAATATTTTTAATTTAATTAATATTTATAAAAGCAGGAAGAAAATGGGTGTGTTGGAAGTAAGAAACAATAATAATACAATATGTTATTACACTCAGTGCGCATGAATGCGGTGCCCTGTCACTTAAGTGTAATTTTTTAGACGTGGTTAAGATTTGTCTTCACGAGGCGGAGGAATATCCTGGAAGTCGAACTTCAGCAGCGCTTCAGAGAAGTGTGAAGCAACCGCGAAAGGACTATATCTGTCGGCCGCACAGGATAAAGCAGAATGTCGGCACAGTACCACAGCTATGTTTCGTCGCTGCTGACAGCGTGAGTAAAGGTCAGGGTTCGATTCCTACTGGTCCCCTGGGAGTCAGCAAACGCTTTCGCAACGACCTGGTCGACTGCAAAGCCACCGGAGCCCCGTAGCTGTAAATACGACCGCTTTCACAGGGGGAGGAGATGGCCCGGATGCACGCATGGTCGCCAGTCTTCCCGAGATTGACTGGTGTAGAATCAAGAGCCCGCCTTTGATACGAAGTACACGAGCCCTACTAATGCCAAGGATCACTTAACTGAGCAAAATAGAGACTACATTTCACCCTTTCACCACGATGTCCGTATACCACACGGGCAACGATATATTAATAATCCCCGAATTTTTAAACGTCATGCTCCTTCCTCTTAAATTTAGTACCTTACTTTGGTAAACCAGGAGCGTAAAATAAAATATCCTGCTCCTGCTTCCAAATAATATTATTCGATCTAATGAAACCACTCAAATATAGAATGCGTTCCTGAACACGATGCACTTACAAACACTAGCCACAATCACGAATAGTGTTACATGTGCACGTGAAAATGGCAAATGCTTCCAATGCAACACAGCGGACCAATAACAGGAGTACGTCGGTACAGCTGGTGAGTTCTGAGTGGACGAGAAAAACGGAGACGTGACGTAAACAAAGCGCAACAGCCAATTAAGTGTGCATGTCTTCACAGACACATGTAAATGATTCACACCAAGCCTAATGGAAATAATGATTTCTGTACATAATGTGGTTCGGCGTCGAAATAATTAATGATATCAAGTGATTGTGATTTTTTTCCCGAAGATATGTTGTGACAAGTTATAGTCTCCAAACCTCATGGATTCCTAGCACTTTTACCATTGGATGACGAATTGGCAGCTTTTCGCAGGTGAATTACGCACTTTGATTGTGAGAGCAACAGAAATGTCACCGGGCCAGTCAAACAAGGAAACAGCACCTCACATGTACTGCAGCCAGTGGGGAAAGAAATGTCGCGGAAATTTGCGTAGCAAGTTGAAACCTAACATGTTGTCAGATATTTTCGTGGTATATCACTATCTCTAGGGATAGGAAAAATTCGCGAATTCATTTCCGGACAATATAGACGTCAAACACATATACAGTGAAGTCACCGTCGCAATTGGAACACCGTTTATTAGACCCGCCCTGTACGGCTCCGAGCCAATAGCAGACTTGCAAGGGAACACCTTGCGAATCCCACAACTACCAGGTGTGAAGCAGCAGCCAATGAACACACAGCTGAGTCTCCAGCATGCAGAGGACTGAGGGAGGAGTTTAGCCTACAGGTAATTGAACTCGCGAAGTTTTCCTATCCGTAACTATCTCTTATTATAGCACTTAAATTGTACTCAAAATGTGTTGCGCGTACATAAATATTTACGAAAAAAAATGTAAATACAATAATTTACCTTATATAACAACTGATAATAGTTTATACTTGTTTATTAACAGAGAACACAAAGAGGTATATTAATGTTATTGACGTCGCCTAATCATCCCATTCCAATCCAGTGTTCACATCTGTGTGCATAGGGCACAGGAAGGTTATTTTCACCAGAACTCCACACTGCGATTCACAATGCTCTGTTATATTTCCTGTGGGAAACTGATTCGTAGATTCGTAAATTCGTAAGCCGCGCTACTTCTCCGGGTTATGAATGGAATAGTTCTTATTCCTACAGCTGAACGCAAAGCGTGCACCTCATTGGCTGTGATCATGACAGAAGTGCTATGTCGGGTTAAAGTACAACACGCATCAAAATAATGTAGTATTTTCAACACCTGACTCAGAATTCGGCAACATCGGCATAGCTCCTACGTGATTAGTGCGCAGGCAGCTACACGTGTCAAAAATTATTTAAATCGATCAAAATAAGTAAACGACTCGACAGTGTTTTGAATTATAACTTGTCTTGAAGTCTTTTCCCAAAATTTCACTACCGCTAATGAAAGCATCAGACATACATAGATACGCAATAAGTAGAGACATGCAAAATTCGTGTTATATTCGGCACCAGGGTAAACTTCACAATACATTCTGTACTGGAGCCGGCGTAGTTTCTCCTTTTTTGGCTACTGCATAGATGCGAAGCCACGTCCTTCTGACTGAACTGCGAGTGATTGGAGCACACATTTGTAAAGAGTTCATTCAGTGGCGCATAGTTACTCAGGACGTGTCACATGAAGTATGATCCAATGACAAACGTATTGCAAAGGTACGCGGATTTTAAAGTTTAACTTGTCCCCAAATAATAACGCGAATTTTGAGGGTCTCTAGTGTCAAGTCTACTTCACAGTGGATTGTTTCCAAGGAAAATACCAGTCTACATCGATCATACAATAATCATCAAACGGATAATTTCATGGGCAATGTTCACATATTCTCTTGGGCGCGAAGTGAATTTGAACATGCGTGTTACGGCGATATTGCTCAAGTGCTGTTGCTCCCCTGAAGGAACTTGAAACTAAAATAACGTCATAAAACTGCAAGGGCTCGATCAAAAAGCGACTGTTTGTTGGTTGGGGGGGGGGGTGGCAGGGAGGGGAGGGCAGACGTACGTGACATGAATGCGACCGCTAATGCCGCCATTTGCCTCGCTCGCACGAGCGTAACCCGTGATCTCGGTGTGATTACACACGCAATAGCACAACGTCCCTGCGAGATGAATTGTGCATCGCGGGTGCACTGAGGTAAAGGATTTGTGCTTGTATAGGTGCAATGAAATACTTTGTTGCTGAAACCAAATTATTTTGTTGTTCTAGCTTGGTTGCCCCAAACTGTAATATTTGGTTGGTGCAACTAAAGATTTGTTTGTCTACAAATACGTTAATCGGTTTCGGCCGATATATAAAAAAAATTCACACGTTCAACCGAGCTCCGAACCTGGATCACCTGCGTCCGAGCGTTAAGCCTTAGTAATCTCAGTTAATGTGACAACAGGTCACAGGGAAGCTTTTTAATAGATATACTGCAAATATTGGGCAACGTGTGCAAACAAATATGTCAAGTTTTACAGCTTTACTTGTCAGTTTCTTGTTGCATTGTTTTATTAATGTGTTTGTGCGATTTTTAAGCATCAATAGATGAATTAACAAACACGGTTACTATCCTAATTGCCACAAAAAATACAAACAAACACTCGAACTGTATTTACGAACAAAGGCAGTCAAATGAGAGGCCATACAAATACATACAGTTGATTCAACAACATATTTAGTTGACAGTCTAATTTTTTTGTTCCAACACAGAGATTTTGTTTTTTTAAACATACATTTTGTTAGACGAACAAAAGCAGTTTTGTTGCATTTCAAATTTTGTTTGCTCAACAAAATATTTTGTTAGGGCAACTAAATATATATTTGACCCTATGTAAACAAATATTTTGTTCGACTTTCTGTCAGTGTAGGCGCCATCTCAACGCCCATTAATTTTGGTTTGTTTACTTTAAAATACACTTTTGTCGAGTTTCGTGCTCTGCTGACTGAAACTGATGCGTTCAGTGTATTTGATGCTGAAATCGGGCGGCTATGGGAATTAAGTCAACATGCCTAAAAGAATCTGAACATGTTTGGTCGAGGGAAACCTCGGGAATTATTTTCTGTACAATTTAGACGTATGATAGACTAGTTTATTATGTCAGCATATTCCTTTGCAGCCTCCTGTGCATGACGAAAAAACTTAACAAATTTTCGGCACCGTTTACCAAGTAAATTTATATTTACACATGTGAAAATCTTTTCATTTATTTCACACTACAAATTATATGATACATTTTCCTGTTATTAACTTCTGCAAAGTTGTTTGCCTGAGTCAAGAATCACAATATTCTTTCATAGCAGTAATAATGGTTATATAAATTTTACATATATTAAATTTCACAAGACAATATGAAATACGATTAGGCATTTAAGTCATGGATAGGAGAAATCCAAATAAATCTTTCTATAGGGCAGAGATTTATGGACACACGTCAGAAAACTTTTTTTTTTTGTATTTACTTCTCCAAAGGTATCTTCAGATTTTCTACAATAGTTGTGTTCAGCAAAACTTAGTTTATTTTCGTTAATCACAAATTATATATAACGTGGTTTTAATTTATGTAGAAATTAAGTATGTTATCAAATAAAACTTAAACGCGATGGGAGAGCCCAAATGTTTCAGGTACTTATCCAACTTTGTAAAACGGGGCTTCGATTTTCCCGCAGAAAAAAAAAAAAGAGGCGAAGCTTACACTTCGTGTTTTTTTTTTTAAATAATTTGTGTCTACAACAGTGAGGAGGCATTGAATATTGCAGTGCCTTATCTGGATATTTACACGTTACTACTGCACAGCCTATTCGAAATTACGATGTCAGAAATCTAGCACAATCATTACAAACATCAGATAGCAACACAATTGGCGCTGCATGTCTTTATAGCACCCGCGAGTAAATGTGTTATCTTCATCGTTATCTTCCCGTACGCTGGCGTCCTGCGCATACGAACAGCGCAAAGGAAAGTTGAGGCCCTGACGTAATAGGCAGTTGACGGTAGTGGTTGTCGGTGTTGGCAATTTTCGGTTGTGTGCAATGAGTTCCACGATACAATGATAATGATAATGGAACATTTTTTAATTAAGCGCAAAAAAGATTTATTGCTGACATTTAAAAGTTTTTTAAAAAATAAATCACATGGAGTAAGCCAAATTAAAAATATTATAATATATATTTAAGCCAAAAATTAAATGTAATGCATTTTATAAAAAAAAAATAACAATTTAATAGTTAACTCAAATTAATCTGTAATCATAAAACCGTTTCACGTAACATAAAAATATGTAATTTGTTCTCATCAATTGTTCCTTCAAATACGACACACTCGTCTAATTTGCTTCAGATTTAATGTTATTACACATGGGAATTTTAATATTACATATTGTTGATTGCTTAGTAACACATATTATCAGCTTGATATCAGTAGTTTTATTTTCACTATTATTTTCCTTTATTTCTAGACTTTTCCTCTGTCACTCGTTCCGAACCTAAAGAACACGTTCTGATTGGTCGGTTGGTGGTAAAATTTTAGTGTATTAAAACTCGTTACAACACCAACCACCACCAGCAAACACCAGCAACCAAACGCGTGTTAAAATGATTTTAGGATCAACAACCACCAACCTTCAATACCAACCAGCAATCACCAACCGGGAATTGTGCCATCTCACATACACTGCACTGTCCTTCAACAGGAATAACCGCCAACACCAACCACCTACTGTGCCAGGGGTTTTGTCTGCGCAGGCTCTTCCTTAACTTGCTCTCCAGCAGAATTGATGACCAAACTCAGACACGTCTACCTCGAACGCCAGCCGCACACACTGGCAAGCAAAATGGCGTCGCTAGCCAGTCGGGACGCCGTTCGCCAATCAGCGCCTGGTAACTTACTTGCCAACCGGCATCCCAGCCAATAGGAAACCTTCCGTAGTACGCAGTAGCCAATCAGACACTAGGCCTGTTCCCGTAGCCTCGCCAGCCAATCAGGGAATGGGTACACAACCACATCAAAGGGACCGTCACGCCATTTTATCTCTGTATACTTATCTACTCTGCGGTAAGGATACTTACAATGCAGGCCCACCAATATGGAGCAAGGGGGTAAAATGCTCAGGGGCCCATGTCCCCCGGGGGGGGGGGGGGTCGGTCCCGTCTGTTAAATGTTTGTTTATAAAACGAAGTATTACGTAAAAATATAATTTCGACACTCACAACTTATTAACTTTTTTTAGATGGATGACGGCTATTTATGTTTTTGTAAATGGCAGATTTTTGACGGGGAAGGGTTAGGGAGCTCACAGCATGCATTGCTCAGGGGCCTGGAATTTCTCTTAGCGGGTTTTAGAAAAAATGGGCGAACGCAATGGAATGAAGACCGATTACAGTGGACTTCGAACTCCAAGCAACGTTCACAAATGAGGTCCGGTAGGGGTAAGGGCGAAAGGAATGTAGATACTTGAGCCAGCGAGGCCCCGGAGATGAAAAATGGTCAGCCGACGGCGCAGGCGGGCGTTCTTTTGTCCCGCGGTAATGAAGAGGCCGTGTGAAGTGCCGCAAGCTGCACTCGCGGGCCGCCGATGCACCGCCGCACGCCCGGAGCGTGTTGCAGGAGGAGGGATGCCGTAATGAAGTTTTCTCGTGACGTCAGCTGGGTTGTCCCGGGAGAGAGCGAAAGCGAGCCGCGCGGGCAAGGCAGGCCTTGGAGCGCCTGGGACGGACAACAAAGAGACCTGGCTGGGTCGGACCTGCCTGCTGGCGTGCATGGCGTGTCTTCAAGGTCACCGCTGCCTTCCATTATCGGCAATTAGTGGTGCGGCCGGCTCCGACTCCCGCCCGCTGCCACTACGCCCAGCATCGTCGCGATTCCCCCAGACGTCGTCCACATGTCAGACAGACTCCCGCAGGCGCGGATGTGACTGGTGGTTAAGGTGGAGTCGCACGTCCGCATGAAAATGCTAGCGGTTTGATTGGAGTGGTAAAGTACCTGTGTGACAAGCCGTCCTCCCATGACACTGACAGGTAGCAAGGACTGCCACATATGCATGGAACTGCTAGCAGTTAGCTTGCCATGCTAAGTACCTGTGTGAAATGTTGTGCTCTCACGACACTGGCAGGTGGCATGGAGTGGCACATCTGTATATTACCGCTAGCAGTTAGCTTGTTATTGTAAAGTACCTGCGTGGCATGCCATGCTATCATGACACTGGCAGGTACTATGGAATTGCACATCTGTACGGAACTGCTAGCAGTTAGTTTGTCATGTCAAAATACCTGTGACATGACGCGCTTGGCTACCTCGCGTCGACATGCCCACATTAAATGACTAGCAGTTAGCTTGAAGTGGCGCAAGAGTGTCATGCCATGCTTGTTTCACACTGCTGAATGCCATATGTTAAACTGCCTGTGTGATATGGTGTACTCGCATGACACTTATGCCTTTCATGCAGCGATACATTCACATTAATGGGCAGCACTGTGCAGTGCCTATGTGGCATGCAGTGCTCACATGACAATACTGCTACGTGGCTATGTGGCTACCATGGAACGCGTTTACATCAAACGTCTAGTGGTTAGCTTGGCATTGTGAAGTGCCTGTATTACATGGTGTTCTTGCATGACACTGCTGTCTACCATGCAGATTATCGCATAAAATGACTGGCGGTTAGCTTGGCATGGTGAAATGTCTGTGTGACATGCAGGGTTCACATAACAATGCTGTTTTCAAGCAACATGTTCGCATTAAACGACTAGTGGTTATCTTGGGCATGGTGATGAGACATTCTATGTTCGCATAACACTGGCTATCACACAGTGATATGTTTGCAAGAAATGGTTAGTGGTTATTTTTGAGTGGTGAAGTGTCAGTGTAACATTCTATACTCTCATGACACTACCTCATGACACTACTCCCTGCCATGAAGTGAATCGTTAGCATGAAATGGTTTGATGGTATAGCACTGCATGGTAGATTTACATGAAAATTGATCTGTTTGCATGGCAAGGTAGTTGTCTACCTTGCCACCACTTTCTGGTTAATGGCTAACTGATTGACTGCAATTCAGATTAAATTTATATTTATCGGTTAAAAATCGCAACACTACGCTCTAAGAAATTGTTCGTAAATATACCACACCAGTGTATACGTATAGTGGGAAAGAGCGAGTGGTAAGATTTTTCCCATACACACATGGTAGCGTTCCTACAATTGCTCAGGATACATAGGCAAGTTACAAATTATGTATTGTAGCAGTACTAAACATTCCTAATATTTTATAACCTGATATATGGTACGATTTCCATATAGTGTATAGGTCAAAAATTTCCATTACAGTTTAGGAAGTTAAGTAGAAAATTTTTTACAGTGTATGGCAACATGGACTAGCTTGGAATAGAACCCCAATAGCCCAGATGGCTCTCGTGTAATGGTCTCTCAAGATTAATGGACACAAAATACTAGCGAATCCAATCTGACACACTATCTGGAATGACATTAAATATGATTTATTAGTTTCATACGTGTCAGCAAATGCACTACAATTTTAATGACACGACTGATATTCTGCATGACTTGACAGCTGTTATTTCATCCAAATGAAGTCCACCACATATTATAAATGGATAAAACGGCATAAGAAATACTAAACTAACAGTTCTCTGTCAGGCACCTCGTCAGACATGCCAGTACGCATTGAAAAGTTAATACAACACCTCAACAAGTGGGTTGCTTTTGTTATCAATGTTTCAATGTTGGCACGGCATGTTGATTGCTAAGACTTTCTGGAGTAACACCGCATTACATAACACCTCATCTCTGTGACATAACGATGTATCGCCTGATGACACGACGTGTCGTCATGTACACTTCATCCTGGGTTCAAACATACTTTTAATCATACGTCTCGTCGTTTAAAGTAATAACAGGTTACATTTAGATGTTAATTCCCAAGTAATAACATTCTTACTTATTTAAACTATCTAGCGCCAGTAACGTACGAGTGGAATGGAAACTGCTTTACTCATTCTGCACATTTTATTTTTTTTGACGGGAATCTTTAGTAAACAATATTGAACTGCGGTGACTATAGGGTTATAATTAGGGATAAGAAAATTTCGCGAATTCATTTCTGGACAAGATAGACGCCAAACACGTATACAGTGAAGTCATCTTTGCAATATGCATCACAGTTTATCTGACCCACCCTGGACGCATCTGAACCAATAGCAGACTTGCAAGGGAACACCTTGCGAATCCCGTAACTCCCAAGTATGGAGCAACAGTCAATGAACACATAGCTGAGGCTCAAGTATGCAGAGGACTGAGGAGTCTAGCCTACAGGTCATTGAACTCGCGAGATTTTCCTATCTCTAGTTATGATACAGCAATCTGCACAGAAAAGATATGGCATTGCCTCTATACACTTTCCTAAAGAAGAAAAATAAATGTAAACAGTGAGCTACTCACATAGATTTTTGCTGGCTTTGACTCTTCCCAACAACCAAATTTACAATTAAATAACCTAATTTATTAATGAGCAACAAAATATCGAGATTCATTTCTGTCCTGAAAAATGATTTTCAATGAAATATTCCATATTTAAAAAAAAAAAGTTAGAATAAACACGACTACCTAAAATGATACCATATGACAACTAGAAAGGCGCGTTGAATATTTCTGACGAATATTAGTTAGTATGTGAAGTTTAAAAAAGAAAAATTATTCATTACAGCCTTAAATACAGTATATATATATATATATATATATATATATATATATATATATATATATATATTTTTTTTTTGCTTTCGCCAAACGTAAATGCATGAAATATTACGCATGCTGTCGCGTGGCATGTGAGTCTACAATGCACTGTTTTAGCAGACGTGATTAATTCTGCAGCGCATTTGATACGATATATTGTGATTGTCTTTAACAGTTATGGAAATAAGTAGTGTGCTCATGGCGACTTTGGCACAGAACTTCAGGAGTAGGAGCCAGGAGGCGTTCGCTGTCTTGGAATAGACCGTCTTTCCATCAAAATTTCCCGCTTTCCCGCAAAATCGACTATTTTCCTTGAAATCGAACTTTTTTTACTCAAAATTCCCTTTCTTCCCTCCAAATATCCCATTTTCCCCTCAAAAAAGCACCGACACCTCATTTGCAAGAACGAGCCCCAGAAAGGCTATTTCCGAGACATTTTAAGGATTTGGGGGGCTCGCTTCTATTACCCGCAGACCTCCACCCCTCTCACTCCACCCTCCACCCATAGACAAGCTCATCTCAAACCCTTCCCACACCCCACCCACCCCCCAATCGTAAAAAAATCTAGAAAAATTACAGAAATAAAAAAAAAATCTGAAATATCGAAGAACATATAACATTACCCTACCCTACCTTTCGCTCATTCCCTCCTCCCCTTTTTTCCCCTTCTAACCAATAGGCATCACGGAAATCTCAGGTAATACGTAATTATCTGAAGAAAAAGCCCACAATCAAAATGATAAAAGATGGGTGAGTGAAGAGATTTGGGCGGCTCTTAACAGCGATGTCTTGAGAGCCGATGAGTGTGATTGAGGTGAGTATGGAGCAGCGCCGGAATGAAGGGGCGGGGAAGCTGGAGATCCCGAGAAGACACGCCGACCAACGGCATCGTCCGGCACGATTCCCACTTGCGTAAATCCGGTGACCCGGCCGGGGATTGAGCCCGGTTGGCCTTGGCGGAAGACGAGAGTGCTAATTGCTCAGCCACCGTGGCCCCGATAAAAGGCGGGGAACACTTACAAAACAAGCAGAAGACCGCTCTTTATTTCTGCATGTCTATCTGGCATTACAGAGTCTGTATTTCCACACGTCCAGTCGTGAGCGCTCTGGAAATGGATAAGGTTAAAACGCATGTGGACAATAAATTATATTCGACGTGGAGACTCGAGTTGGCACAAGGGCATCACGGAACAGCAGAGTATACAGAAGCCAACTCCAGCCACAGAGTAGATGTAGATGAGTACGCAGAGACGAAATGGCGTGGCGGTAAACTTGATGCGGGCGTACCCATTCTCCGATTGGCTGCGTGTGGCTCTGGGAAGGGACAGTGCGTCTGATTGATGAAAAAGCGGGAAATTTTGAGGGAAAAACGGGAAAATTCCCAGACGACGGACGATTCCTAGCTCCAACTCCTGAAATTCTATGTCAAAGTTGCCACAAGCACACTAATAAAATAGTTACGTTAAGTAAGTGTCCTTAAGTCACAACTGACGTTTCTAACCACAAACAGCTGATAGTGCAGCGTCGTTAGCAGCTTCCTTCAAAACAGCAGAAGCAAGAAGCTACACCGCTGGCATCTCGGGGAAAACTACTGGCGGAGCATTAAAACTTGTTTGCTGACAGCCTGTGGAGAATAATATACTGTGGCTTTTTTTGATTATTCTCAAATATACTACAATATTCGTAATAATATTAAAGTATATATTTAGGGAGAAAGTGTGTTTACATTGAGTGAGTACGTTAATAATAGCAACATGCGATTTGGTAAGGGTACAACCTACTCGAAATAAAATGTTTTATTTTTAAGATTTTAACCGATCTTTCTGTAAAGTTAGTTTCAAGAATACTATGAAATTATAATTCATTTACTGAAGAAATAGGCCTTAGTGACACGCCAAACTACAGGGGGGAAATGAAACTACGGGGGATGATAAATTATACAGCGGATTTCAATCCAGGCAATTATCATAACCATGTTAGCCAACCAAATCGCGTATGTGATAAACTATGATCGTTCTACAACCTCATATTCGCCCAGGAGAGTGATCAGGTTAACCAAGACATCATACTTATTGTCAATTTCCTCGCAATTCACACTGCCATGCTTCGAACCCACTGCTAATTTAGACCATGATTAAGAGAGGTCGATACATTAATCCATAGCTAAAAGCACTGAGAGTAGTTTACAGGTAATTGTAACTCGGTCTTAAAACAAGCGAAGGAAGCCATTAAAGTTTACCTTTTTTCTCTGTATCAGTAAATAATAACTTATAAAGTGAGGCGTATTTCTACTGTGTGGTAATTTTTGACGCCGTAATTGCAAAAATTATGGAACGACGTAAGGTTATTGTAAGGAAAGAGTTTGAGAAAATATATATGGCAGTTTCTGCTGTGAACTTGAATTCACTTCTGAGATTTTGTTGCATAACACCAGCATGAATAATAACAAATATAACTGTAAATAACAAGTATTAAAAATGACTGCAAATTTTTCCGAGTAATTGTGTACGTTTTTGAGATGTTTGCTTCGATAATATGCTACATAAGAGATTGAGAGTACGATAACAGTTCTTGGTAGATAACATTTGGTAGCCTGTTGTGCCATCAGACAAATATAAAACATGTGTCTGATAGAACGATATATAGAAAAACTTTTGAAGTACTGTACTAAAGAGATAAGCAGCATGACAATTATATTTTTAAATTAAATTGTTGTCGTTCATGAAGAATAGACATAACAGTTCCAATTCAAAAATAATCTACTCACTGCAATTAATTTAATTGAACTCTTAGAGCACTGCACTGTTTTGTACGGATTGTGTCATTTCACATTTTGTTTCCTCAGCTGGGTTTACAGGACACTTGAGTTTGAACCGACAGTCTAATAAGCTTTATCTTCTCAGATATGTCGTGCCCTTAGGACTGCAAGACGAATTTACAAGTAAAGCAAGGCACACAATATAGAGAATTCGTATACATAAATGATCGATTGATGTAAAAAATCGAACATGTTTTACAAGTAGGAAATGAGTAATTCATTTTCTCGTGAGTTTTATCATTTCATACCAAATTTCAAACAATAATTTGCCATCAATTTATGCTATTCAAACTTAGTATAGAAGTTACTACTCTTTTAACAATCTAAAGGTTGATAGTTGTCAGTTCAATCATAATCAATCCTGAAAAAATTTATAAACGGAAAATTGCAATATCCTACCCCTTTTTTGGCGATTTTTTTTCTTTGAAAAGAGAAGAGAATAAAAATAAGGGTTTCTTGTGTAAAACTGCAGACGTACTTCCCCTGCGTGTGGTACAAATTAACAGTTATGTGACAGACAGCATTCAATAAACTCGATTTCATGCCACAAAACTAAAAATCTAAAACACAGAGGAAGATAAAAATATTCGTATTCAAATAGTGAAACGTTTCTGCAACATAAATTATTTCTTATTCAAATATAAATACACTAACTCTCTATTCAAGACAGAAACAACAAGAAATCAACAAATGCGAAACTTGAATAAATTCTCACTATCCGTACTAATTCGGAGTGCAAGATTAAACACTATTAAAATGCAAGTCTATCCAATGCACTATCCGTTCACTATATTTTAGGATGTTGTTTTGATTGTGTAAGATACTGGTACATAGATAATGGATGTAAGTAACTGCGCTACCTGTATAAATCATCAAAGATATTCCTAATGCAGATATTTTATGTTCGCGTTAGTCACTACATATATAATAGGCACATTTAATTCGAAACGGGTTAGTTTTTGCTTTTGATCTGAGAAAATGGTAGAACATAGGAGAAACCATTATTTTGAAAAACAGCATCGAATGTATTGTAAACAACGGAAGATTGATGGCCGAACAGGGTACTTGTGTATTAAAAAATTTGAAAGACATTATTAAGCAGCGTTTGAATTCCAAATTTGGTTTAAAACAAGCCTATATTGGTTTCAGAGATTAAATTTCTCAGTTTAATATGTTGTAAAGCTGACACTTTGTAAACTCTTTATTCAAATTTTTTTCCTAATATTTCTTTTTGTTGTCATCATCTCGACTTCTATACAAAATTTATTCAGTACGTGAGAGACAAACAAAAAACAAGAACTATTCTATCACGTAACGCTCATCTTAAAAAGTATAAATAAATTTCAAATATTTATTTGCTATCCATAGAACTATCTGAATATCAAATTCTGTCAAATGGTTCCAAATAGAAGGCAATAGTCATAACATTTTCTTAAGCCTGTTTAAGTAATCATAATCAAGTTCACAGAAGATACTTACTTGTGTTGATTGCGCTAACAGCTACATCACGTGGAAAATATTGAAGTGGTCATGAAAATATTATCTTAATTTTAGTGACATCTATGTACCATTTTTCATACGATTTGCTCTCTTCCGAAATGAGAGAACACATTGCTTATTATTTCACAAATATTGTACTTCATTATACATTACAATCCCCTTTTTGTAATAATTTAACTGCTTTTCAGCACATAAATCGTACGGGCTTAAACTGGTGGCAATCAGTTATATAACTCATGAAGTATGCATTATTTTTTCTGATGCCTTTACAACCGAAATTGTTGAAGAAAAGTTAACCACTCCAAAGTTTAATGATCTCAATAGGTACCGTTCGCTTAAAACGTTGACCCAGATTTGTCACATGTTCAAAGATTTCACACCATATCAAATAATTACAAAGGTGTCATGTTGGAAAAATGTCTTTTCTGTAAGTTTTTGAACTGTACTTACAGTATGTATCAGATTTTGTTGCAATTGTTGCTTTGTATTTTTTTTTGGGTGGTGCTTTATTTATAAATCGTCGACTTTCACTGCAAGATAATGTATACATGAATAGTTTGATCTAAATTTGGTGTAAGAAGATGATAAACGATAGTAAGCATCAAATATATTAGAAGGTCGCCATTTTGGTAATCTGTTTAAAGTTATCATAGTTCTGGTTTTATTACATTACACCACTTGTTATCAAATTTTGTGGGAATGGTCGAATAGTTCCTGAAATGCTGTATAAACTCGTTATTTTTCACCACATATTATTACAAAAACAAATGATTATTATTACTATTATTATTACTATCATCATTTAAATATCTTGGTGATTAACGTCCAAACAAATTTTGGTATAAAACACTAGGCATACAGTTTAGAGATATGTCATAGTAAAATTTTGTAACGCCATTATTTTAATAAGTGTTAAATTACTATCATGCGCTGTTCATCAACACAAAGCTAAGCAAAACTTGCACAATTCATACACGCGTGTTCATGTTGCCAAGTGCAGAACATAGTAATTGCTCGTCCGGTTTTTTAATAAAAAACTGATAGTTACGGATGGCATGCGTTGTTCACGGTAAAGTGAGCATTTATAAAATTAACCTCTGAAAATACGCCATTGTCCATAACTACATAAATACTACAGTACAAGTTGGTATACAGGCTGCCAGTTAAACTGGCGGTGAATTAATAATTGTAAGTCGTTATGTTATACTGAAAGTGTAATTTTTCAATTTATTGCTACTGGAGGCAGTGTTTTTAGACACCAGAACACGAATTTGCACATGATTAACACTTTCGATGTTCTAGAAATTGCACGATTTCATTTGAATTACGCGTGAATAAAGTAAGATGGACCACGGAAATGTTAATACAACGCGCGGACACAGTGTTATAGGCTATTCGCGGTAAAATTAGCATTTTTGAAAGCCCTGCTAAATATCAACTTGTATGCACTTTGTATATTCTTCCACCACATGTAAAATTAATATTGCCATGGAGTTCGTCACTTTATTCATCCGTCGGTCAAGTGAAACTGTGAAATTATTAGGAAAGTAAATATTTTATAAATCTTCTCAGTCTTACATGTTGACGTATTAAAACACAGAAAGAGAAAGAAATAATTTACGTTTTCACAAATGGTTATCTAACAATTATTATTCGACCTTAAGATATGAAACTACTTTTCATCCATAGTTACCAACTATGCTGAGCGAATGTCACTCGGTGCGCCCATTAAAATATATGCAGGCAGGGAAGTGCCTTTTTTCTAAGGTTAATTTCAAAAGTGCTCACTTCATCGTGAACAGCCTTTAATCATCTTCCTCGGTGCAACCGGACAAGCAAAGAAGTTTCTGGGCTAAGCCTGGCACTATAAACACCACCGCAGCTGGAGGGTCGGCAGTGTTTGTGGGTATACGTCTTGCACGGAGTGCGGCAATCTAGCAAAGTCTGGTTCAGCGAGGAACATTACCAGAGAGGACGGACCACGGCGGAGGGTGCAATACACGGCGAACGAGTGTAATGCTGGTAAAAATTATCCAGAGGTGTCCGTAATCTCTCTGTACAATTACGGAAACAATGACTTTCAAAAACGGACTTTCGGTAAATTCACGGAACCTCTCCATTAATTCCCTAGCCAGTTTTCTGCACTTGCAGTTTAAATTATTTTTAGTGTCTATTTTATTTTAAATTTCATTATGTGGGTATTCTACTGCGCATAAAAAACATATTTTGAAAATTTGAAAATTCTTATACTTAAGCAAGATTTGAACCCCAGTCAAAAACTTGCAAGTTCACTACCCTAATCATTTATCTACAAAGCTCACGGGGTGAAACTGGTATAACTTTTTTATTTATATATTGGTAACATAAGCAACTTTTTTAGTTTCTGTTAAAGTTAGTGTATTTTAAGTGTACATACTCCTGTTGCTACTTCTTAATCTTTGAAAGAACCGGTTTTAGTGACATGGATAACCTTCACTGCAGCAGAAACAATACTTTTCTGGTTACAGTGGCGAAGAAAGTTTCGTGTAGACTCGGTATTGTCCGTGCCCGAAACCCGAAGTTATAGGAAATACGGAGATTTTCCGTATTTTGTATTTAAGCACTTAACTCCGGTTTTTTTTTTTTTTTTTTTTTTTTTTTTTTTACCATAACGGATTGCGTTTCCGTATTTTTACTGTGCATTTTCGTAAAAATTTCCATAAATATACGGACAATTTTAACAGTGTGTGATACAGACTTTATTGTAAATACTGTGACTGTCAAATATGGAGATATATATAATTTACAAAATAATTCAGTAGATTTCGGTAGGCCTACACTATTTATTGGTACTGATTAGAGTCATCTGTTTGGTTAATTTCTGTGGGGTAATGGACGATAATGTAAATATTAGTTGCAAAACGTAAGTGATAGCCATTTACTGTGAGATATTAGGTCGAGAATAAAAGTACTTAAATTATCAGTGAGAATCCTATAGTAAAAACGCATACAGCGTTTAAACAGGCTGTCGCACAGGAAATAAAAAGTTGCTTCAACAAACGTACACGAACGAATCATGGTTTTCAGTGTCTGCTTATCCATTTTGCATATTCTGCAAATATCCTGCAGTGGTAGGCTTGCAGGCACTTCCGCCCTGCTGTTCACGTAACGTCTGGAGGAGAACTGTGGGGGTGCGAAGTGCGTGTGTTTGTCTTGCACTTAGTGATGACGCAACACACCAAACCTCACCCGCGAAAGTTGGAACGGTACGTAATTTGCAACGTTCACTGCCAGCCTCAACCGAGCGCTCGTATAACTTGCTTTCTCGTCAGGCGGTGAAGAAACGACTTGGCGAGAGCCTTCTTAACATGAACTCAAGTATTAGGGGCGTGGGGGTCCTACTTCACCTTCGCCCTTATCGACATCGGCATGCTTAGTGTCATAAGGTTTAACCTGGAGAGAGAGTGTCGGAGGTGAGCTTGGTATTGAGAATTTTGCTAGGGCTTTTGCTGCATCGCCCTTATCGACAATCGTCTAAAAAGTGAGGCTAGGTTCGGTCATTTTTGGGGTTGGGGTTATCACAATTTTTAAGAAAAGTAATGGGTTTTAATTAAATACAACGCATCGCCTACGTTACAAGGCATTTTTTGACTTATGCCCTTTCTGACAAGGTCATATTTGAGTTAAGCCCTTTTTATAAATCTACTCATAATTTCCGAACCGTTGATGCTATAAGCATCAAATTCATAACATAGACACCATATCCTATATCCATCACGGTGGTAAGGCCCTAAGACCTTTCAATCGTAGTCCCATAAGATTAACCTAGAGGGATTTTCAGTTCACTTAGCTCCACAATCTGTTACTCAGTTAGCTCTGCAGACAGCTCCACAATCTGCTTCTCAGTTAGCTCCGCACTTAGCTCCGCAGACAGCTCCGCAGTTAGCTCTGCAGACAGCTCCACAATCTGCTTCTCAGTTAGCTCCGCACTTAGCTCCGCAGACAGCTCCGTAGTTAGCTCTGCAGACAGCTCCACAATCTGCTTCTCAGTTAGCTCCGCACTTAGCTCCGCATTTAGCTCCGTATTTAGTTCCGCAAACAGCTCCACAATCTGCTCCTCAGTTACCTCCGCACTTAGCTCCGCAATCTGCTCCTCAGTTAGCTCCTAAGACAGCTCCTCAGACATCTCCACAGTTAGCTCCGTACTTAGCTCCGCACTTAGCTTCGCAGTCAGCTCCGCAGTTAACATTTCCAGCTCCACCCCTTCACCTACGGACCGTTCTACTTCACTTGACCACCGTAGTCCCATAAGATTAACCTGGGGGGAATTTGAACTTCATCTGCCATAGACCTTGCTCCTCAATCTGCTCCTCAATGGCTCCTCACTTAGCTCTGCAATTGAGGAGCTAATCCTGTACTGTGATTGGTCCACACCTAGCACCACAATTAGCACTGCATTTAGATCCGCATGCACTGCAATCTGCACCTCAATGGCTCCACATACAGGGGTAGGGGTTCTACTTAACTTTTAGAATGTCATGTGGATAGGGGACGGATATAGTCCCATAAGATTAACCTGGGAAGGAGCTGGGCATTCTAATTCACCTTGCTCCACAATCGCTCCACAATCAGCTCCATAATGGTCCCACATGTAGGGGTAGGGGTTCTGATTCACTTCTAGAATGACATGTGGATGGGGGATGGACATAGACTAACCTGGGAAGGAGGAGTAGGGCGTTCACCTTGCTCCACAATCTGCTCCTCAGTAAGCTCTAAAGTCTGCTCCACAATCTGCTCCTCAGTTAGCTCCACAATCTGCTCCACGATCTGCTCCTCAGTTAGCTCCACAATCTGTTCCACAATGGCTCCACATACAGGGGTAGGGGTTCTAATTCACTTCTAGAATAACATGTGGATGGGGGATGGACGTAGTCCCATAAGAGTAACCTGGGAAGGAGCTAGGCATTCTAATTCACCTTGCTCCACAATCGCTCCACAATCAGCTCCATAATGGTTCCACATGCAAGGATAGGGGTTCTGATTCACTTCTAGAATGACATGTGGATAGGGGATGGACATAGTCCCATAAGACTAACCTGGGAGGGAGCAGGGCGTTTTAATTCACCTTGCTCCACAATCTGATCCTCAGTAAGCTCTAAAGTCTGCTCCACAATATGATCCTCAGTTAGCTCCACAATCTGCTCCGCAATGGCTCCACATACAGGGGTAGGGTTCTAATTCACTTCTAGAATAACATGTGGATGGGGGATGAACGTAGTCCCATAAGATTAACATGGGAAGGAGCAGGGCGTTCTAATTCACATTGCTTCACAATGGCTCCAGAATTAGCTCCATAATGGCTCCACATGCAGGGGTAGGGGTTCTAATTCACTTCTAGAATGACATGTCGATGGGGATGGACATAGTCCCTTAAGATTAACCTGGGAAGGAGCGGAGCGTTCTAATTCACCTTGCTCCACAATCTGCTCCACAATCTGCTCCTCAGTTAGCTCCACAATCAGCTTCACAATGGCTCCACATACAGGGGTAGGGGTTCTAATTCACTTCTAGAATGATATGTGGGTGGGGAATGGACGTAGTCCCATAAGATTATCCTGGGAAGGATTGGGGCATTCTAATTGACATTGCTCCACAATCGCTCCACAATCTGCTCCACCATGGCTCCACATACAGGTGTAAGGGTTCTACTTCACTTTTAGAACGACATAGGGATGGGGGTCGGACATAGTCCATAAGATTGACCTAGCACCACAAATTGGTGCATATACCAACCCACCTGCTCCACAATTAGTACCACATTAGCACCACAAACAGAACCACATCCTAAGCTAACACCACAAACAGCACCACATCCTAAACCAACACCACAAACAGCACCACATGCTCCAACCCTTTACCTATGGGGGGTTTCACTTCACTTTAGTCCCATAAGTTTAACCTGGGGGGGTTTTCACTTCACCTTGTTCCACATCCACATCCACATCCACATCCATATCCAACTTCATCTCCTCAATCTGATCCACCTCTTAACTTATGGGGTATTTCACTTCACTTTGCTTAGTTGTAGTCCTATAAGATTATCCTAGTTCCGCAATCTCCTCCGCACTGCTCTGCAATCTACTAGGCACTCGGCTCTGCATGCTCAAACCCCTTCCCCTACCTGAGCTGTGTTGTGATTACTTCTTGAATTAATTAGGTTCCTGCTGCGAGATTCTAGGCTCTCTTCTCCACCGGTTATTTATTCTGAATATCTGGTACACTATCACCCTCTCCCTTACCTACAATCCCTCCACTCATCATCCTCCTCCCCTCAGATATGATTAACGCCCTCCCCACACCTCTCCCATACTTTCCTTCCCTGCGAGGTAGACTGTGTTCAGTTCCACATTTAAAGGTTATACAGCACTGCTGTCGTCATCATAGGCCATCAGCCTAGTTGTAGAGTTAACCGCCAGGAGCGCTGATGTCTCTTGATGCCGCGATCGACTGCTAGGTAGTGCGCAAGTTCGATGAATCGATTACATTGAGATCGCATCGAACACATTATTTACCTTTCAACAAGTCATTACTAAAGACTTTCTAGCAAGATCAATTTTGAGTTAAGTCCTTTTATAAATATAGACATAATTTCCTAACCGTTGATGCTATAGGGATCAATTTCATAACATAGACACCGTATCATATATACATCACTGTGGTAAGAGCATTTAAGTCCTAAAACCTCTCTGGCAAGACGAATTATGTGTTTAAGCCTTTTTATAAACATAGTAATAAACTAACCAACTACATACTCATCAAGGACATATTTACCAATGTAATATTATTTCATTTCCAATTTTAACCAAATTTCATTTGTGACTTGGCTAGGTGCTAGAGTTACTTAATGTAATGTTAATTTCGGATTTTAGAGTTCGATCCTCGGTCAGGGCATGTAATATTATTTCATTTCTGATTTTAAATAAGTTTTATTTGTGACTTGGGTAGGTGCTAGACTTACTTAATGTAATGATAATTTCGGATCATCGAGTTCGAGTCTCGGTCAGAACACATAATATTATTTTATATGCGAATTTAACATAGATTTAGTGTTGATTTATATTTCTGCTTATAGTTATCAATATAATGTAACTTTTTGGATTACCGAGATCGATTCCCAGGGGACTCACTTACTAGTTTTTAAAAAAATCTGGGAAATGCAATCTTAAGCATTCACTTACAATAACTGTCTATCATATTACCTGATCTGTGTCTACTGCTCAACTAATGTGTTATATGTTCGATGTTAATTGTCGAAGGTCAAGAATGGTGGAGGGGAATGCAGATATATGATGTAATCGTGTAATTAACATAGTCGTGAAAACCCATCATTGCATAAACATGCAATGAATATTTACTAAGTATGCACGTACATACAAGAATAATTAACAACTAAACATTCACCAAAGTAATATATACTCTCAGCAAAACAGCCAAACTTCAACTGTCATATAACTTTTCATTTGCTTCACAATTTGAAATTTGTATTATTTTTTATTATTATTAGGTGTGGAAGGTATTACACTTAAACTATGCTACCATTCACTATGAACACTTATCAAGTATGCACTTTATATGTAGAGAGACATATGTCTGCTCCCGAGAAACGATAGCTCAAAACTAAAACCTTACCACAAACATATTGTCCATAGGACATTTTCAAGCGAAAACTGTTCCTGCTTCATTCACATCAGCTCAACATACCCTAACAGGAAAAAACAATCGTGTATGCGATTTCAACATCTACCAACAACCACAGACAGAACATTTCAATTAATTACTCTGATAAACCATTTCATCCTGTAATAGAAACACACACACACATCAAACCCAACACACAAACAAGACCACAAGGTCAAACACACATAAAGCCCTTTTATAAGCATACTAACTGATAATTTCACATTTAACAAAGCTACAGACATCAAATTCATAACACACACACATTAACACTGACAACAAACAAGACTACAAGCTCAAACTCACCAAAAACCCTTTTACAAGCATAGTAACTAATAATTTCCCATATACCAAAGCTACAGGCACCAATTCATAACACACAGGAACATAAAAAACCTAAAATATTCCAATTGGCAAACCTGTTCCACCCAAGAATTGCTCCTGAACCAAATTAACCCAGATCAACCCAAAATTCACCCAAAACGAACAAATTCTACTCCAAAACACACACACAACTCATGCATGCTCAACGGGAATTGAACCTGTGATAACTTATTTATTCAAGTAGGGTACAGGTGCGGGCATTCTACCCCATGCTCCCTTTTACTGGAACCAGAGCTTATATCAGACATCTTATGTCGCTCGGTCAACGTGTCTATTTGTATTAGTGATGGAATTACATGGCTTTTTACTAATAACATACAATGTATGGTCTTGTCTAGACATTGCTTGTGCGTGTGTGTGTGTGGGTGTGATGGGCTTGGTACACGAGTGCAGGTCGGGGACTGACTGTCTGTAATTACTAACACCATTGTAGATATCATGTCGACTTTTTTATGTCGACTTGTATTACCACTCTCTACGAGAATCGAACTTGCGATACCTCGAGGTTGGTTCAGGGCACATGCATTGTTTCCTTTCAATAGTATACTGGTAAGTCCGTTGACAAGGGGAGGTGGTGGTGGAGATGCAGTACTTGGTCGGTATCTGCTGTGCTGGGAAAGGCGGGACCAGTCATTGCAGTCTCCGCTTCCAGTGAGGTCACATCGACGACTAAATGTGCTCGTGGCCAACGGGTATTCACTCTACCCCAGTTAACGTAGGGGATAATTCGTTTCGTATTAATCGTTCTAGCATGTGTTGATGTATGTGCGGGGATTCAGCTATCTAGCGATGACTGTGTGTATTAATTGCGAGTGACATCACATTACATCATTACATACATCGATGTCTCGGTACATGACACACATGAGTGCATTCGAGGCTTGGCTCTACAAAAAATATTAATTCACATTAAGGCTTAGACAAAATCTGGTAAATTTTTTTCTAGTTATGGAGGTGGACCTAATATTAGTGGGTTCTTGTTAGATGAATAAAATAGCTATAATTCATATACTTTAACTTTATTTAATAGACATGGCGTAAGGCTGCATACTAATATGAGATACATGCTCAACTTATTCTTCATTCGTGCATAAAGATTAATGATTACTTTTTTTTTTGTGCAGAACACTTTCTGCTGTCAGCATTCCAGGCACTCTTATTCACATATACTGCACAGCTGTTAAACACATGGGCAGATCTTGTAGACGGTAGCAAATGGACAGTGACTCTTCATGACATCTGGCACCGGTGCACTTAGCGGATGTCTTGCCACAATACTTGTGCTCGTTTCCAGGATGAACGACGAGCATTTCCTTTACACGTATTGTTATGTCTATATAGATTATCGCTGTAGGTAAACACACCATCACAGTTAGCACAGTGGAATACCTTGTATGCTGGACTGAACTAGCGATGGCTACTTTCATGTCGGCATGCGTGAAAACTTTTTTTTTATTAAATGTATTTTCACAGTAGTTATATTGATAACATATTGCCTGTAGCGACACTTCAGGACTTCTTGCTGTTGACGATGGTGGTGGTGTTACAGATGGCATGTATTCAACCATTGATTTCATCTTCATACTGTAGCAGAGTGTTCGATTGCAGTGGTAACATTGATACCTCACTGATTGTAGCGAATCTTCAGGGCCTATTGCTATTGCTGTTACTGATGGTGTTACAGATGTCATCTTCATATTGTAGCAGAGTACACGAATCGTACTAGATTAATGTAGTTGTAATGGTCTGCTTTCCAGCACCATGCTTGCTGGCGAAATTACATATGATGTTTTTACATGATGCTCACTTGTATTTATTCGAGCAATTCCTGCTGTGAACATGCCAAGCACCCTGATTCGAAAATACTGCACGGCAGTTAACATGTGGGTAGGTCTTGTAGACGGTGGCATATGGACAGTTACTCTCTTCATGACAACTGGCACCAGTGCGATTAGCGATTATCTTGCCACAATACTTGCACTCACTTCCCAATGAACGTCGAACATTTCTTTTACACATCTTCTAGCAGCTCTTCAGGGTCACTTGCTGTTGCCGATGTTGGCCGTATTACAGGTGAAAAGTCTTCAACCATTGATTCCGTCTTCATGTTGTAGCAGAGTACACGATTATAGTAGGTGAATGAAGTTGTAATGATCTGCTTTCCACCACACTCACCGACGAACTGACGTATGTTTTACATTATGTACACCTATAAATACTGTTCACACAGTATGCTAGTTTGCATTGCTCATCTCGGGGTTGTCTCAATAGATGACTGCCGGCTGTGTGATGCATACGTCGGCATGTTTGCTGGACTGAAATATGTTACCTTATCCGATCGTTCACTGTCTAGGCTACGAAGTTGGCAATTCGACCGTTCAACCTCTTTTCGAGTAATCCTGCTGTGAGCAATAAAGGCACAATGCTGGTGCAGTTAGCGAATGTCTTGCTGAAATTTTTACCTGTAAAATGATTGGACCCTATGGGAATTCAACCAACGATACCTTGTTTTCAAGGATGATGAAATGTCTCCACCATCATCAGGTTACATGTGTTAGTCCCTTTCAATGGCTCATGTAAAAAGTATGTATGTTTTGTCAAGAGTGGTGATGCACTTATAATTGCAGGTGTCGAGTTGCTTTCTTGGTCGGTTATGTATACTATATGCAGAAAGTCAGAATGTTCATTGTAGTCCCTGTTTCCAGCGAGTTAATGACGACTGCTATGAGATGTGCTCACGACATACATGTCTTCACTCCTACACCAGTTAATGTAAAACTCAGCTCTTTATGTTTATTTTCTCGCATCTTCTAAATGCAAAGTACATATATATAGTTGAAATGTGTGTGTGTTGTGCTACCTCCTTACTCATCATTAGAAGGTTCGTTGTGTCGGGCGATTCGTGGGTAATTCGTTTCATAATGAGCTCCAGTTCTAACATTATAAATGTACATGTACATGTACTATTTGCAGTTCTTGCACCAGTGTGTAGCTGTGACATCTCTCTCATACATGACTAATGGTTTACATGTATGTTGTATCACATGTATGTATGGTTCTGGCACTACGTACTGTATAACTGAATTCCTTTCATAAAAGGGGGGTCATGCATGTGTGACTCGACTGGTCTACCACCCTGCAGCCTCTCTCACCACTAGAGTTATTTACCATCCTTCCACTTATCTGCACAACGCTCGCACTGTCGGTCGACTGCTTGAGGTAGCCTTACAGATTCTCATGTTGCTCATGTGGCAGGTCGGACACATTCTGCTGCTAGTGTTGACCGGTTTCTTTTCACTTGGTTCGTACGGAATATGTTCTGCCGAGGGCGGTCTGGTCATGACTAGCATCGGTGATGGTTGTGCAAACGTATGTGAGATATAGTATGACTTCTTCATTACATGCTCTGAGATCTCGGTAAACGACGACGAACCACGAGTTCTGTGGGTGCAGGCCGGCACCCAGTGGAGGTGGTGGGAATGGGGGTTACAGACTAGCTGTGAGCCTCGAAGGAGCAAAGTAGGTTGGAGAGAGAGTATACCTGTGAGTGCAGTGTATGACTATCTGTAAAGGAGAGATTTAAAAAGTGCTCAGTGCATGGCATTTACCTGGTTTAATGGTGACATATGAACTGTGTGTAATAGTTATAACGTCGTGCAGATCGAAGGTCCAGCGTCTGATCTATCTTCTGTGCTCACCGCAGCACCGCCTCCGGCAGAGTGTTGCGCTGGTTTCTCACCACTGACACTGGTACACTGTCGGCACACTCAGCACAATGGTGGGCGTGGGAGGAATGCACGAGAGATGCTTGAAATGTGCGCATGCAGTGTGTTTGTAAAACACATTTTTACAATGAGACTGGTAAGACTGTCTGCTGTATTTAACTCATAGTGTTAATTACTTACACAATGGTTATTATAAACATCTTTTATTTCACATTATGTGAGATGACCTTCTTTAGGTAGGCTATCACTGCATTATTAAAGGTATTTCTACAACTGGTAATGTTGATATTGTAAAACCTGCCAGGGCTTCTTGCTCTTGACGATGCAAGAGGTAGCCATTTTAGTTTATAACTATTTTTCCTTTTGTGCACTCTAACGGACAGCTGGGGAGAACAAGCAGCTTCCTGTAGGGACCTGGGTTCGTGACTTGTCACTATGGATAAACACAACATTGCAGTTATCATAGTGAAACAGCTGGGCTGCTGGACGAAACTGTCTAAGTACAGACATTAAACGTTCGGGAAGGGCCGACTGCTTGTAATTTCAAAGGCGTGGTACATATATTGAATGTTCGGGCATATTATGACTGCTTGTAATTGCAAAGGCTTGGTACATGCATTAAAGGTTGGGGTAAAGACAGCAAAGTATGGCTGCGTGTAACTGTAGACCCTGTAATTGCAACAGTTTGGTACATGAGTGCAGGGTGGAGACAGAGTATGACTGTCATGGTCGCTACATGTTCGTCTTCATGTGTAGTGAGACCGACGACGAATGATTGTCTGCAGGCGTATCACCATGCATGCTCAACGGGAATCGAACATGCGATAACATATTTATTGAAGTAGGGTACAGAAAAAATGTGTCAGGTGCGAGGATTCGACCCCACGCTCCCTTTTACTGGAACAAGAGATTATATCAGATGTCTTAGGCCGTTCGGCCAACCTGTATGTTTGTATCAGTGATGGAATTACATGCCTTTTGTCGAATGACATACAATGCATGGTCCTGTCTAGCCACCACTTGTGTAATACATGCATGTGTGTGTTTGTGTATGTGTGCGTGATGGGCTTGGTATGTGAGTGTAAGCGAGGGACTGATCAAGGTTGGATCAGGGGACAAGCATTGTTCCCTTTCAATAGCATACCGATATGGATGTTGACAAGAGGAGGTTATGGTGGGAATGTGGTATTTGGTTGGTATCTACTATACATGGAAAGGCGGAACTGGTCATTGCGGTCTCCACTTCCAGCAAGGTCACATCGACGACGAGATGTGCTCGTGGCCTACGCGTATTCACTGCTACCCCAGGTAAGGTAGGGGATAATTCGTTTCGTATTATTAAGTTTATCGTTCTAGCATGTTTTGATATTGTAAGTGCGAGGGACTTGGCTGTCTAGCGATGGCTGTGTATTAATTGCGATTGACATCACAATATATACATCGAAGTCTCTGTACACGACACACGAGTGCAAGGTCGGTCCTCCCTAGTGTGGGTGGTACTAACTGTCTGTCTGGAAGTGAGTACATGCATTAAAGGTTCAGGGGGACTGTTTGGAAGTAAGAATGTGCATTAAAGCTTCGAGTATGACTGTAATCATTATCTATTTCGGATGTATGTGCGTGTCTACCGGTTTAAACCATTACAGTTATGCTTTCTTTTGAGCTGGTGTAGCTATTGTTTCCTTATCAATATAGTTGGGCTATGAATTTGACAACTAAATGGTTTGAAAAATCAAAACTTCCTGCTCTGTCAATTCGGTCCACCATCTTTACAGTCGCACTGTCTAGAAACATAGCGGCTGGTGACAAGTGCGCTGATGACGTCCATTTACATAGATGACGGACGGTGGCAGGCAGTACACTGACAACGACTGTCAGTTTTTGTATGGATGATGTCTGAATGCTGAATCTTGGAAGTCGCTCTATCTAACACACATTGGGTGGCTGGTGGTGGGGCGGGCAGTGCACCGATGATGGCCATTCGTACAATGACTGTCGCCAGTGGTGGTGGGTGCCCATGTTAGTGGCCAGTAGGAAAAGGAGTAAAAAGTGCTGGCAGGGTGACCTCCCACACACCTACAATTGATGTCTATGTTATACGGTTCGGAAATTACAGTCACCTATGCTTCAAAGTTGACATAGGGCATACTTGACCCGGCGGCTCCTTCTCCTAGTCGTGGTTGATATCTATGTTATGAATTTGGCAACCATAACTCAAATGGTTCAATAATTACAGTCAATGATGCTTATATGTTTACATAGGGCATACTTGACCCTGCGACCCTTCTCCTAATCGTGGTTGATGTCTATGTTATGTATTTGGCAAGTATAACTCGAGCGGTTCGGAAATTACAGCCACCTATGCTTTATGTTGTCATAGTGCATACTTGGCCACGACCCTTCTCCTAGTCATGGTAGTTGCTTATGTTATGACCTGAGCACGAGGGTCAGAAACTGTGTCTGCTCTCTGTTACAAGTATGCTTGGGGATCGGCATGTGGTGCCATAGCTGCTGCTTGGCCATGCATTGGCGAGCGCCCAAGGAGTATGGCCATGAGTGATTGTGGCAGGCAGATGTGGGATAACAAGAGCTAGAGAGCACAAGGAAGTGTGGCAAGCAGGGTTGCCAAGGGGGAAAGAGTGCATGGGGCAGTGTGTGTGGCCTGTCCGTAACCCTGAGGGAACAGGAGAGAGGGAAAGAGAGGAAAATGTGAATACGAAAGGGTAAGCAGGCAGGCCGACATTACAGCCAACTATGCTTATATGCAAGCATAGCTCATACCTGGCCTGCGGCTGGCAGGATGTCTTGGAATGGGGTCTCCCCCATTCCACATGGAATGTGTGAGTGGGATATACACACTTTTGGTACGAAGGAAAAAACTAATATCGGCTGGGAGCACCCAGAGAACACCGAACGGAATGCAAGAGCTGGAAGTGCTGTCAGGGTGACTCCCCAACTGACTGCCACGATGGCCACCATCGGTGGTGGAGGCGGTGTACGTGCGCGGTGTACGTGGAGGCGGTGTACGAGATGTCACCCATCTCATGGCCACCGCTGGGTATCAAAATGGCCATCGCAATCCTATGCGATTGTCGACTGGCTACCAAAATGACCACCACCATCATCATATGCACTCACTGTGGTACTAGGAATTCGCCTTTGACGAATGGTGGTGTATAACTTACAGATCTATCATAATCATGGTTGATGCCTATGTTATGAATTTGGCGACATTAACTCAAATGGTTCGGAAATTAAAGCCAACTATGCTTATAAGTTGACATGGGGCATATTTGACCCACGACCCTTCTCCTAGTCAGGGTGGATGCCTATGTTATGATTTTGACGACTATAACTTAAATGGTTCGGAAATTATAGCCAACTATGCTTATAAGTGTTATGCACACACATACAAACTTGAGGGAGAGGCAGTGTTACACGAGAACCGACATTGATTGCTTGCGATACCTAGATGACCCACTGCTGCTGCTGGCTAGGCGCTGGCCACCAAAATGGACGTCATCCTCAGCTGGTCGACAATTGTCCAACATATTGTTAGTCAGTGGTGCTCGTGATCCAAGATGGCGGATCTCAGTGCTGTCATGAAATATCTCCTCTACAATGAATCAAATGCCAAAATGTGGGATTGGCCCTGAATTATCCACATTAGGACACAAAATATGGCGGCTGGCACTGGCTTCCAATTTAGCCGCTGGTGGTGAGAGGGAAATTTGCGAAATTTTGAGGGGGAAAAGGGAAAAAGTGAGTTTTTATACGCGAAATCGACCGTTTTGGATGGGAAAAAGGGGAAAAAAAGGAAAATACTCGCAGTTCCAATCCACGGCATGGCACCTGGTAATACGCTAATTACCATTCACCAATCCACCGCCTGACGCCTGGTGAACCAGAATGCTCTATTTTATACTACTGTCTGCTTAACAAAACTTACTTTGTAAAAACTATAGACTGCTACAAATAAACATTATTAAATATATTCCTTAATATGAGCTTCTTTTTTTAATTTCGAAAATATTCCTTTGCGTGATTTTAAAGATTCTTCGACGTAGCTTATGGTATGTTATTTACAATGTGAATTAACTCATTTTGGTAGGTGAATTAGTTTTTATCATTTTTACATCCCAAGAACACGAAACTGAGATTTTTACAAGCTATTGTATGTATAAATAACTAGCAGCCTGCCATCGCTTCGCTCAGGTTTTATGGAACTATTGAAATACATACCTATATATGCGACTACCCGTGACTACCTGCGAATACCCGTGACTACCCGTGATTACCTGTGATCACTCGTGACTACTCGTGACTACTTGCGACTACCTGCGACTACCTGCATCAACTTGCGACTACTTGCAAATTTATAATATTAAGATCCACTGAGTCACTGCAGCCTCATTTGATATATGTCTATCTACTGAGCCACTGCGGCCCCACTTGAGAGTTCTCTAGCCACTGAAACACTGGGTCCCCACTTGGAATCGCTCTAGCCACTGGACCACTGCAGCCCTACTTGAGAGTGTTCTAGCCACTGGGCCACTGTGGCCCCACTTGGCATTACTCTACCCACATGGCCTCTGTAGTGGCCCCACTTGATATATGCCTATGTCCATTTGGAAGAATGAAGCTTCATAGCCGGAAAGCATTTTAAGATTCAGCTCTGTAGTTTTGGTAGAGTATGCTTAGAAAGCAGCCAAGTAGCTCATTATTCTCCGACTTGGTTCACAAATTTTCAAATTTCTCAAGGACTCGTTTTTAAAAATTAAACATAGCCCATGTCCATCCGGGATAATTTAGTACACTAACAGTGAAAGATTTATAATAATCGGCCCTGTAGTTTTGGTAGAGCACGCTTAGAAAACAGCCAAGTAGCTCAATTTTCTCCGACTTGGTTCACAATTTTTGAAATTTCTCAAGGAGTTTAAAAAAAATAAACATAGCCTATGACCATCTAGAAGAATGTAGCTTTCTAACAGTGAAAAAATTGTAAGAATCGACCTTGTAGTTTCCGAGATTAGCCGTTACATATAAACAAATAAACAAACTCACATTACCTCTTTATTATATTAGTATAGATATGCAGTCCAAGAACTGTTGGTCTGGGAAAGAACAGCAGTTAGTACAAATAATATAAAATTATAAATTTTTCGGGTCCTAGCCAGGGTGACATCGGTAAACAAATGAGGTGTTGAACTGACTGTATGTGGTAGGTACTTATAGCGCGCTTTGTTTACGTCGTAGTATGAAATTCAGTGATGGCATTATTGGAATCTTATAGCACAATTCTGTTAAAACGCCTCCACATATTGAAGATATATATAATAATAATCCAAATAAATACAAATCACACACATACACACCAGATGCGTAGTTCAAACATGACAATTCATACGCCAGGAATCGGGCGTTTAAAGCCTGGGAAGTTATAAAAGGGAAAGCCTGGGGTTCGAAGCCACGACCTTCTGTCTGACATGTAGGCTCCACGAGCTCTACGTAACCAAAATAGGCTTATTGTCTCCGAACGCCCTTTTATGAACATGTTTAGATTATCTTGGTGTCTGCCGATCGTGGCGTAAGTGGGCAAGTTCTCCGGTCTACATTGCGGGATGATCCGAGTACGAGACCCGAGCAAGGCATGGGTGTAAATTTGTGTTCGTCTGATCTGTTCTGTACTAATCTCCCAGTCCACGAAATTGTCGCATACACTGGCCATGAGCTTAAATCTAGCGAACTTAAAGTTAATAAAGTTTATGGAAAGAAAGCTTTCAGTGACTAAAACGTGTTACTTTCGGAAAAGGTGTTACCGGTTCGAGTCCCGGATACATCATGAATGTGCACATTGTGATACAAAATTTAAATTTAGTTTGTGTAAGTGGCTCGCCTGGTTTACCTCCAGCCTTAAAGTGGAGGGATAAAATAAATAGCCATTAATTTTTATGTTTTAGTATGGTCAATTTTTCTTATTGAATAATTCGTTTGAGCAAGTACAACAATGCCGAATTTTTTCGATTGAATTAACGACGTTAAAAAACAAAATAGTTGTTACTTAAAATTTTTTGCCTGATAGGTACTATTTTAACTTGCGCACACTACACGTGATAACATTTTTACACTTTGAAAATTTTAATGAGTAGCAATATAATTTTTTGTTTTTCTTAAGGCATACAGTTAAAACAAACCATTTACAAAAAAACCAAACAATGGTGGTTAAAAAAGCAAGACGTATTTTGTAAAGTTCGAAAAGAGCCTAAAGCAAAACATATTAAAAATTATCTTTATATCTGCAAACGATTTCCTGTGCGTTGTTAGATATCAATTTACCTAATAATCCTTATTAATAAATTCACATAAATTTTGTTGTTGTGTAGATTAAAAAACTAAATTTCATCAAAGAACGCAGCAACAAATTAACCACACACATATTTCTCACGGAAAAAAAAGTCACTACATATTTACCAAAATCCTACATTTTATTAAACAATGTTTAAACTGCCTTTTTAACTAAATGACATAGTCGCAACTATAAAAATTTGCAGGACGCGTTGAATAATTTAATATCAATATAATAACTACTTTCAAATGTGTTGATTTAGTGCTGTGGTGTATGGACTTTATTCTTGTGATTGTAATGTAGACGTATTTAAGATATAAAATTTTATTATCTGTCTGTGGCAAAAGAAACGGTAAATTTGTTATTTTGATATGTTATTGTGTGAAAACTATGGAATCTGTTACATTATCGCGTAACATGGCTATGTCTACAAGTTTAACAGTGCTCGGCACGAACGTAAAATAGCAACTTCTTTTTAAAATTAAGTTATGTTTATTTTTTCTGTTTACTAAAGCATTTTAAATCCTTTCTTCTTTAAGTTGGCGACATTTACTATAGGCTGTTCATTATAAAGTGAGCATTTTTTAAGGCTTTTCTAAATTTTTCCTTCCATCCAATTTCCAACGTCTTGCTGCTTTTTAATATTAACATTGCAATGTGACCAATAGACACAGTGTATGCAGTTCACCGCCCTCAAAATGTAATGCCTGAGGCTGCAACAAGATATATTTATTAGTGGTTACTGCTTGTTGGAAGGGCCTTAAAAAGAGCTCACTTTACCGTGAACAACCTATACATGTAAGTTTCACTTTCTTCTGCAGCGGGGCGAGCGCGAACCTGCGGTTACGGCAGGCTGGCTGTGCGGCACGCTAGCCACGGTATTGGGGGGGGGGGGGGAACACGTGACCTACACCTGGTTGGTGTCTGAAGGCGAAAGAACGGAAGGGAAAGGCTGCAGCGGCGACCTTACTGTCCCACTTGCGGCGTGTTTGGGCCGGAGACACGACCAGCCAGAGCTGGCCGTCTCCCCGCTGCCAGCCGAACCGAGTCAAGCTATGCCCGCTCTGCGTTCCTCCTGCAGGAAATGAGTACAGCCCGTTCACCATGGCAAGGTCCTATACCCTCCCCCTATAATGCCGTCAGTCGAGCGTAGGTCGGTGTTCCTTCTGCCAGACACGTGTATTATAGTCTGTTCACGGTAAAATGAGCACTTTTGAAAGCCCTGCTTAAGATCTTGGAAAAAAAAAAAACAGAAACCCAAAAAATAAAAAATTTAAGTTGTCAGATATGTTACCTAACACTTTTTATTCGACGTTAAGATACGGAACTATTTCCCATCCATCGTTACGAACTTTACTGGGCGCATGTCACTCAGTGCGTCCGTTAAAATTAATGCAGTTAGTGCCAGGGACTTTTTTTCAAGGATGATTTCAAAAGTGCACATTTTATCGTGAACTGCCTTTACCTGTTCTCTTGTAAGGCCCCTCCTTTCCTGCAGTCACCCGAGCAAGTCTGTCAGAGAATATACACACAAGTTCACTGAAGTGAAGTTAGTGAAACGGCGTGGCGGTTTTGCTTGACTGTGGGCGTACCCATTCTCTGACTTGTTGCGGGCCTTGCGTCTGATTGACTACTGCAAGCTGTTAACGGTCCCGTATTGGCTAGGCTGCAGGCTGTCGAATTTGATACGAGGCGCTGATCGGCGGATGATGCTGCGACATATTGCTTTCAAGTGACGCCATTTTGTTGCCGCGTGAGGCTGGAAATCGCGGTGTAAGTGGCTGTTTCACCTGTGTATTCGTGCGCACTCTACGACACTTTGTTACGTGCAGCCGGACACGGGCGTCGCCCGTTTGCTGTGGCGAGGTCCGCTTCCTCCTCATAACCCTACACCGTAACAAAATTGAGGTTTAATTCCCTTACATGTAAGGGAAGCTAATTACCTCTACATGTATGTTAAAATTAACTCTTAAATGTATAGTAAATTTTCATAACAAGTAAAGTACTATTCCCTAATCGTACGGAAAAAGTACCTGACAAAAGTGGGGGGGGGGGGGGATCCCATGCAAGTAAGGGAAAATTGACTATAAAGTATAATAAAATTATTTTTAAAAATACCCCGGAGTATTAGTACTGCTATATTTTTATACTACCGATATCCCCTGACAAACAGTAACAGAAACCTCAACAGTAAAATACTCGACACGTGGTGATGGGTGGTCGCGAACCATGCTCCTTCAGCACAATGGGCCAATGAACTATCCATTACGCCAGGACAGCTCAACAGTAGCACTGAAAATTAATGCATTAAATTATTTTTGTTGGAACGCTTGTATGACTAAACAATAAATGTTAATTTTAAGGTAAAAAATTATATAAAAAGCTATTATCAGATATTTACAAATGGACGTGGAGATCCACACGTCGTAAGGTAAATTTCCCATCCACGTATGGGATCTTCCACTACTATGTACACGAAATTTACTACTCCAGAGTGCGGTAATTTTACCTTACCTGCAAGGAAAACTATGTTTCCCCCACAAGTTTGCGAATATTACCTTACACTTGTCAGGTAATTTTCCCATTATTTTTTGCAGTGCACACACATGTCCTGCAATTGGAAAGACAGGCGGCAAGGAAGGGGAGTTCACCATGTTCACAGCTGAAACTAGGATTCATTCACACAATAATGATTATATATAACACACTGCAGCCTTTTCCCGGCTAACTAAACACTTTCAAAAACCCAGATGGATCTCGCCATTCACCCGATTTCTTTATTTACCTGTCGATCAGAAATATAACAAACTTTACTAACATGACAAATTATTCTTTTATGTATGTACATCAGGCGTATTTAAGGCCCGTGAATTCAAACATTAATCTTTTAATTTGGCGTGAAATATTGGACAGATTTTTGAGCATGGCTTTACACGGAACACCCCAGTAACTGTATCCATTAAAACATAAACTGTTACAGGAAGAGACTTTTTTAAAGTTTATTTCGAAAGGGATTAATAAACAGCGGAGCACCTCAAAAAAATATTTATGACAATGAACATAAACAAAACTGACACAAAGGAAGCTCTAAAAAGGAACCAACAAAAATTTGACGCACTTTTGAGGAAGCTCTAACAGCAGATCATTACCCAAAACCCGAGTACAAAATACCGCAGAACCTACGCAGTATGATTTGTACTTAAGTCAGAAAACTTCGTTCCATCGAGTGGCACAAAAATGCACCAAGAACACTTTTAAATAATCGGGAATATTGCTCTCACCGAGATAGAAGCGATTGGTGACGCAAACCTTAAAAATTGTCAAAAATAAAAACATCCGCGGTTAACTGGAAATTCTTAAATTGTGTAAGCCGACCACAAGTCGGGCTCCCGATATAGATCAAGGACGCCGAAAATAATTTTAAATACGTTTACCGCCTGGTTGCGTGCTGCTATATAAACAGGTCTCAAGTCTGATGGATTAGCAAACATTGTGGAATATTTATTACAGGCTTGGCTATGACTGGAGTAATAAGTACCCAGCCTCTGGATGGATATCACTGAACCTTAGACTGAAGGTTACGGTCCTTAACCCTTTCAGACCCACTTTCATTTACGATTCCAAAAAAATTGCGATGCGTGCTGTACTTACGTCGACACATCACTTTTCGTTGTCACAGCCAATGAGCTCTAGGCTGTAAGTTTGGCTACAGTAATATTAACCAATTATGACCTAGGCCATCCCAGTAAGACAGTTTGCGAATCGTTTACTCATGAGCAAGATCATTGGTCATTGAGCTTCGCAGTGTGCAGTGCACGCCAAAAATTACCTGCACGTGCGTAATGTACACAGTTGTGTACACTGGGTCTGAATGGGTTATAATGCACACAGTTGTGTACACTGGGTCTGAATGGGTTATAATGCACACCGTTGTGTACACTGGGTCTGAATGGGTTATAATGTACACAGTTGTGTACACTGGGTCTGAATGGGTTATAATGCACACAGTTGTGTACACTGGGTCTGAATGGGTTATAATGCACACAGTTGTGTACACTGGGTCTGAATGGGTTATAATTCACACAGTTGTGTACACTGGGTCTGAATGGGTTATAATGCACACAGTTGTGTACACTGGGTCTGAATGGGTTATAATGTACACAGTTGTGTACACTGGGTCTGAATGGGTTATAATGCACACAGTTGTGTACACTGGGTCTGAATGGGTTATAATGCACACAGTTGTGTACACTGGGTCTGAATGGGTTAAGGTGCGTGTTCGATATCGGCCTGCAAATTTCCAGAAGAACTGTAAAGCCTACGTGATCCAAACAGTTCGTTTAAGATTGGTAGAGATGATGGTTTATCGTGGGAAAAGTTGACTGCTAGAATTCAACGTACTGCACATATGCTCTACTTTTTTCCTTATTGGCTGTCATTCATGTACGAAGCTAGGATATTGTAAGGCAGAACGTTCTTGATTGGTCTGAAAACGACTTAGCCGAGTCGGAAACTTGTCAATCCAATAATGAAAGAATAAACTAGTTAGAGTGTTATAAATATGTTGGCTCAAAAAATTTTCGCGATTTTTCATCATCTCTAACGATTGGGATTCTGATAACCCAACGCATTTATAAAACAATATGTTTGCAAGCTGAACGTATACTATTTGCACGTAAGAAACGTACTAAAATTTCAAACACGTAGGCCTGTATACGTGAAATGTGCGCTAACTACAAGTCCAAACAAAGTAGTTGACGCTTCTTTCAGCAAAAAAAAAATAATACATTAATGGGATTTGCAAATAAGGTACTTCACAATTGGTTTGCAAGTTCTACCTAGTATCGCTGGAGCTTCGGAATATTTTCTCGCGACGTTTGGTGGTTCCACCTCTGTACAGTTGTCTCTTCTTTGCTCCCGAGCGTGTTGCTGCTTGGCCCAGATAGCCAGTGAGGTGGATGCGAGATTGCCTCCGCCGCAGAAAAGAAACTCATTTATCCTCTGCTATTGCGCTTGTTCAGTTGGAACTACGGCGCAGCGGTCCCGAATTACCTTCCCACTAAGGATAGGGAAATTTTGCTAGTTCAATGACCTGTTGGCTAGACTCCACAACACTATATACACTCCAGCCTCAGATGTTTGTTCATTGGCTGCTGCCCCATAGAGTAGCCAGTGTTATTGCACACCTGGCAGTATGGTACTCGCTACTTGTTTCCTTGCAAGTGTGCTATTGTCTTAGAGTCATCCAGGGCGTGTCTGATGAACTGTGACCCATTTGCAAAAGTGACTTCAGTGTACACATGGTTGACGTCTATCTTGTCCTGAAAACAATTCTCGAAATTTTTATATCCCTACTTCCCACAAAAATTCAGGTTCAATGCTATTTTGCCTGCCTAGAAAACCGTTTATCTCATTTCGTAGTACAATGGACTTAACGATGTATAATCTATTTCCGTGTGTAAATCGTTACGAAGGCTGATCTATATTGACCGGGAAAATATCCACTTAAAACACAATTCCGTATTATAATGCATCATAAGAAAAATTATAGTATTAGATATGATTAGGGCCACCTGTTTTTTCTGGAAAATATTTACGTGGAGACTAGACTTCAATAACTTATGTGCACGCTTGCAGTCTTCATTTGACTAGTGGCCGCTTTTCTTTGTGTGAAGACAGTCTGTTACTTGAGTGAGCAAATCTGAATTAAGTTTACCCGATACTGACCGTCCGTGATTCGTGGGCAGACAGATAAGACGCGTAACAACTTAAATGATCCAATCACGAAAGTGGTTCTGAACTAAAGTGGGTTGGGGCACAACTTGCCCGGAAATCTTTTCGCGAAAAACAGCTGCCCCTATATATGTCATATCCTCTGAAAGCTGCAACACTAGGCTTTCAAATGGTACTATATTTTTTTAAACTCCACAGTATGCGTTGTGATATCACATTTAAAGAGAAAATATATTACTGGACTCTGATGCCATAATGAAATGCGTGTTACTATTCGTACGGAAGGTCAAGTGGATGATAATTTAAAAAAAATAGTGAATCAAGGATTTGGTTCCAATTAAAGACTTCGTCTCTGTATAATTACGTTTTCGTTTTAATTGTTTGTTACCATTTCATTGTCATTTTCAACATCTTCCATTTGAAACTGAATTTCTTGATAAAATGTAAACAGAAACAAAAATTTATTTTGTAATTTTACAGCTGATTTTTCCAAGATTTAAAATGGTAGATTTTTGTTTTTATTTTCTATGCCATCATTTAATATTCTATTAGCAAGTTCATACATATTAGTCGAGTAGATGTTCGCCATTAAAAAAATTCCCATTTATGTGGAACTTTATTATAATTTATAAGCAGAGACATGCAAAATTCGCGTTATTATTCGGCACCAGGCTATACTTGACAGTAGTCTGTACTGGAGCCGGCGTCGTTTCTTCATTGGCTGCTGCATAGACGTGAAGCCACACCCTTCTGACTGAAGTGCACGTGATTGGGACACACAGTTGTGAAGTGTTCATTCATTGGCGCAGAGGTACCCAGGACGTGTCAGATTAAGTATGTTACAATGACAAGCGTATTGCAAAGGTACACGTGTTTAAAGTTTAACACTTGTCCCCAAATAATAACGCGAGTTTTGTAGGTTTTTCTATTTATAAATTACAAAAGTAATTCTTCCTTTTTTTATTCCATATAACTGTTTGATAATGTAAAGATTTGGAAATTGCTTAGTTTTCCGTGAATGTTCTATAACATCAGGTGAGTCAGTTCATTTCTAAAAGAGATCAGTTAGGCAATTATCCTAGCGTCAAAATAAAGCACAACACATTAAGAGATGAAACTACATTTCAATAGGTTGTGTTTCAGGATAGTATTTTGCTCTCTCCCCAACAGATGTTATTGGGTAACTGAACATTAGTCAGCGTAGCTTAAATCATTTTAAATCGAAATAAGTATAGCTCGTTCGGCGAGATAAGACGCCGAGCAGTCGCTCAGCCTTTACCTGCCAGTGCAGTAGACACGTCTTTTAAAACCCTGTCTTAGTGAGTATGTGACACCAACAGCGAACGATAAGCTGAAGATCGCTCGAAGGCTCATCCTGTTTTACTATCTGGTAATATATGACGAGATGACAAGCCCCAGTATCTTTCACCAGATACCGATCTGTAGGTGCAACGTTTAAAGCCTTTCTAATGTTGGTCTACACTTCCTGTGAATATCTTATTGACCGATTTACCAACTCGATGATTTACTTCTCAAGAGACGTGTGAAATGAATTAAACTCCATGTTCATCGAACGATATATATATATATTATATTATTTTGCATACCGGATGTACTCGAATTACATGTAATAAACTCCAGAGGGGGCTAGATGAGCACAAATGGAGCATATTTCATCAAGGAACAAAGCTCAGTAGCCGATGAAATAAATGCGGGGAAGTTTGGGCGGCTCATAACATCGGGGGTTTGAGAGCTGATAAGGGTGAAACGAGGTGAGCATGGGGTAGGGCCGGAATTCAAGGGCGGCGGAAACTGGAGATCCCCGAGAGGGGAAAAAAAACTGCCCTTCAGCGGCCCCGTCTGGCACGAGTCCCACGAGCGGAAATTCGGGAGCGACCCCGCCGGAGATCGGACCAGGAGTGTTGAAGGCGAGCGCCACTAGCCGTTGCGTTCCCCCCCCCCCCCCATTTTCTACATAATGGAATGAGGAATGGAGATCAATTGTATAGGGTAGTGAGATTTTGCATGTCATTAAACAATAACGGGAATGCTGCAGCTCTCTAGTTATTAGCATTTCGACAAACGAGGGCGTGGTCGTAAATCCTCAGCAATATTGTCTAGTGGACGCAGACTCGTGGGTTATCTGCCGACCTTGGCGGTGCAGGGGGATTAAGGAGAGGCGTCATTGGGCCCAAACACGATCAGATAAACGTCCCGCCGCGGGGATGGTGATTGGGGGGGGGGGGTGGTGCTGCCTTCCAGCGCGATGAGTTTGATGGCGGGCGGAAGGAAGATAAATTGTTGTTGTTTATTGACGTCACGAGCCCGGCCACTGAAACAGCGAGAAACCGGTGGAAACGTAAAGCAGTGCTGAGCCTTGCCGTGGGTCGCTCCCGAACCATACACGTGTCGGGCAGCGTCGCTACATCAGACACGAGGAGAATATGAATCGTAATCACAGCGATTCGAGTGGACGACTTTGGAGAAGTGACAGAAACATTTCCAAATCCCATGACTCGTATGCTAGAAAAAATTTATGTATGTAGTATATGAACGTGTGTATACAGAATGTTCGAAAATTACACACCCAAACTACGAGGGGTGATTGCTTATAAAAAAAAAGTCGAAAATATATAGAAAACCGTTTCCCTTCGTGGGATGCTAGCACTCTACCTGCTGCACCACCGCAACCCCTGATAACATAAGACTTTATTTAATTTCACACGTGATCGTATCGATGCAGGTATCCAGGCATGAGGCGGCGCGATGAGGTACTAGTGGTGGCCTTTTACTGTGATAGCACACAACCAACGCGGAGTTTATATCGGCATATTTGTACATAAAACTGTAAGAGTCTAGCCTTCAGGTCATTGAACTCACGAATTCTTCACGTCTCTGGTCATAATGCATCATTTTGATACAGCAATGCGAAATGTAACAGCGTTCCACAGGTACTTAAGACCCTAGCACTCATGCCGCGTTGCATTCGTTTAGAGTTTTTAAATTTATATTTAGAATTTTGTAAAGTTTAGTATTAAACCCATGGAAAACCACGACAGTCAACAGTATAGCATGTAATACTACGATTATTTTTATGATATCCTGATTCAAAAACTAAAAGCATACTGCCTCCTCAAATAAACAGTCATTATTCCCGAAAGTTGTAAGAGGCCATATCAAATTTAAAATTAACGAAATAAAACAATTATAACGAGAAACTGTTACGTAACAAAAATCGTGTCATGAGAAAATACCTATTTCAAGAATATTTCAGTAACATACTTTGTGAAATATACACATTTGTTTATTCCAATAACCTCAGCTGCATGTGTACTTAAACGTTTCAAACAAGCAAAAATAATATGGCAGCTATTATGTATTTTTTATTTTGTAATTTGTCAGGTTCTAAGCTAACAAAACGCAAAACACATATTGCAAAAATACGTCATGGATTTTGTATACAAAACGGGCCCCGTGGCAATTTCGTTAAATGCTGTTCACGATAAAGTGAGCAGTTTTGAAATCAACATTAGAAAAAGTCATTGCCTCTACCTGCATATAATTTAACGGGCGCAATGAGTGGCATGCGCTAATAAAAGTTGGTAACGATGGATGGAAACTAGTTCCACATCTTAACGTCGAATAATAAGTGCTAGGTAACCATTTTGTGATAACTTAAATTATTTCTCTCGCTTTTTTTTTTTTTTTTTTAATGCATCGAAGTGTAAAATGATCATAATTTTAAATTTTTACTTTTCTAATAATTGAACAGTTTCACCTGCCCGATGCATGAAGTGACGAGGCCCATAGCAACATTAATTCTACATATGACGCAAGGATACGAAATGTTCTTACAAGCAGATCTCAAGCAGGGCTTCCAAAAGTCCTCATTTTACCGTGAACAGCCTATAGCAAAAAGTGCAAATTGGAACACGGCATCAGTGCGCGTGTGGACATGTTCAACTCGTCAACCACTCATCGGTTAAAAGGGTGATGTAGGAGGGAGATGATCTCCTCTAGCATACAGAACTCTGTGACTTTTAATATTTTTCTCTTTGACAAGTTTTTCCTTTCTAAACGATGACTAAGTATACTGACGCACGCCACATGTTTACAAAGAGGAAAATGTACGCCAGACGATAAAACATTACTTGAAAATCCTTGCATAATATTTATAGCAGTGTCACTCATCAACGCTGTGATATTTTTCGTACCAGAGCTCTCGGTGTTAGTACTTCAACTCGTTTGTTAGGTTCTCCCGTGTGGTCACTTAATCACTGCTCGTCGGACAGCCGCGGTACATATTCTTGCCATTTTCTTTTTCTCGAAGAGTGAAGATATTTGGGCGGTTCTTAACAGCGAGGTCTTGAGAGCCGATGAGGGCGATTGAGGCGATTAAGGTGCAGCGCCGGAATGAGAGGGTGGGGGGAAACGAGAGATCCCCGAGAAGGCACGCCGACCAACGGCATCGTCAGGCACGATTCTCACATGCGAGAATCCGGTGACCCGGCCGGGGATTGAACCCGGTTCGCCTTGGTGGGAGGTGGGCGGGCTAACCGCTCGTCCACCGCGGCCCCGGTACAAGAAAATAATTGCTCTCCAGCTTAACCGTCTTCCAGACTTCACTGGAGGTGACGGACTGCTGCTGGTAAATTCGTATGTGTGTATATAACACACGCGAAGGGGGTTATTTTTTGCGGACACTGTATAGGCTGTTCACGGTAAAATGAGTACTTTTGAAAGCACTGCTTAAAATCTAAAGGCTGTTCACGATAAAGTGAGCACTTTTGAAATCAACCTTAGAAAAAAGTCACTGCCCCTCACTGCATATATTTTAACTGGCACACTGAGTGACATGCGTCCAGTAAAGTTGGTCACGATGCATGGGAAATAGTTCCGTATCTTAACGTCGAATAAAAATTTTAGGTAACCATTTATGATGACTTAAAACTGTTCCTTTCTCTTTATGTTTTTTTTAATCAATCGAAGAGTAAAAATGAGCAGAACTGTAAAATATATATTTTTCAAATAATTTCACGGTTTCACTTGACCGACGCATGAATAAAGTGATGAGGCCCATGACAATGTTAATTTTACATAAGGCGGAAGAGTACACAACGTACATGCAAGCAGATCTTAAGCACAGGGCTTTCAAAAGTGCTCATTTTACCGTGAACAGCCTATAATTGTACACACATCGTGTGTTCTCTCGCCTTATGTAAAATTAACATTGTCATGGGCTTCATCACCGTTACCAACTTTACTGGGTGCATGTCACTCAGTGCACCCGTTGAAATATATGCAGGTAGGAGCAGTGACTTTTTTCTAAGGTTGATTTGAAAAGGGCTCACTTTATCGTGAACAACCTTTACACTGCAAAGCTTAGTGGCCAATGGACTTCCCTGTGAGTAACTGATAATTACTGCTGTAAGTTATTAATGTATCATATTACTATAGTCGCACACAAAGCTCATCGTGATTACGAAACAAGCGCTGGGTGGACTCAAGCACACCACGCATTAAAACATTTACTATCTGTAACATCTGTAACAATAAGGTTTCGGCAGTTTTTTTTTTTTTTAGGGTTTAATAAATACAGTAGTAATGAACGTAAAGTAAGTTTCGACAATATGTTACTGTAAACTGTAGTGAATGTAGTAATTTACCGCAAGTGTGGCGTGCAGTTGGCCAGCTCCTCCACACCCTCCCCTTCAATTGCCGCTCACCCGTCGCTGCTGCATTGCTCAGTCTGTGACAGCGTTGACAAAATAGCAACATGCTGATGCCTTTGACTTTCCGAACGCCCCTACACTAGCGGAAATGCGTAATAACGGGAGGGGATCCGCTAAGATTCTGCAAGACTGTATAAAGCCCGATAGATACCCTAATTTAGCCCATAGTTTATTAAGTGTTGCCATGATAACTGAGCACCGGTACCAAAATTATTGGCGCGGGAAAAATATTGGCACATGGCAAATAGGGAATTAATATTAACTTTTTTTAAAAACTAATACCTATAACATATATATTTAATTAAGAACTTGTCTAGCTTAGAGCTCAAAACAATTTATCTGATATAAGCCACGGCAGTCGTTTTTCCCGAACCGTTTGTGTTTTGGGGCGTATGCTACATAGCGTGGCTTCAGTTTCGCGACCCTTATGTTCAGCCTTCGTTGAGTGACCCTACCGGTCCTGAAAACCCTCAAGGTTTCTCAACCGTAAAGACCACGACGATCACTTATAAATAAACAAACTTACCATTAACAGATAGTAGATAAGAAAGTAAGAATAGAGGACAGTTCCCGTCCCAGCTGCTTCCCTATCAGAGAGCTAATTATATACGCTTGCTCACCAAACATGTACGAACTGAGCCAAATGTTTTTCATAAGAAATACGACGTTATCGCTTTTGAAACTACAAAGTATTTTTTTGTAAACCGTTATCTGATTTGTACCATATCTACGTGCGCTGCTGTCATCAGTCATTGTCGTAGCGACGTAGTTGGTAATATAGCGTCTTATCTTCCAAGAGGCTTCTTCCTTTTGAAACACTTTCTGAGCAATTTGCAAATTTAATTTCGATTTAGAACTCTGACACTAGAGGTGCCCACACTTCAATTAATTCGACCATTATGCATTACCACGCTTGTAAAGTCACAAGAATTCACAGGCATACTAATGTGTATTATGGACCATTTTTGTTATACACACGTGTGTTTGTTTGTACGGTGCTGTAGCCTTTAATATTAGACATAGATTGTTGGTGTCCTTCATCAAACATCCAATGTTTCGGTCAGGGGTAACTTGACCGAATGTGAAGTAATTTCGCCTACGTCTTTCTACCCAACATATATTTTGCCTAAAAGACGTATAGCCTAAAGGCAGTTTGTCTAACAGGAGCTTTGCCTACACACAGCCTCAAATCGTCACACTTGGCTACAGTTACCCAGCTCAGGCTGATAATTTTATGGTTTGGCTGAAAGTCATTTATGATTATTACTTCTCGGAAAACCGTTGCTATTATATTCCATGTAAGTAATCTTGTTTGGATCAACGATTGTTACTCGATGTACATGCATATGGCAAAAATACGAAATAAAAGAAATAAAATGCTTGTGCTTCAGATAGCAAATCCACATTAAAAGGAAGAAAAAAAAACGTACCCTTTTACACGCAACACGTAATGTCAAAATACGTCAGCAAAAAACAAAACATAATATTTTGAGTGTCTAGTATATGACTCGTCTGCTTGTTCATTCCACTGAAGTTGTTTTCACGTAGCAGCTGAAGATTTAATTTTTGGATAATTTTCAGGCAAATCGAGAGCATAAACTTATTCTTAAGATTATTTTTTATTTGTAAAAATATTGAATGATAACAGAGACCTACTCGATCTGTTACTTGCGAAGAGTAGGATATCAACTTCATTGCCATCATTAAAAACTAATAATAATTACTATACTTTGAAGACAATGACTTACCAAATTAAGACCAGGATAATACCTATTGCATAATGTGCGAAAATTGCCGAAATTGTAGTTTGACGATTGCGCCTTTTCCTTCAGTGATACAAAGCACAAAAATATAATGACTACTGACCTGCTTATTTTACGAGTAAATTTTAGTACACTCTTTGCCATAAAAATTTCCGCACCAAGAAAAATTATTAACGCAAACGAAATTTTATTCGCGTGACGACAACGACAAATGAAAGAGGTGGTTACAAATTCTGCTCAGCTCAACTGCGGTACAGAAAAAGGCCACCACTAGTACCTCATCGCGCCGCCTCATGCCTGGATACCTGCATCGATACGATCACGTGTGAAATTAAATAAAGTCTTATGTTATCAGGGGTTGCGGTGGTGCAGCAGGTAGAGTGCTAGCATCCCACGAAGGCGAACTGCGTTCGATTCCCGGCGGGGTCACTCCCAGATTTTCACACTTGGGAATCGTGCTGGTCGATGCCACTGGTCGGCGGTTCTTTTCGGTGATATCCCGTTTCCCATGCCCTTGCATTCCGTCGTTGCTCCATCACTCACGCTTCTCCCTTATTAAACCTCGATGATGAGAGCTACCCAAACCTCCCCACTCTCGTATTATCATGTTCTGCTCCCACAGCTGTTACAAATCATGCTGGAAACCATAAGCACTTCGACATGGAGAAAGCTAGCGTCCCATCTGGTCCCACGCGTGTTCAAAGGGCGACAAATAAAGTGAATGGACAGGTCACGGGAGTCTTGAGTTATGACTTAAGCACTGCGTGAAACCAGAGCCGTGAACGGGAGGGAAACGTCACCTTGCTGGAAACTGACCCATGGACACTCAGACAGAAAATGTACCATGTGTGGCAGCATGGTGTATTCATTTTACTGGCCCTTGTATCACCACCAGTGGCGAACGACGGACATGTGTGATGGCTCCCCAACCATAACTCCAATAGCAGGGGACATGAGAGCCGTTAAGTGAAAAACGGAGTGTAGCGGACACCTGCGTTATTCATCGCTAAAGACGATGCTTCACCAGTTCTCAACCAGTCCAGTAGCTGACACAGCTGCAAACTAAGTCGGAAGTGTAGATGGCACGACACGTGAAGGTACGTGAGGATTGCGTATTTGCTTGTGCCAAGCATCAGAAATGTATTCTGGCAAAAAAACGCTTTTTCTGGTTAAGCTGCTACTGGATGGTGGACAAAGCTTTGTTCATGTCTGTCTGATAATCAGATGTTCGTCCCTCATGGTGGTTTTTCTTGGTCGTCCAGAATCGTTCCCTTATGTATGAGTACCTTCAAGTGTCTATTGCTCCCAGCACACTCTGACGGAGAAATTCAAACACTGGCGAAACAACGTCTTCACTTAAAAGGGGCACGCTCTAAATAAATTTTTGTTTCTCTTAAAAATGTCATTTTGTTGCGATAAAAACCTAAAATACATGATGAATAAAAGGTAGAAAAAAGTCTATGACTCGGAAGCGAAGTCATGTATCATAAATCCATTATAATAGGACTATTTATTTAGTTTGCCCATCGGGCTACTTACATATAATTACAATGCTTGACGGGCACACTCACATATTACAAAGTGGTGGCTCGCTTATACACCGTTTATTCACGAGAATATGTAATAAATATAAAGGCTGTTCACGATAAAGTGAGTTCTTTTGAAATCAACATTAGAAAATAGTCACTCCCCCAACCTGCATATATTTTAACAGGCGCCCTGAGTGACATGCGCCCAGTAAAGATGGTAACGATGGGTGGAAAGTAGTTTAACGTTGAATAAAAACTGTTATGTAACAATTCCTGATAACTTAAATAATTTATTTCGCTTTCTGTTTTCTAATGCATTGACGTGTAAAAATGAGCAGATTTGTTAAAACGCTTATTTTTCTAATAATTTCACAGTTTCACTAGACCGACGCATGAATAAAGTGACGAGACCCATGGTAATGCTAATTTTGTATATGGGGGAAGAATGCACAACATGCATACAAGTAGATCTTAAGCACGGCTTTCAAAAGTGCATATTTTACCGTGAATAGCCTATAAGAATATATACTTTTTTTTACAAGTTTTTCACTGTTCAGAATTGCAGTTTGCGTTAAATTACGTAGATAAATGTGTTCAAAAATATATCGACAAAGAAAGTACTGCTGATAAAATATTTTGTCCGCAGGCCAGTTTGACAAGTCTGGCTGGCCTCATGTGACCCCCCCCCCCCGGGCCATTTAGTTGAATAGCCCTTCATTACAACAATTCACTATAGATTGCACACAATATATCAACGCATCTCGGGAACAAAAACAGTTCGAGTGTCAGTTTACTTACATTCTGGAACTCTTTACTAAATTCAGGGATGGGCAATGTGTATCCTGCTCGCCCACTACCCCACTGAATACAAACGGTCAAATGAGGGATCACTTGCATTCACATTATCTGCAACGTCTCAAACTGCTCCAGTTGCTCCGTACGGATGTCTTGAACGTCTTCTCGGTGTTCATATATATTATATAGAAAGTGATTTTTCGCGAAAAAAATTTTGAGTACAAGGCAGACTTCAATAATATAAGCGCCCAACAACAGTTTAGTCTACTGCCATTGGTTGCTGTCTGTTTCAAAAGGCGTTTTCATACTTGACCGGGCCACTCATACTTCGGCAACATCGGCACGGCTCCTACGTTATTCGTGTGCAGAGAAAGTAATCCAGCCAATCAAGATAGGTATACGACCCTACAGTGTTTTGAAATATAACTTGTCTTGAAATATTTTAGCTGAATTTTCACTACCCCTATTAATATAGCCCATTCATCACGCACAGCAAGTATCGTACTATCATATACGCTGTTTTGATGTTTGTGTATTACGCCATACGAACGGCAATGACAACGCCCTCGTATGACGTATGTGCATGCGACATCGCAGTATCATTCCTTTATGTGATCTTTTTACCAAATTTCACTTTCAGCGAATTATTTTTACATGATGTGCAAATTTTTATGTCTACGCGTGCTGTTAAACGGTTGTAACATAAAGTTTACGTGTGATTACTTCCGAATCAATTTCATTTTTGTCTCATGTAAAAACTTTTCTTTTGTGTGTTTCTTTATTTTTTATTTTTTTATGATAAGCTGCATAGTCCGCGAATCTAACATTTAGATTAAAGCGAATTTCAGCTGGGGGTAACTATCTCAGTATGGCGATAAGTGCGTCAATATCGAGAATTTTGAAATTTTTTAACTTTATGATTCGTTTCTTCTTATTACTCGTTTTGCATGTAAAACATTTCGAGTGTTCATGTATTGAATGATTTGTTGATCTACCTGGATAAGATACTTGGTGCATTTCTGGTATCTGAAATGTTGAGAAAATTATTCGCTTCGTCCTTAGCCATCACTGCTTCAGAAATACTAATAAAAAATTACGTATAACAAGACTTCACTTACCACGACCAGGGTATTTATCATCACCAACTTTAACACCATTCACAGCAAAACGTTTAGCAGTTACCTGTAACAAAAAAAAAAGGGCAAGATGGAATAGATGCACAGTATGTCCAAATGGGGATACACAAGATTATCAAAACGTAGGAAAGTACAAAAATAATACAAGTAAAACACATATAATATAAAAGACACCCGTTACAATTAGAAAACAGCTATTTGTAAAGAACACAATTTTCTGTGATAACGTGAAAACAATGGCGTATGGATTGTAAACTTATTGAAAGCATAGAAGAAATGCATACTGTGAAATAAACTGTTTATTTCCTTCGTTTTAAAGGGGACTATGTAGCTGCGCCCAAGGTCAAGATACGGGCGACACTAACACGCACGTCTAGCGCCTCATCCATCCTACGCGCAAGGTGTTCAAACTTTCCGTCGTAACGCTTTACTGTTAAAATTAGATCTGTAACAGTGTAATTTTATTACACGCGATGAAAGTCCACATATCAAACTACCAGCGTATAACCGTTCTTTTCTCTTACCGCTTAAAGAAACTTCGTATGCAAGCTTTGAAAATTCTATATTTGACCACATTCACGAATTTTTTTCGCCATCAATACACTCAATATGATAAAAGTAAAAACAAAGTGACACAATCAATAGTTTTTTAAATCCTTTCTGGCAAAACTTCGTATTTCCAGCACTTTTATTTACCAAGATACGCGTTTACGCGCAAATAACGATATCACAGGAAACGTTTCAGTACATAGGATCGTTAAGGCTCGAAAGCTGAAGAATGGAACCTGCTACCCGCAGTTTTGAAAGTGGCGTGACGTGAATTCAGCTACCAGAAGTCAACAGGAAGCCACTGTTTTATATCCAGGAGCGAATCGTGATGTTATCACAAACAAATCTTTTCGGGAACATCTTGTGGTAGCGAGCATCACAATGGCCAGGATTCAGAGAAAGTGATGCCAGATGCTGATAGGCCAATTCCCAGAAAGAGCAGGTTCGTGTATACATAAACTAGTCAGTAAACTGATCAGTGAGCTGTCTACAACAACTGGGTGTTACAGTTTGAGTTACCATGCGATCACATTGACACGGTTCGCTATTGATTGTAAAGGCTGTTCACGATAAAGTGAGCACTATAGAAATGAACCTTAGAAAAATGTTTCTGCCCTGGCATGCATATATTTTAATGGGTGCACTGAGTGACATTTACCAATTAAAGTTGGTAACGATGGACGGGAAATAGTTCCATGCCCTAACGTTGAATAAAAAGTGTTAAGTAACCATTTATGATAACTTAAAATTGTTTTTTTTTTTTTCGCTTTTTTTAATGCATCGAAGTGTAGAAATTAGCAAATTTGTAAAATAGTTACTTTTTTAATAATTGTAATTTTTATTTGACCGACGCATGAATAAAGTGACAAGTCCCATGGCGATGTTAATTTTACATGAGGCGCCATCTTGTTACATTGCCGAAAAAAATTGGTAATCGAGGGCAGAGTGATGAGTAACCTCAAGGACAGAGTAGCGCACTCTGGCGAGGGGTGGGGGAGGTCAGCAGCCATCTGCACCCCTGTATCCATTCGCCGCCATCTTCAGTTGCTCATATAAGCTTGGACTAGACGGATGTATACATCAACAGCTCCTTCATATACACAGGGCTTTGGAGTGTGATAATTGCGATTCTCACTATGTGATAATATATATGCTCTGGGGCTCAGATCTCGTCCATTACCCTTCGTAAACTATAGTGTGAAATTTTTTTTTACAAGTCTTTCATTTATCGTGTGATAGTGCGTTTATCACGTGAACCCCGTTTCTGTGTTCGGTCGACGAAACTTCGTAGAATTTTCAACTCGCGTTTTTATTACCAAATGCGGTGAATTTCACAGACTTGATGGAAAAAATTTGTAGTACGTCCGTTATTTTTAAATAATTCACTTTTATACATTAACGTACTTGTAAGACGAATAGCGTAATCAAGTCGTTAATAGTAGCTTGGCAAGGAAATAGTCGTAAATTTAAACTCAGCCGCACTCCACGTAACAGTTTATAAGCAAGCACCTGTCTTACGATCCACTCATTCATTGACTGACCTCCGAGGCGGACGGATGTGTTTTGGGAGAGGTGCAATTTTATTATGCGTGTTAATCAATTAATTTCTTTTTACGTGTGGATTACGTTTCTAAAGTTCCTCCTCACCAGTCTCGCATGTAGACAGACGTGTAAGGTATGTGCGAGAGGCGTCAAGTAGTGTCATATATCTTGTTATTGTGTTCGTATAATTTATAGGGACATTTTGTTGTAGATTGTTTACTCCATACTCATGTAATTGTCATATTCACGTTGTTGGGTTTTTTCGTTATACTTTTCTCGTGTAAATTATATTTCTAGCATACAGGTCGGGGTACACTGATTCATCTCTTATGTTTAATTTCATACTGGAGAGTGACGTAGATTGTTCACGTAGTTGTGATCGTTTGAAATTTGCCATTCGATGCATGTAATTTATTCATACGTAGAACACTCTGGATTTCTCTAACGTTTATTTGCATTCCGAATAATACTACCTTTCAAAGTCGTCTATCTACCAACACCGTCTACGAGCAAGATCACTACCAAACCAAAAAAATTACACTTAGACCACTCTTGCACAAAACTCCACACACACATACATATATGTGTGTGTGTGTGTATATATATATATACACACACACACACACACCGTCCCCAACACATCACACCTCAGTCGAGTGCTAGAACTCAGAGGCTGAACATCTACCAGACCTGCTCCCCAATCCACAAAAAGAAACTAATAAATTTTGGTTGGCACTTAGTACACTCTTGCACAAAACTCACCAAACACACACACACACACAATATATACAATATATATTATATATATATAAAATATATATATATATGCGCACACACACACGTCCTGTCCCCAACACGTCACACCTCATCCGAGTACCACAGCTCCAAGGGTGAGGACGTACCAGAGATCTCCACAAAAAGAAAGAAAATTGTCCCTTAGCATACTATTGAACAAAAAAAATTTGATTGGATTACAAATAAACCCTTTCAATACATTTAATCATTTCAATCAATTTAACCCTTTCATTATTTAACCCATCCAGTATTTGATCGGGTTAAGATCGGGGCTTAGGATTAACCCTTACGATCAAATCGATAATCCATCCATTGAAATGAAACGACCCCGGCCCTACTGCTCATACATTATTTTCATTCGTCGGTTAAGTGAAACTGTTAGATAATTAGGAAAGCAAATGTTTTACAAATTTAATAATTTTTCACCGAAGTGTATTAAAAACAGACAGCAAAATAAATAATTTCAGTATTCTCAAATGATTATGTAAACGTTAAGACATGGAACTGTTTTCCCTGTATAATTACCAATTTCACGGTGCGAATGCCACTCAGTGTTGCCGTTAAAATATATGCTGGTAGGGGCAGTGTAATTTTTCAAAGGTTGATATCCAAAGTGCTTACTATACCGTGAACAGCCATGCACCTTGGAGCCGAGCAGGTGACCAGCCAGCCCGGCAGTGTTTGACTGGCCTGCCAGCTGCCCTAGGCGGCCCCGGCAAGGCAAACCGCTGCACCCCGTGATGAATGCTGCAGCAGTAACACGCGCGATGCTTATCTGGGAGCAGGCTCGACGGGATACACAGGCTGGTTTCTCGCACCCGCCTTCATCCTCCTGTCCACCGTCGAGACTAAGCGCCCATCTCCCGCCTCGACCACCTGCTTCCTAAGTTCCTTCACAAGTGCCACGTGTTGGGAACAACACATAACTTAGAAAATCACAACTTAGAACTGCCATAACTTAGAGATTAATAACTTAGAATTGTCATAACTTAGAAAATCACAACTTAGAACAGTTGCAACTTAGAGCCATAACTTAGAACTACCATAACTTAGAAACACAAAACCTAGAAAATCATAACTTAGAACGATCATAACTTAAAAACACACAACGCAGAAACATATAACTTAGAAACATACCTAAGAAAATCATAACTTAGAACGGTTTTTTCATTAAAAAATTTCGGACACTTAGCTCCCCTTACGTAAGACAATATCTAAGAACTACAGCACAGAGGTCGGATGCAAACATATTATAGTGTTGAAATGTTTTAACTGCAGGAATGCATGAATAAAAATCTTGAGAACCTTCGAAGATAGTACATATATGTTATACCAACAGACACAATCAACAAAATAAGAGTTAATATGCAAAAACATTTATATTTTTTTTAATTTTCTTAATAACGACATTTGTTTGTTATAGGCTGTTCACGGTAAAATAAGCACTTTTGAAAGCCCTGCTTAAGATCTTCTTGTACACACGTTGTGTATTCCTCCGCCTTATCTAAAATTAACATTGCTATGGGCCTCATAACTTTATTTATACGTCGATCAAATGAAACTATGAAATTATTAAGAAAATAAATACTTTACAAATCCGCTCATTTTTACACTTCCATGCATTAATAAAACAGAAAATGAAAGAATTAATTTTAAGTTATCACAAATGGTTACTTAACACTTTTTATTCGACGTTAAGATATGGAACTACTTTCCATGCATCGTTACCAACTTTGCTGGGCGAATGTCACTCAGTGCGCCCATTAAAATACATGCATGTAGGGGTAGTGACTTTTTTCTAAGGTTCATTTCTAAAGTGCTCACTTTATCGTGAACAGACTTTACCTCAAGTACTGTATGGCTTGTAATGTAGTACTTGAGAGAACTACGCATATTTAATAGACACAAAATTTGTGGGTGAGAACTTATTCACGTAATAAGCCCGGGAAGAAATACATAACAATACTGTCAGAACCATTTTCACGAGCATTTTCAGCCGACTGCATTTCGAACCCGCCATCTCATTCCAATATCCTGATTCTTGCCCAGCTGCCATTCAGCAAGGCAGGATGCAGAGTTCTCAACCGCACCCGTAGAGCCATTTAGTGACTGAAAGATCGCAATCTGGCAACACTGGTAGCGGAAAGACGACGGGCAGCGGGTGAATGTAGAATGTTTGGGCGGTGTTGTGGGTGAAGAGGGGAAGGAAGTGTCGTCTGCTACACCTGCCTGCGCACGGGAAGCAGGCAGCGCTCCTGTCGGAGAACCACTCAACTACACACATCCGGCCGGCCCGCAGCGTATTTGGGAAATAGAGCAGAGGGCTCGTACGAGTTGCGTAGACGCCGCTATCCGTGTCCTAACATTAGACTGCTTTCCTCATAGACTACAGATGAAGTAGACGGTTCTCGCTGGCTGCGCACAACCAATCTCGGTGTCCCAACATTGAACTGCTTTTCTGCCAACAGACTAGCGAAAATGGCATGGTTTGGATTTTAGGTTAGAAAACTGATTTGTAAACAAATGCTTTAAGATGAATATATACTTCCTCTAACCAATTTGTAATGCAGTTTGATTAAATTAAAAATGGCAAAAGTAATTTCTTAATATAATAAGGCATGTCATTTAAAAATTAAGATATAAACAAACACGTTCATCACTGTTGACTATGTGACATTGACAGTTGTTTAGGAATGTGGTAGGTCAATGTTGGCTACATGTGCAAAGACGAATAAGCGATCTACCTCATCTTTAGTCTATGGCTTTCCTGCCAACAGCATTATAATCAATTCACGGTTACTTCAGCCTTTTCTGAAGCCCTGCTAAAGTTCTACTTCCAGGATATTCCTCCGCCTCGTGAAAAACTAATCGTAACTTAGCCTGGAAAATTACACCAGAGGGACAACGCACCGAATTCGTGCGCACTAAATGTAACAGTATTTTGTATAAGAACTATTTATCACCAAGCGCTACCAACATACCTATTTTCTCCCTGGTTTTTTAATCAAACTATTTATAAATGAAGCTTTATAATTTATAGATAAGATATGAATAACATTTCAATTTAACAGAAAAAAAAAGCAACTTTTATGAACACAAGCATTAAACGCTTGTGATATGTGGCATATGTTGGAAATGACTAAACACGCCATACATAGGAAGATTTTTCAAAGGTTTGATTAAAAAAGGACAAAGAAACCATGAACGGACTATATAAAAAAATAACGTGAATAGGGTGGGGTGTGGAGGGGTTTTGCCGGCCAATAACATTAGGGCCATGACAGCCAATGAGGGTGAGGTGAGGTGAGCACTGAGCAGTGCCGGAATGCGAGAGCGGGGGAACGAGAGATCCCTTAATAAAACCCGCCGACCAGCGGCATCGTCCAGCACGATTCCCAAGACACAAGTAGGATTTGAAGTAAGAACCCTCATCATACAAGTGCTCTGAGATGAGTCTACACTTCCTATAACATAGTTTGAACGAAAATGTAATGTATTCGAGTTGGTCAAAGTACTTTGTTCTTACAGATGGCGCCTGTTAAAAAAAAAAAAAAATCAAATCTAAGCAAACACGCTCATCACTGGAGGCGTTGACAGTCGCATTCCCAGTGGTAGAGTCAGTGTTCGGGGCATGACAATACGTCTACTATATCTTTAGTCTACGGCCTGCAGAACTGGCTGAAAATTTCCCTAAAGACCATAACTTCCTTCGGTGTATCCGTATTCAGTGATGATAGACACGCCTTTCAACAAACCTCCCCTAGAATCTTTTTTACCCTTTTTTTCAGGTGCGTGATGAGGAAGAGGAAAGGGGAGCGGGTATTTTTATTTTTTTACTCCCGCAGTTTCACTAACGATCCAATTACGTGTGGCACGTGGAAGAGAACAGACGAGGATAGAGAGAAAACCCCGGCGGTGTGTATATAGTAATGGGAAATGGGGTGGAGAAAGGGGTGCGTTTTTCTCAACTTCAGGACGGCGAAGAGACTTCGCCCACCTGTAACCGAAAATGCCGTGGACCATAAAGGTTCCCCGGGGACTTAGCCACCCGCCAACACTTCCGAGGGAGGGACGGGCAGCTTGGCGCAGTTACAAGAAGATTCTCGTAAACCCACTCCCCCCACTCCCTTCCCCAACTCATGCCTCATCCCGGCCTGTTGCCAGGGTAATGGAGGCGCGAGGGATACGCGAGTCATAACATCTTACCTTTCACAAATCCCGACTTTCTTTTACTTCCTCCTTGACACGGTCTCCCAGCCCGCACATCAAGTAAAAGATGAAGTGTGGTTTTTTTTTTTTTTTTTTTTTTTTTTCCCAACTGCTAGCTTGCCTATTGAGTTTGCAGCATTTACCGTTCAAAATTTTCGAAATTAGTTCTTAATTATTTGCAAGTTTTAAATAGCACAGAGTAATATTTTAAAATAATAACATTAAAATTACTTGCATCGTGCTTTCTTTAACGTTTAAAAACATCTTAAATTATTTCAAATGAAAATGTTTTAGCACACCTATGACCTCTCCGCGTTAATGTTCTGGAGTTTTACTAATTAACTCGGGAATAAACGCCTATCTTTATTGTTAATTCATGATCGCAAAAATGCATTTCGTGTACATGTCATAGTGAATGACAAACAGAGAATGTCTCATATAGTCTATTCATAGTCATTTCCAACTATTTAACAAAGCTTCACTATCTTTAGAACCTTACACCAAAGGGGCAACGCACAGCATTTAGGTACACTCAATTCAATAATATTTCGCATGAGATCTATTTATCCCTATGTATTACCAATACACCTACTTTTCCTCTGATTTTAATCGTATTACTTTTAAATTACATATTATAACTTCCAAAGTATAAGCAAGAATTTAATTGAACTAAAAGTAAGATATTTTGAAGTTAACTGCAGTATACATCTAATTATTTTGACACGAGGCATATAGCAGCAAACTAAAAACGTCTTACATGGGGTGATTTTTCACTGGTTTTATTGAAAAAGTTTAAAGATACTGGAAATGGATTATAAAAGATGCCAAACGTTTGTGCTACACCGCATCTCGCATCATTTTTCAACTTTAATAAATTTCCCGGAAAAGATATTCAGGGACCCCGTCGAGGCTGCTCTGTGTAGAGCCTACTTAATTCGGTTCCCTGATACAGTGATGTTAGAACGAATACTAGGAGAATACAGTGCAAGCAAACGGGCCCTTTTATATTCTAATTTCTCCCTCGCTATCACAGAGATGATTTAAAACCGATAAATACACAGGATGGTCAAAACTGGTGCTGTCTGGTGTATGCATGAATGTGTGTGCGTATCTTTACACTTGTAAATTAAAAATTTGTGAAATAGGTCCACATATGACGTCTGTGGTTATTTCCTAAATACACAAGCGATTTATACTTCTCTGAACATAAACATATCTTATTTGTGTTTACATGTAACTTTTAATTAATATTTAATCTCTAAATTACAATATTTCATTTACAATTAATGTGAATAAAAACAGGAAGAATATAGGTGTGATTTTTCATGGTTCTTCGGGTGGTGATTTTTCATGAAAAAGTAAAAGGAAAACATATGCGTCACTTACATTAAGGGAGACATTAGCCCTTAAAAAACGAGGTTTTAAACCGTATTTTTGCAAAATATAGGTAATGAAGTAAAATACAATTACAACTCTTGGAACATTATTGCATGCTATCGGGGCCTTCAACATAAGAGCTTATATTTAGCACGAATACGGTTTAAAATCTCGTTTTTTAAGGTCTCATATCTCCCTTAATATTCGGTTTAGGTATAAAGTGTCACTTATATTTTCCTATTACTTTTCCACGAAGAATCACCTCCCGAATATATATATATATATATAATACAGAATGATATATATATATATATATATATATATATATATATATATATAGGCGTGTGCATAGTATAATATGTGTGAGGCCGTGAGGTAAGAAGCACAGCGGCATGCGGCAGGTCTGACGGGGATCGCGTGTCCGAAATAAGAAATGCGTGGGATGGTGCTGCGTGGTTCAGAGGGGGTGCGGGGGTGGCGGGTGTCAGACAAGAGGAGCGCCACGAAGTGGCACGCGGGCCGCTCCTGTAGACGAGAGCCAGAAGGAGAGCTGGAGACGGCTCGCGAGAGAGAGGAGAGTATTAGCCAAGCGACTGTTACCGCTAGCTGACCCAAATGTTCCCCCGACAAGGAAGGGTATCTAGGTGTGCACTTTGTTTAGGGGGGTGGGGGGCGCCTCTCTCTCTCACTCTCTCCCTCTCTGTCTTGTCTCTCAGGAAGCGGGGGATTGCCTCACTGGCCGCGCGGGAGAGACTCGGCGCGACGATTGGCTGGCTGCAACAGCGCCGCGCTAGTGAAAGTGCGCCCGCGTCACGAGAGAGAACGAGACACGGAGACCTTGGATGGAATGCCAGCCGGAGGTTGCCAGCGTCTGGGCATCTGGGGGTCGAATAGGGGTGTATCGTAAGATTCCTGTCCCCTCTCTATTAGTTCTTTCATCTCTACTAACAAGTGCATGTTCTACACACTCTGTTTTCTGTAGCATTTCTGATTAATGCATTCACCAGGGGTCGGGGCCGCGGAAACCGTGAGCTGAGCCTCCAAAGATGAAGCAGGTAACCGTACGAATTAGTATTTATGGTGGAATGTCGTCTGGGAACTTCGGCACTTGCTCGCTCGCGCCTATCGGCGTTCGCTAGCACATCCCGAAATGGGGTAGCAATTATGGTGAAAGTACGACATAACACTTAATAGTTAAAACTACAGACTTAAGGCGTAAGACTTAACACGTACGATTTAAGACCTATGGCGTAAGGCCTTGGAAGAGCCTAACTGCTCATGAAAGGCACCTGCCCGTACTGACGTCACCATAAAGAGGCTCAAAAAAGGTGAAATATGAGACGCACCACAATCCCACAAAATGAAAAACATACCCCCCTTGTCACCCTAAATCCTTTGAGGGGGGGAGGGGTAGCACTTGGGGGGGGGAATGTTTCAAAGAGGAAGAATTGGGAATCAGTGAAGGGGGGCTCGGCTTCCCCCCTCCTCCCTTCCGTTTGCCCACAGCGGCCCTCCAAAACCGCGTTTTTTTTTTGTGCAAAAACTTCCGTTCTTGATTAATTAGTATGAACAATTCTGAATTATTTCCTGTCAACTGGGTTTTTACGTTGTCTATGACGGTTTTTCCCAGTCTCTTCTTAGTTATGGGTTAACTATAAGTACACTTAGGGAGGTAGTCATGGCCCCAATCGCTGGCTATGACTGCCCAATCCCTCTCTGCCGCGACGCATGTCTCCTTACATGGATTCCTTACTTTTAGGCGTAAGGGGTTCGCCCTGAGACGCAACTATCCCCTGTCTTACATTCAGGATTCCTCATAACACTTAGATTTAAGGCAGAGTAGAAAAAAAAACATGATCGTAAGAAAAATAGAGGGGATTAGTAAGCTGGACTCACAACCCCCCGTCGTATCCGCCAGTCGCCCGGCCGTCAATCAGTTATCCGTCTGTGTTTCGACCGTCGGTTGAAAGCGTTTCACAACAATCCGTCGTCCATCAATCCTTCTGTACGGCAAAATTTCAGTGTGACAACCTAACATCGTGATCTTTCTTTAGTTTGAAGTATATTTTGGTCGGAAATAAATTTTCAACAGAGAAACATTTTGGGGAAATACTTTTTTTACGTGATGAAAATTTATACTTTATTATTGCTGCATTTTAATTCCTGAGTATACCACCAAAGATAAATAAACACCTATTCCACCGCCTTGCATTTTATTTCAAATTGTCTATTCGCGTCCACGTAATGTCAAAAGGTGGTATAGCAAAGATACACGCGTTTCAAGTTTCACATGTTCCCAAATAAAAACGCGAGTTTTGCAGGTCCCTACCAATAACCCAAGGCTAGAGACGACGAAAAATCTGGTGGGAGGGGGAGGGGGGGAGTTTCAACCATCATATATTTCAAATCACAGTGGTGACACAATCGCACATTCCAGCAAAATTTTGGAACGCCATAACGCCGTCTACCAATCAGCGCCTTGCACCTACTCACCAGCCGGCAGCCGAGCCAATATGAAACCTTCCGTACCACGCGCGGTAGTCAACCAAGGACAAGGCACGTTTCCAGAGCCTCGCGCAGCCAATCAGAGAATGGGTACACCTACATCAAAGGAACCACAGCACCATTTCGTATATGTGCAATTATCTGCTCTGTGCTTTTATGACTGCATGAACCGTTTTTTGACTCAGCTTGACACTTTCCAAACGAAGGCGGTCTCCACCTTGAAATGCGTTGCAGTGAGTTTGAAAAATGCGTTTTTTTTTTTTTACTAAACTATTAATAGAGACCTGAAAAATACGCGTTATTATTTGGGGACAAGTTAAACATAAAACACGCGTACCTTTGTCATTGGAGCATACTTCATGACACACGCCCTGGGTAACTCTGCGCCCAATGAATGAACACTTCACAACTGTGTGATGGTACTTCCAAGACATCCCGACATTGAAAATATTATTTTCATGCTCTCCAACATAGCTAAAAAAGTTTTTTTTTTTATTCAGGCTGCTATATCACAAAATATACAAACCGGACACATGCCAAACTACGATAAAGGCATGCAATGGGCTTGCTACAGAGTCGCGTTCAATAAAATTACAGGATCACCGCTTGAAGTCACGTTTAGGCGAGTCTCCGACGAGGAATCTGCACGTCAATCGAGCACCTTGCTCGTAGAGGCGATAACGCCTTACATACTCCGGTCGGCATCGCCCTTAGCGCTTCGTCGATTTTTGCTTCTCTCACACAAACGTAGCCTATCCCTCACTAGGCGACTGTATTGAGGTCGATTGCAAAGTGTCAGGATTCTCATTGACCTAGGAAAATGGGAAGTAGTTTCACGTACACGCGGCAACCAATAGTGAAAGAAAGTTTAAGATCTCTGACATGTGTGGAGTATAGGGTGAAACCTAGAGAACCTTTTGGTGCGACAAACCATCCTCTCTACACAAGGGATAAGGCAATGGGAACGGCAACACAGATTAGTGGTGGATTTTACCTGCCCGTTGGAACCACACGCGACTCATGTTCAGTGACAAACCAGTCCAAAACCGGTTGAGGGAATATTTCATTAAAAAAATTCTCATAGCCCCATACACTTCACAAACAGGTCATTCCACTAGGTATGCGTTATAACATTATAGCTGAAGCATACAATATTACCACATCATATCACACGACATGATTTTAAAGAATGGGATTCATGTAATCACAGAGAGATAGAATTCATTGTTCTATAGATGGTGTTTTATCGCCGGAAAAGTTGACTGTTTCCTAGGATTCAACATACTGTACACATAACCGACAGTTTTCTTTCCTTGTTGGCTGTCATGCATGTATAATACATTGCCCCTTTTCACTCGACCAATGAGGATTCTGATACCATAAGGCAGAACGTTAGTTATTGGTTTGCAAACAACTTAACAAAGTCAAAAGCTTGTAGATCCAATCATGAAATAATAAACTAGTTAGGGTGTTATAGAAGATATGTTGGCTCAAAAATTTTTCGCGATTTTCCACCATCTCTATTCATTATGTATAACGGCTATCGAAATTTTATCTCAGCCGCTTTAGAAAGACATGCGACTACTCGTCAAATAATCAAATCTATTTTTAAAAACAATTCTTAATCGCTTTCTGTTTGTGATTTTATCTCTTTAATGACCCTCATTTTTGTGCTATTCGAACTTTTAACAGTTTATCAATACATTCAGGGGCTGAATATAAATTGAAAAGAAATGCAAATAACCAAACATTTTTGTGTCTGAAATGTGTCATAAAGTTGGCTGCGTTTGTGCCATGACCGTACAAATCCAAATTGAAAATTTTAAAGAAAAAGAAGGTAGAGAAGCAGCACAGATAATAAATGTATACAGCCACTACTAGCTGTACATAAAACGAAAAAAGTTTTCACAGAGATATCAAAGATTAATACGCTAACGGGAAACCGCAAAGAAAATTAAATCACGACCCTCGTTATCGTTTTGACGTCATAAATCTAAACGTGTAGATTATATTAAAACCTGCCTTTTAACATGGAGTTTTTTCTGGGGTGCAATTTGCCTGTTTGTTACGAATCACTAAGACACTATAAATTTACTGAGAAATAAAATGATGACTGGCGAAGATGGTCACTGCTTTTTCTGTGTACTATAACTAAAAATGTTTCGAAGACTTCTATAACAGTGCTATTCAACACAGAGTTCGTATTTGGGGACAGCGTGTACTACCAAGTTTACCCCATTTCAGATCTACAAATTATCATCGTGGGGTCAGTGAAAGTCAATTTACACTAGTCCAGTGAAATGAAAGATGTCAACATAACATCCACATTCAATATTCCTCTGTTTTAACTCTAGAAAATCTTCACAAAAAAATAAAAGAGAGAGGTGAGCAGATTTCTATCCACAAATAAGAAAAAAAAATTCCACGTTCACTGCAACTCATGAAAAAACGAAGATAATGTCTTTATAATGGAAAATGTGAAAGCCAACACTGAATTTTAAGCTTCTCCGTACTAGAGTTAATTGTCGCAGAACAGATTTCCCAAATAATAAAGGTGTACAAACTTGTTGGTCTCAGATTTTAAACGACTTCGTTGCTATGTATGCCGTGCTTATTTATAAATTCTGTTCACGTTAAAATGAGCACTTTTGAAAGCTCTGCTTGCGATCTACTTGTATATGCACATAGTTTATTACTTTCCCACATGTAAAATTAACATTGTCGTGGGCCTGATCACTTTATTCATGCGTCGATGAAGTGAAGCTGTGAAATTATTTCAAAAATTGAGTATTTTACAAAGTCGCTAGTTCTTGCACTTATGTTACATAAAAAACAGAAAGCAAGAATAAATTATTACAGTATTCACAAATGTTTACTTAACACGTTTATTGAAAATTAAGACGTGGAACTATTTCCCCTCTATCGTTACCAACTTTGTTCGACACATTTTAACTTGTACGGCCGTTAAAACATACGCAGGTAGGGCCAGCGACAATTCTTAAAGGTTGATTTAAAAAATGCTCATTTAACCTTGCACAGCCTATAGGAAGGAGGCCGTAAATGAGAAACTTTCCCTACCTTGTATTTGATACTGGAAACACATCATGACGTTATCCGGGATTCGAACAGCAATCACGACACAACATTTATGTTTTTAATCTGACCGCTCGAATTTACAGTCCGGCAGTTTACTGACGCGACACGACGAGTAGAATTTTTCGGAACCATTTAGAAGGCGCTGATTACGCTAGTTTCAAAGGCGGTGTTCAGGCGGGAAATTTGGAATACATGATGGTGACAAAGTTTGATCGCTAATGCATACAAAGGTAAAATTATTATTTTGAAGAGTTAAATAGAGGAATTGTTATATTTGTTTTTCTTTTAAGCTGCGTATTTACCATTGTAGGGTAAGCTTGCAACACAATTTCATTTTGCAAGGTTGTACAGCCTGTGTGTCGTGCCGCACGATACGACGAAAATAAAAATAATTTCTGATCCAAAATTACTGGTCAGACGACAAAATTTGTCGGGCTTACGTCAGATCTATCTTGTATTTCATTGGCTGTTAAGTTTTAAGTGTCGTGTCGGGGCTGTAGTGTCGTGCTTGTCGGGGCTATATGATTCCCATATTATACGGTCAGTCGTCGTGCAACAACGAACGTAAGCAATGAACGTAGGACACCCGCCAGTGAGAGCCAAGACACGTCCTGAGCACAGGTAAAATACTACATAAAACGACAAAATTAAATAGTAAGCTGGATTTCACAGAACTCGCGGTATTTTAATTCATCTCTTAAATACGTGCCAGGACAAGTTGTGTGTTTATAAAACCGGTAGAAGCCATTCATTGCCTCGATAATCACGTGCCTACACTAGCGTGTGATGTAAATAAATTGTTTCTACACTACGGTACATACGCACACATTACCACCGGCATCCAAGATTTCATGTCTCGAGCAGTAACGGGATGACTAATGACCAGCCTCTAATTACCGTCTAGTCTTCATAATGGCATTTGCGTTACTATTTCTCTCAATAATTATCTTTCTTGACCTACACCTTCTCGAGCCCCGAACACGGTGAAGACAGAGTGGGAAACGTCATGCTCCAACCACCTTTAACCCTACAGAAAGGTCCGTGTACTCAATGCACCGTGAAAGAAGATGAGAGGCTACATTCATTTTCTACCGGACTCAGGTACTTAAAACCTATCTACTATATGGCAAATTTAGGAATATATTTTACGGTGGGTTTTTAAGTTTGTTACCAAGGAACCGTGAGAAAAACTGCACGAGCAGCTTCCGCACATTTTCAACGCACATAATAATTTCAGTGGTGGCGATAAGTTTATGATTATAGGCTGTTCACGGTAAAATGTACACTTTTGAAATCCGTGCTTGAGATCTACTTGTAGACACGTTGTGTATTCTTCCGCCTTATGTAAAACTAGCATTGACATGGGCCTCATCATTTTATTAATGCACCGGTCAAATGAAACTGAAATTATCAAGAAAGTAAAAGTAAATACTTTACAAAACTGCTCATTTTTACACTTCTGTGCTTTTAAAAAAAAACCAAAAGAAATAATTTTTAGTTAAAACAAATGTTTACCTAACTTTTTTAATTCGACGTTAAGATATGGAACTACTTTGCATCCATCGTTACCAACTTTCCTGGGCGAATGCCACTCAATGCGCCCCTTAAATATATGTGCATTTAGGGGCAGTGACTTCTTTCTAAGGTTGTTTTCAAAAAGTGCTCACTTTATCATGAACAGCCGTTACCAATTCTTTGTTTGTTAAGTATTTATTTAGCGGCCAATGGGTGAGTGTCGCCGCTCTTTAAACTAGATTTCCTCGTTTCCGAGCAATCCCAGGATTTCCCAACATTAAACTAAAAAAATTAAGTGATTTTTTCCTGTAAAAAAAATCCCATGCTCTAACTTTCCTTATTTACATTTCTAGAAATTACGGAAGTTGTGCTGTAGTTCCTCGTAGCCTACTGGAAATTAGTGCATTAAAAAGGATTTAAAGGTTTTAAGAAATAAGATTGCTGATTTTTCGGTCTTCACATTCCGTTCACAGCTGGGCAACGAAGAATGCTATTGTGTGTTCAAGTTATATTTCGGTTCGTTTACGATAGTTCATGTTTGCTGTGGTATAAAACCAGCATGAGTGCAGAGAGGAGTTCGAAACTGAATATTACGTCATGGTGATTAAAAGAAGAGCAGATCGAAGCTAGTGCCAATGCGAAGAGAATTTACAATCACGTTCATAAATAGGAGTAAATATGGTGAAAATGTACCTTGTTGCAGACTAGAGTAGGTCCTACTGCCAATAGAGAAAGAAAATTTCAAAGTGAGCCCATGTTCACAAGTTACCTTGCATTCTAAATAGGAGTAAATATGCTGAGAATGTACCGTGTTGCAGACTAGATTAGGTCCTACTGCCAATAGAGAAAGAAAATTTCCAAAGTGAGCCCATGTTCACAAGGTTACCCATACATTCTAAATCTGAATTAGTGAGAATATCATTGTTTAAGTCAGCTAACAGATCCTGACTTATTCAACCATCACTTCAGTCAATTTAACTTATGAATTAGTGAACAATATCAGTTTTCCTTCACTTATTGACGCTATGATATTTTCCATTGATTCATTAACGGTTTCATTCGTTGTTTTTCAATGTTTTTTTTTTTTTTGGTGATAGATCAGTCAAACCAGGCGTATCAAATGGAATAACAACGTGTTAACGTATTAAAACAATATATATATATATATATATATATATATATGGACATACACACACACGCGATAAATGCGACTCTCATGGTAACTTAATTAATCTTACGAAGCAACATTAACAGTCAGTCTTTCATTCCATTTTCACGTCGTTCATTTTGTTTTCACGTAATCATCATAGCGCTCGGTTTGAATGTTTAAATTGCATTAAATGTGATGACGTGAGTGCATTCATACGTATCGCACTATTAGTTTCAACAATCCTAATGTTACAAATTTAAACTAAAAACGAGTGGTTTTCCGCCGATTATAAGTGGGGCCATTTTCACTTATTCGAGTATTCGAATTTCACTTGGAATCTGTGGTTTTCACTGATTTGAATTTAAAGCATTAAGAGTAGAGAGAAGTCAAAATTTCTGTGTGTAATTATGTTTCTACTAATAAAATAACCACTCATACTGTCGGATATTTAATAACAATTTTACACTAACTGAAGACCGTATAACACAAGATTATTTATATTATTTGCGATGTCATGTTAACTCAGTATGGAAAATATAAAGCTACATATAATTACTACAAAAAAAATTCTACAAAACAAAACGAAGAATTAATTATTGGAATATGACCACGTAATCGTTTTCCGGAACCTGACTAAGATTGCAAACGCTAAAGAGATATTACAAAAAATGAAGTGATTACATTTATGTTAATTTTCCCTTCACGAATTATTTATGCTTACCAAGGTCCTGATCAACAATTTTGGAAGGAGGAGAAGCAGTGTGTTATGCATGACTATACGTCTGCTTTAGCAGGTAATATTTTCTTTGGGATATTATTGAATTGGAATTAAAATATAGGATGTTCGCGGTAAACTGAGCACTCTTGAAAGCCCTGTTTAAGATCTACTTGTATGCACGTTGTATATTCTTCCGCGTCATGTAAAATTAACACTGCCATGGGCCTCATCACTCACACGTCGGTCAACTGAAACTGAACATTATTAGAAAATTAAATATTTTACAAATATGCTAAATTTTACTCTTTGATGCATTAGAAAAACCAGAAAGTGTAAGAAATAATTTTAATTATCATAAATGGTTACGTAACACTTTTTATTCGACGTTAAGCCATGGAACTACTTCCCCTCCATCGTTACCAACTTTACTGGCCGCATGTCACTTAGTGCGCCCGTTAAAATATATGCAGGTAAGTGCAGTGACTTTTTTCAAACTTTGGTTTAAAAAGTGCTCACTTTATCCTGTCTTTGACGAAATAGATGCTTGGCTTTTACGGCTTGGACCAACAGATCTAGACGAAACATTGCGTGTGGCACCTATGCCAGCAGTGTAGCAAGTCGGAGTCGCCAGACACAGGTATATACTGCCCGGGAAATTTTCGCCCATGCTTAAAATTGCCGCCAGTCGCCTCGAGGCCCCAACTGCACCAAGCGCACGCACGGCTCCAACTCAAGGCCGAGCTCGTATCGCAGTCGCTCACTTGATCGAACAAGACCACGTTTATTTAAATCGTGTTATTACTCGTGACATTTTAGTGTATTGTACATTCACGGTGTATGGTGTGTTTGGTTTGTTCGTAAGTATGCCATCTATCACAAGCGTTTTATACTCGTGTTAACACAAAAGCAAATTATTAGTAGTAGGACCATGGGTCTTATGACAACTGAGTGTAAGAGTGGCACAAGTGCCACTCTTACACAGCTATGTCAGAAGACCCATGCTCCTGCTAGAATTATTTTTGGTTAAATTAAATTTGTATTTGTATTTTATCTATATATTATAATATTACATTTATTATTAATATTAATAAAATCAGTTAGTAAATATCTGTGTTGGTAATGCCTGGCAAGAAATAGTTCTAATGCAAAATACTATTACAACGAGTGCGCACGAATGCGGTGCGATGTCGCTTTGGTGTAATTTCTAGACTCGGCTAAGCTTCGTTTGCATGAGGTGGAGGAATATCCTGGAAAAAGAACTTCAGCAGGGCTCCAGAAAAGTAGGAAGTAACAGTGAATGGATTGTAGAAATGCATCACCCTGCATTCGTTACATTACCGTTCCCTCTGTCGTGGTGTCCTGTATCTCCGTCTGCTTTTCAGGACGAATTCGTCAGGCGTGACTTTATAAAAAACCCCGTAGCACAATCCATCTCCGGTACAATCGCTTTGGTATCCCGCACACGAATATTTCTTTTTGTGGTGAAGGAAAGCATTTAGAAGATACAGTTATGTCTTTTTTTTTTTTTTTTACTTACAGCCAAACTAATACATGGTTAAAGAAATTCCTACTCGGGATAAATGCTACGACGTTGAAAAATTTGGAGCCATGTAAAGAAAACCACAATAAAATGTATGAGGAATGAAAGCATTTGATGACAACATAATTTTAAAAAGGAGTGCAGAAAATAAACTGAAGGAACGCAGGAACAGTATAGCGACCTTATTTTAAAAATAAATAAGGAATATATCCGTAGATGATGATTTAACACAACTAAAAGGAATGCGACAATTTCGAAGTCGAAAAAGTTGTACAAGAGAAAGATCGAAGGAAGTGAGCTTAGAAATACCAGCAAGAAATGTACAGTTATACAGGCTTTACTTAAATGTAGTATAATTTGAATTAAATTCAGAAATTCGTTGTAATCATTCATTGTCGAATGATTATGTCAGTTATGTTGCTTCTCGGTGAATTTTTGTTTAATGTGCTGCCATTATTTCAGTTTATTTTGAATACTCCCGGTTCATCTAAATGTTAACTGATAAATCGACGATTGGATGATTCGTATCCAGGTAAAAGGTAGTGTTTTCTGTCAGTTGTTGAGGGTCCTTGTCGTCATTACTTATTGTGTTATATATTTCGCATAATTTTTGCACGTGATATTTATATCTTTGCATATTTACTTTGCGTTTTTTTTTTTTTTTGTTGAATTTGGTTTAAATTTTTGCATTTAGGCCCAACGGGGACTGCATATTTCATTTGTTTTTGGTTGAAACATTTTAATGCAGTTTTTCTACCCTTGGTTGTGTTTCTCGATATCAGTTTCAGCAATGGAAAAATACAAACATTTGAGTTTAATTAAGCTACACCATTGCCACAAAGATTCAAAATCATTACAGTATACTTTGTAGGAATGTCTCAAGGACAATAATATCTTACATATAAAATCCTTTGTGCGTGACTAAACCGCATCATCACTGACAAAGCACTGGACCAGTTGAGACCATATTCACACAATATATTATTGAGATGGCGAGTAAGGTTTTTAGTTATATTTCATTTCGATAGGTGGCGCTGGAGTCTAACTTCTATATTTATGAGCCGATTTTGCTCATACTTAAAGGAAATGTTTGTTGATCTAAAATAAATCGTTTTATTGTGCTTTTCATTTGGTAGGTTAGGTTCCGTTAGGTGGCGTTGGAGTCTAACTTCAATATTTATGGGCCGATTTTGCCGATACTTTCAAGGAAATATTTTTAATCTATTGAGACCATATTCACACCATATGTCATTGAGGTGGCGAGTAAGGTTTTTAGTTATGTTTCATTCCTATAAGTGGAGCTGGAGTCTAACTACTATATTTATGGGCCGATTTCGCTCATACTTGCAGGAAATGTTTGTTGATCTAAAAGAGAAAAATACCAGCAACAGCACGGTCAAACATCGGTCGACGTACCCGATAGTAGAGAGGAAACATTGAGAAAGCAAAATAGAAAGTGGACACGCGCTGCACAAACTGAAGAAGCACGAACACAAAATCGAGAAGCACGTGCACGCCAAACATATTCTAATAGACAATTATGCGCAGAAACAACACAGTTCAAACCATACAAGACACACATTGATCATAAGACGCTTTACAATATCCACTTATATTCTGGGAAGGAGGGGAATGGATATATAATTACAATTATAAACAAAGAAATCCAATAACAGGAGCTGAAACTGAAATAAATAAATAAATAAATAAAGTTAGTGCTATGAACTTCTATGCGTATCGAATAATTACACTTGAGTTTTGTCATTGTGCAACAAAAACGTATGAAAAATCATTTAATAAGAGGTGTTGAATGTTTAATTACAGATTTATTATGTCAATTCAATGTAATTATAACATGTAAAATATAATACTTTTATATGCAGAAACAATTATATTTACGAAACACAATACACATGACATTTGCGTCCAATTTACTATGACACACAATTCACATGACATTTATACTTCATGTTTTAAATTTGGCATTGACTATCTAATTACAAAAGATGGAGTTATAGATGAAATCCGACTGGATCCAAATGAAAAAGTGGTTATACGAATACCGGATGTTTAGAACAATTCATAATAAACACGAGAGTGGGGTAGATAAGTACAAATGAAGCACATTTCATCAAGGATCCAATAGTCTAATGCCTATAGTTAACACACTAATGGCAGTGGAAATGTGTAAGCGGCAGGTAGACAATCACAGTAACTAGGCTTCAGGCAATGAAATGAAAAGACACTTTATTTACACATTTGGGCTGAAGGTATGGTAACAGAGTGTCTGTTCGATGTGTCTGTTCAAAGCGTCTGTTCAAACTGTCCGACACCATCGGCCACACACATGGTGCAGTGCTGTAGCATGTTGCGACGCGCATGTGCAAAGGTATCTGGCGTAGTGAGCTCATCACTCGTGTCAAGTGGTGTGGCATACACCATCGATTTGATGTGGCCCCACAGCCAGAAGTCAGGTGGTGTGATATCAGGTGAGCGCGGTGGCCATGCTGTGGGGCCTCCCCTACCTACCCACCAGTTCGGGAAGTGCATGTCGATGTGATGACGAACCGCAATGGCGAAATAAGGCGGGGCCCCGTCCTGCTGGAACCACATCGCCTCACGAGCATCTGAAGGAACTTCCTTCCTCCAAGTATTCCGGTAACAGAACTGTAGATACGTAGCGCCTCCGAGACTGAAATTAAGCGGTTCTGAACGGTTTTATCAGGCACGCAGACCTGCACACAGGCTAGTTACAATGCCACGTACACAAATTTGCATACCCGCCCTTGCATATTACCACTGCCATCAGGAGGTTAACTATGAACGTTAGACCGTTGGTTCCTGGATGAAATATGCTCCACTTGTACTTATCTACCCCACTATTGTGCTTATTATCATTTGTTCGTGAACATAAGGTATAACAATATAAATATATTATTAATTAATTAATTATAAATAAATATTAAAATTATCGTATTTCATGGCTCTACGGTACACTTCGGCAGACACAAAGGTTGGGAATATTAATATAATCGATATAAGATGAGTACATTTTTTTTTTACTATTCAGGACAATTTGACGTGAAATCTACAATTAGTATTACTAATATGTTTCACTCTTAACTCACAACTCACAGTCAAGGTTTCAGTGCAGGATGGGAGCCATGTTGTTCGTCTGTCTAAAGCAGTGGCTCCCTCAGCGGTGCTTTAGGTCGATTTGTAATGGATTCACAAGTGATTTTTTTGCTTGTTGGTAAAGCGGTTTATGAAATAAAGAAAATTATATTGAAAGCAGTAAGAAATAACCAGTAGAAACTTTTTGCAAAGCATTGGCTTAAAACTAGTCCAGCACAATGGAGTTGCTACTGCATACTGCAGTGAAAATATTTTGGATGATTTAAGTTTTGCCAATCACCGTAAAATTTCATTCGATTGAAAACATAAAATTTTTTTTTTTTTATATTATAAGAAACATGTTTGCTTGTACTTGGGAAGCATAACGACTGTAATGTCTAAAGACTGCTGTGCCGACCGCCGTAACTCATACTTCATCTACTTTCGGATACTTCTCGAGTTGGGACAATCCTATATAATGAGTAAACGATCTCTGTTTGTCTGTCTGTCCGTCTTTAATACCTCTAAGTCCCTCGAAACTCAACAGAAGTTCTTCAAATTTTGCAGAGCTAATCCTCAGGGTCAAATACAGGTCAAGTTCGAATTCCAGCAAGATCAGATTACGCAATCATTACCTTTAACCCCAAGAATTTTAAATTACTCTTTTCGTATGAAAAGTTTTGTGTTAATGCATACAGAATATTGCATAGAGATATGAAGTTAATGAAACACCATTTTTGCTAACTTTAAAAGTCTCGCTTCAATGTTGAGTTTATTAAGTGGGGCCACAGTGGCTCAGTAGATAGAGCGATTACAAGTGGGGCCTTAGTGGCTAAGTGGATAGAACTATGTCAAGTAGGGCCGCAGTGGCTTAGTGGATATAACTATATAAAGTGGGGCCGTAATGGCCAAGTGGATAGATATATATCAAATGGGGCCTTAGTAGCTCAGTGGATAGAGAGATTCAAAGTGGGGCCACAGTGGCTCAGTGGATAGAGCAATTCCAACTGGCGCCTTAGTGGCTCAGTCGATAGAGAGATTCCAAGTGGGGCCGCAGTGGCTCGGTGGATAGAACTACATCAAGTGGGGCCACAGTGGCAAAGTGGATAAATATATATCAAATGGGGCCTTAGTAGCTCAGTGGATAGAGAGATTCCAAGTGGGGCCACAGTGGCTCAGTGGATAGAGCGATTCTAAGTTGGCCTTAGTGGCTCAGTGGATAGAACTATATTACGTGGGGCCGCAGTGGCAAAGTGGATAGATAAATATTAAATGGGACCGCAGTCGCTTAAATGTTGAGTTAACTACACATAATTTCATTATTACCTACATATATCTATGCAATATTTTTTTCAGTCTTTGTATGATAACCAAATTTTTTAACATGGTAACTGTTCTAGCCCCGTGACAATACAAAACAAAAGGACACGGGCTGGGTCAACTAGTTACCATATATAAACATGACTCTCAGTGAAATAGTGGATGTAGTTAAATTAACCATGCTCCCCCGACCTTAGAGTATTTTATGTAATATCCAGATGTTTTATTGTATAGCCAACCTATTGCTTCGTATATTTATTCACCCCACATGCTCTACCATCATAAGATTCCCCCAACCTCAACAAGTAGTTACGATTTGATTTGACCACAATTTAAAGAAAAAAGTAAAGGCTGTTCACGGTAAGGTGAGCACTTTACAAATGAATCGTAGAAAAAAATCGCTGCCCCTTTATGTAATATGTTAATGGGAGCACTGAGTGACATTCGCTCATTAAAGTTGGTAACGATGAATGGAAAAATAGTTCCATATCTTAACGTCGAATAAAAAGTGACAGGTAACGATTTGTGATAACTTAAAATCATGTCTTTCGCTTTCTGTTTTTTTTTTTAATGCATCGAAGTGTAAAAATTAGCAGATTCGTAAAGTATTTACGTTGTTAATAATTTCACAGTTTCACTTGACCGACGCATGAATAAAGTGATGAAGCCCATGGCAATGCTAGTTTTACATAAGGCGGAAGAATACACAATGAGAAGGGACCAGCAAAATTCACGTTATTATTTGGGGACACGTTGAACTTGAAACACGTGTATCTTTGCTATAAGTTTGTCATTGGACCATACTTCATGTATCACGCCCTGGGTAACTCTGCGTCAATAAACGAACACTGCACACCTGTGTGCCCCAATGACGCGAAGTTCAGTCAAAAAAGGGAGTGACTTCACATCCTTGCTGCAGCTAATGGAGAAACGACGCTGTCTCCTTTACGTACAGTACTGCGAAGATTAGCTTGATGTAAAATAATAACGCGTGTTTTTTGGAGGTCGCTATAGTTGATTCACGGTACCTTCGGATTTTTCCAAAGCCCTGCTAAAGTTCTACTTCCAGGATATTCCTCCGCCTCGTGCAAACTAAGCTTACCTAAGTCTGGAAGATTACACCAGAGGGACAACGCACCGGATTCGTGCGCACTCTGTTGTAACAGTATTTTTTTAAGAACTATTTCTTACTAGGCGCTACCAACACACATTTTTTCTCACTGTTTTTATTGAAATTATTTATAAATGAAGCATTACAATTTTTAGATAAAATATGAATAACATTTCAATTTAACAAAAAAAAAAGTAACTTTTATAAACACAAGTATAAAACACTTGTGTTACACGGCATATTTAGGAAACAACCAAGCACGTCATAAATGGGAAGATTTTGCAAAGGTCTGATTCAAAAAGGTCGAAGAAACCGTGAATGGACTATACCTATCGCTTCAAATATTTATCTGCCCTACATGCTGTACCATCATGAGATTCCCGCATCCTCAACACGTAGCTACGGTTTGACCACAATTTAAACGAAATGTAACTGCACTGGTAACGACACAGGAACGGCAGGAAGGGTAGAGAAGAGGAGCAAGGGATCCACCGCGGGCGGAGATATTCGCGGAAGAGACACGATGGCCTCGCGCAGAGGGCGGCGCGTGGGAAGGCAGTTAAATACCACATCCGCCGCCGGGCCCCAGTCACATCGGGGACTCCGCCAGCTCGCCGCCCAATATAGACCACGTGGCAACCCGCTCGCTATCTCATATGCTTCACGTTGACTGCAGGTATTCAAGGTCAAGTATATTCGATTCACGGCACCTTCACGTGTTTTGAATCAAACAAATATATCATGTATCACGAGCGTTTTATACTTCGTGTTAATAAATGATACTTTTTTCTGTTTAATTGAAATTTTATTCATATTATATCTATAATTTATACTGCTTCATTTATAAATAATCGGAATAAAAATCAGGGAGAAAAATCAGGCATAATAACAACACACACACACACACACACATACACACACACCCAACAACAACCAACCACACACATATATATATATATATATATATATATATATATATATATATATATATATATATATATATATATATATATATATATATATATAAAATTTCGGCCTCACATGTTGAATGTTGAGGGATATAAAATGTATACACTAGCAATTTTTAAGTTATTTTATGGGGAAAAGATACATAATGTAAGATGAAAGGGACTTTTCAGCACGGCTTTAAAAAAGTGTTCACTTTACAGTGAAGAGCCTATAAAGAGCTATCAACTGTCTATTTTCCACTTTAAATTTTGAGTGTGGTATGCGTTATATTTGTACATATGCTTGGGCGTGTCCATGGCCATGTGGGATTCAGGAATTAATTAAATTAAAGAAATAAATTAAATTTCAATATTTGTTAAGAATTCTAAATAAAACCAGAAAATTATTTTTTCTACAGTATACTCCGTTCAGCTTCATGCACTAACTGAATATCTAATTACGTATTGTAAACTCTAAATCTGAATCAGTGAGGATTTAACTTTTTAAATCAGTTAACAGCACCTGACAGTCACTTCAGTCAGTATAATACATGAATTAGTGAAAAATATACCAGTTATCCTTCCCTTATTGAGTCAATGGTATTTCCTACTGATTCATTTAACCATTTAATTTGCTGTTTTTGAGTGATTTGTTTTTTGGCTGATGGATCAGTTAAACAATGTGTATCAAATGAAAAAAACAACGTATAAACTGGTAAAACCTATAACGATATTTTTTAACGAGAGTTTCGTCTTTTATATTACCAGTTGACAGGCAACATGAACGTTTCATTCTTTTGTTTTGTTTTCGCGTAATCATCAAAGTGCTTGAATTGAAGGGTTGAAGTTCATTAACAGTGGTACAGTGAGTACATTTATACATACTATTTGTTTTAATAATCCTAATGTTACGAATTCAATTAAAACCGAAAAAAAAAAGAACATAGAATTTAAAGCTACATATTTTCTATAGTGAACTCTAATGCGTATATTTTAATTTTTAAATAATTGTTGGCCTGGTATGTGATTTGATACGGTAACGGCATTAAAGCTGCATATTGTGGGTTCGAATCCTGGACACATCAAAGGTTTTTTCTACTTTTTAAAACTGCGTCACTTTGCACAATATAAACGGTGACTATCGAAAATATGTTTTATTTTTTGTAAGTGGAGCCATTTTCGCTGATTTGAGTAGTTTAATTTCACTGCGAATCATTGGTTTTTCATTAATTTGAATTTAAGAGTGCAGGTGACCGAAGGAAGCAAATCGCCGACTTTCTGGAGAGTGCTAGTCGCCTCCTGGTGCGAGACGTCAATCACAAGCACTTCATATCTCTCCCACCTGCAACCTTTCGCTACGTCAGCCATGTTGAACGCGGGTCTTGTGGATGCTTGAGTCATGGGTACGACATTTAAGGCCAGGCTTCACCATGCATGGGAGTATAGGGAATCAAAGGCTAAATTCGGACAAAGATCCCTCAGTCATATTTTGTGATAGTATTTTCAACTAAGGTTTTTTTTTTTGTTTAATATTGAATGCATCTACATTTGTAAACCATTCAAATTTTAATATTATAATGTTAAATGCTTTTTTAAATTATTTATAAAATGTCACGAACTTATAAATAATAAAAACATACAATTGAAATTTAAAAAATTAAAATTTGGAAGGTTACAAATCTAGATGAGTTCAATCTCTAACAAATATTCTTTAGTTGAAATATCTACCACAAAAAAACGACTGAGAGATCTTTGTCCGAATTTAGCCTTTGATTCCCTATACGCCCTTGCATGGCGAAGCCTAGAATTAAGCTTAATTTTTTTTTACATAAAGGGGGCCGCGGTGGCTGAGCGGTTAGCCTGCCCGCCTCCCAACAAAGCGAACCGGGCTCAATCCCCCGCCGGGTCACTCCCATTATTTTCACAAGTGGGAATCGTGCCGGACTATGCCACTGGTCGACGGATTTTCTCAGGAATCTCCTGTTTCCCCCATCTTCTATTCCGGCGCAGCTCCATACTCACCAGAATCACCTTCATCGACCCTGAAGACTATGCTGTTAAGAGCCACCAAAATTTCTTCACCCACTCACTCACTCTTTACATTAAGGCGGTGTCCTACCAGGCCCCTGAAATTCATTGAGGCATGTTTTAAAAATGCGTTTTTGACGAACCTATCATACATGCCCCCAATAGGTTTACCAACGAAAACAAAGTACATCTGAGATGTTTACGAATTGGTAATTTTAAGACAGCACGCACATTGGAAACATTATTACCATGCCCTCCGACATAGCTAAATAGCAGCTTTTTCAGACTGCTATATCTCGAAATATACGAACCGTATACATGCGGAACTGCTATAGAGGTACACAATTCACTTTGCTACCGTCAGCAGAGCATGCACGCCAGTTGAGCGTCTTGCACATAGAGGCGATATCGCTTCTGATACATCGGGCGGCGTCGACCGTAGTGCTTCACCGGTTTTTGCCTCGCTCACGCAAACATGCTCCTCACCAGGTGACTGCCTTAAATAAGATGTGATTTGAGGTATGGGCCTTCTAAAGACAAATTCCTACATGGAGCCCTAACTTTAGATGGCTACACACACTAACAAGGGGCTAAGACGTTTTCCATGATAAAATCGCAAAAGTAAGCATGTTATAGGTCGAATTACCGTCGGTCGAGTTGCTGTAGTAGAACAAAAGGCCTTCTCCGAAGTTAATTAGGAGTTAAAAGACTTTATAAGCGTGTTATAGGTCGAATTACCGTCGGTCGAGCTGTTGTAGTAGAACAAAAGGCCTTCTCCGAAGTTAATTAGGAGTTAAAAGACTTTATAAGCGTGTTATACGTCGAATTACCGTCGGTCGAGCTGCTGTAGTAGAACAAAAGGCCTTCTCCGAAGTTAACTAGGAGTAAAAAGACTTTATAAGCTGTTCGCAATTAATTGAGCAATTCTGAAATTAACATCTGAAAAATGCTCCTGTCCCTACGTGCATGTATTTTAACGGACTCACTAACTGGCACACGTCCAGTAAATTTGCTAACGTTGAACTGAGTATTAGGATGAAGATTAGCGAATACTGAAATGATAACTTTTGCGTCCTTTTTTAAAAAAAAAAAGCATAAAAAATGCAAGAATAAGAAAATCTGAAGGGTATTCACTTTGATTATGACGATTCCACAGTTTCACTGACCGATGTACGTATTATGTGATCAGGTTCATGGGCAATGTTAATTTTGCATATTGTGGAAGTGCATACCATAATTGAAAAAATATTTCAATGTTAATCTTTTTTTTTTTCTGTCCGGGTTCATTCGAGGATTTTAAGTTAGGGCTCTTTCAAACAATCATAACAACATGCATAAATTTGGTTATTGAAACACAAATGCCGTTGAAAAGTGTCACAAGTCCACGGAAATTACCGGAAGTAGCTCTCTGTCTACGATATTTAAGCTTCTATAAAACAGTGTTTTAAACTATAGCGGCAATGCTTTATTTTTTCTGAACAGGTTGCTGTATTAATACCACATAGTCACCGCCTAAAAGTTCTGAGGAAACATAAAACACGCGCGACGCGTGGTCATGCTATTTTCCATCGCCTTCGCGATGCTGACCCACTCTTAAGAATGCAACACACTGTGAATGGCGCGCTCTGTTGCCAGATTACGCCAGCTTTGCGACGTAACTGGTAGATTGAGTAACAAATGGGTGGAGAAGGAAATCGCCTTATTAAGAGAATTTTATCTGTTTACCTCCCTGACAGCTCTTAAGAGTAGGATGGACCCCGGTGGGAACCCCGAGCCCAAGAAACGAAGGAGCGATACGGGTGACACTAACACGCACGCCTAGTTCCTCATCGCTCCTACGAGCAAGACGTGCAGTGTTCAAGGCTGCAAAAAGATAACTTATCAGCAAACAGTGAACGCAGAAACAAGGACAGCGTTAACTACAGAAATAATGTATTCGGAAGAGAGAGTGGATGTCCATTACACCGCACACTCAATAAGAGTGAGACGCTCTGTAAGTAGAGAGCTGAAAAATCCGAGAGTTCAATGGCCTGCAGGCTAGACTCTACAGTCTTAAGTACAAATAAACAGATATCAACTGCAAATTGGTTGTCTGCTGTCACGGAGGAAGGCGACGATTGAACAAACGTTCTCCAGGAGGTGTCACACACCGCGTGCATCAATGGCTAAAGTCATATTAACAGGTGTTTTAAATTCCAGCTTGCCCCATAATGAATCCGCGAATTCTTCAGGTCTCTGTCTACAAGAATTTTCCTTTAGCAGAGCTTTCAAAAATGCTCAGTTTATCGCGAACATCATGTAGGGACATGTCCTGCACGTTAGACGACTATATAGTAAGGTAGGTCGTCGAGGAATGGGTCACACTGAACAAGACTGGCAAGTGAGCCACGTGGACTGCGAATCTGTGGAATTCCAGGTTTCTGTATGCAGGCTGTGGGAGCGGCCGAGGCGTGAGGCAATCTCAGCTCTGGCTTCGTAACAGTAAAGGCTGATTCACAATAAAGTTGAACATTGAGCTCGTTGCGGTTATTTTGCATTACGTTGTGTTCAGTAGCAAATCGCACAGCAATGTATTCACAATTAATTAAGAGCGATGTGAAGTTACCGTTTCCCATGACGCAAAAGTAACATAATGCCAGCCAACCAGAGTAAAGAATTTTTTTTTGTTTTTGTTGTTAATATTTATTTTTATTTTTACCAACGTCCATATGAATTGTGTATCGTGTTTTGGCAGACTGCAGTAGAATTCTAAGGTTTTTATTACTATAGTGCGTGTTTTTTGAATGATGAACGATAATCGGCGTCAACTATGTTAGATAATGTTAATTTTTGATATATGTAATTGTTTTAAATATATATATTTATATAATATTTAAAACATTTGTATATAAAAAAATTAACATTATCTCTCTCTCTCTCTCTCTCTCTATATATATATATATATATATATATATATATATATATATATATATATATATATATTATATATATGCGTGTGTGTGTGTTAATGCATGCAAACATACATATATACGCACGAGGCATTTTCACATCCCAGATACAGCATATTTGGTACCACTGCATTACGATTTGTCAAACACGAGCTATTCTTAACTCCAGTATGAACAAAACTACGATTTAAAAAAATTTGACACATATTTAACTCGAAATTAACGTAACACTCTTCAGTTGATTCCAATCGGAATCAGTATTAAGGTAGTCTTTGCTAGCTGCTGCCGAGGAAAGTATTTCAACAATGCGTTGATTTTTGTCTCTGATTGGTGTACATTATTATAATGTATAGTTTTTATCACGAGCGTCCTCCGTAGTTATGGAGGACCTCCCCCCACCACTCCATTATTATTTGCCATTCTTGACCGTGTGTCGTATGTACTTTTTTTAGTTGGTTGGTAGTTGCCTACCATAACTTTAAGTGGGGGCCGCGGTGGTGTAGTGGTTAGGCGAAACTGGTTCGAGTCTCGTTGGGGGTCTCCCCCAGATTTTCGCATGTGAGAATCGTGCCGGACGAACCCGTTGGGCAGCTGGTTTTCTCGAGGGTTTCACGTTTTCCCCACATCTTCATTCCGGCGCTACTCCATCCTCGCCTCGCTTCACCCTCATCAGCTCTCAAGACTTCGATTTTAAGAGCCGTTCAAATTTCTTCCTCACTTCACTCACTAGAATGTGAATAATGTCTTTAGGTAAAGTACCATTCCCTCATCGTCTGGGGTGTACTTTCTTTTCGTTGGTAAACCTATTGGGGGCACGTTTGGTAGTTTCGTAAAAAAAATGCATTTTTATAACACGCTGCAATGCATTACTAGAGCCAGGTAGGATACCACCTTAATGTAAAAAAAATTATTATCTTTTCACACACTCATGACTATAAATGTTAATGTCAACGTAAAGAAAAACTCGCCAAATAAAGTGTATGCAATTTCCTTTTTTTTTTCTTTTTTTTTTCTTTTTTTTTTTTTTAATGTTGAAAATAACATAAGCAAATATTATGCAGCTTTGGTCCCCAGGTCTGTATTAATAAAATGGCTTTGAGTTCTGTTTCGTTCTAATTAAATTTGCCGTTCTCTTTTTTTGTTTTATCTGTTGTAAAAGTAATTATTTCGTGTAATATTCGTTGCTTCATAAATTTATAAACCAACTATCGAAATTTAACATTATTTACACGATGTCTTCTAATCTCGTCTGCAGAGAAAGAATTAGTTTTCAATGAAAATGTTTTATTTCCACTTCCCCCCCCCCCCCCCTTTTTCTCAAGCACATAACCAACCCCCAAAAAACTTAGCTAATGATGCCTATGACTTTCGTAAACAGTTTTTTTCTAATTCGGTTCGACTGGATACAGAGCGTTTTTGGAGAAATTCTAATAAAACAATTTAGACATGTTAATGTATTTAATAATATATATTTAGAATATCTTAAGTATTAAGACACTTGTAACTCCATTTAATGTTTCCCAGACTGACTCACAAAAGCATAATAGGGGTTACCAATTTCAGTAGAACGTGAAATTCTAGAGCGGAGACATTAATTAACCGACAAGTATCCCAAAATGAAATTGCATTCATCGAGCAGTTTCATAGACAGGTTAGTTACACCAAACCAACCAACAAGCCTGTTATTGATGGAACTCCGCCAGCTGCCAGATTAAGCAAGACAGAATGTCGTCATTAGCTTCGTGGGTTGACGAGAAGCGAAACATACGTTTCAGCACAACACAGCCTTCTCTGAGAGTCTCGTTCAAACACGAAAGAGATAACGTTGGCTCCGCTGACCTGATGATAACATTAAGTACTTTATAGCCTATTCGTGGTAAAGTGAGCACTTTTTAAGGCCTTCCCAACAGGCTTTAACCATTAATAAATACATCTTATTAACAGCCTCAGGCATTACATTTTGAGGGTGGTGAAACGTATACACTGTATTTATTGATCACATTGCTATGTTTATATTTAAAAAACAGCAGGGAGATGGAGAATGAATGAAAGGAAAAATTGAGGAGGGCCTAAAAAAGTGCTCACTTTACCGTGAACAGCCTATATCATTGGTAACTGAAAAATTTTTCGTCACCCAAACAAAGATATGTCATCAGATGTTTGCATCATGCACAGACCACGCCAGATTAATAACAAGAGCAACTTCAAAAATAAAGAAACAAATTGGAATTGAAGAGACGGAAAAATGAGTAGCTTATTACTCAGCGAAATTAGCATTTTCAAGCTAGAAACTGCTTTATTTATATAACGCCTAGCATACGCTAATTTCCGGGTTCGAACAATCTTGTGACGAACTTTTGTGCAGATTTAACCAAATTTGACTCAGTGCACACTGTAGGTCATGAATTGGCTCATATTGCTGTAACCGAATACAGAGATTACAGCTCAGTTGTAGTGACCAAACAACATTCACCAATTTTCTGGCGTGTGCGTATGAAGTTTATCGGATAAGCAGCTGGAAGACATTCAGGCTCAGCTGCACCTATTATGGAAGAATGCTTCGTTTTTGTGCCATAATTCCAGTTTCAGAGATATTATCGGAAATGATTGTTTATAGTAAATCTAAAATTTACTAGTTGTTTAATACTTTTGTATATAATTTTCACTGTGTAGTTTTCCTGTTTGCAGAAAGGCAGGAACTAACTAACAAAATATAAATGTGCTCCTGACTTTTTACAGCAAGTAGACAACACACAATTAAATTAAGCACAAAGATGTTAAACATCTCGTAAAATATGTTTGTTATGTAATAGTACATTGTCAATAATTACTATGAATCCGAAATTATGACAGGCACTGCGATATAATTGATTAAAAATGGCGGCGGCGCAGTTGCATTCCCCCTCTCGCCCCTATTGCACTTGCACATGCAGTTGCATGTGCATTATCAATTGCAAGTGCATGGGTAATTCTAATTACAATTGCAATTGTGATTACAATAACAATTACGCATGCACTTCCCCCACCCAGGGTATGTTTTGGCGGCCGCCGTGGGGTCGGTAGCCGCCAGACTGAGGTTGCAGCGACCGGTGCTTGGTTAGGTAGGGCACTTATATTTTATTTGTGCACTTGCGCAATTAGCAATGAGAGTAAATACAGGTACTGTCTGGTCGGGAGCTGGAAGCAGATGTGGAGAATGGAGCGGGTGGCTACGGGTTGTTTGTTCGGTGCTGAAGGAAGATGGAGGGGAAATGAATTTAGGTGTGTAGAGCTGGATGAACTTTTGTCCGCGTTTGAGACCGAGAAGCGTGCGAGCGATAAGGGCGGCACTTCTACACCCTCCAAGTGCGCCATTTACGCTATGTGCAGAGCTCTCGTCGTGCTTCGTGTATCTATGGGACATTCAGCAGTCACCCTGTTATTTTACTGTTGGAAAGTCTGTCACAAGGTTCAATGCATGCCCCTCAATTACTTTTGTGCTGAGCTTTGAAAAAACCCTTTTTAGCTATGAGTTAGTGCTTCGAGATGGTGTTTCTAATATGCGTGATGTCTTGGAAGTAACATACGGGCATAGTCTGAAGTGTGCGATATTTTCGTAGATTAGCAAGTTGTGAGCACGTTTAATAGCTACGTAAAAATAAAACCTGAATTTCTAACACACTGCGACGCAGTTAGACCACCAGGCAGGCAGGCACCTTAAGGGGATCGCCTAGCAAAAAAAGTCAATATCTCAAGGTCATGTTTGGCCATAAGGAAACATTCCTGACAGGCTACGCTGTGCATTCGCAAGAAGCTGAATTTCTTGAAAGTTAGATCTGTAACGGTAAGATATTATTACACGCGGTGAAAGCCAACGGATTAAACTGCAGTTTCTAATTCGTACTTTTTCCCTTTACCTTATGGCAACCATGCAAGAAAGCCAGCATAAAAACGCTGTTTTTGACAATTTTCTCTATTTTTTGTTTGAATATATTCAATAGGTAGGGACCTATTATTACTAATATGATATTATTTTACATCAGGCAAAATTTCACAGTACTGTACATAAAGGATACAGCGTCGTTTCTCCATTGGCTGCTGTGTAGATGCGAAGTCACTCCCTTTTTGACTTAACTCCACGTGATTGGGGCACACAATTGTGAAGTGTTCATTTATTGGCTCAGAGTTACCCAGGTCGTGTCACATGAAATATGGTCAAATGACAAACGTATAGCAAAGATACACGTGTTTCAAGTTTAACTTGTCCCCAAATAGTCTAATAACGCGAATTTTGCAAGTCTCTACTAATAGGATAAAAGTGAAAAGTGGCAGCTATAGATATTAGTTTTTTAACGTTTCTTGGGAAAAATTTCTGAGCATTTCTAGTTGTGATGCTAATGGAATATTTTCAAGTTACGTTCAATATTAGTTACGAATAAAAATCAGGCTTGATTTGAAAACAAAATATATGTAAAAAAAAAAAAAAAAAAAAAGACCTCGCCATTGTTATAACATTTGATTCTAACGGTTCTCTAAGAGAATAACAAGTTTGTAGTTCTGACAGTTCGGTTTCCAAGAAAGAAATTTATTGTTGGAACAAAAAGATGGCCGTGGTGCATCTAGAATGAGCACTATACTAACTCACTCTTAATTGGAAATGTGCGAAATTATTAATCTCGGCATCAAATGTGATCTAATTTGTATTCCTTGTCCATTTGATTACTGAGAGAGGCGCATGCCCGCAAACACCTCTAGGAAGTTACCTCAAGTACGGCGCCAGTATAAAAATATCTTATTTGTCACACATTAAACCGTAAGTTAAATTGGGCCTGGGAGAGTTAAGGGTTAAATTTATATTTTAAGCAGCCCCCCTCCAAGGGCAACTCCATTTTTTTTTTAAGAGGCGTTTTTAAGAACAGATATATTCGCAAGATGAGTCTCTCCAGCCGTGAATCATTATGTGCCATACACGCGTTAGCAGTTACGAGACGTTCTGTCCGCACGTGCATGATGGATAACGCGGTTCGCCCAAGGTAGACTAGATAGGCCGATAGCGAATGTATCTTCCGCTGTGCGAAGGTGAAAGCCCAGCCATTCCTGCACTGGCGCTGGTGTTTAAACCGTAAAAAATATTTTGCACTTTAACGAGAGAAATCCTCGGAAGCCCTTTTGCCAAGAAAATATTTTATAGAAATATCATGATGTTTCATTGTAAAATTTACAAAACATACTTATAATTACTACAAAGCATAGACTTGTATTTCAACTTATTTAATAAGAAGTGAAATTATATTCTTTATATCTTTTTGATGAAGGGGGATGAGGGAAACACATTATTTCGAAATATAATTCAAGAAAAAAAATCTCCCACATGGCCTGTACAGGGATCCAAACCCACGTCCCATTAATTTACATAGCGTACCTTTAAACATAAGACCAACTTTACTCATACCGTGCGTAAATATTTTTATAATAATTACATAGAGGTAGATACTGATTAAACGAGAAAATTTAACGATTATGGGAAGTTAGACGATTTAGTAGAGAACTACTGCGCTTCAAAATGCCGTTAAATTTCTGCAGGCGGACTGCAAATTTGCAACGTTGCAGTTTTATAATAGCAGCACAATATGTAGTTTATGACCGTGCGCTGGGACAACCGTTATTAGCTTTCAATGCTTACAAAATATTATTAGTTATTCAATTAACGAGGACTCATAACTTTCAGTTTATTAGTACTGTGTATGTATGAAACGCCGACATTATCAGTTAATGCATAATAGCGTCACGTGTTGTTGTTGTTGTTTTTTTTGTTTTTTTGTTCGTTATTTACACTGACATTAAGTTTTGCACATAACTACGCTTTACATCACCCATAGCTTTTGCACGAACAGCTGCATACGGTTTTATGTCTTTGAGGGTCCGCCCTTTTGCCTGAGCTTGTGGATACAGGTCAGTATAGTACAAACATTTCTTGAGGTCTATTACAAACAGAGCTCTCGTAATTTCTACAAACGAGTAATTTTACAAGAGAAATTTTTATACTGTTACACACGTTTGTAAAAATTCAAACACTTTCTCAGCAAAAGTTACAAATTACACGCGACACCCCCCCCCCCCCCCGAAGAACCATGAAGGGAATCAAACTCACACTGTTAAACATTTCTGTAAATTTATCAATCTTTTAAGTAAATGTGACATTGTTATAAGGAAACAGTGTTCGCAGTGGTGAGATACACAACTAACCTGCGTGTATAGAAAATAACGAAATTTCTTCGGCAGACACTCCGGTTACAACAACCATCATGAATTATTTCGTAGGGATAGGAAAATTTTGTGAGTTCAATGACCTGTAGGCTAGACTCCTCAGTCCTCTGCATACTGGAGCCTCAGCTGGGTGTTCATTGGCTGTTGTCCCGCACCTGGCAAATTATGGGATTCGCAAGGTGTTTGGTTGCAAGTTTGCTATTGGTTCAGAGGAGTCCAGGGCGAGTCTAATAATCTGTGATCCAATTGCAAAGATGACTTCACTATATATGTGTTTGACGTCTACCTTGTTACGAAATGAATTCCCGAACGTTTTCTATCCCTGATTACTCGTCGCCACTACAATCAGAAAAGGAAGGTTTCTGTGACAATTGAGAACATTCATGCCACAAACGATAATAATATTAAAAAAATTTAATCCGTAAATTAATAAGCGATTGCGTTTACTTATGGAAATTTACGTAAACTAGTATTGCCGTACTCGCATTTACGGAATTAATATTACTTCCACAAATTAAGCTACCGTTATATTTAAAAAATAAATTACATTTTTTTCGCCTGTACTTTCCGTAATATCGCTACATTTTTTTTAACAGTGTAGACTCTACTACAGTTATCCTGACGACAAAAAAAATCATTATTTTCAGATGCATTTTGCCAGCACGCAGGATCTGCGCTAGCTGAATACAAGGACGTGAAAAATTCGCGTTTTATTTTACATCAGGCTAAACTGCACAGTACTGTAGGTAAATGCAGAGAGCGTCGTTTCTCCATTGGCTGCTGCAGAGATGTGAAGTCACTCCCTTTTGACTGAACTCCATGTAATTTCCGGCACACAATTGTGAAGTGTTCATTTATTGGCACAGATGGTCCAATAACAAAAATATAGCAAAGATACACGTGTTTCAAGTTTAACTGTAACCAAATAATAACGTGAATTTTACAGGTCCCTAGTCATTACTGAAGAAATCAGTTCCAATTAGGGTTTGACGGTCACACATGCGAGCATAAATACATCGGGGGCTTTTAATTACACTGTGATCCGAACCTTGCATACTAAAATGGTGCTCGGAAATGTTTTAACCTCGGTCATCGAAGACACTTAATAAATGGTTGCAGTCCTTGCAGTAGCCTACTAAATAAACAAAGTTTTATACTTGTACAAGAATGGTGAGTTTAACTGGTTTTCTCTCGTTCAGCATAGCATTAAAATTACATTGTGAATCCACGCTAGGAAAAAGGCCTAGCAATAAAAGGCCCATCGTAGCCACGTCAATATCATTCACGGCAAATGCTTAAGGGTACTGCCTACCAGCTGGCAGCTGCGAAATTTAAATAGGAAATACCATGTTAAGAGAATTACACCTCAGTCAGTTAATTTTAAACATAGGCGTTCCAAACAAAACAAAGTTTTCCTCGTGCATTTTTTTAGGAAAGCATTCCTAAGAGCGTATATTTTTGATATAGATAGGCAGTATGTACTTTTTTTGTAAAAAAAATAAATTTGAAAATTCGTTGCAAACAGGCTATAATATATTATGGACACATCTCCGCTGTAGGGACTTCTAAAAATTCGTGAAGAATACATGAAGAATATATCTTGTTTGAAACGCCTATCTTTCAAATTAACGTACTGAGGCGAAATTTCCTCAATATATGATTTCCTATTTTGATTTTGCAGCTGCCAGTCGGTTGGCAGTTCGCTTAAACAAAACAGAATAGGTTTATATACATTTCATGTCAGAAAAAAATACGTATGTTTTATTGCACTGTTGTAACATTGGGAACTGTAAAGTATACATACATCCAGATACACTATATTTTATGAACAAATGACATGCTGATCTACTAGCAACACTAGTAAAATAACGACTTAAATCTCACTATTTATTTATTTATTGACGGTTTAAAGGCGCAGTCAAAGCATAGTCACCTTATCTTACACTGGACCCATATCATAGTAAACTTACACTTGCTAGAAATGCAAACATTACAATTATATATTAAAACTCATAAGTATGCAACTTAATACTAAATGAATACTAAACAACTTCACGAAATGTCAATTTCATCCCCTCATCCACTGGGGTGATTATGGTAGTACTTATTTACTGTATTTTTAAATTTACTAAAACTTTCAATATTTCTGTGTTCAGTTGGCAGGTTGTTACATGCCTTCAACGCGGCACTGGAGAAGGAGCTCGTATAGAATATGGTCTTATGTAATGGTATTAGCAGTCTATTGTGGCTTTAGAGCGCGTGTTTACTGTGTAACAATCATTTAGGTAGGAAAACCGCTTGTATAGGTAACGAGGTATGAAAGAATTTAGTGTTTTATGGAGCAAGAAGAGGGTATTAGTAGTACCTCTTCTATCTAGCTTAACCCAAGACAGTTTTCTTACGTAGGGGCTAACGGTATCACGTGTTTTTTTTTAACTAAATACGGACCTCACGCACGTGTTTTGAAGTTTCTGCAGTCGTGTTACGTCGCGTTCACTTAGATTGATATAAACAACATCGCAGTAGTCAATTATAGACATTAACAGAGATAGACTAAAGTTGTTCTTATTCGGGCAGGCAGTTGTCTTTTTAAGCGACTTAAAGAATACAGTAAGTGGTACACCTATCTACATAAGGTAGTAACATGAGCGGCCCATGACAGATTTTTATTAATTACGACTCCTAAACTTTTCAACCATACTTCAAAGAGCAATATTATTATTATTATTGAAGACTATATCCGGAATGACATGCTGGTTAACAGCGGTCACAAGAGCTGGAGAGCCAATCAGGATACACTGTGTCTTAGCAGGATTTATACAGAGGCTGTTTCGAATAGATCAACTATGAAATCCTGAAAGTTTACGATTCATAATTTCAAAAGCCATTTTGACGTCAGTTTTGCCGAAGTGGCCTAAATCAGCAGGTCATCCGGCAAAGGTGGTGTTCAGAAAAGGATAAACATTTACTTATATCATTAATAAACAGAGATAACAAAAGAGGACCAAGTACAGAGCCTTGGGGGACCCCAGACTTTATAGGGCGCCATTCAGACTGCTAACGGTTTAGTACAACGCACTGGGTCAGATAATTAAGATAGGATTTGAGCCATTCACACACATCGACAGAGAAATTAAAACAGTGTCTCCATTTCGCTTCAGGATTTCGTAATCTACAACATCGAATGCTTTACTAAAATCAACAAGGCATAAAATCGTTAACTTGCGGTGTTCTATGGCTAAACGAATATTATCAACTATGTAATCAAAGCTACTTGTGTTGTGCATTGGACGCAAACATGACTGATTATCATCTAGCATGTAAATTGATTTATGTATGTAAAAATTTGTCCATGTAGTAAATATTCAATTACCTTAGACAGCACTGGCCAAATACTAATTGGACGGTAGACTTTCTTAGAAGCTGGTTGCGGAATTTTCGCCATTGCTCTTAACCCCACTGATTCATTGCCCGATGTTATCTGGACTCGTGCATTCTTCTTTTGAAAGTAGAATCACTAGTAGAGGTTCCAGGCGGTTCTGGCTCAAGTGCTCCATCATTCCCCCCCCCCCCCCTGGACGGTGGCCATCTTGATTTTCCTCCTGCCATTAAAATCATTGCACATCCGACCCATCCCCTTCCTCTCCCCTGCCACTCCATCCCTCAAGTGTCTCCACTCTCACTAAAGCAGGTTTCACACGATGCAAGATGCATTTCGCGTAAGATTTTGTACACAATTTTTCGTACGAGAATGACAATTAAATTTCGTGCTAAACGAGTTCGCACGCAGATAAGTAAGATGACTACTGTATAGCATCAAAATTAGTTGATAGCCCTGGTTAGTACCAAACAGCCAAGTTATTATAATACGAAATATGAAGTTGCTTACTTCAACAAGGTATTTGTTTCAAAGCTATCCCTCCGAAATATAATGGTTTTCATTTTATTCTCAGCAAACTGTCTGAACTCCAATTTACGTTTTAACGTTATTTTCCAGCAATGTTTTTTTTCCCTGTATTCCTCTTCGCACACCCATATTATGATTTTATTTTACTCTATGGTTGATGTTACAAGAGGCCACATGACCAGCATACAAAGACCAATAGGACTGCAACTTGTATTGCCTTGCACGAAAAAAATATGACCTGCTCAATCTCCTTATTTCGTGCAAGATGTACCTTGCACGCAAACTTGTGCAAGAAATTCTCGTGCAAGGTCGGCATCTCGCGCAAGTTTGGCATTCATCTTGCATTTTGTGAAACCTGCTTAGTTTGGTTGAAAAAATATATATATATATATATATATATATATCCTGTAGCAAAAAATGTCATGGGAAACTGACTGGAACCGAACAATATGGAACATACTATATTTTAAGTTGTTCTTGCTTTTGGCAGGGTTAACATAGACGAGAGGAGGGTTGCGCTGAATGGAGCCAGTAATTCTACCCAACGTACAGTCTTGCCATTCCGACCAGATCAACAAAATGACTAAAGTGAAAGACGGTACAGGGACTCATCGGTGGCAGAAAAAGGGCAGGGTTGGAATTGGAATTACCACGGGAAAAATCCCTACATAATGGTAGTGTCCGCCACACTCTCAAACATGAGAATCCATATTCAAAAGTTTCACGCCCTCGGGCCCGAGATCGAGTTGGTATTCAGAAGTGGAAGGCTAGCGTTTAATCGCTTTACAGTACTAACCTTGAGTCAGTTTTGAGTAGTGAATAACAAACACAATTTTAATAACATATGCATCAGATATGTACATGAAGATTAACAGGAGCTCTAAATTACCTCAACACGAAGTTCACCGACAATCCACCACCTACATATGAAATCCCTCTTTCTTCTTTCTTCTCGTGTGTAGCCCTAATAAAGTCCGTATCTCCCATACTTCTCTATATACAGAAGTAAAACTCATGAGATAATCCACACGACAGTTGTAAAAATATTTCGGTTGGACACATGCCTGTATTCTGTAAGCATACCGGCTGCTACAAGCGTCGTATGCGGCTGGCCATTTCTTCCTTCCCTGCGTATATTCGAAGATCACTGGCTATTTGCACTCATTATAATCAGGCAATGATTTTGTAAGTTTTTTCTATGGCCAGTAGTTATGGTAAGGGTATGCAAGAGAAACGAGAAAATACATGTGGGCCTATTTCACCTGAAATCGGCCTACAGCTTTTTCACGGAGCTGATACGTTGCGAACCAGTGTTGTGTGGGTGAAGGGGCAGGTTCGCGGGGGAGGGTACCAAGTGTTACGCAGCACGGCTCTTACAAAATAAATTGTGGAAGTCTATATTTATTTGACTATGTTAAAATTCGTAAATTTGTTTTATCTAATAACTTTTCTCACAAGCATGCACAAGCTTCATTTCAGGCACTCTTTTTTTTCTCTGATTTCGTTGAGAACTTGGGAAAAAATCGACGACTTATTCAATTCATTTATTCTTTGCTGTGTTTCAGTAAGAACACTGTTAAAGTAACTCAGGCCGTGTCACAATTGGCTCAGAGAGCGCTCTCTCTCGTGCTCTCGCACTCGCGACCACGTCATTATGACGCCAGAGAGAGCGCTCTCGGGTCATCTCAATTCGTCGGAGAGAGTGCGAAAGAGCGAGAGCACGAAGTTGTGTACTCGCTGGCGCTCTCTCACACTCTCTGACCACACGCCATATTTTTTTTACAATATTTCCGTTTTGAATAAGGTTACAGCAGCTTTCGGAGCCGAAACCTTGTCGCCTCTTGCCTGTATGTGAATAATTTCAACAGTTTTAAACAACGAAATAATTTACGTAACACGTATGTATAAAAATATATGCACGGATATCTGACAAAGTCTCGTTTTTATTTCTCACTTTGCTGCAGCATGGCGGTAATATGTAAAACAAAAATAATAGTATTTTATGCGCTAAAAATTATTCTGGTCGTGTGATAATTATTTGTGAATTATTTTGAACACTTATACGTTATTTACAATATATATGATAACGATTTTAGCTTAAAATGATTTCCCGCCTTTCGGCATCAGCTGTCCACATGACATCGGAGAGAAAGGAGAGAGTGGTTGTCTCAATTCTACAGAGCGAGCGTATAAGAGAGCGCGAAGCAGTGCTCTCGCCAGGTTGTGCGAAAGAGTGCTCTCTCGAAAGAGGATTATTTAAATTGAGACACGGCTAAGAACTTGAGATGTCCGTACGCTTGCTCTAACCTAGTCTCAACGCAACTAGAACATATCCAAGTTGGTCAAAGTATTTTATTCATATAACAGCGTGAGTCTGTTGAAAATTCAAACGTAAACAAGCACGTTTGTAGGCTGTTCACGGCAAAGTGAGCACATTTGAGGCCCTAGATACTTTTCCTTTCAGCCATTTTTTGTCCTTTAACAACTTTTTTTAAAATAAATATTGCCATGCAAGTAATAAACACAGTGTATATATTTCACCCGTCTTAAAAGTTAGCGTCTAAGTTTAAAATTTAAAAAAAATATATGTATTGGTTATTTTGACAGATGAGAGGGATATCAAAAGTGCTCACTTTACCATGAATAGCTTATACTGGGACTTGACGCTCCTACACAGTACTGAAAGACCCTTACAATAAAACATTTAAATCCTGAAAGTCACGTCCAACAGTAAGGGAAATATGTGACGGCTATTGAAAATAGATTAAACAAGCAGTAATTATAGGGTTTTAATACAGGTATCTGTTTAGAGAAGATACACCATTGTCACTATATTATAAAATTGTGTTAACGGAAAGTGTGTTATTTTTGGTTGATTTGAACTTTACCTTATAATTTATTTATAAATTATATTTAATTTATTATTGATATGAATAAAAACAGTGAGAAAATATGGTGTGTCCTGTAACGCATAATAATAATAATAATAATTTAATAATAGATCTATCTCAAAATATTATAAAACCGAGTGCTCACGAAGGCGGTGCGATGTTCATTTGGAGTAATCTTATAGACTTATTTACCCTCTTTTTGTATGAAGTCCGTCAGCAGGGCCTCAGAAAATTTGGACGCAGCTACGACTGGACTATAATATGCTTTGAGCGTTGTACTGGCGATGGGGCGAGTCAGTGTCGGGGGACATTGCGCGATAGGCTGTTCACGGTAAAGTGAGCACTTTTGAGGCCCTGCTCATTTTTTCCTTTCAGCCATTTTTTTTATCCTTTAACGACCTTTCAAAATAAATATTGCTATGGAAGTAATAAACACGGTGTGAATATTCCACCGCACTCAGAAGTTAACGTCTAAGGCTAGAACAAATAAATTTATTTATTAAAATTCCCAACGAAAGGGCTTTGAATAATGCTCGCTTTACCTTGAACAGCCTATATGAACGCCGGTTGGAGCGTTGTTTCGTGTTGGTTCTGGCGCTCGGTGGGGCGGCGAGGGGAGGAGATCACTCTTGGAAGAGACGCGGGCCAACGTTGGTAAAGGTCATGGTCTGGCTCGCCAATACGGAAAGGGGCCGTGTCCCGCCCAATTCGCTACTCCCAAGGTCTTCCACGCCGGGACGTCGTCGTGATGGAGCGGGCGTACCTTGTTTCTTCAGACACCCCCCCCCCCCCTCTCACAACTACCATAAGGCAAGAAAATATTTGGGCGGGTGGCAACATCCCTAATCGCTTCCCAGATTATTTATTTTTTTATTTTTTTATTTTTTACTTCCCCCAAAGCCAAATTCCAGATATTCTTCTTCTGCGTTCAGGGTTCAGGCTTCTAAGAGTTGAAAATTATGTTCTAAATTTCCAGCATATTATAATACATATATGCGTGTATATGTATTATATATAGTATATATATTGTATATATATAATATATATTGTATATACAATATATATATATATATATTTTGTATATATAATTATAGAGCAGGTCCTATTTTTTTTCGTGCAAGGCAATGCATGTTGCGGTCCTATTGGTCCTTATATGCTGGTCAGGAGACCTGTTGTAACATCAACCATAGAGTAAAGTAAAATCATAATATGGGGTGTGCGAAGAGGAATACAGGGAAATAAAACATTGCTGGAAAATAACGTTAAAACGTAAATTGGAGTTCAGACAGTTTGCTGAGAATAAAATGAAAACCATTATATTTCGGAGGGATAGCTTTGAAACAAATACCTTGTTGAAGTAAGCAACTTCATATTTCGTATTATAATAACTTGGCTGTTTGGTACTAACCAGGGCTATCAACTTATTTTGATGCGATACAGTAGTCATCTTACTTATCTGCGTGCGAACTCGTTTAGCACGAAATTTAATTGCCATTCTCGTACGAAAAATTGTGTACAAAATCTTACGCGAAATGCATCTTGCATCGTGTGAAACCTGCTTTAGTGAGAGTGGAGACACTTGAGGGATGGAGTGGCAGGGGAGAGGAAGGGGATGGGTCGGATGTACAGTGATTTTAATGGGAGGAGGAAAATCAAGATGGCCACCGTCCAGGGGGGGAATGATGGAGCACTTGAGCCAGAACCGCCTGTGGAACCACTACTATGTTATTCTACTTTCATATAAAGACTCCCGCGTGGACGCATATTGGCAGACAATCTGTAAAGGCGGTTGAAACAGTAGCATTGGACGCTGGCTCGCTGTCAGAAAAGGGAGGGGAAGGAAGATGCTACCTTGGCACGTCGCTCCTTTTCAAGAGTCTGCAAATCACTACAGCAACGAGGCGGACGGAAAAGATTTGCTCTGTCAACACAGTAATGTAAGCTGCAGTAAATGTTAGCAAGAAGATATATGGCTCAGCGTGATTGCAGTCCAGCAGCAACTGCCGCGTCACTGCACACAAATTTCTGTGGCACAGCAGAATCTGCAACTTTTGGTCGAACGTGAGTAACCTACGTCGAGCCGTGGAGCGATTGGGAGGCCCTCTGCAACTAGATCTTTGGTAAAGTGAGGTGCAGATGGAGCTAAGACGGAATGCAAGGCCGCGATAAATTGGAGTACCTCGAGAAAACCCGTGTCGGCCAACGGAAGCGTCTAGTACGTCACCCTCACACGAATATCGCGCGGAGCTCTTTTAAGTTCTTTGGTGGGAAGTCGATACGTTATCCCCGCAAACACCCAAGACTCTAAAATTCTTTTCGTTTCGACTGCATGAAAATTTCTGTCTAACTGTACGGGCCTATAGCTCGTCATAATCAAGATGTGATAATGTTCCCGTCTGAGAAATAATGATCGTGAACGGAAGTGGAACGATTTTGTCGTTCCCAGTCAGCAAGAAGAATGCACGAGTCCAGATAACATCGGGCAATGAATCAGTGGAGTTACGAGCAATGGCGAACATTCCGCAAACCAGCTTCTTAGAAAGTCTACCGTCCAATTAGTATTTGGCCAGTGCTCTCTAAGGTAATTGAATATTTACTACATGGACAAATGTTTACATACATTAAATCAATTTGACATGCTAGATGATAATCAGTCATGTTTGCGTCCAATGCACAACACAAGTAGCTTTGATTTACATAGTTGATAATATTCGTTTAGTCATAGAACACCGCAAGTTAACGATTTTATGCCTTGTTGATTTTAGTAAAGCATTCGATGTTGTAGATTACGAAATCCTGGTAGCGAAATGGAGACACTGTTTTAATTTATCTGTCGATGTGTGTGAATGGCTCAAATCCTATCTTAATTATCTGAGCCAGTGCGTTGTACTAAACCGTTAGCAGTCTGAATGGCGCCCTATAAAGTCTGGGGTCCCCCAAGGCTCTGTACTTGGTCCTCTTTTGTTATCTCTGTTTATTAATGACATAAGTAAATGTTTATCCTTTTCTGAACACCACCTTTGCGCGGATGACCTGCTGATTTACGCACACTTCGGCAAAACTGACGTTAAAATGGCTTTTGAAATTATGAATCGTAAACTTTCAGGATTTCATAGTTTATCTGTTCGAAACAGCCTCTGTATAAATCCTGCTAAGACACAGTGTGTCCTGATTGGTTTCCAGCTCTTGTGACCGTTGTTAACTAGCATGTCATTCCGGATATAGTCTTCAATAATAATAATAATATTACTCTTTGGAGTACGTTTTACAATTATATATATATATATATATATATATATATAATATATATTATATATCTCGTGTAAAACTAAATAGACGTCAAAAAAAATAGTACGAAAGTTGTGGTAAAATTATTTTCCAAGAACGAATATAATATAATAGTTATTTTAATTTTATTTATATATATATACGTAATAAACATCTTAGAACTGAATACAAATTAATATCTTAGGCTAAAGCTGTCATCAAAATTGCCCGCAGAAAGTAATAATAAATATACATATATTGGGAACGTGTCGTGTGTTTCGCTTATTTTTCTATTTTAATTTACGAGATAAAATTTTGAATTTAAAATTCTTTGCTCTGGCGAATCAAGTACCGGATTTAAATAAGAAATGCAAAACGCAACTTCTTTTTTTACTTTACGAAACTCTTTATTTGAAATCAAATGCTGTACAATTTTTTTTTAATTCACACAAATAAAAATTCGGGTTACAATTATGCAACACAACATAATGGATGTAATTTTATTTACAATATTTGATCATATATAGTTACCGTTAATGTAATGTCACACACCCATAAAATAGTGTCTAAATCTAGTTTTTTTTTTTTTTTATGCCTTGCCTATATACCTGTTTCGTATTTTCATTCCTAGTAATCTGACTTCTCTTGCATGTTTACATTTGTGCTTCAAAACTATTTATGGTATTCTTTCACAACTCATTCGCTTCGCATATTGTCGAGAAGCTTCGTATGTTTTATATAACTTAGTTTGCACTGTAAATATGAACTAATATTAACTAATATGTTTTTATTTCTTAGCTAATCTCTGCTACTGTATCCTTCAAATCATTCACCTGAAAGGAAATGTTGAAGTACGCCCAGACAAATATTATTTGTAAAACACAATGGTAGTCTGTTTATACAGTGATTTATAAAATTTTGTGTCATTAAAAAAATATTTGGTTTATTTGGTTATCGCTTACTCACAAAAAAAGTATTCGCAAAAAACTTACTTTTTTTAAGTTTTCATCTCGCCTCCCACCAAGGCGAACCGGGTTCAATACTCGGCCGGGTCACCGAATAAACCACTTTATCAGAGCTTACGAAACAATAATATTCCGTTCGATCAAACAAACTTTTTAGCTTGATGTTGTTGTCTCGTCGTCATTTGCCATTCACCGTTCTTTTTAAATGTGTCGGGCGTTGTTAAGAAATGTACGTAGCCTAGTTAAACTTAAGACAAAAATCAGAGTAACAGAGAAACTCCATTTTACAAAAATTTAACCTTGTAGTTTTTTTAGTGAACAATACAGTGTGATGTAGGTCTATGTAATGGTATAAGACAAAAAATAATCCCCTTAGCCATAACGGAAGTGTCTGAGTCCATCGCCTCATCAGTTCTGAGTTATGAGGGATTCTCCTTATAATTATTCAGAACGTGTGAGCTTTTATTGGGGTAGATACAGTTCATATTCCCTCCTCTTCTTTGGTTTGTCACTTCTTCATTGTCATATGATTCATTTCACGATTTTTTAATGCTGGTCACGCTGCTCCTTTGTTTCTCTTAAAAAAAAAAAAGTTACATCCTGTTGTCATTCTCAGTCCTCTTGTAGCCTACTCCTGGCTAAGCCAAAACGTGCATTCTCGTACAAACATTTCTGAACTCTGTCCTTCTAAATTATGACTTCCTGCTGATCTAAGGGTGGGTTACCAATTGAGACGTAATAACTACGCAGTGAACCCTGATTGCATAGGTACACAGAACCACGTCTTCTGTACACACGTGTTCATTTACAAGTCGAGCCAATAAACATTCGCGGTAATGACCACCATATTTACAGTGTGTTGATGATTTACAATCTTAAACTCAGGCAACACGGCTAGCGTTTATTCATAGCATTATACAAAGTTAACAATTTTTCAGTAGAAACTATTGTTATTGTGATCTGTAATTGCAAATGTAATCATAAACATGATCACGCTTTTGCCCTCTTAATTTTTTTTAATGATTTCTTGCTGCTGTAAATGCCAGTTTATAGCCGACAACATCTACTGCAATTCTCTAACTGGTCGCTGCCACTGAACTTTTAGTAAAGGCTGTTCACGATAAAATGAGCACTTTGCAAATGAACCTTAAAAAATAATCACTGCCCATGCGTGCATATATTTTAATGGGCGCACAGAGTGACATTTCATTTGCCCAGTAAAGTTGGTAACGATGGATGGAAAGTAGTTCCATACCTAAACGTCGAATAAAAAGTGTTAGATAACCATTTATGATAACTTAAAATAATTTATTTTACATTCTGGTTTTTTTTAATTCATTGAAGAGTAAAAACGAGCAGATTTGTAATGTATTTACTTTCTTAATATTTTCACAGTTTCATTTCACCGATGCATGAATAAAGTGACGAGGATCATGGCAATGTTAATTTTACATAAGACGATAGACTAAACAACGTGTATACAAGTAGAACTGAAGCAGGGCATTAAAAATGCTCATATTACCGCGAACAGCCTATAATTAAGATACTTTGATATAGCTATTTATTTTAAAGTCCCCTCCTGACTGTAGCATTTTTCCGCGTTAGAGGTCGAGAAGAACGGAATCGATAAGGACGACAGTGCCACGCGCACCAAGTGCCCAATCGCCGCTAAGCACGAGGCTCTCAACTAACGTGCAGTGACCTCGTCGTGCTGCGTGTATGTACAATTAGCACTTTAATAAACGATGGTTCAGTCAGCAGAGTAGCCAACCTATGTATTATCTACCATTAAATGTTAAGCACAAGTTTAGTTCCACAGTGTTAAAAAAAATTTCCTTCATTGTACGGAAAAGTGCTGGTAAAAATTTATCCAGAAGTGTCCGTAAACTCTCCGTAAAATTATGGGCACACTGATTTTCAGAAACGGACTTTCCATAAATTCCACAGAACCTCTCCGTTGATTTCCAAGTTAGTTTTCTGTACTTTCCATTTAAAATAAAAAGAGATAATGAAAATGTCTTTAATTTTCGTTACGTCGGTGTTCTTCCGTGAATAAAAAATGATATTAAAAAAGTTGAAATATTTTATACTTAAGCGAGGTTAAATACGAGTCGAAAAGTTGCCAGTCCATGAATCTAACCATTTACCTACAACTTTTACTTGAAAATTGTGGTATAACTTTATTATTTTTATTAAAAGGCAAAAAAGCAAAAAATTAGTTTCTATTACATTTAGAGTATTTCTTACCAAAATTTACAGATGCCTGATGATATTTTTTTATTTTTGAAAGAATAGGTCATAGTCGCTTGATAACATTAACTGCGGCAGAAACGATAGTTTCCTTGTTACAGTGGCGAAGAAAACTTCGTCTAGAATCGGCATTGTTCGTCCCCGTAACTCGGAGCCTAAGGGAATACGGAGAATTTCCGTGTTTTGTATTTACGGACTTAACTCCGTTTTCCGTCATTTCGAATTGCCTTCCCGTTTATACACTGTACATTTCCGTAAAACATTCCTTAAATATACAGAAATTTTTAACATTGAGTAAAATATTTGTCTGAAAATTGAAATAATTATGTTTAAGAACTGTATAGTTGGCAGCAAATTCTACCTAATAGCCCAAACGTAGATGAAAATAAGGGCCCACCAAAATAGCATTGAGCTTCGTCTCTCTCTTACTTGCTTTGTGAGTAGACCGCTTATCCGTTTTCCCAACATTGGCCTACCCCAATCATACACAACTGTCAAAGTCACATAGTCAACACTGATGAAAGTGTTTGTTTATATCTTAAATTTGAAATGGCAATCACTATTATATGAATAAAATGCCTTTACCAATTTTAATTTAATCAAACTGCATTGCAAAGTGGCCAGAGGAAGTATACATACATCCACCTCAAAGCATTTGTTTGCAAATCAGTTTTCTAACCCAAAATCCATACCAGGCTGTTTTCTCTAGACGTGTTGGCATTAAAGCAGTTCAATGTTGGACACGGAGAGTTGTGCGCAGCCAGCGAGATCGGTCTACCACAACTCTAGTATGTGGTCTGGAGCTCGCGATAAGGTCGTGCACAGTGTCGTCTCTTGGACAACTGTGACCCAGAGCAAACTTGACCACATTCGCACTCGCGCTACTGACTCGTCACTGCTTTCGCCGAAGAGCAAAGTGCAGTCGCTTGCAGTGCTCAACTTTCAACAGAGGGCGCAGCAGAAACTTTTGCATCCCACCTCTTTTTTTCTCGCACTGAATGTAATAAGCGCTGAGCGTAATTAACAGTTTGTACTGCTCACGGTTAAGTGAATATCCAGACCTCCTCACGCGGTTCCATTTAAAACTAATGACGTTTCTACTCCCTGTTCGCAATTACGCGCAACTAGTTTTTTTTTTTACCCCTCTCCTATTCTCTCCACGCTTCTACCGACTACGGAACTCCATTTATGAATACGCCTTATTCATATTTATTCCCCTGTAGTTAATAGAATACGCTTCACAACACACACTTATATTTAAATAGCATGCGTAACTATAACGAAATATAAATCGTATATATTCTTATCTGTCCTCTTTTTCATTAGGTACTTCAGTGTTTTTCACGGTGTTGGTACAAGGCATATTTAACCCGATTATGAACTGGGAACTAAAGCAAAGACTGCTCATGATAAAGTGAGCACTTTTGAAATGAACCTTAGAAAAATATTACTGCCCCGCATGCATATATTTTAATGAGCGCACTGAGTGTCATTCGCCCAGTAAAGTTGCTAACGATGGACGGAAATTAGTTCCATATTTTAACGTCGAATAAAAAGTGTTAGGTAACGCATTTGTGATAACTTAAAATTATTTATTTGCTTTCTGTTTTTTTTTTTATGCATCGAAGTGTAAATATGAGCAGATCTGTAAAGTATTTACTTTCTCAATAATTTCATAGTTTAATTTGACCGACGCATGAATAAAGTGATGAGGCCCATGACACTGTTAATTTTACATAAGGCGGAAGAATACACAACGGCCTACAATTAGATCTTAAGCAGGGCTTTCAAAAGTGCTCATTTTACCGTGAACAGTCTATATGGGTTGAATGTGTGTGTATTTTGGAAAGGAAAATGTTTGCATTTATCATTTGTTTCATATTGTTACGCGGTGCAGCTCGCAATGGCCGCGAGCTACCATTATGCACGCGGAAGAATATTCTGGGAATTAGGACCCCCTGGACGATGGCCTACGCCCCTATAAATATTGCAGCTGTCAAACGGGCGGCAGTCTTTGGCGAAGGCCAACTGGCTGTGTGCAGGGGCGAAGTTAGATGCGGTAGGGGACGGACGACGAAAGGAGATTGCGAGACGATGGCGGACAAGGTGTTTCTGGTGTTGAATGAGACGAGAGGCGTGAAACCCGACGAGTGAACACTACTGTGCGTGAGGGTGCTCGGAGAACTCTAGAACATTGCGGACTGGCGGGACATGGACTAAACTGAGGTGGGACTAAATGAACATGAAATACCTACGTATTTAATTGTAAATATAGAAACTGTCAAATATGGACTTATAGAATACAAAAATAATTGAATATGTTTTGATGCACTGTGTATTGGGACTGATTGTTCATTATTTAATTACATAAATTTCCTTGAGGTAATTGTAAATTCTACTGACTGAAATCATTAATTGTAAATAGCAAGTGATATCAATTTATTGTGAGAATTTGCGTCGTAAGAATTTTGTTTTTAGTTATTGCAAATAAAATTAAGAAACTATAATAAATTCTTTTATTTAATTAAAGACTTCCTCCCTTAAACGAACATGGTTTAGCCTACTAACTTTTGAAAGAGAAAGTGTAGCAATATGTAAAATGCCAGTAAATTTTATGATCCTTTCCAAATTCCAATGAAAAATCTCCTGTATCAGTTCGTTAACCAGCAAAATGTGCTGACAGGTAAAAAAAAAAATAGCGTACGCGGACATATTTGAAAAACAAATCCTTTCGTTACCAAATATTTAATCGTGCATGTAAAAATGTTTTAGGGTGCTTTTTTTTTTTTCTTTATTTAAATTTTTTAACATTAAGTGTATTTTAATTCATTTATACAATTCAAAGCTGTAGAGAAAATGGGATTATCACGTTCGCATAAAACATTTTCTCCTTCAGGCATTCCATTTGAATAGATTTCACCAAAATATGCAGTTCATCCATCAACACAGAAATCCGGATTTTGTACCCCTAAATGCATTTATTCTAGGAGTTTCTCTCTGCAGCTAACTAGGAAAACACTGCGGAAGTCTCTTTGGCTGAACATTGAAGTTGTGGATATGTATGTCACGTTTATGCAGAAAAAGGCAGTAAACGATGGGACCTTCACGACTTGGTTACCCAGAATTTTTTTCAACTCTAAAAGCAAGCGTTGTCCTGAAAGTAATAGTAATAGTTTCGCCACATATTAGAAGAATGAGGTAAAGGATGTTCACGATAAAGTGAGCACTTTTGAAATCAACCTTAGAAAAAGTCATTGCTCCTGCCTGCGTATATTTTAACAGGCGCACTAAGTGACATGCGCCCAGTAAAGTTGGCAACGATGGATGGAAAATAGTTCAAATTCTTAACGACGAATAAAAAGTGTTAGGTAACCATTTGTGATAACTTAAATATTGTTCTTTTGCTGTCTGTTTTTTTAATGCATCGGAGTCGAAAAATGTTCAGAGTTGTAAGAAAATTTATTTTTCTAATAATTGCGCAATTCCACCTGATCGACGCGTGAATAAAGTGATGAGGCCCATGGCAATGTTAATTTTCCTTAAGACGGAAGGATACACAACGTGCATACAAGTAGATCTGAAGTAGGGCTTTTAAGAGTGATCATTTTACCGTGAAAAGCTTATAGGAGCGTGTGTACACTTGCCAGTCATAAAATGGAAAGAATAAGGTTAAGTTCACTCTGTATCGTGATCAAATACCAGGTCAAACGTGACTCAGCAACGCTAGAATCGTTACTTCATGGCCGTGATTGGGCAATCAGCACACAGTTATCGCCTAACGACAAGGACCATTGTGCACTTAACGAGGCATAGCGATTATTCAAAACTTACGTCCATATTTTAGGTTGGAGACTGGAGGATCCACTACAAACCGCGCGGATTGAACAGACACAGTTTGAAGTAAATTCTTGCTGATGATTGCGAGATTCTATCGCTCCTCTAAACAGTATGCAAAGTTAAAAAGTACTACCGTTAACACAGAAACTTGTAAAAAAAAAACTGGGGAGGTTCCGGCGACCCTTTAACAGCGCTGTCTTGAGAGTCGATGGAATGAATAGAGGCGGGTATATGAAGCGGTGCCGGAATGCAAGGGTGGGGGAAACAGGTGATCCTTGAGAAAACCTGCCGACCACCAGCGACATCGTCCGGCACAATTCCCACGTGTGAAAAACCGGGAACGATTCCGCCGGGGAAAAGTAGACTCTACCAAGTGTTATGCAGTGGTTCTCGTTGCGATGTCACAATTACTTCGTATTTACTACAGTAAAGTTCGAATGAGAAGATAACCACCAGACACTGCCGGCGCTATACATACCAAACTGATAACATCGCCCTCTGGTAACGCGCTGTTAAATACCGCAGACTTGGCTTCGGCTTTTTTGATAGGTAATATACATGCGCGAAGACGTTCATGCCTAACATTTCTCGGCTGCTGTCACCACTGAACTCAACACCCTCAACCCTTATTGCAGCGCCAATGGACTCTTCCCGACTCGACCGACACGTTTAGGACTTCTGCACAATATTTTCTCATTTGAATTCCACTACACAAATAATTTCGTCTCAACAAAATATTTCGCAGGGCATGTTTTATCAAAAATTTTCTGTAGCAGGGGAAATAAATATTTGACGTTAAATGTTCTACGTCGCACTTCTGAAAGTTGAAGGCAACGTGACAGATGTTGCTGTAGACGTTCTCAAGTTTGGGTTTACTCAGGGTGTTCCCAATCACGAAGGTTTTATGATTTTTTCTGCAAAATAAAAATGTTGCTAAAAATTATGTTTGTTTTTGTTTTATACAGTAGATTTAGAATATTAGCTTGAAATCCTACGTCATTCTCCTATGATTTAAGCAATGAGGTAATTAACACTTGCCTTTCCTCAGGGTGTTCCCAATCGCAAAGGTTTAATTTTTTTCTGTAAATTACAAATTTACTAAAATTATGTTTCTTTTTTGTTTTATACAGTAGACTTTTGAACATTAGTATAAGATCCTATGTCCATCTTATGATATTAAACAAGGGAAAGGTTAACACTTTTAATTATAAAAAATCATTTTCTACAAATTTCGGTTAGGATGAGTGTTTAAGGTATTATATTTAAGCCCTACTTCCTGTATGGGAGTGTTAGTTCGAGTACCACACCTGATAAGTAATTTTTAAAGACATATATTAAGATAGTGTAAATGGTGAATCTTTCTCTGACCGAGTTTGAGTGATACATAAACCAATTGTTCTATTGTGAAATAGTATATAATTGTGTGTTTTGTATGAATGTTTTCACTTCTTCGGTGGTTGTGATGGAATTCAGCTCGTTACTAGTTGAAAAATATAGCGATATTCTACACTTCTGTAATATGAAGATGATAACAATGGCTGAAGACGTGAGATCTGTAACACTTCCAGCAATGGTTTCTGACGAGTCTCTAGAAACAATACAGAAACATTATTGTTATGTGGAAAATTTTTTACTATAAGTTGTCATACATTGACATGAATGTAGTTATGGTTTTCCAGTTCAGCATACTAGTTGTTCCACTGTGATAAGTGTGAAACTGTGTTTACTCGAAGTGATCTAACTAATATATAAAGAGGTAATTTTGTAACTTTGTGTGTTTGTGTGTTTGGATGTAGGAGGTAATCTTCGAAACTACTCACCGATTTTAAAAATTCTTTCGCCAGTAGAATGCTACGTTATCACTGAGTGTCATAGGCTATATTTTATTTTAAAAATCAATAGGGATCCCTACTAAAACTCCAATAATGTAACCCAAAGTGTAAATAAATGACCTATAAAATTCCTTACATTGCGTGCGCTGCGAAAACTATTGATGACAGAACAAAACTAATGTGCTACGGCTTGCAGAACACATCATTATCTACAAAAAGTGTCGCGACACATATGTCTAACTATTATAGTTATGTCACAATAACTATTTTTTTATTTAAAAAACTGAATTAAAACACCGCCGCTAGAAAAGGCACTTTATTTGTACCTTGGTATTAATCCTTATCAAAATAAATCACTTCACATTCAAGACTGGTTCAGTACCTGTATATTACTTTTTGAATTATTCAATTCGGACATTCCATTCAAAAGATGTCATGAGTTTAAAAATGTATCACTTAATAAATAATAATTAAAATCGTTAGATGATGTTTAACTGGTCATACTATCAACAATGTATTAATCCTTATAAAAATAAGCACCTTTATCGGCACAATTACTAAATACATGTTATTTTTGCTTTTTACTGGAAGTATGGTTGAAGAGATAATACGATATCAGTAAAGCACGCCGCGCAGCAAGGCCACGCCGTGAAGCTACCGGTGAAGCACAAGGTCAACTTCTCAACGTGTACGAGTGCGAGGCAGGTAGTGCAGCCAGATCGTGGGTAAAAAATGCCCCCACTTTGTGCCGTTTTCAATGTGCTTAGACGAGACTGTCCCACCAAGTGGGGGTACGTTTTACCCACGATCTGGCTGCACTGGCAGGTACCCGCGCGGCGCAGTCACGTGGTTGGCGCCGTACGCAGCACACAGCACGTTTTATTTTCCGAATCTGTTTCTGTAAATGAAGCTTTGACAAACAGGATATGTAAAATGAAAGACATTATAATAAATATAAGTCTGAAAAACCTGAGTGTATCAACTATTACAAAATAATGCGAACTTTAAAATTTAAATTTATACGTGAATATTGTGTAGGAGATGAGATGAGTGAAACATAATTATTTATTATAGAAAATGTTCTCTACTAAATGGAATATCATGTGTGTGTGAGTTTGTGTTATTCTGTGTGTTGGAAAGATCTATGTATGTTTTGTAGTATTGCAATAGCTTGTTAGATGTGTTCTTTGTAGAATAGGAACGATTTTTGAGGAATAAGGAATGATTTTTGAGTAATATGGAACAAATTTTGAAGGATAAGGAATGATTTTTGATGACTGAGGATTGAGGAATGAATATTGATATGTAGGGTAGTAATTTCGTACCTATTTGTGTTGAATGTGTCATTTCTAAAGTGTATGAATTTTAGAAAAAAAAATTATAACAGTATGCTTTAATTACATATATATAGTTATGCAGTTTGTGATTACATAGCCTCCTAGATAAAGCACCCACTTGCATATTTTCCGCAAGACTGTTGTTCTCTACCAGAGATGACGTTTGACTGTTGGAGACCTGTGTGGATGTGTATATGTGGTTCGTTGTGGTCGATGAGCTGTGATAGAATGGTGTAGAGAGAATATGAATGCTGTATGGGAGTTGAATATAAAGTGAAATGGTTAATGGAAAGGTATATTGTGTAGGTGTTTGTTCGTGTAGTGTGTTGTAAGCTGTGCTGTATATCATTTATGCATAATAACAAACACATGTTAGTCGGATGTTAGTTTTGTTTATAGTAATATGTATACTTAGGGTGAAAGTAATTATGTTAGTTAAACAATATGTAAATACTAGTACTAAAGAGTGAGTTTGACTTGCAATGAAGCAATGAGTATGTTCTCAAACCTATACTTGTAATCATTTTTTTTTATCATTGGTTGATGGGTATTTGGTTTCATCTTGTTACATCCATACTACTTGCAGTTGGATATTCATTTTGCCAATACATTGGTTACTTTACTTAATATGCTATTGAAAGAGATATCCACTTACCTGTATGGTTCTTGAATTGCTATGTATATACTACTTATATCTAAATATTCTCGCTAAATATGAATTTTTGTTATGCGAATATACATATTTTACTCATGATGATTGATAATGTGTGTGCTCAACTCTCCCAATGTAAGCCTAACTTATGATGAGCGATACAATTTTTTTCAGTTTCTCAAAATGTTAAGCTGTATAGATAACAATTAAACATGGTGTTCTTCGGAAGTTTGCGAGAATTTGTTAGCCTTTCAGAAACAGCCTGGCAAGAGAAATTTAAAATATTAAAATGTTTTTGGTTAAAATAGGTTATGTTAGGTAATGCATCGATTTGCATTATGTAAAATTTATGTTTGTTGTGTGATGAGTATTTAACATTTGTGTTATTACACTTTAAATTAGCATGTCTTGAGAAAAATAAAAATAATTTTTAAGAATTATTTAATATTTAATTTTTAAGATGAACAGGTTTAAACTAATATTGTGCACAGTAATTCGTATATATATATATATATATATATATAATATAATATATTAAATTATATATATATATATATATATATATATATATATATATATATATATATATTTATATATATATATTATATATATTTAATGCAGGAAAACAAGTTCTCCTCATTATCTTGTCTTGTTGCAATAGCCACACTGAGCAGGCCAATTCACACTTTTTTGCCCGAAATTCATTCAACCACTTCCCAAAATTTAATACAGTGAATTCCACTCGATCAAGCTGTGAAATCACCCAGAACTTTAATAAGAGTTCAACAAACAGCATGTTTAACAACTGACTGCTGGACTGAAAGAATTGCCATCAAAATAATGTGTTGAGTAAACAAAACTTGAAAAAAAAAAAAAAAAAAAAAAATTGTTAAAAAAAAAAAACGCGTCTGACTAAACCAAACCTCTATGATGTGCCAAAAGAAATTAGACTGTCAACAAAATATTTTGTTGAATCAACTGTAGATATTTGTTTAGAAACTCATTTAATTTCCTTCGTTCAATAATACAGCTCGAGAGTTTGTTTGCATTTTTGTGACAAGTGGGATAATAAAAGTGTTTGTTTGTGCATTTATTAATGTTTAACAAGTGTATAGACATCCCAATAAAATAATTTAAACAGGAAACTGAAAAGCAAAGCTGTAAAACCTGAAATATTGAACACTGCAAACATTGTCCAGTATTTGAAATGTGTGTATTTAAAAACATTCGAACTCTCTGTGTAGAGGCTGTTCGCGGTAAAATGAGCACTTTTGAAAGCCCTGCTTAAGATCTACTTGTATGCCGTTACGTTATGTAGTCCTCTGCCTTGTGAAAAATTAACATTGCCAAAGGCCTCATCACTTTATTAATGCGTCGGACAGGTGACTATGAAATTAATAGAAAAGTCAATATTTAACATTTCGCTCATTTTTACACTTCGATACGCTAAAGAAAAAACAGGAAGAGAAAGAAATAACTTTATATATCACAAATGGTTACCTAATTCTTTCTATTCGACGTTCAGATATGGAACGACTTTTTCTCCATCGTTACCAAATTTACTGGGCGCATATCACTCAGTGCACTCGTATGCAGATAGGAGCAGTGACTTTTCTCTAAGGTTGATTTCAAAAGTGCTCACTTTCTATCGCAAACAGCCTTTAGTGACTTTAGGTGGCGTTGATAGAGAGTAGCGCTCGGACGCAGATGATCTACACTGTAAAAAATTTCTGCTGAACTTCCTACACTGTATTGGAAATTTTTGACCTATACATTGTATGGAAATATTACAACTAATTAAACTGCAACTGTAGGAACATTTAGAATCATTACTATACAAAGTTGAGAACATCCCTACTCATTTCACTGCTTCCTGGGCAAATATAGAACGCTACCATAGATGTATGGGAAATAACTTTACCATACGATCTTTCCCACTAGACAAATACACTGATGTGGCAAATTTGCAAATAACTTCTGAGAATGTAGGTTCTAATTTCGTTCGGGCTTCCAATTTGTTATATATCAACCAAAACTGTTAGTTGCACGTACGAGCCAAACAAATCTTTTGTTGCACCAAACAAATCTTTGTTTGCGGCAAGTACATAAGAACAAAAAAATAATTTTATTAAAGCAAAAAATATTTCATTGGCCTATACAAACAATAAGTTTGATTGTGCCGAAAGAAAACTTTGTTTGATTCAACAAAACATTTTCCCCGATGTGTGATACATTGCTACGGTGAATGCCAAGTGCATTTGATGGGTGTTTGTACCAAAAAATATAATTATTTTACAATTGTAGAAAACATTGGTCAATTTGTACGCATTGTAGTCTATGTGATTGACATTTTCGTAAAATAAATAAAATTTTCACTTTATATAGATTTTTAATAATGTGATGTCAAATCCAATAATAATAAATACTAACTACGTTGTGCAGTACAAATAACAAATTTTCAACTTAAACTTATGCGTGGGCTACCGCACCAAATAGCTATTTATGAATTAAAAATATTTTAAATATGCAAAAATTTACATCCATTTATCATTTTTTTCCATATAAGTATATATGGTATGTTATTAGGCTATTTATATACGTGTCACGTAGCCCACAGGCTTAGTTTACTTTGTAAATTTTCTCATTTGTACAGTGTAGTATTTGTTATTATGCTGTAGCAAAACAGAAAAATTATGGATTTGTCATCACATTATTTAAAAAAAATATACACTACAAATTTTATTTATTCGAGGAAAATGGGATCACATGCAATGCGAACTATTTGAACAATTGTTTGCTACAAATATAAAATTATTAATTCTTTGGTATCCGCCACCCTAAAAAGGTAATTTTTTTAAAATGTAGTCTACATTCCTTTCCGTGAAATCAATCTGAATTTGTTGTTGCTGCGTTCCGGAGTAGAGTTATCGATCCCCACCCCCAACCCCCTCCCCCCTCTGCCACTACGGCCACCACTGCAAATAGAAGGGGCAACTTTTACAAGCCAGTCAAGCAAACAGTTACAGCTACTAAACCTGGCATCGGCCGCATGGGTCGGGGCAACTCCTCCCTCGCGCGGGCCAACTAAAATGGAAACAATTAAATGTCGGGGGATGGATGGTGTGCGGCCCGTGTGAGCTCGTCAGCTGGTCTCTTCCCTGGAGGACCGGTTATACACGCGGTTTGGGCCCGTGAATTCATGCGGCACGCGCGCGATGGTCTCCTGCCAACATCGCCAGTCGGAACTTGCTCTTCATCTTCTGCCATACGAGGGGACGGTGGCTGAATGCAAGCTCCATCTGTTATAGGCTATTCACAGTCAAATGAGCACTCTTGATAGCCCTGCTTAAGATCTACTCGTATGTACGTTGTGAATGATTCCGCCTTATGTGCGATTAACATTGTCATCGGGTCTCGTCACTTTATTCATGCGTCGGTCAAGTGAAACTGTAGAATTGTTAGAAAGTAAATATTTTACACATCTGCTCATTCTTATGCTTCGAAGCATTAAAAAAAAAAACAAAAGGCGAAAATAATAATTTAGTAATCAGAAATGGTTAACTAGCACGTTTTATTCGACGTTACGATACGTAACTACTTCCCCATCCATCGTTACCAACTTTACTGACGCATGTCACTCATTGCGCCCGTTAAAACATATGCATGTAGGCGCAGTAACTTTTTGCTAAGGTTGATTTCGAAAGTGCTCACTTTATCGTGAACAGCCTTTACATGTTATCAACTGTGCAGCCTTTCATCACGCCAGTCGGTATCAACAATACGTAAACTGAGTAAGTTAAGAATTCGGGCTATTCCTTAACATCAAGCTCTTAGAGCCGATGAGGGTGAAGCGAGGTATGGAGCATCGCCGAAATGCAAGTATGGAGAAAACGGAGATCCCGAGAAAACCCGCCTCCCAGCGGCATCGTCCAGCACGAATTCCACTTGCGAAAATCTGGTACTGACCCGGTCGGGGATTGAGCCCGGTTCGCCTTGGTGGAAGGCGAGCAGGCTAACCGCTCAGCCCCCGTGGCAGGGCCACGGAGATCGCATAAGAAGCAGCTATTTCCCTTCTGTATTTGTAGGTATAGGTGTTCACGGTAAAGTGAGCACATTTGAAAGCCTACTCATTTGGAATAATAGTCAATAAATATATTTAATTCTAGCTTTGGACGTTAACTCCCAAGTTCGGTGGAATATACACACTGTAATTATTACTTATATGGCAATATTGTTTAAAAAAGGCTGTTAAAGGATTAAAAAAATGGGTGAAAGAAAAAGTAAGTAGGGCTTCAAAACTGCTCACCGTGAACAGCGTATACTCTAATGCAATTGTGTTGAAGGTGTTTCGAATCTGCACCGCACTCAATGAGTTAAAAGTCTAGCATCATTTCTAAGTACAGGTGAGACAAATTCACGTATAAAAATACCCAGGACAGACTCTCCAAGAACGCATTGGGCAGCGTGTCCTTAAAAAACTTCTTCCAGGGCTGTGTAAGAGCTGTGATGCGAGGCGACCTGACGGGCCGCGGTCTCTGAGCGCTTAGACTGCTTGCCTTCCTCCAATTCGAAGCGGGTTCTATCCCCGACCGGGTCACTCCCGGATTTTCGCAAGTAGGAATCGTTGCCGGACGATTCCGACTTGGAGGAGGGTTTTCTCGGGGATCTCCAGTTTCCCCCACCCTCGCATTCCGGAGATGCTCTGTTCTCACCTCATTTCAACCTCATCGGCTCTCAGGACGTCATTAAGAGCCGCCCAAATATCTAAACTCTACACCAGACGACCCGAGCCTTGCGCCGAGGCAGGCCTGCGCGGCTGGCATTCTTGGACAGCCCTGCGTGGCACGGCCAACCTCCACAAAGTGGCAAGAAAACAACTTTCTAAAACTGCTGCAAGTGTCGGGGCGGCCAGATACACGAGGTGTCCGCACTAGCTAGCTGCCCCCGCGCTGCTAGAGACTTGTCGGACAGGCCTCACCTCCGCGGCATTTCGACGGCCACCAAGCTTGCGCCAAGGTCCCTCCGCCTCACCCCGGATGCGCTCCTGCCACGACGCAGGAACTAAATGGCGTATGCATTTCTCTGACGGGGATCGTACTCGTTCTCTGATCGGTTGCATGGGACTCTTAGAGTGGAGAGGATATATAAGGACGCCTCGTAACAGCCGACGAGGATGAAGTGAGGTATGAATCAACACAGGATTGCAAGGGCGGGATAAACGGGAGATCCCCGGGAAAACCCGCCGACCAACGGCATCGTCCGGGAGTGACCCGGTCAGGAATTGAGCCCTGTTCGCCTTGGTGGGAGGCGAGCAGTCTAACCGCTCAGTCACAGCGGCCCGTATTGGGTATTGAGCCTCGCACTGAATACTGAGGCTATGTTCCAAGTCAGTGCAACGTGCCGTTGCTTACTAGCCCTTGATCCCTTCCCGTATCACGACCCCATGTTCCCTTCATGAGAAACATTCGTTTGTGAATTTGGACGCATTTCGTTTCCACCTACAGTAAGGTGACCATATTTACCTGACCCGAATTCGGGACGCTCGGTTTGGCTCGTAAATGGTCGATAGTGGGAAGGGGAGAGTAGCGGAGAGAGTGTGTGAGGGGCAGGGGGATTGTTTACAGGGGGCGTTTTGTTTAAAAAAAAAAAGGTGAATACAATTGTTTTTTTTTTACAAATTATTTACTACAAGGCGTGTGACTGATTGATTAAAGACACTAAAGAAAAACAATGACACTCTTTGTTATTTTGATTTTATCAAAAATTTGAGTTACAATAACTATTAGACATTCCGGGTCTGCCCAAATCCACCCAAAACCGGCCACACCACGAGTCAACACTTTCAGGTCCCACACATTCAGGACAAACGGTCGTCCCGAATGACCCTCTAAAAAATTCGGGATATGACCTCGAAAATCGGGACTGTCCCGAAAAATCTGGTGACGTCTGGTCAGCTTAACCTAGTTTTATTCTGTCGAGTTTCGCTTTTGTGAGAGTTTCACTTAGCTTTATAGCATTCCCAAGTGATTTCCTCGGCCGTGCAGAGTTGTAAACGTGAACCAAACACAAACAAATAAAATATTTCAAACAGTTAAACATGGGAAAACGACCCATTGATCGAGAAAAGCAAGTGATTCGTTCCCGTGGTTGAACGGGACCTTCTAGGGTGCATATCTGCACTAACCGCGAATTATGACGGCGGCAATGTGATGTCGCGTACGTAGAGACCTGCATAATTCGCGTTATTATGTAGAGACAAGTTAAATTTAAAACACGCTTACCTTTGCAATACGTTTGTCATTGGATCACACGTCATGTGATACGCCCTGGGTAACTCTGCGCCAATGAATGAACACTTCACAACTGTGTGCCCCAATCACGTGCAGTTCAGTCAGGAGCGCGAAACTTCACATCTATGCAGCAGTCAAATGGAGAAATGACGCCGGCTCCAGTACAGACAGCAATGTGAAGTTTAGCCTAGTGCCGAATAGTAACGCGAAATTTGCATGTCTCTACGCACACGGGATGCACTTTTCAAGGACACGAAGCCAGCCAGGTAAGGCCCCTTAGCTGGTGAGTTCGAACAAGAGCAGTGTACTCACTGACTAAAAATAAACTTACCGTGCATTATGCACAGTTGTATACAGAAGTGGAAAGCCGCTTACTCCACGAACTCCAGCCTGCACGCGAGCAACATGTGGAAACGCTGTTCGCCTATCAGTGCCTGGTAACTTACTTGCCACCTGGCATAGTAAGTGTGAACCCATAGGGTGTGAGTTACAAGTCGTGATAAAGTTTGGCCATTTACTTATTACTTAAAATAAAACTTAAGAGTGTTCTTGAAAAGTTTTGAAGATAGCGGGGGGGGGGGGGGGGGGGGGGGCAAGTGGTCTCGCAAAAAAAAAATGGCGGTTTTTTGTGCTATCAAAAGTGCTTAAAAACCAGTTAGTCTCAACATTATCCATCCAAATCTCTCTAGTAATAAAATAAATATTTTTGAGATATTTGTGTTCCAATATCGAATGTAAGTATGAGCGAAATGTTTAGGTTTTCGGTGTGAAATGTCATTGCATGTAAATTGTGTTCATAATTTTTGACATCTTTGTCGGTTTTACTGGAGAGTTGCCTACATAGTATTACTGCTAAGAAGGAGAAGAATTTTGCTTAAAACGAGTCAACTGTATTTATGAATAGTTTTATATTTGTCATATCTCACTCCACTCATTTTTCATCCACCTCAATGAATCCCCCTAGTTATTGTATATGCTATGTTTGGTTTTAGGAACAGTGTAAAGGTTACATTCCAATTTCTTTTATAATCTGTTCTAGAATGTAACTGAAATGGATAACAAGCTCTGTATAATCTGCCAGAAAGATACCACAGAAGATCTCCAATGTGCAGCTAACAGTGATAACAAATCAGTGGTTGTTGAAATATATAACAGTTTCACTAACAATTGAGAACAATTTCGAAATGCTTGTGTAGCAGTTGATGTATCAATGCCATTATCTGAAGCAATAGTTGAGAACCTAATTTCCAAAAAAAGGTAAATGGCACAAAAACTGCCTCCGTGAGATTCGTCCGGATCATCCTGAACGGCAGCTGAAGAAGAATTCTCAGAAGAGAAAAGCTGAGTCTCCTAGTCCATGTTCAAATGAAGTGTGTGTAGTGGAGGTGCATCTATTGTTCAGAAGGCACTAGGAGTAGAAGGGCCAAACTTTCATTAGCTTCAGAGGTATGCGTTTTTTGCATGAAACCAGGAGAGAGACAAAATGTACTGCACTCATTAAAAAAATTTGATCTTACTGAACAGCTGAGAGAAAAGGCACTTTTTTTTAAAAGACGATAATGTGTTGTTGCAGCTTTCATCGGGCAATGTTGTAGCCAACGAATTGAAGTATCACATATACTGCTTTGTTAGTTATAAACGTCGTTTTCCACAATCTCAGTTAACGAAAGATGACAGCGAGACCGATACTATTGAGCAATGTAAGATATTGGAGGAAATCATTGGTATTGCGGAGGAGGACATTGGTGCTGGCAGAAGATACTTCCCCCTTAATGTACTGTACAAAGAAATGGCACAAGGGCTCAAATGAATGGTACACCGGCAATTAATCGTACAGGTTGAAATCTGCAATATTACAACGCTTTCATTCAGTACTGAAAGAGGAACTAGGTTTTCCGAATGAAGTAATTCTAGTAAGTTCTGCTCTAATAAAGGACATAGTCACAACATCTTTGGTACCAACATCTCCATGTGAAGGATATAGTATAATTTCAAAAGCAGCTTCAATGTGCCGACGTAAAATGTTAAAGTCACGCTATGAGTTTAAAAAATGCGGGTTTCCTGCTGACAGTCAGAAAGATTCCGTCCTGATCCTCTGAAATTTCTAATATTTCTCTTTTGGTTCAACTGTACATAGCTACCCAATTTAGAAAAGTTAACATGGAAGATTTCTTTGCGCATGAAATTTCTAATAGTTTCTAATCTTATATTGGCCTTCTTATGAAGGTAAAATTGAGAATGAGCAGAATATTCTCTCAATTTTGTCAACTGATTTCCTACAATACACAGATGCCCGTTGCATATGAAACTCCATTGCCTATAGGCCTTGATCTGCTCATTCACTCAAAGTTAAGAAATACTTATCTGATAAATGAATTACATCATCTGAGCATTTCTGTGAGCTATAATAGAGTTAAGTACCTTGAGCGAAAATGGATGTATCTGTTTTACAAAAGTTCAGCATTGAGGCTTAGTGTGTCCCACAGAAATGTGTTATGGCCTCTTTACTGTTGCAGCAGTGGAAACATTGACCATTATCCATCTTCTACAATTTCAAAAGATTCATTTCATGGGCCAGCAATATCACTTTTTCAAGCAAGAAATGATGAACATGATGGCATTAAGAGGAATCTTCCTCTTGCAACTGGTGCTCCAAAAAAGGTAAGGTTCCAAGATAGTTTTATTACTTTGCCTCATCTAGTAGGAGGTTTGAAATCTGTTACAATGTGTTGCCCAGAGATGTGACAGAAACAAACATTGACATACTTCCTCAGGAAAAAGAAACAGGATCAATGGGCCAAGCATGTCATCTTACATTTAGATAAGAATACAGTAGAGACAAGATTGAATGCTAAAATTACTTGGTCTGCATATTATGGAGAACACATAACAAAGGTGGAGCCTAACATCTGTGGGTTGTTTCATTTATTTAAAGAATCATCAAACGACCCAAGAATGATTATAAATTCAATACACTTAGTTACAAAAGCTGTTCACCCTCTAAAACCAAATCAAATTCCTGTCATCTCTGGAGATCAGCCAATCTATGCATTAATGAAAAAACTCCAGTAGAGCCATGAGTCTTCTATAGATATTATAGTAAAGCTAGGGGGTTTTCATACTGAAAATTATACTGCTAAAGCTATAGGAGATATTGCAGGGGTCAGGATAGACTGAGGCTCTTATTGAAGCTGGTATAGCTTCTCAAGGAATCGCAGAAGGAATACTGAAAGCCGCACATGTCACAAAGACTAGGTATGCACACCAAGTAACCTATGTGACACTGAATACACTCCTCCATGAAGCTCACAATGAGTTATCACCTGACATTGAATTTATTACTTTACTTGAAAATAGCAAGAAGTGTCCTACATTTGTATACTGGCTTCTTGTCATGCATGTAGAAGCTCTGTTGATGATGTTCGTACATGCTCACCAGGAAGAGAACTTTGAACTCTATGTTACAACCTTGCAAAATATCGGAGCCCTCTTCTTCGCCTGTGGCCACTACCACTATGCTAGATGGGTATCTGTCCATGTGAGTGATATGAAACAATTGCCAAAGTCAATCCTTGGTGAGTTTAAGATGGGAAGGTTCACTGTGAAGTGATCAAACAAACATTTTTCTTCTATCGCAATAGATCAAGGTCATGATAAACTTAACAAGATACTGATGGGAAGGGGGGGGGGGGGGGTTATTGGCTTAACTCAAAATTCTACAGCTCTTCTGAATTGGTCTATCTTTACTCCTGCGGTAAACAAACGACTTGAAGACTTCAGAATGTCATTAGAACATGTGCATAATGAACACGACGACTATGACTACTTTCATTATGATGAAGGCGTAAAAAGACAGGACGACTTTTTGTGTTCCATTAAGAGTATGGCTGTTGTTATTCTAAAGAATGGAAATTCGCTCCATGAGTTAAGCATTGAATAAGTAAATCTTCAAAGTCACATTAGTGAAGACAATCACTCGGTGCTAACACTTTTAGATAATGGCAAACAGCAATATGATAGGTTTGTCTGTCAGCGCCTTTTTGAGAAAAGTCTGCCATTTTACACCCCAATATATAGAAATAACCATTTCCTCTTCAAATTACCAAAACGAAGGCCGACACAATCAAAGTAATCTGGGAATTTGAGAGCAAATATTTCCCTTCTGAGTCAAATGTGCATAGCTACCCAATATAGAAAAGGTAACATGGAAGATTTCTTTGCGCATGAGTGCCAAGAATATCCTCCTTCTATTGCAAACAGTGTTGAGAAGATGCATCATTCCAAGAAATCTGATGTGCTTGTTTGCCTCCAGAATGATGTTAATGCCAATTAAAATTTAGATGTCATTTCAGTAGTACCTTCATGTTACCATGCAGTAATTTGGGATGGTAGCGCCCTGACACATTCTATTTTGCCGACAGCAGGATCACAAACATTTAAAGACTACTTTCAAATGTGTTTTCTGAGGCAAATTACAGCTGAGTTATGAATGACACAAGCACTGCACATAGTGTGGGATTCTTATTTTGAATTTTCCATTAAATATGAGACACGTGATGAGTGGGGCCATGGCTGAAGTTAGGTCCAAATGTTAGACTCCCCAAAGATTGGTTTAATTATTTACGTGACTCGCAAAACAAGCAGGAACTATTTAAATATCTGAGTGAAGAATGTACTTCTAACCTTGTTGACATACAAAGTGATTTTTACATCACTGCAAAAGATACTGTTTGCCATGTTGGGCCTGGGAAAAATATGTCAGAAATGTGCGATCACGAAGGAGCTGACACTAGAATAGTGCTACACGTGATTCATGCAATAAAAAAAGGCGCAAGGACAATACTCGTCCGCACTGTAGACTCCGGCGTGGTTGATATTTTAGTACACCATTTCAAAACTTTCACAGACATTGCTGAAGACTGTGAAGTGTTTATTGGTTTTGGGACAGGAAAAAAACAAAAGGTTAGTTGATGTCCAAACAATCACAGCAACCCTCGGACCACTTAGAAGCCTCGTCCTGCCTTTGTGGCATGCTCTCACTGAATGTGACTCTACTTCTTCTATGAGAGGCAGGTCTAAAATAATTGCATATAGTGCTTGGAAGAATGATCCAGAGTCTGTAACAGAAACAATGGTGCACATGATGGATAATCCGTTTACTAGCATTGATTGTAACATACCAAAATTCAAATCTATCGAACATTTTTTATCAATTTTTTTATTGAGTATCGATGTGGAAAATGTGATTGCTCATGAAGCACGTGTTAGTGCAGTGGAGTAACAAGTGGTATTTGGTCAAAGGGGGGGGGGGGGGGGTGTTTACATTGCCATTCCCTAAATTTACTAAAGTGTGCCAGAATACGAGTAAATGGGCACACGACAGTTTTTGTTCGCCAAGATGCGTTGATATATCGTACACAATATCTAATTAGCTATTATAATGCATTTCCAATACTTATATACGTCTTAACTTCTGTGTTACAGGCATTTGTCTATCTGCCATGCAGCATGTAATTTTCTTTCGGCGTAGCAAAATGGGATTCATACCAAAAGAAAAAAATGTCTTATAAAGAGTGCCTTAAGGCCAGCCCTCACTAAGGGGGGCGCCAAAAATACCCCCCCCCCTCCTAAGGTAGAAAAGTTTCTCGTTGGTGGCCGGAAACACGCCTGGTAGTGGAGTAATAATACAAGCTGCCACTTTGGACCACATTGACTACGCGGTCTGTTATATCTCAGTCAGAGAATGAACGCTGAAACATATACGACACAGAAACCTGCTTGCGGAACAACACACGTTGTCAGCGTGTTAATTTTCAAGGACTTGAGGTAGGTCTTTTCTCCGTTCTCTAAAAAAATATTTAAAACCAGGGCGCTCTTTTTTTTTTTTCTGTGGTATTATATATGCACAGAGATACGGTTTCGGATACAAATTAATTTTCTTTCGAAATTAGATATTATTGTCGTGTTGTTTCCATTTCACTTCTGTTTAAATTTCATTTCTGTGGCCATGTTGTAGAGGTTACGCGCGCAAGTTGTAACATAAAGTTGTCAACAGATATAAAGTTAACTTTAAGTTCAACCTTTGGTTGTAATGAAAATGTCTTTTTCTAAATAAAGTTTAAAATTTTTTATATGTAAACATAAAAGGAACTATTATAACATGATTATTTATTTTTTAAAAGGTGTGTAGTTATTTTTAATCGTCGTATAATTTATGTATGTGTTTCGGAATCGCTAACGCCCGGTGCATGTGAGTTTTTATATCCTCCCTCCGTTTCTTCAGAAATGTCTGTCTTCATTGCAATTACATTGAATTTTACAACTCACTGCATGTAATATTACAAGAAAACCAGCCTTGTATTGCTCCTTCCCGAATGTCAAAATTTTTGTAGTAGACGTATATCGGTTGTATCTTTGTCGATAAAGAACTCAACCGGATGTAATTCCTGAAAAAATAATCGTCTAAAAAGAAAAAATAACTTGAGACTTTATACGCTCAAAAACGAGGGGCGTGTTTTAAAACGCGCTCTGAGAAGTCCGTATAGAGTGTAACCAAACAATAAGGACTGGGGGGAAAAAAAACGGGAATTTTCAATGACGTCAGTTACTTTCAATGACAGCACCCAAAAAGGCAAAGTCACAATGAGACAGGTGCCTAAAGTGTTTTTTTTTTTTTACCTTAGTGGAATGAAAGTTTTCGCATAGTCATGTTCTATAATTTAACCCGACGAAATGATTGTTTCTTTCACTCGAATTAAAAAGATCAATTCCTAGAAGTAAAATAATGGTTGTCCAAGATAAAAATTACGTAAATGACTTTCCTAGGAGTTGTTTGAAAATATAATAATTTTATATTGCAACAACATCGCAGATTGCGTATGTCAATCAGTTCACTCGGTTTTTCCCGACTAAAAGATTTGAGCTACGTCTTTAACTTGCTGAGTTTTTAGCAGATCTCCGCAGCCAGTTCCGAAAACTGGGGCCGGCCGCAACTGAAAAATAAAAATATTATCTAACTACGGCGTTCTCGTCTGCGTGGTCGAAGTTTTTGGTATCCAGTTTTGTAAAAATGCATCGTGGGCGCAGGCCTAATGTTGTGATCGCGGAGGCGTCCATGTAGCGACGAGATGAGTCTGACGACGGTTTCCAAAATACTCCCATTCATTTCCCGACTGGTACCGAACCCCGGAAAAGCGACTGATTCAGACCCTGGTACAGTCACATGTCGTTTTGTCTTGATGCACTGATTTGTGCGACGTATACTTTATCAACTCTAAGAACACAACAGAGGTTTAGTAAAGTCTGTTCACGAAAAAGTGAGCACTTCTGAAATAAACCTTGGAAAAAAGTCACTGCTCCTATCTGCATATATTTTAACGGGCGCATTGAGTGACATGCGCCCAGTAAATTTGGTAACGATGAAGGGGAAAGTAGTTCCGCATCTTAACGTCGAATAAAAACTGTTACGTAACCATTTGTGATCACTTAAATCATATCTACAGCTTTCTGTTTTTTTTTTTTTTAATGTGTCGAAGTGTAAAAATTAGCAGATTTTTAAAATATGTACTTTTCGAATAATTGTATAGTTTCACTTGACCGATGCATTAATAAAACGATGGGGTCCATGGCAATGACAATTTTACGTAAGGCCGCAGAACACACAACGTGTATACAAGTACATCTTAAGCAGGGCTTTCAAAAGTGCTCATTTTACCGCGAACAACCTATAACGAAAAAGTCAAAAGCCATTGTTTGGCTAGTCGTCTCACAGTCAGATTGCTGCAGAAAATAGTTCCGGTGGTATTTGGTAACTTTTAAGGTCAAGCGTAATGATATGTCACTAATTCTGTCCTTTAGTGTTCTACAATATAACAATCCTCTCTGCGCATGCAGGGCCATGCGTGCTTGCTGCTTTGAAATATGTTTATCTGTATTGTATCAGGGCAAAAAATTATTAACTAAATATTACAGTTCAAGATGGCGGACGTATCCGATTGGGCTAAACTGTCAACAATAGGGACCTGCAAAATTCGCGTTATTATTTTACATCAGGCTAAACTTCACTGCACTGAACGTACAGGAGAGAGCGTCGTTTCCCTATTGGCTGCTGCATAGATGAGAAGTCACTCCCTTTTTGACTGAACTCCACGTGATTGGGGCACACAATTGTGAAGTGTTTATTTATTGGCACAGAGTTACGCAGGGCGTGTCACGTGAAGTATGGCCCAGTGACAAACGTATAGTTAAGATACACGTGTTTCAAGTTTAACGTGTCCCCAAATAATAACGCGAATTTTGCAGGTCCCTACTTATAAGATATGATTGAACAGCCGAAGTATAGTACAAATTAATATGTTTCTATCAATTTATATTTAGTATATAAAAGCTTGGTGTAATTTAGAACGTACACTTCTTTTGTGTAAACGTAGTAAGCATATATATTGCGTAAGGCGCTTAACTATTCACAATATAGAACGTATATCACATTTGCGTAAGCATTGGAAGAACATAGGCTCTTTGACTATTCGCGCGAAGCTTTTATATACTAAGTATAAATTGATACAAACACATTAATTTGTAGAAAAGTTTATTACGGCTGTTTGACCACATCTTACAGGTTCTACAAATTGTGTAACTATTATAATTATTTTTCTCTTTTTAGTGCATTTGTAAATAAAAGATTGGTTTTAAAAGTTTTTTTTACATTTATTTTATTTTTAGTGTAAGATCTTGAACTTTATAGGTTATTCGCGGTAAAGTGACCACTTTTTAAAAGCCGTAATTACTTTTTTTCATATCAGCCTTTTGTTATCCTTCCACCATCTTTTCAAATAGATATTACCATGTAAGTAATAAACTAAGTGTAGGCCTATATATTTAACCGGACTTGAAAGTTAACGTCTAATGCTACAATAAAACATATTCATTGACTACTATATCAAAAGAGAGGGCTTCCAAAAGTGCTCACTTTACCATGAATAGCTTATATTTGATAGACCTCCCCTTTCTCACCCTAAAAACCCATCTAGTCCGGGCCGTCCCACTTAATCCGTTCAGACCCACTTTAATTTACGGTTTTAGGTGTTGCAAACACAAATTTTATGATGAGTGCTGTACTTAAGTCGACACGCCACTTGTTTCGCATTCAGGTCCAATGAGCTGTAGGCAGTATGTTCGGCTACAGTTGTATGAACCAATTATGACTCAGAACAGAAGGGCGGTTTGCGAACCATTTGTCTCCAGGTAAATACGTTGGTCAATGAACTTCGCAGTGTGCCGTGCAGACCAAAATTCAACTACACGTGCGAAATGTACACAATTCTGTACACTGGGTAGGAATGGGTTAACGTCACGTGACATTCTACTCGTGACCGCGTTACGGTTTCGACACAACGTGCTCGCGATAACGGCCGCTGTCTGGTCGATATAAACACGCTCTTGAAGATGACCGGGAACCAAAACATGTTGATCCAAGAGAGGGGGCTAATAGGCTTGGCGGTCGATGACACTGACGAAAATGCGCCCAAGGCGAGTCGATTTGAGTTTCCCCGGTCTCCTCGATGAGTTCTTCCGATATGGCGTATTTACGGAGGTATAGCTCCCGACAACGCACGAGAGATGTTATGCTCACGTTGTTGTGACGCGATGGTCCACAACCAGCACAGAGTACTTAACAACACACACGCAAGTAGATGTGTATTGCAGTTTCCAGCGCAACTCAATAATTAGCTAAAATTGTAGCAATTCCAAGCCATATTCAAGCTAATTTCTAATTCCCTGTAAAATCTTTCAAAGCGCAACTCGAAATCAATCAAATTTAAGGCCAAAATCAAAATCAATTTTCAACTTGTGTTCACTCTTTGTGCGGTGTTCTTTAAAGCATTATGTGCAAGCTAAATCGTCATATTTTTAATGAAATTCCAAGAATATTCATTAGTTTATTGTGACTTTTTTTGACTAATTTATTTTGCTTGAAAATTTAGAGTAGATATTGCCTTTTTTGACCTAAATTTGGCCTATTTCACTCCCGAGAAGAACACTGATTAAATAGTGAACGAAGCATGTTTTAAAAAAAATTGCGTTTGATTTAGAGTGCAGATTTGGGTCAAATTAGCTTGATTTTGGGCGTGAAATTGAAGAGATAAATCATGTTTTCAGAAGAATTTGAAAAAAGTTGCTTGAAAGTGAGAAATTTGCTTGTATTTTAGTCATATTATTGAGTTGCGCTAGGATCTGCAACAGACAGCTACTGAATTTATAAAAAATGTTTACATATGAACACAATGCCCCTTTTCAAAAAATGCTCAAATAAAAGTGGCACAAATAATGTTGGCACAAACAAAAATGTTATGCTCGAAGCTCTACTAACTTTTTAAAAATGTCTTCTATCTTCTCAAAATCGTCACCTATTAAACGAAGTATAAATTCATCTTTAATGTCTACGTAGAGTGCTAATTGTAAACTTTGTAGAGTTCGATGAAATTTGTAAACTAAGTCTGATTTCGTTAGAGGAATTATCTATTTTATAGGAAGGCGTAGTTTTACAACCATCTTTAAAAAGTTTTGTCATGCTGCAAGGCAACACAGGCATCTTTATTTATAAAAGAAAAAGTTTACTAAGAGAAAGAAAAAAGCTCATTCAGGTCTAACTAAAGATTTTTTATTCGACAAACAACAATTCATCTAAAAATTGTATTAAAATGTCGAAACAGTTTCTTGTTTCTGTAAACCAGTTTACATCCTCCATTTAATAAAATTAAAAATTTATATATCTTCAGTGATCCTTTCTTTCAAATAATCATACGTTAAATTCCGTTGGCTGATTAAAATAACATTGCAAATGGTACCTCGTTCTTCAATTTGTTTATCAACATCAACAAAAATTTTGATATTCGTTTTTTTTTCTGTAACTACAGTTGTTTTTATATATCAGCAATCAATAATATACGAGGTCTTCGGCCCCCAAAATTAATAATAATTGGTTTAACCATCAAAGTTTAGAGTCGGCATATAATAAAGTTCATTATTTCTATATACAGTCTATAGTTTTATTTTAGAAGTTCTAAAATCGTTATAAGCAAGAAACACTTTATCACAAAAATTATTGGCAATATCTAGATTCCAGTTTTCTTTTCGAAAAATTTCATTTCTACCATTTTTAACATAAATATTTTTTACATTACAGTGATCAAAAATAGAAGCTCGCTTATGTTGGTCAGCACGATTTTTTCTTTTATTTTGAAATCCTACAATTACAAAATCGGGCATGTCAAATTGTAACTTATTAAAATGATCTTTTATATCAAAGTTAAAAACGGCTGTGTCAGTAGGAACTTCTTTGTCTAAAAATTGCCAATAATCAAAACTAATAAGCATTTTAAGGTTTTTGTAAATTTTTTCTTTAATCGCAATGGCTGTGTTAGCTTCGTATTCAACAATAGACCACATAATTTCTAATTTTTGAATAAAAATCTTATCCTGATCAGTATAATTTCTATCTAGTGTACCATCTGTTGTCTTATTTTGAAAGACAAATAAATAGTTGTTATCAGATGAGTTACGAACAAAAGTAATTTTATAACCACCTTTCCAATAAATTTCTTTATCTCGAATAAAACGAAACAAATATCTCAGTGGATAGATTATTTCATTAGGTTTATCACTACTCGATAATAATCGTCAACACAAGATAATTCTAAATAAATTTGTTCACCTGGCGATCTTAACAAAGTATTCATCACTGCTGATGTTATTCCTGTGTTATCGATAGCTTCAATATTTCCATGTTTTGAAATTTCTACTCTAGAAAACTGAAAAGGAAAAAAGTTTCGAACAAACACATCAACGTTATCTGATTTCACATATTTTGCTGCCTCGCCATCTGCTTCAACTTTATCCCTTTTTACTAATCATAGACATAGCACCTTATGAAAAGCCATCTCCTATAGGAATATCAAACTCAATTCTATTATTGTAAACATTTAAATTCCCCTCCGTTTGATTTATTGGGGGGAAAGATTGCCTCTCGAAACTCTCAATACTTTAATAACTCATAAAAATAAAATATATATATATAAATGAAAGAATCAAATGATATTTCTCGAGTTAAATTACTCATCGAGAGATTCAAAGATTATAAAAAGCACCGTGAAGTAGAATATGAAATAAATAAGATAAAAGAGCTGCCATTGATTGATGAAATACAAAATATTGGCACAAAAGTATAACAATTAAGTTAAGGAAACAAAAATTTAATAAACACTCTTGTTCGTGCTGTAGCGAAAAATTTATATTATCTGCCAACTCCAGAATAAACATCATTTGAAAGAGAATTATTCCCGAAATCACCTAATTTGGGTGTTACTCCATTAAAAGATTTGCCACCTATAGCAGGTATTTCTTCTATACATCTCGGAATAGAAATTGCAAACAGAATTACTGTTATTAATGAAAAATTTGGTTTACGTGGAGTTGGGGAACATTTTTACATTGGTGATACAAAAGTAACGCTAAATATTGATGCACTATTTGTTAACGATAAAGAATATAATTTAACACCAGGACTTTGTAATTTGTTACCAAAAAAACACAATCAGATCTTAAGTGTAAATACACTACTGATGACCTTGAAAATCATACAGAAATTGTTTCATTAACCAATGCTGTATTTCAAATTATATTTCTAATGAGGAAAGGAATAATCCAAGTTCAAGTATTGGTTGGAAGTGGAATAATATAATTAGTCCAATTTATAATAACTAAATAAAACGTCAATCAGCACCAAGCACAGATGGTTTTGAGGATTTTACAAATGATTTTTATTTTGGAAATGACAAAAAATTGCAGTAGTTTACTAAAAATAATATTTTAGGATGGATAATGTTAGAAAATTAATTGATAGATTGTTAGTTATTCATGGTGAAGAAACTGCTGGAAATAAAATAAAATCACAATGAAAAAGTAAACATTATGAATACGTTGAACAATAAATTTTCTGATTTTGTTGTTAGTAATCCAAAAGGAATTACATACCTAATAAGAGTTTTAAATGTAATTCTAAATTCATTTTGAAATTCTCAACACCATGGCAAAGGTGTGATAAATTGGGCATTAAAAAATTTAAATTTGTCCGAAATGCATTTGCCTGGTTATAATTATTGTGGGCCATTTACAAAATTAAATGGAAGAGTAGGAAGAGGAGAATCAGGAATAAATGAATTAGATGAAGAGTAGGAAGAGAGAATCAGGAATAAATGAATTAGATGGAAGAGTAGGAAGGAGAATCAGGAATAAATGAATTAGATGGAAGAGTAGAAGAGGAGATCAGAATAATGAATTAGATGGAAGAGTAGGAAGAGGAGAATCAGGAATTAGATGAAGCTTGCAAATATCACGATATTGCTTATAGAGATCATAAAGATTTGAATCTAGACATGAAGCCAGTAAAAATGTTGCAAAAAGAAGCTAAAGAAATCATATTAGATAAAAATACTCCAATTGGAGAAAAAATTGCATATACTGCTGTTGCACCTACTATGTTTACAAAAAGAAACATGATTGGGGTATTAAAAATTTTAACTGTATTAAAAATGTTTTATAATGATGTCTTTTATTCTTACAATCTTCTAAAACTCCAGACAGGCAAAGGTTTGCGCGTCTGAGATAATAAATATTTTTTAACAATATTTCAATAATTTTTTACTTATTCAATATTTTTTTACTTATAAATAAAGATAAAAATTTAACTTTCAATACACCCACTGATCAATTAAGAGATGTGGGTATACATAAATTTTTTAACAAAAGATCAACTTGAGAGAAAAATCAATACCAATACTAAAAAAAAAGTATTAAAATAAAAAACAGGAAGTGGTTTACCATGGAGGATTTTGACCAATTTTATTTGCAGCTTTAGATGCGCTCTGTGCTTTAGTTGGTGGAGCTAGTACAGTTTATAATTCTGTTGAACTAACTAAAGAAATAAAGGAATTAGACGAACAACAAAGATACAATTTGGCAATGGAAAATAAAGTAGATGCAAAAAAAAAAATAGGAAGGCCAAAAAAAATTTCAATAGATACCCACTATCTAATATCGACTTTGAAAAATACGTAAAAATTTTGAGTATAAAAAATTTCAGAAATGTTTATATGAATGACGAATAACAAACGAAAAATATGCAAAAAAACGAGTGTGCTGTGGTTAATTTTCATATTTCAACAAATCCTGGCACTCATTGGGTTTGCTTTTTTAAAGCAAATAATGATGTTTACTATTTCGATTCATTTGGAGGCAATATTCCTACTAATCTAATTAATTATTTTAAAAACAGAAATGTTTATTACAATGATGATCGAATGTTTAGTTGTTTTACACCTTTTTTCGAGAGCATTTAAGTTTAATGATATAATTTCTCTGTTATTGAATCACAGATATATTTGGGAAACCATTAATCAAATCTTCTAATAAAATCTTGGACGCTAGCGCTTATGCTTTAAAATCATATGTAGATTCACAATGCAATTCCTGTGTTTCGTCTTTACAAAGCGAATCATCCAACTGTTTTGATTACACAAAATCGTATGTTTCTTTTCTAAGAGGTAGACTTGTTAATATAGGTTAACCTGTAGATAATAAAGATGCGGCAAGACTAAATAAGTAAAGTTTTTACTTATACAAAAATTATGTTTCTTTTCGACATCGTAGAATTACCAGTCTGGCTGATCCTATATCCTATAGATGGAGATAATGTGCTCAATAAAAACTATTTCGTTAAAGAAATAGCTGATGAATTGCAAAATTTAAACAAACCGGTTTTGAATTATTGTGATACACTTGTTAACATAAAAGTTGAAAAAAGCAAAGAAGACTCCGATAAAGAATTAGTTGCTAAATTGAAAAATTTAAACTCAAAATTTAAGGAAGAAAAAACTCATATTTTATTTACTTGGTAGGTGAAATAAAATTATAATAATATTTTTCGCATAGACGATTATGTAAATTTCTTTTTCTTTTTTGTTGGACTGTACTGTTTATAAAATAATTACTGATAATTTACCTGATGATACTCTAACTGTTATTAAGGGAACTACAAAATTAGATTACAGTAACCCTTTTGGTGTTAACAGAGGTGAGTTTCTAACTTTTAAATTTAAAAACAAATGAATAATCTAATTATTTTGTTGATGGAATGTTGACTGCAATAGGAGTATTTGTGAAATATAAAGATTTGCTATATATATATATATATATATATATATATATATATATATATATATATATATATAAATTGAGAATACTTGGTGTTTCAAGTGCAAGAAAGTCACCAAAAATAATAATATAATAACTGAAAATAAAAAAATGGACGATTAGTCCAGAAAAGTAAATGTCCTATTTGTAATTCTAATAAATTAATATTTCTAACAAAAAAAAATTGCCCGAAGTAGGAGAAGGTATAATTAACGAATTATATTAAACCTGCACGAAAAAAAATTTCCAAGAAGAAAAGTTATATCATATGGAATAAATGATTTATGGCAAATCGATCTTGTTGAAATAGAGACTGGCGATTGGAAAGACGTATAGCTTATAAATATATTTATAACAATTATTGAGGTTTTCTCAAAATTTGCATTTGCTTTGCCAATTAAAGATAAAACAGCCAAGAATGTAACAAGTGCTTTATAATCTGCATTAGATAAAAGAAAATAAATAATTTACAAAGCGATAATGGCTTAGAATTTTTTAATAAAATATTTAAAGAACTTATGGAAAAATCAACCATTATTCTACATTCAGCAACGTAAAGCCAGTTGTGTGGAAAGATTTAATTGTTCAATGAAGAATTAAATGGGGAAAGGGAATTTTCTTGAAAATGGCAATTACAAGTGGGTATTACTATTAGAAGATATAGTGAAAGAATATAACAATACAAAGCACAGTACCATTGGCATGAAACCAATTGAAGTCGATAAAAAACATGATAAATATTTAAGACAAGATTTTGCGAATGTGATTACTAAACCGAAATACAAAGTAGGCAATATTGTTCGCGCGGGCAAGAGTAAACGATTTTTTGAAAAGGGTTGTACAGCTAATTGGATAACAGAATTTAAACTGAAAGATACCAACGGAGAAGAAATAAAGGGTATTTTTATGAATACGAAATTATGAAAACTAACTTTCCAAATGAATATTTGGTTGAAAAAGTTTTAAAAACAAAAAGCGATAAAATTTATGTAAAATTGTTATATTTTGATAACTCTCGTAATTCTTGGATTAATAAAACAGATGTTTTTGTGAATTCCTCTTATAATCACCTATTCGTTCAGCCGGTATACTTATACCAACTGAATTCAAATATTTTTGCTTAAGGGGTCTGGCAGACACCCTTTATATTTTACTTAAACGTACAAATATACGATTAACCACATAGGCTATATCAAAATCTATTTCATCATGATTAAATCTTATAAATTTACAATTTAATTTGGTCTCTATATATTTTGTCTTTCTATTTCATAACTAAGATTTCTATCTCTGTGGTTGAATTCGTCGCACTAAATAGCTAATTTTATACTGGAAAATACAAATATATTTTATAATTGTCTATAGTATATTGTTGTTTATGATTTAAATGTTTAAAATATTTAATAATGTGGAGTATCTGTTTCTTTTTTTTCCTTCAAAAACGTTTATGTTTAATTAAGCCGCTTATAAATTTGTTTTACCATGATTTATTGATGTAAACTGTAGCACCATTATTATATTTTCTAATGTTTTTAAGAGAAAATAGAAGAAGTGTTAAAAAAAATTAGTAGAGCATCGAATATAACATTTTTGTTTGTGTCAATTTTTTTGTGTCCATTTTCCTGGGTAGCGGTGTTTCACCGCTACTTGAAAATATACAAAATATTTACCATGTTTATTAATGAATATGGTTTTATATAAAAAAATTTCCAGTTTGTTGACTGTTTTTATTTTTCTTTATCGTAATAAATTTCTTGCTTTATTAATAAAAATGGAAGCGTCACCCTCTTACAAAATGCAAAATAATACCATATGTAAGCAATGTAAAAATGCGGTGAAGTTTTAAACATTGCATGTTTTTCACAACATAAACACACTAAAGATTAGCACACTAACACCTGTAAAAATGTATCAATGAATATTATAGAAATCGCTATAATGTATATAAAGAGAGGGTAATATGCGAATGTGGAAAATCTGTTTGCAAAGGTAAATCTCGAAAAGCATAAAAATACTAAATTGCACAATACATATTAAACTTTACAAGGTGATAATTCAACTAAGATATGTTCTGTATGGGAGAATAAGCCTATCGTTTCTTTTGCATCTCATAAAAACACAATAGATAAGCATTTGAACACTTGCAAAAAATGTTATACAGAATATGCCAAACAATGTGAATGCGGAAAATATGTATATAATCATTATCTAAAAAAGCATAAAAATAGTAAAGCACACAATGCAGTGATAGATATTCCAAATGAAGTTCAGCATTCGCCGACTTCGTAAATTTTATTATATTATATTTTAATATATATAAATCTCGGGAGCAATCCAGTGGTTCAGTTGAACAATAGGACAGTGAGGGATTTGAGAATTATAGTTAGAGATCTAAAAAAAAATTATATAAATACATAAAGGTGATCTTATTACAAGTATTATTCAAGTAAGAGAATATAAATTTAAAAATCTTATCGAGAATCCAAATGATTTAACAGTAGTGGAATTCAGAACTAAGGATAAAAAAAAACTTTAACATAAACAATATATAATTTAAGAAAGCTGATGTAATTACAGCTCTTACACCAATAATTAAAGACGAAGAAAGAAAAAGAAACTTTGCAAATTTACCTTTTCCAAAAGGCAGACTAATATAATATAGAAAAGCCAAAAAGGATTTAAACGAAATATTCCCCTGTTCTACTAATGTATATGTGAACAAAAGAAATAGAAAAACCAATAACATGCACGAAGTCGAAAAAGCTTTCAAATGCAGGTTATCAACGTATAACATTTGAAATAATTTTACTGTAGTATTGCCCAGGAAGTTTTTAGCTTCAGTAAAACAAGTGTTCAAAATAATACGCGATCAACTTATAAATCTTAGAGCTGTGAAAACTAACATTAAACTTGTCGCCCATTTTCGAATCCGGAAAACTGGCGAGATACAAATATTTGACGACATTCACTCACACACATTTACAATATCGAACGAAGGAGACATTAAAAAGATTTACATACAAACAAAAGAAGAAATACTCGCACGAATAGATAACACTGAAAGAAGTACTTCAGATTGGGCTTTAAATAGCATAGTTGGGTTGCAACTAGCCATAAACAAGCATAAACCATTAAATTGAGCATCTTGTATTAAACTACCAGAAGTGATATAGAATAAAAAAAGCACGCATTAATGTGAAGATTGATGATCAAAAATGCTTTCTTTGGGCAATAAAGTCTGCGTTGTTTCCAGTAGAAAAAGACCCAAAAAGAGTATCTAAATATAAAGATGTGGGTCTTAATATCGACAAAGCATTAGATAAATATAAATATCCCATTAGATTTGACAATATACCAAACATATAAATCCAAATTGATATCTCTATAAATGTGTACTCTATTGATGATAAGTTCAGTGTATATCCACTAAAGCTTACAAAAATAAAAAGGACCAACACATAAATTTACTTTTTTTCAAAGATGATACAAATATGCATTACTGTTGGATTAAAGATTTATCCAAACTGATTTCAGTACAAAAAAAAAATAAACAAAGTAAAATTTATATATGCGATTTGTGTCTTCGATTTTTTTACTCTCAAGTAAGATTAAGTAAACACAGAGAAGACTGCTATAAAAATGAATCAGTGAAGATACTCTTTCCTTCAAAAGGCGAACAAATAAATTTTAAAAATACTAAATACTCTACGAAAGTTCCTTTCGCAGTATATGCAGATTTCGAATCAATTCTAAAGAAAATATCAACAGCTAAGTCAAACTCAAGAGAAATTAAAAAAATTTAATTGATCCAAAAATATCCAGTTTTAACAGAAGATGATATCGGTAATGGATGTTATAAGGTAGTACTTAAAGAAAGATATAAACTTACTGATGAGAAATAAAATAACATTGATTTAAAGTTGATTGTCGAATCATACACAGTAAAATCTCAGCTTCATGAAGCTTCTGGTTTTTGCTATAATATTGTATCTAGTTATGGTGATTATAAGCCCTCAATGGTATATCGAGGCCCAAATGCACATCAGCATTTTATAGAAGCAATGAAAAAAGTAGAAGATATCTGGGAAATATATTCACAAATTGAAGCAATGCATCCATTAACAAAAGAAGAAACAACAACATAAAATAAATGTATAAAATAGACTGTATGCGAGTGTGAATATTCTAAAGACAATATAAAAGTGTACCATCATGATTATATAACTGGAAAATTCATTAACTCAACATGCAACAATTGTAATCTACAATTAAAATTACCAATTTTTTTTTCTATTAATTTTCATAACTTAGCTGGTTATGATGCTTATGTATTTATTAAAGAGCTAGGTTATGATGGAAAAAAAAAAAAAGATAGATTTGCTTGCGAATAACGAAGAGAAGTTTATCACTTCTGGGAGAAAAATTAAAAATGAGGTTTATAGACACATTTAAATTTACGGCAAGTAGTTTAGATAAATTATAGTCTAATTTACCTAAAGAACAAACGAAGCATATGTAAAAATATTTTCCGCAAGATAAAGTGCATTTGGTCTTTAGAAAAGGTGTTTGCCCATATGACTATATTGACAGTTTAAGATTATTTTTAACGAAACTCAACTTCCACCAAAGAGTGAATTATTAAATAAATTAAATGAATTTGACATATCTAAGGACGAATATGAGCATGCAAAAACTATATGGAATCAATTTAATATTAAAAATCTTGGGGAATATCATGATTTATACTTAAAACGTGATGTGTTACTGTTGACAGATGTAGTCGGAAATTTTAGAGATACATGTATAAATGCATATGGTGTAGACCCTGCGTGGTATTTTACAGCACCAGGTTTATCTTGGGATGCAATGTTAAAAATGACTAAACAGCCACTAGAGCTATTATACAATTATGATACGATTTTAATGGCAGAAAAAGGAATTAGAGGTAAAATATCACAATGTTGTAAGCTATATATTAAAACCAATAACAAATATATAGAAGGTTTTTATTCCAAATCGAATATCAAATTATTTAGCTTACCACGATGCAAATAATTTATATGGTTGGGCAATGTGGCAACATTTACCATATGGAGGTTTCGAATGGATTGATTACACAGAAATTAATTTAGATTAATTTACACAAAGGTCTTCCTTTTTGTCCAGAAAATAAGGCAGTTCCAGGAGCAAATGAATCTAAACTATTAACAACAGTACACAACAAAGAAAAATATGTACTACATTATCGCAGTTTAAAACAGTGCTTATGTAATGAATTGAGGCTTACAAAAATACATAGTATATTTAAATTTAATCAATCTGATTGGTTGAAGAAGTATATAGATTTGAATACATCGATGAGAACTAATGCTAAAAATGAATATGAAAAAGATTTTTATTAACTGATTAATAATTCTGCGTTTGGTAAAACAATGGAAAATATAAGAAACAAAGAAGATATAAGATTGGTTTCAAGTGAAAAAAATTAGCGAAAAATTAGTTGCAAAACCAAATTTCAAAAGAAGTACTGTATTTACTGAGAATCTTGCAGCTATTCACACGAACAAGACAAATGTAAAATTGAATAAGCTTGTTTATGTGGGGAAGTCCATTTATAGAATTATCAAAATAATTGATGTACGATTTCCATTATAACGTGATGAAAGAGCCACATATGAAGGTAAAATTGAATCAAGCTTTCAAGACATAGACTTTTATTATTACAAATTAAAAACAGAGGATTTCTACGAAGACATGAAGTCGATGTTATATAAATTTGATTCAAGTGATTATCCAAATGACTATATATATATATATATTATATATATATAATGCGACAAATAAATAAAACATTTTTAGGCAAAATGAAAGATGAATGTGATGGCAATATAATTAAATAATTTTTTTGGCTTAAGAGCAAAGATGTATGCATATAGCATTGAGGATAAAGAAAACAAAAGAGCAAAGTGTGTGAAAAAATGCTAGTCAATAATAGAATTACATTTGAGGACTATGATAAATAAGTGTTTGATGATAAAATTAATTATAGAACAATGAATTTAATGAGTGATAAACATAAAATATATACAATCGAAGTTAATAAAATTGCATTAAGTCATCGTGACAACAAGAGAATTCTACTAGAAAATTAAATAGATACCCTGCCATACGGAGATCAAATTTTATAATTGTTTTAATTAAAAGTACCCGGGGGGGGGGGCTAGCAGTTCCCCCATATATTTTCTAATAAAACAGTTTAATATTTTTAACTTCTTTAATCTCCAAACCAATGTCTATTTCAGAACAATCAAAATCAATCAGTTTACCATTTTCATCCCTAATTTCTAGAACAATGTAATTAAACTGCTCATAATTTATTGCACAAAATTGGACGTGCAGGCTCATAGCTAATGTAATATCTAAAGCCAAACATAGTTTTTGGGGAAAAACTAGTAATTATGCCTGTTTCTAAGTGATTAGATTCGTCATACTTTATAAACATTCCTTAGGCTAAATTAATTTTTCAACATTAGATTTGGGTAGAAAAATTAACCGTGGTAAGTCTCGAAATCAAATAAAAAATGTTATATTCTCTCTCTCTCTCTCTTCTCTCTCTCTCTCTCTCCTCTCTCTCTCTCTCTCTTCTCTCTCTCTCTCTCTCTCTCTCTCTCTCTCTCTCTCTTGTAAATTGTATTCAAGAGTTCTTATCTACTTCCTGAAGAGGCACTTCAGCCCAGTCGTACATTTTTCCTCCTTTTCTCACTGAAGCAGGAAGAAGTTTATCATGGAAATGGTGCAGTCTATCAGCCACAAGGTGAACTGCAGCTCGCAGCTCTTGGAGAGTTATAATCAGCTCATTCCTTACCCTTTCACGTGGCTCAAACTGCAGGGTACTTGGTTTGTAATGGTAAGGTTGGGGGTTCGATCCCTGGTCTGAGCAGATGATTTGATATTGTGGATATATGGGGGCCCCATATTCACAATATTAGATTATCACCAAACCATTCTAGATGTGAGTCAAAAACTCGCTCTGCTCCTATTGTGTAGATATTATCAAATAGGAACAGAGTACAAACAAATTTCTATCTCCTCATCATAAAAAAGTTGTAAATGTGGCGCGGTGTGGAGATGGGGATTTCCCCACAGGAGTTTTGCCATTTTTGAAAGGGCCAATTGTGTTTACATGTAAACATTTTTTATAAATCCAGTATATGTCTACTGCAGATCCTAGCGCAACTCAATAATTAGGCTAAAATTCTAGCAATTTCAAGCCAAATTCAAGGAAATTTCTAAACTCCTGTAAAATCTTTCAAAGCGCAACTCAAAATCAATCAAATTTAAGGCCAAAATCAAAATAAATTTTCAACTTGTGTTCATTATTTGTGCGAGGTTCTTTAAAGCCTTATTTGCAAGCTAAATCATAATATTTTTAGAAGAAATTCTTGTGATTTTTTTTGACTAATCGATTTGGCTTGCAAATTTAGAGTAAATTTGGCGTTTTTTGACCTAAATTTGGCCTCGTTCACTCCCGAGGACACTGATCAAAGAGTGAACGAAGAATGTTTTTTTTTTCTCGCGAAAATGATGTCCAATTGGCGGCCTTGTAACATGGAATAGTGTCGTGGAATTATTTCGAGGACTTGCACGATGCAGCCACAGAGTAGGTAAGTATACAGAGGTAAAATTGCTTGGCAGGCCTTGTGTCTGATTAGCTACTGCAGGCTGCAAAGTTGTTGGGATGAGAGATTTGGACGGCTTTTAACGGCAAGATCTTGAGAGCCGAAGCGGGTGAAATGAGGTGAGAATGAAGCAGTGCCGGAATGCAAGGCTGGGGGAAACGGGAGACCTCCGAGAAAACCCTCCGACCTGCGGGCATCGTCCTGTACGATTCCAACATGCTAAATTGCAGAGCGACCCGTCCGGGGATCGAACCCGGTTCGCCTTGGTGGGAGGCGAGCAGTCTAACCACTCAGCCACCGCGGACCCACTGCGTGCTACTTAGGGTTCTATATTAGCTGTGCCGCCGTCTGTCAAATATAGGCTGTTCACGGTATAATGAGCACTTTTGAAAGCCCTTCTTAAGATCTACTTGTATATACGTTGTGTATTCCTCCTCCTTATGTAAAATTAACATTGCTATGTGCCTCATCCCTTTATTATTGCGTCGGTCAAATGAAGCTGTGAAATTATCAAGAAAGTAAATTCTTAACTAATCTGCTCATTTATACACTTCGAGAACATTAGAAAAACAGAATGTGAAAGAATTAATTTCAAAATTTCACATATGGTTACCTAACACTTTTTATGCGACGTTAAGGTATGGAACTACATTCCATCCATCGCTACCAACTTTACTGGGCGAATGTCGCTCAGTGAGCCCATTAAAATATAAGCAGGCAAGGACAGTGACTTTTTTCCAAGGTTAATTTCTATAGCGTTCACTTTATCGTGAACAGCCTTTAGGTTACCAGGTGCTGATTGAAGAATGACGTTCCGACATACTGTTAGCCAGGACGCCATTTTGCTGGTGCGTGAATTCTGAAGTCCGTCGTATTTGCCGTTGTTTCACCTCCGTATTCTTAAATACATGCATTTGTATACCGGCCCACTGATCGTGTCGTATTTAGGTTACGAGGGACCAACCGGCTCTTATGGTCTAACGGTAAGGTCGTCTGCCAGTTGACCTGGAGGTCGTGTACCCACCTGGGTGTAAGCGATGGTTTTAGAAGAAAGTTAGGTTGTGTTAGTATGCAAGCCACGTCCCCTTACTGCCTCTCAGGTGTGCGAATAATGTTCGGCAGTAAAAATGTAGGACTCAACATTACTGAATCTGGCTCTTGCTACCTACGCTACCACCATAAAATATTTAAATCCCCCATTGCGCTGTCGACGAACTTACAGTAATTGCAGTGTATTCTACCGGCAATTTTTTTTGCTACTTTCCATTATGACAAAATCCGCGCTGAAAAACCATAGCTTATAATTTTTTATGTGCAAAATATTTAAAGTAAGTAATGGATTATTTTAATTATTTACGTATATATGCTCACGCTAGCTCCATGCTTAAAACAATCATGACCTCCTTTAACGTCAGGTTACGCAAGGTTCTTGCAGCGCAAAGTGTTGAGAAAATGGGACACTGTTTTAATTGCTACCGGTACACTTAAAAAAATATCACAGTACACTTTTTAAACTGTGTAAGAGTTTTTGACATAGATGCAGTGTGGGGAATTCACCATATATCACGTTGCAAATATATGTACGAACGCTGCTGTACAGGGTAGTGATTTTCATTGTGCATTTGATTCTTTCCTGAACAAATGTAGCAAACCTACCCCGGATGTATGGGGAAAGCTTTGCCATTTGTGCTTTCTCAATAATGAATGGTGTGGTAAATCGGCGAACAGTTTCTGAGATTGTAACTAGCTATAACTTGTTCATGGTATACTGAGCACTTTTGGAAGCCCTGCATAAGATCTATTGCTATAAACAATATATATTCTTCCACAACATGTAAAATTAACATTTCCGTGGGCCTCAACTCTTTATTTATTCATGCGTCTGTCAAGTGAAATTGTGAAATTATTAGAAAAGAAAATACGTGGTAAATTTGCTCATTCTTACACTTATGTACATTAAAAAATACAGAAAGCAAACAAAAAAACAATCTCAGCATTCACAAATATTTACGTAGTTTTTTTTTTTACGTTAAGTCATGGAACTACTTCCCCTCCGTAGTTACCAACATTACTTGGCGCATTCTGTTCAGTGTGCGCATCGACAATGCAGGGAAGTTACTTTTTAAAATTTTATTTCAAAGTGCTGAAATAATCCCGAACTGTCTTTAACAACGTTTTCCACGCTAAATAGAAACGTTTAGTAGGACCATTCAAAATCGAGACGACTTCGACTTTAGAGGCTGCAACGAGTACCCGAACCAGCCCACTGTTAAGCGGCTGTGTATTTGTGTGTTCTGTGGCAATATCGGGGCGATCATGTTGACGTACTGCCTTCCTAGAAAACAGAGCGGAAGTAAACAACAGTGTTGCCAAACCTCTTCCTTGGAAAATTTACACGGGAGCCTCCATTGTTTGCTTCGGTTGACTATTGAGGACATTGTATACATCGCTTATCTGCCACATTTTTGAGTTAGTCATTTTACCTGAAATGCTTGCTTGGAATACTTTTCTTTCTTTCTCTCTTCTCTCCCCCTCCCAACAATTCATTCTCATGGATCTACGCCTGCATCATGATGTTACCGAACCGAACTATAATGAAAGCATGAGTGTCTAATTTGTTTGAGAACGATGTGCCAGTCAGCTGGTATTGTGCACAAATAAGTTATTCAGCGCGTCACGACGTAGCAAACAATACAAGAAAAATCAAGTTTACAGTAAGAAACTAAAACAATGTCGAAAACTGGTTTTCAGTGAGGCACAAGCAATTAACATTCAGTCATTAGTTTCGCGTTTATACGTTAACGCGTTGCCGCAGGATGACACCAACACAAATACCTGACAAAAATAAAGTTTTAATGAGAGAGTAATATTTTGAGGAAATATTATTGACTTGTCTTCAGGGGCTCTAAAAATTTCTTGATGGGAAACATCCCACATGCTCCATAATATTTTCAGTCCCTGCATGTACAATTTCCAGTAGGAGCAGATGACTGATAAAAATTATGATATATTAATGTCAAATGGTATTGCAAAAGCAGCTTCCTCTACTGTTTGTGGAGTGAACAATAATAAATTAACTATGCGTATACCAAATTGCGGTAATGTGTTTCATTATAGAAAATTGTGACACACGTACAGCTTTAAAAACCACTTAAATTCGTGGAGCAGAAAAACTACTCAAAAGAAAATATCCAGGATAAAGTAAGACTATATTCCATTCATGGTTACTTCACACATTTCTGAAGCCCTGCTAAAGTTCTACTCTCAGGATATTCCTCTGCCATGTACAAACTAAACTTAACTAAGTTTAGAAATTTACACCAAAGGACACTGCACCGAATTGGTGCAGCATTATGTTGTAATGATATTTTGCAGGAAAACTATTTCTTACTAGGCGCTACCAACACACATGTTTTCTCACTTTTTTATAATATTGTTACGTGCTGCAGCTGGCGCCGACTCAGCTGCCCCGTGCAGTGGTCGGAGACTCACCTCGCTCTCCCCTCTTCAGGTAACAATGCGCTCGCGGCCTCCAGATCCCCTTTTTGGGAAACCCGTGAATAATCGACAGTGGCCCGTCGGGCTGTCGCGCTGCTCAGCGCCTTACTTGCGTCACGGCCCCTCTCCCCTGCTGGAGGTTTCGACGAGTTTAGCGACGACGCAAGAATGTTCTGGTTGGACTGGCTGGGGCCTTAGCCCTCCGCGACGTATCACGCGAGTTGGGGAAGATTCTAGGTGACGGCCTAAGACACTATATATATTGTCGCAAACCAGCGGCCGGCAGTCTTTGACGGAGGCTGCCTGGCGAGTGTGCGCGAGGGAAGTAAACTGTGGATGACGACTGGAGATTGCGGGACAACGTCGAGTTAGATGTTCGTGGTTTGAATGGACGAGAGGGTGAACCGACGAGTGAGGCCTACTGTGCGTAAGGGCGCTTGGAGGACCCAAAAACATTTCGACTGGCGGAATATAGACTGAACTGAGGTGGGACTGAATGGAAGTGTAATACTGATTTTACTGTAAATATTCGAACTGTCAATTTGGACACATATTTTACAGAATATCTGAATACGTTGATACACTGTCTATTGGGACTGACCATTAATGTTCAAATTTCATTGATTTCTTTGTGGTAATTATACATTTTATTAATTTGTGTCAATTGTGAACAGTTAGTGATATCCATTTATTATGAGATTTGAGTTCAGAGAATTTTGCTGTAGTTATTATAAATAAAATAAGTAAATTATAATTAATACTTTTCTTTAATTAAGACCTCCATCCCTTAACGAACTTGGTATAGCCCACTTAATTTCTAAAGAGAGAAATTATAACAATATTTATTTTAAATGTAATATTATAAATTATAAATAAATATTGGCAAAACTTCAATTTAACAAAAAATAAGATACTTTTGTAGAAACAGAGGTATAAAACGCTTGTGATACAGAAAATATGAAGGAAATAATTAAACACGACATACATGGGGTGATTTTCAAAGTTAAGATTCAAAAAGTGTGAAAAATTCGCAAGTATACTATAGAAGCATAGTACATGCATTTTATTGGTAAATTTTAAGTACCAGGTCGATTAAGACCAACATTCTCCTCTCGGTGTTCGTACTGAGCATTTTCAGATGGAAGGTATTTGGTCTCATCGCTAGTGCCCTACATGTTCATAACCGTGCGACGTGTGCTCAAGCAGCCAACAGCTAGTCTCACTTCGTTGTCAATTAACACCTTCATAAATGAAGAAGGCATGCGCGCCACACGTGTATGAAGAAGACCTACTACTACCTCCGCCGTACTGATGGCCAGGCATCTTTCTACAAAATTGGACTGGAATACATACTTTCTTTTAAGCCTATACCTTGCAATTCCATCTACACTGAGAGAACAGCCAACTAATTATTTGTTTGTACAGGATTAAATATATATTTATTTGCCCCAACAAAAAATATTGTTGAGTAAACAAAACTTAAAAATCAACCAAATTATTTTTATTCATCTAACAAAATACACGCTTGAGTAAAAATACCTCTGTGTTGCGCCGAAATAAATTAGACTGTCAACAAAATGTTGCATTCAATCAACTGTATATATTTGTTTGGCCACTCATTTGATTGCCTTCGTTCGAAAATACAGCTAGAGAAGTTTTTTGTATATTTCGTGACAATTAGGATAATGCAGAACCAAACAAATCTTTACTTGCACTAACCAAATCTTTTATTAGGGCAAACAAATAAGTACAACAAAATAATTTGGTGTCAACGACCAAATATTTATTGCCCCTACACAAACAATTGATCTGCTTGAGGCAAACAAACCTTTCGTTGATACAATAAAACCTTTTGCTCAGTGTACGTTTACAATCAAACTGTTATCATTTAAACCACGGCCACACGAGTAGCCTAAACATGCTTTATGCGAATACGTTCGGCAGCCATGTTTGATCACTTTTACGAATGCCGCATGTTTGCATTTTATGGGCTTTTCACCACGAAGTGAGCACTATTGAAAACAACCTTATAAAAATGTCACTGCTCTTTCCTGCATGTACACTATCGACCTATAAGTAATTGGGCGGCACCTGTCCACAATGTTAGCTTGTGGTTTTCACCCCGTTAAAATTTCATAGGGCCACCTCTTGCAGCTATAACAGCAGCCACCCTGTCTGGCATGCTCTCTACGAGTGTTTGCAGGACATCCACGGGGATTCGTCGCCATTCCTCTTGCAACCATTCCAGGAGTTGAGCAATGGATTTTGGCCGCACCTGACGAGCCCTCAGCCGACGATCCCAATTCGTCCCAAAGATGTTGTATAGAGTTGAGGTCGGGGCTCTGGGCGGGCCAGTCCAATCGGCGAACATTGTTGTCGGCGTACCACTGGATAGTAGTCCTTGAAACATGTCACCTGGCATTGTCATCCTGGAAGTAACACGGGTCCATTCCGTAAAAACGCCACAATGTTGGGAGCATTTCATTATCCAGAACGTTAAATAGGCCTCTGTGTTCATGCTACCACTGACAAACACCAGCGGTCGCACACCGAAGGCAGTAAAAAAGCCCCACGCCATCACTCCACAACCACGAATCTCCTAGTTGGCACTATACACCCGGCAAAAGCCGTTCCCGGGTAGACGCCGTACCCATACACGTCCATCAGACCGGAATAATGTAAACCTCTACTCATCACTCCACAGAACTGATTTTCACTACTCCAGTGTCAAGTTGCGACGGTCCAAACACCACCTGAGTCGCCTAGCTTTATTGCGTGTCGTGATATACGGCTTATGTGCAGCTGCTCTTCCGAAATATCCAAGTCGGTGGGCCTTTATACGCAATGTTCCAATGGAAACCGATACTCCTGTTGCTGCATGAAACATTCGACAAGCCTTACGAGCAAACATGTCAGAACTTCGTCCGACAATTACCGCCCGGTGACCTTCTTGCCAGCCGGCAGTCCAGCTGTCCAGCCAATAGGGAACCTTCTGTAGCACGCAGATAGCAAATCAGGCACAATGCCCGTTCCTAGAGCCTCGCGTCGTCAATCAGAGAATGGGTACGTACGCCCCTGTAACAACCACGCCGTTTCACCTCTGTGCACTCGTGTACTCTGTGCCTGCATCATACAGATCACAGAGTAATCTCGCTTATGCGCACTTGCGTATTCTGTACACTAATTAAGAAACTTGTCCGAAAACAAACCGTTTCAGGGTATCTTAGTTATCGCAGTTTTTATCAACTAGCAACATTTTTCTCCTACGAATTTTCTGGGCTGGTTGTTTTTATTAAGTCATAAACGTCTACGACGTTACGTATAGACAAATAAACCCCTTAAAAACCCTTTTCCGGCCCACGCTAATTTATGGATTCAGTGGTTGCAAATAAGAAAAAAATTTAATGTGTGCTGTACATAGCACTTGTTTCGTTATCACAACCAAATTAGGTGTATGCTGTGAGTTCAACTACAGTAGTACCAACCGTTCGCAACACAGCGAGGTTTACGAATCATTACTCATAGTCACGATCATTGGGTATTGACCGTTACAGTTCACGACATTGGCCAAGACAAACATTCCTGCGCGTTATGTGCCCGATTACAGTGGGTCTGGGGGTTGCGGTGGTGTGGTGGTTAGACTACTCGCCTCCCACCAAGGAGAACCGGGTTCGATTCCCGGCGGGGACGCCCCCGGATTTTCCAATATGGTAGTCGTGCCAGACGACGCTGCAGGTTCGTGGGTTTCCTCGGGGATCGCCCGTTTCCCCTCCCTTACATTCAGGCGCTGCTCCAAACACACCTCGCTTCACCCTCATTGGCTCTCAAGACCTCGATGTTAAGGGGAATGGTGCACGAAAGTCGTCTATTTGCCTTAATTTTGGTCAAAAGTTGTTTTTCAGAGAATTTTTCAAAAATTTTTGGCACAAGACAAAAAGAATAATTTCGAACACCTTCTTACATTGATAGTTATTCACTTATCGGAGCACTGATGGAAATAAGAAACAATATCTTATTGCCCTCTTATCTTCCATCGATGCTCACAGAATAATAAAAGTAGTGAAAGCGAATATTAAAAAAAAAAAAACAAGAAGATGTTAAAAATTTACATTTACGTCTTGGCGTGCCAAAAAATTTCGATAAACCTTCTGAAAAATGAGCTACAACGAAAATCGAGTAAACATACTTCTTTCGTGCACCATTGGCCTTAAGAGCCGCCCAACTTCTCTTCACTCACACAATGGGTCTGTATTGATCGCGAAAAGGTCTGAGATCTCAGTTTTTACAGCAAAGATTACAGGGTCTACCGTGCGTGGACGAAGCTGTAATTTTTGAAGAATTGTATGAGTGGGAAGCTCATCGTTCGAGCAGTTTTCCTGCTCATACTAGAGCGTAGAGCCGCCTGTCATTGGCAGGTAAATTGCACTGGCAGCGTCGTGTGACCTCAATGTAGAGCATGAATGAGATACGCAATGGCAAATATTCCAGGGATGGCAGAGGGCGGCAAAGTGGAGAGTATTCCGTCAGGATCCCCAAGGAACATCTATCGCGTGGACGACAGTGTTATCTCTTAGCGGAGTGAATAGAGGAAGAGAGAACCTGAGAACGCAGCGCGGAGCCCTTTTTACCAATTGACCGGAAAATATACTGACTCCTTCAGTGCTATCAGCACTGCGAAAATAAAATTAGTTTTCGAAGTTCAAAATATATGTCTGAAAGTACGCGTATTGCATTTACAAAGACATTAGCTTTGACGCGAACATTGCTGTATGTAATCAAGCTACGAAGAAACAAGATTTTTTAAAATGGAAATTACGGTATTTGTTTGCAAAATAAAATGTAAGCAAACGAAACATAGTTTTTCAACACGTGATTTTTATGGCAATTCTTAAGTCAATTTGGGGGATGAAAATAGGTCCTTGGTTAAAAGTGTAGCGTTCTTAGTTTCCTTTAATTTTATATAAGCCTACATAAGAGTTATTACTGGCGTTGTAATAGAAGTATAACAAAGTTTTTAGAAATTCTTTAGTGGCACTTGATCAATGTACGAATACACGTAATTAGGTACACGGCAATCGTCAAATTTTACACATGGCTCAAGACAGTATAACGACTGAAAGCAGCAACTGCTACTCGCTCATCGCTAGTGCTATTGTCGAAGTCACGTGAGGAACAGTAATTAATTATGAATTGTAATTTTTAACAGACAAGCCGTTTCACATATAAAAAATGCTTTGACTATTTTCAATATATTCTAGTTGTATTAAAACTGGGTTATAATAAGTTTACAGACATCTCAAAACACTTACTAAAAAAAAAAAATAATAATTCTAACCTCAAATATTAACATAATTGTTTTTGATCGTTTTGTTGCAGAGAGCATTCCAATACTGGTACATGGCGAGTAACTTCTGCGCAGCTAGCGTGATCGCTCTACTCGATCTTCCCTCTACGACAGTGATGCAGAATGCGTCGTCCGTTGGTAAGTCCTAGGTGGCCCGCAAAATTTTCTGAATATGTCATCAAGTGTTTTCATTTATAAGAGAACAGTGATTTAGCATTTTCTTTAGTTTTCCTTAATTTTCGACATTTGTAATGAGCTGTTTAATCATAATTTGTATTTCGATATGTTAATGGAAGAAATGCACGGGGTAAGTGGTCAGTGCTGATTGAAATTTCTACACTTTAGTGATCATTGGCGTAAGCGACGACTGCGCATGTGCTTTACATATTGAGAACACCCCAAAATGATTTAAAGCCTTCCTGTACGCCCGCTAATTTTTTTATATGGGCTAGAAAAGTTTCACATCTTTTATCACCCCCCACCCCCCCAAGTTTTTTGTAATTTTTTTAGCATCCACAATATGTTTTAAAATATGGCGTCCCTGGTCCGTGGTACAGGGACGTTTGAGAATCACTGCTGCGTAGTTTCGAGCCGCCTGCGGGGCACGATGGCGCCTTGGCTTCGGACGCTCGCAGGATCCGCGACGCGACCCCCAAAAGCGTAGGGGACGCGGGCGGCGGCAAAGTTCAGCCCCGTGCAGCGCGCAAGGTTAGTCGTGCGTAGCCTTATTACCGGCTTGTCCCGGCGAACACGCCGCCCGCGTTGTGTAAGTGTTGAGTAAGCTGCCCGCTGTCTCTCCCGCACTCTCTTTTTTTCTCCTCTTTCTTCGCCTTTTCTTTTTCTTCCTTCTTCTTTGCCGCTGCTGCTGCACGGCTGTTACAGCAGCTGCCGAGGCCTGCGTTGATTTCGTCACGCCGCGGGCTAGGCGGCCTGTCCGCGCCCGCTCTAGCCATCACGACGACTACAGACAGGTGGGGCTGAAGGCGAGCTTGTCCTGTCCTGTCACACCACTGTCCGGCCATGCCACACGACAAACAGGGGTAGGTGGATATATTTGGCCTCATCAACAGGAGGTGCAGTAGGTAGATGGATGGGGCTGAGAGCGCCTGTCCTTTCTCACCCTTGCTGCTGTGCCACGCGATAAAAAGGGATAGGTAGGTAAAGTTGGCCTCGTCAACAGTAGGTAGTAGGTAGGTGGCACTCTGCCCTGTTCTGTTACACCCATGCCCCGCTGTGCTGCGCGACAGATACGGGGTAGGTAGGTAAGACGTCCTTGTCGACAGTAGTAGGTAAATAAGGCTGATGGAGTCCTGACTCACCTGTACCCTACTGTGTTTCGGGACAAACGGGGTAGCTAGGAAAGATGGCTTCGTCAACAACTGGTAGGTAAGATGGTCTCTTCAACAGCAGGTAGACAGGTAGATGCAAGTGATGGCATCCTGCCCTATTAAACCTCTGTGCTCTGCCATGTCACCTCGTCAACAATCGATCTTAATAAAAATATTTCTAGCTTAAACCCCCATCGTCGTCATTGACATAAAAAAAAAATTACGAAGATACTGCAGACCTTAAAGGAGATTAATGAAAGGTGTATGCAATTTGGAAGCAACATGACGCGAGTCGGAGATGCAGTGGAGCAGACAGAAAATAATTGCTTCTGTAATGTTGTTTGCTGTCCTTGGTCGTGACATCCATAGGAAGATGAAAAGCTATTAGCAGTCCACTGCCGTGCCGAGCATAAGAACACATTTTTGGTATCGTGGAATGATTTCGGAAAACCATGTAAAGTCGAAATCAGGATAGCCAGGGCGAGACTCAACCCACGTTCTTCTGAATGCAAATCAGGTGTGTTATCACAATGTACCACCTCGGTCGGTGATAACAGCCCAGATTCAAGAGAGAAAAAGTGGTGACGACATTAGAAAATCGCGTCAAGACAATGTTCCGCCCACCTGCGGCACAGACGACAACTCGTCAGATAGCCTTGTATCTCGATGCATACTGTAAACATGTGTGTGGGTCTCTCGTTCTCTGCTCTCGCAAAAACCCGCCTAGCCACGCCACGTTACGATGGAGGAGTGCTTAACTGCACAATAACTATACACGCACTCTTCACCAAAAGGAGGGCAGGTCTCAGAAAACATATCATCCCAACTTATCTAGTAGGCCTCATATCTACAGAGACTGCGGTTATCATTCTTTGAACTAACCAAAAAATAATTAAAGCACTCGAATTTACTTCTGTTAGTACACTTTTGCACTGAAGCACTTTAGTAAAGTTACCTGTCCTCTACGGACTGGGAACATCAGCCTATCGAAGGCCGTAGAGGGTTACCCCACTGAAATATATTACCGCGATAGATTTTAGGGAAAAAATTATGTATTCATTTGTCGAACTGAATTATTAGTTTAACATAAGGTACCATTTTTGAATGCTCATCTACAGTGGTAGCAATTATTAAATGACCATGACAACCTAATGAATGGTTGGCTAGTTGTCTAGCTCATTAATCAAAGCCTACAAAATCGTTAAGGGTCCTATGTACTGAGACGTTTTCTGTGAAATCGTTGTTTGCGCGTAAATGAGAACCTCGGTAAATAAAAATTCCGGAAATACGAATTTTTGCCAGAAAGGATAAAAAAAACTATTGTCTATGTCTGTATCTTTTTACTTTTATAATATTACGCTTATTAATGGAGAAAAAATTCTTGAAATTGGTTACAGCATTTTTAAAGCTTGCCCATACAGTTTATTTAAGAGGTAACAGAAAAGTACGGTTATACGGAGGTAGTTTATTCTATGACTTTCATCGCGTGTAATAAAATTACACCGTTACAGATGTAATTTGCACAGGAAAGCGTTACGATAAAAACACTGCACGCCTTGCGCATAGGAGCAATGAGGCGCTAGGCGTGCGTGTAGTGTCGCCCGTATCGCTCCCTTGCTTCTTAACCTTGGAAGCGCAGGTACATAGTCCCCTTAAGGAAGAGGAATGAAGGAAAGAAGCCTCCCAACTATCGGAGGCTCTGTCGGTCTGCCTGCAGATGCCAGTAAACAAAATTCCACACAGAAAACGCACTTGAACACCGACCAATAAATACGGCCTGTTTACTTACATTACAATCCAACACTTAAAGATAGAATAAACTGATGTTGGCGGGTACTGATGGCTTTGCACCCGAATGTACTCTCCAGCACTCGAGACTACATCCTTTTTCTGCGAAACCCGAACTGAAATCCCTTGACCCACGTAGGGAGAGCATTACCGTGGGTTCGCCCGCCAGCTGATATCAGCATAATTGTGTTCAGCGATCCCGGATATGGCCAGTACCCAGGAACGCTCCAAATCGGCGTGCAGGCCCGTCCGCCACACGCCGAGGCTCTACAGTTTCGACACGAAGGAGGCGTTGACCCTGAAGGTCACGTCACAACTAAAATTTCTTACACAATAGAAAACTTTAGCATTTGCCTTTACGTTTCCTTTCCTCTGACGAAACCACCAATACACAATGCAATTGTAAAGTCGTCTGAGTTCAGACAATTGAACACGGCTCTGCGAACTTCGTAAACATGTGTATCTTGTTATGTAACTAATTATGATATTATCCAGGAATGCATTTACGTACCTCTTTGAAAAATAGGCTTAAAATTTATATTAAAAGTTAATTTTAAAAAAACCTAATATGTTTATTTCATTAAAATATGTCAATTCATACATTTCCTCTTCACAATATATGTCTCCCATTTATTTAATTTAAGACGAGCTTTGTTTAGTAAACCGAGATTAAAGTCGCCCTATAATAAAATATTGCACTTTCCACATAACCTCTGTTAGATTCTCGGCAAAATGGCTGCTTGACTTTGACTGTAAATTACTACTTTTCGAAATCGTTAAGTCAAGAATGCTTGACTTTACCTTTGACAGTTCCATTGTGTCAAGCTCCATAAGAAACGACATGTCGGAAAGCAAACGTAACTATCGTACAGTCAAATGTTAAAGCTTTCAATTTTGTAGAGGCATTAAAAATTACAAGTTCATCAACTGCCAACGGCCCCTCCACGACATCTATCCGGGCATATTTCAACTGCCGAGCGAGAAACTCAAATAACACTAAAATATCCTACGAAAAACTACAACACTTTTTCAAGCCATGATAATACATTGACACGGTCGGACATGAATCAAACTCCGTGCAGCAGATCTGCCAGCGGTTGTTAAAAAAATTATGCTCTAAATCTCGAAGACTTCGTCATGAAGAAAGCTGGCGTTGTATTTGTTCCCACAAGCACACAAAGGCTACGGAAGTGTTGAAACAGATGTAAACACTCCTGGGAAGGCAGATCTTTGTTCATGAGAGTGTTATCTTGCAGGAAACTAGCTCAAGGGCAATCAGCCAGGAAAGGTAAGGCATAGGGCCATAAGATGTCTTCAACGAATCTCTATTCATCCAGTGGCTCCCGCATCACTATAGGCTGTTCACGGTAAAGTCGGCGCTATAGAAATCCCTGCTTATGATCTATTCTTCTTCTCATTTCGAATCCTTATGCCTAGGGACCTGTAAAATTCGCGTTATTATTTTATATCAGGTTAAACTTCACAGTACTGTACGTAAAGGAGACGACGTCCGTTCCTCCATCGGCTGCTGCATAGACGTGAAGTCACTCCCTTTTTGACTGAACTCCACGTGATTGGGACACACAATTGTGAAGTGTTCATTTATTGGCGCACAGTTACTCGGGGCGTGTCACATGAAATATGGTCCAATGACAAACATATAGCAAAGGTACACGTGTTTCAAGTTTAACGTGACCCTAAATAATAACGCAAATTACGCGGGTCCCAATTATGCTGTACGTAAAATAAATATGCCATTGCCCTGATCACTTTATTAATGCGCCATCCGAGTGAAATCGTGGAATTTTTACGGGTATACATGTGTTAATGATACACGAACTCATGGTCTAATGTGTATAAAACAAGAAACAATAACTTCAGTGGTCATGAAGTTAAACATTACACTCATAATACGCCAAGTCTTAGAACTACTATAATTAATTCCCTGCCAATTTTATTGGAAGCATGCTAGGCAGTGTGTACTTTAGCTCATGCATAAAGGCTGTTCACGATAAAGTGAGCACTTTTGAAATCAACCCTAGGAAAAAGTCACTGCTCCTACATGCGTTATATTATAACGGGCGCACTGAGTGGCATGCGCTTAGTAAAGTTGGTAACGATGGAGAGAAAGTAATTCCATATCTTAACGTCGTATAAAAAGTGTTAGGTAACCATTTGTGATAACTTAAATGATTAAGTTTCGCTTTCTGTTTTTTTTTTTTTTTTTAATGCATCGGAGTGTAAAGATGGGCAGATTTGTAAAATATTTACTTTTATAATAATTTCATAGTTTCACTTGACAAACGCATGAACTAAGCGATAAGGCTCATGGCAATGTTCATTTTACACAAGGCGGAAGACTACACAACGTGTATATAAGTAGATCTTAAGCAGGGTTTTCAAAAGTGCTCATTTTACCGTGAATATTCTATAGTTAAGGGACTGCGATTTTTTAATGGTTCATTTCAAAGTTCATTCCAGTAACGTACGACGATGATATAAAATAGCTCCCCAGGCCATCAGCACAGTATTAACAGATGTATGTGCCGCAGTAAAATGAAACATGAATTATGGCGTTAATTTGCGGTCCTCCGAACTCTTGCCCAGACGCCATCCGTTCACGAAGAAAAGGTCATCTTTTCCCAAAGAAACATGTAATTCATCGCTAAAAGAGAAATACTTCGCCAGGGTGTAGCATTGCATGTTGATTTCTGGTCACATCACAGCAAAAAAAGCAACGGTGTTGAGGTGTTAGAGGCAGAAAAGTCGTTGGAATCACAGATTGGACTGCGTTAGGCACCTGCAAATTATTTCGGTAGAGATGTGGTGCTCTAATAAAGCTGCCACAATGCCACATGCTGCTCGATGGTAGACAAGAAAGCCACTTACTCTAATAGTGCATTGATCACAATCAGACTGTTCTTCCTATAGTTTCGGTATAGTCCAAGACCATTCTACATCGTTTCATTACTTTTATGCGTCCATGTATTCAAACAATGTTTTGCTCTGAAGTCCAAATGGACCGAAAGGCGGACAGTCCGTAGCATCGTCCATTTTTAGTGTCTTTCTTCAGTTGACGTAAGGTGGCGTACGTCATCTTGGGATGATTATCGCTCATCATAGCTGGCCAAAATCGTGTGTCACATCACAAGCACTGTTGTTGGGGTTGTTCTTATATGACACACAACGATGCCAGTGATTCGTATGACGTACCTACATGCATACGCGAATTCGCGGAACTTTCATATTTGGCACATAATCCATCTATGTACCTGTTTAATGATATATCACAGTCACCAAATAATTTTACACTATGCGCACATTTTTATATCATTGAGTGTATGCCTATTGTTTATGTTACTCTTAGACCTTTAAAGTTAGGTTTAGAATTAGTAACAAAACCAAGAAAATGTAAAAAAAAAACTTAATGCTGAGAATTTAAATAGGGCAAATGTACTTTAAAACACACCCGCCCCCTTTTTTCCCGCTCCAAATAATGATAAAAATAATTAGCATTGAGAAAGTATGACGTTATAGTTGAAAATATTGTGGCGATGAATAAGTCCGTCGTTGGTTGGAGGATGTGTGACTTGGCGTCACTGTGTTGCTGCTGCTATTTATGGTGGTGGTAACGTTTATGGAGGTTCAATATTGTATTTATTTCGGACGGTTTTGTGGCCTAGGAACTACGAGTCATATTGATCAAGTGAAGAACTTTTGGCGTTGGTGTAACGTGAGCAGTGAGTATAAAATGTAGTTACCAGTCTATATGCCATATTGTCAGGAAATATCGTTCCAGATCGGGCGGACATCAGTGCTAGTAGGAATGCCTAAAAATTATCGTCAGTCCTCTGGTGTACATGACTAACGGATGCCTCATGCTGGGGAATTACAGGCCCAGGTGGTGCAAACATACGGGAGGATGTAACGGATCGAGACTTTGAAGAGTACTAGATAATCTGCGTGAGACAGGTAATACGAATAATGGAGGTAGCGACGGATCTGGTAAGTGAACAGTGGGTCTTGGCAGCAGCATTAATGTGTGGGTTCCCAGTGAGGGTATAATGAAAGGTAATGAGGATATACTTAACAGAAAAATGCCACGACAAGGTGTAGCTCATGAAGCTGGCGTTCCAGAGAGTTCGTTCGAAATTTTGTAGCTGCTGCTTTGATGTGGGCGTACCCATTCTCTGACTGTCAACTCGAGGATATGGGAATGGGTCTTGTGTCTGATTGGTTAATGGGTGCTGCGATAGGTTCCATGTTGGCTGGGCTGCCGCATGGCAAGTAATTTCCCAGACGCATGGTTGGCGAACGGGCGTCCCGACATGTTTCTGGCTGGTGATGCCATCTGGCTGGCATTAGCGGCGGGAGTTCGCGGAATAAGTAGTTATTTCTACTCTGTAGTCTTCAGTATACTCTGCATCAGCCTACGAAGAAGTGGCAAAGCCTGTTCACGGTAACATGAGCATATTTTAAACCCTGCTAACATCTACTTTGTGTATTCTTCCCCCTGTGTAAAATTAACATTGCCATGGGCCGCATCACTTTAATCATGGTCGGTCAAGTGAAACTGTAAAATTATTGGAAAGGAAAATATTTTACAAACCTGTTCATTTCTACAATTCGATGCAGAAAAACAAAGCAGAAAGACAAAGAAATAATTTAAGTTATTTCAAATGGTTAGGCCTACCTAACACTATTTATTCGACATTAAGATATGGAACTACTTTCCCTCGATCGTTAACAACCTTACTGGACGCATATAACTCAGTGCGCCCGTTAAAATATACGGAGGTAGGAGCAGTGATTTTTTCTAAGGTTGATTTCAAAAGGGCTCACTTTATTGTGGACAACCTTTATCGGCGTAGTGAACTTTGAAGTCGTGCAAATAGTGTAGGAGTTGAGGGAAATTTTGGTTGGTATGGTTAGGACCGTGTCGTCAGGTTCGTTAGTAATACCCGTGACCTCTAGGGTGAATTTGTTCTTGCGCCCTGTCTCCGCGTGTGGTCAAATTACGTCGAAAGCTATAGTTTGAAACGCTGCCGTGTGTTGACTCATGTGTAGTTGCTTTGTCACGTCTCTCTTTAGCTTCTTGTTGGCACACTTCCCTATTATTCTTGTAGGTCTCGGAACTCAGCATCGAGAGTATTCACTTGCTATAACTAGGGACCTGCAAAATTCGCGTTATTATTTTTAATCAGCCTAAACTTCACTGCAGCGTACATAAAGGAGAGAGCGTCGTTTCTCCATTGGCTGCTGAATAGATGTGAAGTCACTCCCTTTACTGAACTCCACGTGATTGGGGCACACAATTGTGAAGTGTTCATTTATTGGCGCAGAGTTACCCAGGACGTGTCACATGAAGTATTGTCCAATGAAAACGTATAGCAAAGATAAACGTGTTTCAAGTTTAACGTGTCCCCAAATAATAACGCGAATTTTGAAGGTACCTAGCTATAGTGCGTCTTACTCTTAGACTACAGAGGGTAGCTAATCAAAGAATTCTATATTCAAACACTACTATACAACGCAACATTTTTTGTTACATATTTTTGCATGAATGTGTACTAACCGTTTCAACTCAGCGTAACTTCTTGACTGTCGATAATCGGTAGCCACGAACTCTAAACTACAATTTAGAGTGAAATGCAGTATACACAAGTCAATGTTAAAGTGCTCATTATCAAAATTAAGAACTGCATGCAAAAGGACAACGCACCACATTTGTGCGCACTCTGCGTAATTATATTTTGAATGAGATAGGCTATATTTATTAGTAGGCATTACCACACACATATTATTTTTTCACTGTATTTTATTCATATTAATTATGAATAAATTATTATAATTCATGGATAAAATTTCAGTAAAAGTCCCATTTAACCGAAAAAAGGTAATTTTATGTCAACAGAATTATAAAACCTTCAAAAAGTGTGAAGAAACTGCAAATAGATTATACTTGGTGGTAGAAGATGAAGCGAATAGTGCCCACAGCTCCACTTTTGTCCCGACTGCAGGGTTTACGTACAAATTCTACAGTTTCGCCTCAGAATCAGTTGACGATCTGGTTTTATTTTTTTTTTTTTTGCTCCCGTAACGCGAACACAAACTGTATTTAGGAGTTCCGGAGCAATCCAAGGAAGCAATTAGCATTACACGCAAGAGTTGCGCGGGTTTGGGGAAGCCAACCGAAACAGGAAGACCGCCTCAAACAGAGCCAACGGCCAATCAACATTCTCGTCCGCTGTTCGGGTAAGAAAACGACACTTAAGTACAACTTGTTGCGAAATTAAAACTTTAAAATGCGAGTTGCCTGACTACACGATCTTGTAATACCGGCGAGCGTCTGGAAACATGATATGGAGGGATACATTTTAGCTCTTACAATACGAACACCGGACGCAAGGATCTATCCAAATTACAGGCATGAAAACGTGACCCTGAAACTAGGAAATTACATAGTTTTGACGTAAGCCCAAGGATTTCGGGTTTATAGAGTCCTACTTTTCAAGAATCGGAAGCAACAAAAGTCGCCTAACTTATAAGGAGAAAAGTTTAAGAAGTAATTGGTAAATATTTTAGCGTAATTGTCCACGTAAATTGTTTCAAACCGAAAGACATTTCGAAAATTTTGCCGTTGCGTTGCAACGAGCCTGAAATCGAAATTTTTTTGATAAATACTATTGCACTCAATTCTGCTAAAGGCATTTTCTCGCTCGGATACAAAATTCTTTCAAATATTTTCTTTAGACAAAACAGAAGTTCACTACACATGTTTATTTGTTCCGAAAGCGGTCTGTTGGATTGTTCTTCTCTAGTTTTCCCATATCTTTTTTTTTTTTTTTTGCACTCACGTAATTACATTTTGTGATGCAGTTACATTCCAAAAACTGAGAACATTCGAGAATTTATACAAGACAACATAATGAATTGGTGGACAGAAACAACTGCGCATTGATGAAGAAACTTTCACCGCAACACAACCAAACTTGCTTCGTCACTGAAAGCTGCTGACCCGAAAATAGCGTTTCGGCAGTATCATACAAAAGTGACAACGATACACTGCAATCACATATTTGGTGATGACGGCTGTTTTAGTTTATGACCATAATTTCATAAATTTAATACTAATGTTGGACACATTTTAAATCCGATTTGATTATTTGCTATATGAGTAGTGGCGCTGAACTTTATCGCAGACATCGCATAGCAGTGCTTCGTACACATGTAAACATTCTTGGCGTGGAATGGATCTGTTAACACTTAATATAGAATTTGGCATCAGCCCCTACTTGGTTTATAGAGCCATTTCATTTTCCAAACTCTGGTAAAACATTCTGAAGAAAATCACAAAAAAAAAAAAAAATTGGTTTACAGAGTTGTGTGCGCGCACGTGAGTGGTACAAAAAGTAATTTCAAGTCAGAAAAATACGTTTGCAGGACATTTTTATTAATGCAATTATTTAGAAACTCTTTTCTAACCGATCCACGCATTTGTATTTCGTACACAATATGTGCTTGCTTATATCCGATACAAATTGGCAGTTGGCAAATATAAAAAGCGACGTCTTCCATTGGCGTGTTTGTGTAACGGCTAAGGCGCTCGTTTCCCACCAAGGCGAATCGGATCCAATTTCCGTCAGAGTTGCTCGAGGATTTCTACACGTGGGAATCGTGCCGCACGATGCCGCTGGTAGGCGGGTATTCTCAGGGATCTCCACTTTCCCGCCTTCCCCACCTTTGCATTCCGGTGTTGCTCAGTTTCCACCTATTTCCACCTTCATTGGCTCTTGTGCCACCAAATCTCTCCGTTGCCGATATTGCAAAGCGCTTCCGGTTTCGTGTTCAAATTACAAGTCCTAGTTTTAGAATTAAGTAAATGTTGAATAAGTTTTTAAACCGTACCCAATTAATCATATGTAGGGGGACCTGTTTTTCGCGAAAAGGTTATCGTGGAGGCTAGACTTCGATATCCTATAATAATAAATACGTATGGGGAGTGAACCCAGGGCGAGGCAGCACCCTCGAGTGACGGCTTTCCAGCTGGGACCTGTATGTGCCCGTCGTCCCTGAACATGACATGAAATGAGTCCCTAGGATGGAACGGCGCTTGAATGCAAGGCGGGGGAAACGGGAGTACCCCGAGAAAACCGGCAAGCGGCATCGTCCAGCACGACTCCCACATGCGAAAATCTGGGAGCGAACCGGCCGTGGATCGAGCCCGGATCGCCTTGGTGGGAGGCGAGTGCGCTAGCCACTGCGCCACCGCTACCCCTTTCAATATCCTATGAGCACACTTGCAGTCTTCATTTAACTATTGGCCGCTTGTCTTTGTGCGAGGCATGAATGCGCCAATCTGAATTAAGTTTCTCCGATACTGACAGTCCATGGTTCATGGGCAGACAGATAAGACGCGTAACAATTCAAATGATCCAATCACGAAAGTGCTTCTGAACTAAAGTGCGTTGGAACACAACTTGTCCTGAAATCTTTTCGCGTAAAACAGGCGTCCCTAGCCATCTGGCACACATTAAAAAACATAACAAAGCAATAATTAAGTAAAATAAAACAAGAGGTCAAAGCTGAGACTATTATTTGCACAGAGAGGAGAGAAATGAAAACGAAAAAAATTTTCACCTTAAAATTTTGTTTGGGTACATAATTTTAACTGTTTTGAAAAAAAGAACGCCAAATATTGTTTATCCTTTCTCTCTCTCTTCTTGCCCTTTTCCATTTTTACCTTTCATCTATCCCTTTTTTTACTCGCTCATCCAATTACAGAATCATTGCTGCTGTTGAACGAACTACATCCGCTGAAAATGTAGATAGAATTTTTAGGTACCCGTCTACGGGAACTTTGTGCTAGGGAACTCACGATTCATAAACAGACCATTTTGCAACGTCAAAGAGAAGGCGAATACACAAGAGCAACATTTTGAAATGGCGAACAAAAGGAAAGGAACCAACCCCGCCAACAACAACAAACCACATCCATTTCACTTGTGTCAACAAACACTATCGATTCAACTAGGAATGACGAGTGAACTTTCCATTGCGGCTTTGGAAGTTTTGGAACCACTTGTTACGTGAGCATTTTACAGCTACTATGCGAAGAAAATATTCCATGCCACTTGAAAATTATTCGCTCTTCTTTCCGATAAACAGGCCTTGTGGAATTATTTGCGCAGTCATATGCACAAAAGAATTTCAATTCATTCATCAGTCTGACAGGGAGTATAATACGCAACTGAAGCAGCAGCCTATCGCTTGTTCATCATTTATTTACTTGAAAGTGATTTTCGTATTTGTTTTTGTACAAAATGATCAAATATCGTATCAAACGAATGCTAAGAAGTATTATTTGCAACAAATTGTTGCCCAATATAAGGCAAAATTTAAATTGGCTACTAATATAGTCAATTATTTAAAGTCAGTAATAATATAGATTTAACATTAATTTTCTCTTCCTCACTACAATACAATCCTTCTGGTTTTAGTCATGAGAACAGCGCAGTTCAGATTTTAAAATATTTCAATTCTGCACTTTCTCGTTACTGTGTTCATTATGATAAAATGAATTCCTTACAAATAATATATTTTTTTCTCTCAGAAATTTTCCCAACAACATTTTACGGTGAAAAATTTATATAAAAACGTCAATGCTTGTATGTATGGATTTATGTAAATATTGTTGTACTCTGTACTGTTTGACGGATCTGGGTCGAATTTGGCAAGAATTTCTAGAGCTAGTGATTTTTCGCGAATAAACATGATTACACGGTAGACTTCAATACAATAAGTACCGACAGCAGTTTGTCTACTGCCATTGGTTGCTGTCTGCTTGAGAAGGCGTTTTCATATTTGACCGGGCCACTCAAAGTTCGGCAACATCGGCACGGCTCCTACGTGATTCGTGTGCAGACAGTTAACGTGTGTCAGAAAGTAATCCAGCCAATCAAGATAGGTATACGACCATACAGTGTTTTGAAATATAACTTGTCCTGAAATATTTTCACGAAATTTCACTACCTCTAAGAATTACTTTCAGTACCCAAATTAAAAAATAAAGCCTGTTCACAATAAAGTGAGCACTTTTGAAATCAACCTTAGAAAAATGTCACTGCCCCTACCTGCATATATTTCAACAGGCTCAACGGGTGACATGCTCCCAATAAAGTTGGTAACGAGGGATGAAAATTAGTTCCATATTTAACGTCGAATAAAAAGTGTCAGGTAACAATTAATGATAACTTAAATTATTTGTTTCGCTTTCTGTTTTTTAATGCATCGGAAGTGTAAAAACTGCCAGATTTGTAAAACATTTACTTTTCTAATAATTTCACAGTTTCACTTAACCGACGCATGAATAAAGTGATGAGGTCCACGGCAATATTAATTTTACATACGGCGGGAGAATACACAATGTACATACAAGTAGAACTCAAGCAGGGCTTTCATAAGTGCTCATTTTACCGTGAACAGCCTTTACCAAAATGGCCACTGACCCCTCGATGAGTCGAAAATCCCTAAAAACGGGCTTGTGTATCTTTCATTGCCCTCTTATACATGGATAACGCAGGGTATTTGTGCTAGTCCATATACGAAAGTAAAAGCTTGTTTGTATGTCAATGTGTATATGTTTGTCCTATACGATTCTAAGACGTTCGACGGATCTGGACCGAATTTGGCAGGGATATCCATCAGTACCCAAATTAAAATACTATACAGTCCATAATTGGATTACCCCCCACTGTGGAATTATCTGTATATAGGCTCTACCTACAGTCAACGTAATTATGCATACGGAATCCAACCAATGTAGGTCACTGCCACTACAAACTTTGTTATGATTAGAGATCTGCAAAATTTGTGATAATTTTTGGGGACAAGTTAAACTTTAAACAAGTTTACCTTTGCAGTACGTTTGTCAATGGATCATACTTAATTTGACACGCCCTGGGTAATTATGCGTCAGTGAATGAACCCTTCACAACTGTGTACCCCAATCACGTCAGTTCAGTCAGAAGGTGCGCTTCACATGCATGCAGCAGCCAGTGGAGAAAACGACGCCTGGCTCCAGTACAGGCAGTATGTGAAGTTTAGCCTGGTGCCGGATAATATACGGAATTCTGCAGGCCTCTAGTGGGCGCACTGAGTAACATGCACCCAGTAAAGTTTGTAACATTGGAGGGAAAGAAGTTCCATACCTTAACGTCGAATAAAAAAGTGTTAGGCAACGATTTCTGATAACTTTAAATAATTTCTTTCTCTTCATATTTATGTCTTAGTACATCGAAGTGTAAAAATAAGCAAATCTGTGAGATACTTACATATGAAATAATTTCACAGTTTCACTTGAACAACGTATGAATAAAGCGACGAGGCCCACGATAGTGTTTATCTTACAAAGGCGGAAGAATACACAACGTGCATTAAAATAGATGTAGGGTTTTCAAAAGTGCTCATTTTACCGTCAACAACCTATACATTGCTTAGTAATTACAGAACTGGTCGTCCTTAGGTAGGACACCCGAATTTCGCTAATAGATTTCTCAACATGTTAGATTTCAACAGCCTACCGACGTGCCAGCAGTCTTCATTTGCTTATTGGCCACTGGTCTTTACGAGAAGACATTTTCTTACTTGACTTGTCAATCAGAATTAGGTAACTCCGATCCTGTACGTCTGTGATTCGCGAGCACACACTTTAGAAGCGTAATACCTAGATCAGTCAAACAAGAAAGGTGATATGAGATTGAGTGTTATGAAATACAACTGGTCGTCTTTCGCGAAATTCGGGTGTTCCTACCCATAGGACGTGAAACCGTGATGGGGCTTCTTTTAATTTAGCGCCCTCGCCTGTGCCACCGAGCATTAGGGCAAATTAAACACTAAGTCGTGAGTAAGTTTGTGTGTTAGCTGGGCTGTTTTTAAATGTTTCAGTGGTTTGTGTGGCATAGTTGTGCGTGTCTTAGGTAAGCAGTAATGCTAGTTTTTTTTTTTTCTTTCCAAAATGGTCGTTTTGGTTTCCCGTCTACATTTTGTTTCGGTTTTAACTAAAACCTCGTGTTGCTGTGTTTACCTGTTTAAACGTGTCGTGTTTGTCTTATTCGCTGCCCAAGAGTTAGTTCCCTTTTAAAAATAAATTTGGTGTCCACGACACACGCTTTGGGCTTTCATGTCTAACTTTTTCAAATGCTTTAACCTGTACTTTTTAATTCGTCGGAGTTTTGACATGTCGTTCGACTGCCTCCGCCGAAATTTCAATGTTTTTAAAAAGTTTCCTTTTAATAATAATTTTTAATGTGTTGCTTTTATGAAACGGATATTTTAATCAACTTTTTTTCCAAGTCGCATTATTCCAGTTTGTGACAATTTTACATATTTCATGTCAATTTATTTATAATTTTATGTGGATCTTGAAAGAAATTATTATAATATTTTTGCGTATTTTAAATGTAAAATATACCAGGGCAAAATATGGCAATTCGTAGGTGATTTTTAAACGTTATTTGTGTCACGGCTAACCGTGAAGAGTGAAGAAATTTTGGCGAATCTTAACATCGAGGTCTTGAGAGCCGATGAGGGTGAAGCAAGGTGAGTATGAATGAGCCCAGGAATGAAAAGGCGGGAGAAACGGGAAAATCCCGAGAAAACCCGCCGACCGCGGCATCGCCAGGCACGATTCCACATGCGAAAATCCGGAGGCGACACCGCCGATAATTCAATCCGGTTCGCCATGGTGCGAGTCGAGTAGTCTAACCACTATACCACCGCGGCCCCGATAGGAACCGTAATTCATTAATGGTTAGACTAGTTGTACTAAAGAACACTGCCTAATGTTGTGATTAACAATTAATTAGCCTTTTTCTGATACTGTGGATTGAAGGTGAGTTTAATTGCATCCATTTAGGTCATTACTATTTACTGAAAAGCCATCTTTTGTAGATTATTAAAATATTAAATGATAACCCGGGTAACGCCGCACAGTCCAGTTAACAGACTATAATTCAGACATGAATAATGAATGGACTGATAAGGTAAACTGCAGGTAATGGCGTAGATTTTTTTTAAAATGGCCATTAACTACGGGATGAATACGACGTGCATAACATATCTCTCACTGTCCGTCGATCAGGGGTCCTATGATGTTTTCCTACATCGCTTATATGCTTATCGCATTTTGAGCTTGGGAATTATTGGTTACAGTTTGTTTGTGTAAGTAATACAAGGAGATAAATCCTATCGAGTGTTTACCTGAGTCTTAAAATAAAATGGAAATGAAATCCAGAAGACGGTAAACAACTGAAGGACGCCTCCCTGTAGTGGTGGACGATCCTCCTCGGAGCAGGAAACAAACCGTTCATAACAAGAGGAACAGGGAAACGACGGGTATGGTGGTGTTGACCTACTGCTGGCGTGACTCACAAACCTCCTTCTTTTTCCTGCTGGGTGAATCAAGGATCTCGAGACGCTGGGAGAATATGTAACGGCCGGAAGTTGCCGAAGATAGCCGACTGTTCACGAGCGTGTGTGCGGCCCCGTGAACTATGACAATGCAGCAACCTTCCGAAAAAGGACGGGGGGGGGGGGGGGGTGGCGATGGGAAAAAAAGGGGGGACAGTGTCCACTGTAAATCGATTTTGGAGATGGCATAAATCACACGTCGTCTGATACGTGCGCATGAAGAGTAACTTTGTTTTTTAATCTTTATAGGGTTTGCGTTTAGCAACAGTAATACGTGTGTATAGCGAATAACAATTACATATTACCCTACTAAGAAAAACCACGCGATCTCCATTACCTACAACGAATGTCAGTATTATGAGTAATCTCCATAGCTATCCCGAGCTAAGCTTCCCAAACATTCGCGTGATCATGTACTCAAGGATTTTTTTTTTGTCTCAAGTTCGTCCGTAACATATTAAAACATGCAGAATACACCCTGAAAATGCAATTTCTGACATCAGTATGAATCAACTTTAGAAGGCGATACGTAAAACACGCCTCCTTTTCAACCATTATTTACCTAGAAATTCAAAAGATAGCTGGATGAACGTACTTCGCATGGCACGCTTGTGTAATTATGCTCATATTTTCGCTTAAAATAAATATGAGTAGCGCTATTTCAAATGATTTGATGTTTTTGTAAATTTATTATTTATATGTGACGAAAGCATAAAATATTTTCAAAATGTATAAAAAATTGGCTCTTGATCAAACTCAAGTCTTTGTTCCATCTTTGTATGAAATGCTGCTCTATTTGAAGACAATACTTACATGTATAAATTTTCACGCGTAAAAAAATGTATACCCCACATTTTTTGTATAATGTCATGTCAAAATCTCAGTTTTAGTGTTTTTCGGACGAACGCATAACAAAAATTGACTCCTTAAACGAAATGAGATAATTCGCATTGAAATAACATTCCACGAGTTACCTCAACAACTCTTTAAAATCACGCTACTAAATGATTTGTCAGTCTAAATAAAATTTAAAAAAAGATTTAAAATCAGAAAATTACAGCATATTTTTTGTATCACGTTACAATTTTTTGTATATGCTTTTCAAGGTAAAGTGCGCATTCTGAGGCCCTAGTTACTTTTATATTTTATCCACCTTTTTTTCGTTTAACTACATTTTTATATAACTATCGCAGTAGTAGGGGCGGGCCAGTTTCACTTCACTTTTGATTAATTTTAATGTTTAAATTCATATCAAATGGTTAGCTAAATAGATTTAAAGGGTTAGACAAGAGGGTTATTTAAATAGAAAGGGTTAAATTTAATTGGAAGGGTTAATCAAAAGAAGGGTTAATTTTTAATAGGATAAAAATGCTCTTCCTTAATTTTATTTCTTTCTTTTTGAGTGGGAGTAGCAGGAGCTCTGTACCATGTTGACGCTGTGGTTCTCTGAAGGCAACTGACCAGAGTGGTGGTTGCAATGTGTTGTATAGGTGTTGAGTTGAGTGCAAGAGTGGGCTAAATGTAAATTTTCTATTTTTTTTCTAATTTTGATGTGTTGTAGGGGCATTGGTTGCAGATAGGCGATTTTTCGAATATATTTAACACACAAGAGAATTTCAGAGTGTTCTACATTTGAATAAATTACACGCATCGAATTGAAGATTTCAAACGACTGCATGAATAATAACATGAGTCTCGAGCTTGAAATATAATTTACACGAGAGAGAATTTTAACTACATGAATGACATCTGATGTCGACAAGTGCAAACTGACTAAACACAGTCCAGCTAACCAGTATGAAATTACACAAGGCAGAGTCTTTAAACGAAATATATTTCAAACGAGTTCTATGTATGAATGACTAACACGAGGTACAAGTATAATGAACATCTACATTTTACTGCATTTAATCAAAATCCAGCTAGTGAGTACGAATAAATAACACATTGACAGGTTTACATACACAAATTAAATAATTCAGCCTGGTGAAAGATACTGTACGAAAAAAAACTCTGAATACGATTTAAACCATTCACAATAGCGTATGTCTATTCTGATAAGTAAAATATATAACGATCTCCAAGAAAGTAATTAACGATAAAAAATCTTACCACAAGAGAAATTAAAATAAGTAAGTTTAATGTATAAATGAGTAGCACTTATGTCGAGCTGTGAGTAGATATTTCTAGCGCGGCTGATAGAAAACTGTGGTTAAAATATAGAAAAAACTCATAAATGAAGGAAAACATTTTCTTAATGTTTATGAAATTCACTGTACTTATTAGCACAAACGGAATTTTAAACTGCTAGGAATTTTTTTCGACAGAGCTCAGAAATGTGATCGCAATATTGACTTAACACACGAAAATATATATTTCCCGATCAATTAAACAAATATTTCACACTATAGTTTACAAATACTGTGAACGAGATCTGAACCCCGGAGCAAATAGTATCGCTTAACGAAAACTGCAGCTAGCAGTAGGGATGGTCGCCAGTTCATAGTTGCATCAACCCGCCATCATAGCCTCGTCGTCTGCCAAGTGTCTAGAGCTGCAGTGAAGACGAGAAAGAGGAGAGAGGGAGAGAGAGAGAGAGAGAGAGAGAGAGAGAGAACTGATGAGTTACACGTCTGTCTAGTACAAGTGTTCATGAGCAACTGAAGATGGCAGTGACTGGATACAGAGGTGCAGATGGCTCTCGAGGTTCCTGCACCCCCATCCCACGTCCCACACCTCGCCAGACTGCTACCCCGGGCTGCCTGCGATTGTCAATTTTTTCGGCAATGTAGCAAGATGGCGTCAACTACCTTGTTGCGTTCAGATCGGAAGGACCCTGCCTGCCACCCCCTAAACCCCCCTCCTCAACAAGCTGTGTCTGCGAGGTCCTGGGGGTCATTCACCCGTCTGCCGGCGATGGTCATTTTTCGCAACTGAGACAAGATGACAAATACTGTGACTAATAAACACAGTGTATGAATTTCACCACCCTCAAAATCTAATGCCTCAGACTGCAATAAGATATATTTATTAGTGGTTAATGCCTGTTTAAAGGACCTTAAAGAGTGCCCACTTTATCGTTAACAGCCTATAAACAGGTTGCTGTACTAACCCTTTTCAGTGAAAAATAGATTTATATAATTTTAGGTGTTCAGCAGACAAATCTTTTGTTCGGAACAGTACTGATATCCAGACGACACTTCGAATTACATCGCTACCAATAGAAATCTATATTGCTTTATGTTACTGGCAGTAGGGTTTTATGAGGCTTCGGAACATAGTCTCAGCTGCGAATGATGTCTCCCGCACGTAGGGAACCTTTCTCATTGGACGGTATGTTCTGCTTTGTACAGTGCAGACCATACAAGCCACTTCATATGCAACGTCCCAGATAGAGGACACTACTTATTATCCCAAGTATATTCGTTAACGTATGACGTTTTGCAAAATAGGTAAAGTAATGGTCAGTGCTGTACAAGGTCAGACGGTAGCACCAATACAGATGGCATCTTTTCTCTGGTTAATGCTATTGGCTGGTGCTAGTATACGAAATTGTTGTTATTGGTTAAGGCGGCTGCTCTAGACCGATGTAATTTCTTTACGTAGGTTGAATCATGTAAGTTATTACAGGGATTTCGTAAGTACTTGTCCCCTTTTCTGCAACAAATGGAACAGATAAATAATAGGGGTTTGCAAATTTCGCGTAATTATTTTACGTCAGGCTGAAATTCACAGTACTGTAGGTAAAAGAGAAAGCGTCGTTTCTCCATTGGCTGCTGCACGAATGTGAATCACTCCCTTTTTGACTGACCTGCACGTGATTGGGACACACGGTTGCGAAGTGTTTAATCATTGGCGCAGAGTTACTCAGGGCGTGTCAGATCAAGTACAATACAATAGTAGACGTATTGGAAAGGTACACGTGTTTAATATTTAACTTGTCCCCAAATAATAACGCGAATTTTGCTGATTTCTAATAATAAGGGATAAGAAAATTTCGAGAGTTCAATGACCGGTATGCTAGACTCCACAATCCTTTGTATAGTCGAATCTAAGATGTTTATACATTGGTTGTTGCCCCGGTGTTACTCCACATTTGACAGTACGGGATTCGTTTCTTGTTCCTTTGCAAGTCGGCTATTGGCGCGGAGTGGTCCAGGGCGTGTCTAATACACTCTGATCCAATTGCAAATGTTACTTCAGTGTACACGCTTTTGAAATTCTTGTCCTGAAATGAATTGGCGAATTTTTCTTATCCCTACTAATAATTACAGGCCTTTCACGGTAAAGTGAGCACTTTTTGAAGTTGTTTCTTTAGACATAATAACCAATAAATACGTTTCACCGACTTTTGATTTTGGGTATGGTGAGAGTATACACTGTGTTTATTACTCACATAGCAGGGTTTAAAATAACAAGTGGGGAAGGATATAAATTGGGTGAAAGAAAAAAGTAACTAGGCCTTCAAAAGGCTTTAACCACTAATAAATATATCTTATTGCAGCATCAAGTATTACATTTTAAGGGTGGTGAAATATATACACTGTGTTTATTCGTCACATTGCAATGTTTATATTAAAAAGCAGCAGGTAGATGGAAATAGAATGAAAGGAAAAATGAAGAAGGGCCTTAATAAGTGTTCACTTTACCGTGAACAGCGTGTGGGTTAGTTCATGGGATACAATCCTGAGGAAACGGAATACGCGCGGAGCTTCTTGAAGTTATTTTCCATCGCAGTCGCAATGCTTTCTTATGGCGTTTGAAATTCATCACCGGGCCTGCGGCTACACGGGAGTGGTGAAAACGGCTGAAGTGCTGGCGGAGAATCCCCCCCCCCCCTCCCGGTCCGCGTCTGGCGACGCCATTGATCCGCGTGATGGAGTGACGTCACCGGGGGCGCTCGACGTCCCCCCTTCTACCCGGTCACCTCATCCTCGCGCCACGACGACGACGGCGACAATGTCACACCTCGGCGCGAGGCTATAGCAAGGAGGATGGCCGCGTCGGCGCCTTGCTGCCACGACTGATGTAGGTCACACCTGGCGCTTGAAATGCGTTGCAAAGTGTTCAAAAATACACGTTTTTCTACGACACTATTAAACGCGCGTCCAGTGTACTGTCCTACGAAAAGAACACACATTTCAGACGAGGGCTGTTGAGTGTTTTCAAGACCTCGCGTTAATTAGAAACACCATTTCAGGGCACGCCAAAATCGCTAAAAATGTTGCGCTTAGCGGCGATGGAGGACTTAATGCGCGTGGCAGTGTCGCCTTTACACTCCCTCGCCTCTCGGCTTCAAACGCTGAAAAAAGCTCTAGGTAGACAGGCGTCTTATCTTCACGTCCCCCCGTTGTCGCATAATTATAGGCTGTTCACGGTCAAGTGAGCACTTTTGAAATACCTAATTTGAAATAATGGTAAAAAAATTTGTTTTGTTTTAGCCTTAGACATAAACTTCCGAATGCAGTGGAATATACACACACTGTTTATTACTTAGAAGGCAATATTAAGAAATGTGGTTAAGGTATGAAAGATGGTTGAAAGAACAAAAGTAACTAGGACCCCCAAAAGTGCTCACTTTACCCTGAACAGCCTATAACTAGGGACCTGCAAAATCGGCGTTATTATTTTACATCAGGCTAAAATTCACAGTACTGTACGTAAAGAAGACGGGGTCGTTTCACCATTGGCTGCTGCATATATCTGACGTCACTCCCTCTTTTTTTCTGAACTGCACGCAATTTTTTTTGGGTGGGGGGGGGGGCAACACTCAATTTTGAAGTGTTTATTTATTGGTGCAGAGTTACCCAGAGCGTGTCACGTGAAGTATGGTCCAATGACAAACGTTTAGCAAAGATACACGTGTTTCGAGTTTAGCGTGTCCTCAAAAAATAACGCAAATTTTGCAGGTCTCTATCTATAACTATAGTAAACTCGCGGTTTCCTCACATTTTTGAATCAAACCTTTGAAAAATCACCCCATGTATGACGGATTTAGTTATTTTCGAAATATTTCATTTATCACAACGTTTTGTACCTCTCTTCACATAAAATAATCTAATTTTTATGTTAAATTAAAGTTTTGTTGTATTTTACTCGTAAATTTAGTAATATTTCATTTATAATAAATAAGGATTAAAAACAGTGAGGACACATGTATGTGGTAGCGCCTGGTAATAAAGAGTTCCCATGCAAAATAATGTTATGACTGAGTGCACGAATTCGGTGCGTTGTCCTTTGGTGTGTTTTTATAGACTAAGTTAAGCTTAGTTTACACCAGGCGGAGGAATACTATAGCAGTAGAACTTCAGCACGGCTTCAGGAAAGTGTGACGAAACCGTGAATGGTCTATACACACTTAACTGATTAATTAATTTTACGTTCCAGTTGTTGCAGAAGAGGAGATTTTTGGTCTGGCAAGTACTTACGAATTCCTTGTAATAACTTGCATGATTGAACCTATGTAAATAATTTCCATCGGTCTAGAGCATTTGCCGTAACCAATAACAACAATTTGGTATACTACCAGCAACCAATAACATCAACCAGGAAAAACGGCGACGGCTAAAATCATAAAGGGCCAAAGGGTTTGCCGCCCGAAAGAGGTGTCTGGTTCGACCCTTAGAGCAAGTCGAACTGGGAATTTCCCAGACGACTTACTGTAACACGGCGGACATTACTCACGTCATGTGGGTACAAGGATTCCCTCGACATCCTTCCTTCACCACACTCGTCTTCGTTCCTTCCTTATTAAACTTCCCCCCCTCTTCCCACACTACTACCACGTCATACATATTCCACAGGCTGATAGAGAAAGACATAGTTTTGACCCTCCATTCAAGGCAGTCGCACACAGCAAGATATTCTCGCGTTCACTGCTCAGAAGCGCAGGAGCGATAAAGGGCGACATTGCCACGCGCTAAGCGCAAGGCTCTGGAATGACGTGCGGTGTTCTCATCGTATGGCGTGTTCCTACGAGACTATAAGCGACGGCCCTATATACTTTTATTGATTGAAAGTATGTAGCATAGTTTCACTCGTGACCGCGTAGTATAGTCTATGTTTTGAGATACAGCACCAGAAAAACTCGTCTTCTACGTTGTTGGAACGCTCCAAAATAATATTTATAGCCAGTATGATACATTGAAAGTACCACTGTGTCCTCGTCTGAGTATGGTTTCTTTTTGTACGTAAAATATTGGAAACAGGTTTTAAAATTTTGTAGTAAAAAAAAACTCTTATCAATTGCTGCTATGGAGTTCAAATGGCAGGCCTCGTTCAAGCCACAGTCTATTCATGTTGACCGAAGTCCGTTCGATTCGCTGGTTAGAAATTTTCGTTCCTCAAATATAACGTAGGTTGAAATAGTAGCGATTCAAATCTCGAGTCAGCCATGGACGTTGTTTAGGACTACTGTTTTTAAAGGTTTACGTCTATGTCTAGGCCACACTTTACAACCCTCCCTTCCTATCCCGATCACGATTAGACTGTAGGCATAGCGTAAGTATTAATACGATGACGCAAATGAAATAACGTTTGTGTGGGAAGTCCGAAATTAATTTTATGTCATGGTTTATGACATCAGTAGATTCGCTTGGAATCTTCTTACATACTTATTATTAATGCCGTGGGGACGGGAAACAACACAAACATCGCCATCACTATTTATTTTTACTAGTCTTCGTATGTGGAGACGGTGGATGTGTGTCGCTACAAAAAAAAATGGACGACAGAAATACAATCAAGGATACGCAACTACCGATTTCGAGCTAAATACTTTTAATCTAAACTGTAACAGTGAAATGTGCTGTTATGATTGGTTGAGCTGGTTTGTAGCTGGGAACCAAAACCAGAGGTCACGCACAGACATTAGAAACTAAGTGTCGTATTTTAACACTCACTGCAAATAATCTAATCTTAGCAAACCACAGTTGACCATCATTTAAGCTCTTCAACACAATAATAGGCCACGTTTTTCTTTTCTAAAATTTTATCGGAAAAAGTAAAATTTATTCTTCTGCGTGGTTCATCTACTTATTGCTCAGGAAGGGGCATTATCAGATAATAAATAAACATATTTATAAAACAATAAATTCTCAGCGTGTTACCACCCGCCCTTCATTAAAACTTCACCACTGGACCATCGCAATAAATCACTAATTTTGATTAAAATTAATGTATGATTTTCGGATGACCCACAGCGGAACAACCTAAGCGACGATACGGCAACACAAGCAAATCATAACAGTCTTGTTCCTGTCTAAAAGTGCATTGCAAATGGAAATCACGAAAGGAGATAGTCATGGGAAGGATAATTTTGCGCATTAAATTATATGAAGGTTAGACTCCGCAGTTTCTCTGTACACTCAAACCTCAACTGTTTAGTCACTGGCTGCCGCTTTAGAGAGCTGCCAGCTGTCTTGACGAGGTAGCACGGGATACGGTAATTTTTTGAAATTCAGGTTTGCTATTGGCCTAGAGTCGTCCGCGTGGGGAAAAAAAAAAAAAAAAAAAAAAACACGTGCCTATCGCAAAAGTGAGTGATTTGGGCAGCTCTTTACATCGAGGTCTTGAGAACCGACGCGGATGTAGCGAGGAGAGTATGGAGTGGCACCGGAATGCAGGGGCGGGGGAAACGGGAGATCCCCGAGAAAGCCCGCTGACCAGCCTCATTCTCCCGACACGGATTCCACGTGCGAAAATCCGTGAGCGATCCCGCCTGGAATCGAACCCGGTTCGCCTAGATGGGGGGTGAGTAGTCTACCCACCAAACAACCGCGGCCCCCTCACCGCAAAAGTAACTCAAATATATATCAGTGCTCGAAATATAGTTTCTCATCGAATAAATCCCCGAAATTCTCCTGCCCTTGCAGATACTTATTGTTATTGTTAAATAGTAACGAAAGGCATTAATAGGGACCAACAAAATTCGTGTTATTATTAGGCTCTAGGCTAAATTTCACAATACTGTCTGTACTGGAGCCAGCATTATTCCTCCATTGGCTGCCTTACTGATGTGAAATCACGCCCTTTGTAACTGAACTGCGCGTCATTGGAGCACACAGTTATGAAGTATTCATTTATTGGCGTAGAATTACCCAGGGCGTGTCAGATAAAGTATGGCCCAGTGACAAGCATATAGCAAAGGTACGCGTGTCTGAAGTTTGACGTGCCCTAATAACGCGAATTTTGCAGGTCTCTAGTCATTAGTAGGTTGAGAGGGAAATGAACGGCGTTATTCTGGTCGATTTCCGCGCTGGCGAGGTAGCTACAACTCACCTCCTCAAACATCGCAGTAGTTCTGTCCCTCAACAAACGACGTTGGAGGATCAAACGCTCCCCAACTTGTGTCATGCGGCCTCTCGTTCAGCTGTACGCGCCGCTCAAGTGCCGTTAAACCCGTTTCGCGAGTTAACAAAGCCGCGGAAAAAAAAATCAGCGATTGTCCTCTCTGGTCCATTGCACACATCATGATCTGACGTTCATTAAAACGTTTTCCAGAGTATTTCGAAGCGAGCCATGTTAAGTTACCTAACAACCGTACAGGGAGCATAATAAAAAAAAAAATCTGAGGACATCGATTAAATATAATGACGCAGTTACTATAAGTCCATTCACGGTAACTCCCAACTTTTCTGAAGCCCTGCCAAAGTTCCACTTCCAGGATATTCCTCCGCCTCATGCGAATAGAATTACACCAAAGTCGCAACACAACGTATTCGTGCGAACACAGTGTAATAATATTTTGCATAAGCACTCAGGCATTACCAAAATAGCTGTTTTCTCCCGGTTTTATTAATACTAATTATAATTAAATATTATAATTTATAGTTAGAATGTAAGTAAAATTCCAATTGAACGAAAAAGAAGGGATTTTTACCTTATAAGAAGTATAAAAGGCTTGTGACACGTGGCATAGTTAGCAAATAAACAAACGCGTAAAACATGAGATGATTTTTCAAATGTTAGATTCGAAACGTGTGAAGAAACAGCGAGCAGACTACATACGTTTAAGGCACAGAGTAGATAAGCACACAGAGACGAAATGGCGTGGTGGTTTCCTTTGATGAAGGCTTGCCCATTCCCTAATTGGCTGCGCGCGGCTCCGGCAACGGACGACCTTGTGTCTGATTAGGCTGCCGGCTGCCAAGTAGAGCTACGAGGCGCTGATTGGCGAACGAAGCACCGACATGTTGCTGGCAAGTGGCGCCATATTGACGTGTACTCCTAAAGTTCGCGGCATAAGAGTAAAAGTGAATACGGGTTATAGTGATCACACTAGCTGTGTAAAACCAATCTCCGTGTCCCACGTTATGAATTATGACTTTTGTCATATTCATACGTGAAATGGTTTGAGGGCGTCGCTGAATAATAAGCAGGGACCTGCAAAATTCGCGTTATTATTTGGGGACACGTTAAACTTGAACCACGTGTATATTTGCTATATCTACGTTTGTCATTGGACATACTTCATGTAACCCGCACTGGGTAACTGCGCCAATAAATGAACACTTCACATCTGTGTGCCCCAATTACATGGAGTTCAGTCAAAAAGGGAGTGACTTCGCATCTACGTAGCAGCCAATGGAGAAACAACACTCTCTCCTTTACGTACAGTGGAGTGAGGTTTAGCCTGATGTAAAATAATAACGCTAATTTTGCATGTCCCTAGTAATAAGACATGCTTTGGTAGAGCATAACTGTGAATGATGGGGTTTATTGACAAGATGATCTTCAATAACATATTACGTGATTATTACTCGGGGGAGTATATAAAGAATTCAATATTCTAATTTAAATTGTTATGATTATTTATTTACCATACGCCACTACTATGACAAACTAACGCGAATGTCCCCACCTCAATAATGGTTCCGGAGGCTGTATCTGGTAAGTGGTTATCGACTGCCGGACATACCCATCTCTGAGGTCTTCTCTCGGCGATGGCCTGATGAGGAAAGGCGACGCGCCCAGTGAGACGCTGGCCTATATCGGCGCTTTGTTTGACTTATTCGTCCCCGATTACTGGACGGTGGAGGGGGTTTCTGCACCTGGATTTTCGCAATGTGTTGTAGCGATCTCGCACGTGTCCTGGCTTAATGTGATCACGCAGGCCGTCTGCCTAAGGCCTGATCACATTATAACATCCAACATGAAGCTGCTAATACGACTGTCATGAATGACGCTGGTAGGATTTGAGGTTGGGACACTGCTTAATAAACAAGTGCTTTGAGATGTTTGTATACCTCCTACAACCAATTTAGAATGAAGTTTGATTAAATTCAAATTGGCCGAAGTAATTTAATCATATACAAGTAACAGTTGACGACGTGACTTTGACAGTGATATTGTTGTGGGATAGGTCAATGCTAAGTACATGTGCAGAGGACGAAAAAACGGTCTGCCTCATATTTAATATATGGGTTTAAACGGCCTTTATTTCACCTCTGTATGGATACTTGTTCTAAGGCCTAGAATCAGTCGTGAACCAACTACGATTATGTGGACACACAGTACTGTAACGGCTGATTTTTCCCACTTAATTTACGCGCACCAGGACTTACTATTTTGATATGCAAATCCTGATACAAGGTTAAATGGTAATATATTTAATATGATATGTGGCCTAGTTTGACATAATTTCTTGACTTGCATACATTCAGAATATTTATTGAACAGTTAATGTGTCAGACGTAATTATTTTGTGTTTTTATCATTATCACGGTTTCTAATGTGTAATATGTGCTGTTCTTTTAAATTGCCGGGGTATTGGAGGCTATAGGCCGGTTGCCAAGGGCAACACAGTTTGTTGATGATTTATCGAAGTAGCCGCCCAGTGATTGGACCCAACTTAAGCGTCGTTTTGAACTATAGCTGAGCCTTTGGAGGACATATGCTGTCTTCTCCTACCGTCAGGCGGATCGTGACGTGTGTCACGTGCCCGGTATGACTTTTAATTGCAGAATAGGGAAAGTGACGTGAGTGCCGTTTATATTATAGCAGACCAACAAGACGAGAACCCGGTACTTTTAGAAGAGCACAAGAGGGTCTGCTCGACCTGCACACTCGAGATATAGATTAGTATAGTTCGCCTCCCGCGACTTAGTGTGCAGTACTACAAAGACTGTATACTCGAGTACCTACCAAGGCACGTGAGCCTAAATTAGGGAAGGTTTCAAGAAGCTGTCTCGTGGGTTCCGCACTGTAAAAATACGACGTCCTGCTGCATCTTAGACTGGAGAGTGAGTCTAAAGGATTTTAGTTTCAACGAGGAAAGATTTTATTAAGATGGCCAACGATTCATTTTTCATATCAGTTAAATATACACCATTTTGAACAGACGCCAAGCTAATTTAATTATCAGTTTAACCTGCAATCCCCGATTGTTTTCGATTTCTTGTTCCCAATCAGAATTGGTGTGAGCCTTAACGAATATGATGAAATATTAATTTTAACGGAATATGTTATTTTGAAAGGCGTCTAACCACTACACCACCGCGGCCTCATCTTTGTGTACTTAGCTACTCTGTGATCTGGGCGTTATTCTAATGACCTTGAAGATGAAGATGTATGATTTTTGTTTGTTGGGTAAAAAAAAGGATTGACGGGAAGGAAGTAAGAGAGGTCGAAGTTCAGTGGGACTCCCGCGTTTCCACGACGTTGCTTACGTCCTGGTATTGCCGACCCTGGAGAGGATGCGCAAAGTGTTGAAGCACATAGGGATGACGTCACGCCGTGCCGAGTGACGTAACTTGGAGCTCAGCTTGTTTCCCAGTAGCGGCGCACGCTCGAGCAGATCTGTGATTCCCCGGCGTACAACGGAGGCGATCGCCAGAATGCGTACACAGCATTTGAAGCTACGCTTTTTTTTTTTATATTAACGCGCCACTTGAATTATCTTTGGTCAACCTATCCAAGTGAAAACAAAACACCTTCGTTTGCGTGTTTGGGGGGACAGCAATTCAACCAGCTTCGGCGAAATTTTCAAATCAGCATTAATGTTATTTTGTAAGTCGAGCGCAATTATTCAGGGAAACGTATTTACTAGTCTGTGGTTTTTCTGCGATCCTGTAGATGATTTTCCAAGAGGTAGCATTCGTATTAAACTAATGATTAAGTAGAAAAACAGTGTCCAAATTAAAAAGAAAACCAAATAAGAAAATGTTTTTAAGGATAAGTTTGCCATTGCAAAACGACAATGAATTTATTTGTATAACTAACAAATCCCCTATTTTTAAATTGGATACAAATGAATAAATATATTGATACAAACAGCCCAGCCGTAGTAGATGAATGGAAGTGGGTAGTGAATACGTAATTTAGATTTAGATATGTAAGTCTGTATCTTTGTTAATTCTTGCCACATTTAATATTATTTTTTTTACAATACTGCGTGGAAACCATTTTTCGTCCTCATTAGTACTTTCGTCTACGTCGAAAACCAGAATACTGTTTTTGGTTTTTTTTTTCTGTCGTTTTGTTTGTAGTATTAATTAACTCTTAAGAATATCAGTGATGCCTCATTGCTAAGGACCTGCAAAATTCGCGTTACTATTTTACATCAGGCTAAACTCCAGAGTACTGTACGTAAAGGAGACAACGTCGTTTCTCCATTGGTTGCTGCGTGGACGTGAAGTCACTCCCTTTTTGACTGAACTCCACGTGGTTGGAGCACACAATTGTGAAATGTTCATTTATTGGCGCAGAGTAACCCAGGGCGTGCCACATGAAGTATTGTCCAACGACAAACGTATAGCAAAGATACACGCGTTTCAAGTTTAAAATGTCCCTAAATAATACCGCGAATTTTGTAGGTGCCTACTCATGTCCAAATATATATCCCGGTTTTGTAAACAAAGAATTTTCCTTATGAATATTTAATTATTTTACAGTGATAACTTTAACCTACAGTTAATCTTTAACGTTTATTTTCATATAGTAAATTGTTAAAAAAAAAAAAAAAAACTGTTATATTAAACTCTGAATTTTTTTTTAATCGCAGCGTTGCGGCATTAAAAAAAAATGTAGGTACTAAATTAATAAATGTAATAAAGTTGTATTCGTAAAAGAAAAATATTTGTTATGGTATTTTAGCATTACTTATTTAGGGTAACCGTGAAAACAGATGGTGGTTTCACGGCAGAGAACGTTTCAAAGTAAATGGGGAAAGGTAGGGAGGGAAATTAGTTAATTCCACTTGCGAGAACTGGAGGAGGAAAAAGGAGATTACAACCTCACACCTACGTGTGTTCGCTCGACAAGTAAACGTCACGGCTAAACCATTTGCGCATTTATAGACGACGAACTTATTTTTACTTCCGCGGATGACAAACTCTTTGGCGACAGCCCCCACTCTTCTTATCAGGTTTCCTTCGTCCTAGTCATGGGCTGTACGAGAGAGCCAAGACGCTGTAGCAAGACATTTCGAGGCGAACAGTCATTTGTTTCTCTTTACAGCAAGAACTCTCTACAGACGTGAGACAGAGTCTAACTGTGTCCAGTGGACGTACCTTTACTGAGAACAAATGCAAAGCGTTTCGGCTCCATCCCGGCTTCATAATTAGAGGCAGTGACATTTCCCCCGAAAGATTTCGAGACGAGAAACAGTTCAAAGCACTGTAGAGTCGCCTAGTTCTTTTGATTGGCTGACGCACGTTCTGGTCGGTGTTAACTGTTTGCTCACGAATCACGTAGCTTCAGTGTCGAGTTACAGAATCCTGAGTGGCTTGGTAAAATGCGGTAACGACACCAGCAGCCAATGAAGGTACGACAGCAGCTGATGTGATTATAGAATATTGAAGTCTTCGATGTGCTCAGATTTATGCGCGAAAAATCAGTGGCCCTATTCATAATAAATGCTCGCTACCGTGATGACGTGACACGAAACACTAACATGAATTTTTACGTTTGGATTACTTCTAGCAAAATGTGATTCGCAACTTATTTTGCTGCCCAAGACTCGTCAAATGATCTACTTTCTTAGGTTAAGAATTCATACACGCCTGAAATACGCTACAATGTATTCCTCGGAGCTACCGAAATATATAGTTTTTTTTTGTGCGGTTTCAAGCCAGTGGCAACCACGTGTTCACTGTCACAGACAATTTAGTAATTAAAAAAAAATCCATGACAAAACTAAAGTTAAACACAATTTACTTTAGTTTTGACGTTTCGGGCTCGAAACACAAACAAGTAGAGACATACAAAATTCGCGTTATTTTTTTAGGACACGTTTAACTAGAAACACATGTATCTTTGGTGTACGTTTGTCATTGGACCATACTTAATGCGACACGCCCTGGGTAAATCTGCGCCAATAAATGAACACTTCACAATTGTGTGCCCCAATCACGTGGAGTTCAGTCAAAAAGGGAGTGAATTCAGATCTATGCAGCAGCCAATGGAGAAACGAAGCCGTCTTATTTACGTACAGGACTGTGAAGTTTAGCCTGATGTAAAATAAGAAAGCGAGTTTTGCGTGTCCCTACAGAGAAGTAGGGTCACTCGTTTCTCGCGAAAATATTTACGTGGAGGCTAGACTTCAATATCCTATGTGCATTTTTGCGGGCTATTGGCCGCTTGCCTTTGTGTGAACAGAGTTTGTTACACGAGTGTGCGAATCAGAACTGCGTTTCTCCGATTACTGACCGACCGTGATTCGCGGGCAGACAGAAAAGACGTGTAACATTACAAATTATCGCATCACGAAAGTGGTTCTGAACTAAATTGTTTTGGAACACAACTTGTCTTGAAATCTTTTAGCGGAAAAAAATGTCCCTAAAGATAAGTAATACTGTAAAATAAATTAATCTACTGAACGAACTAAAGATTCAGCAGAATCAATAGACACTGCACTTGATTAAATCGTCCCAGTGAATATATTGTCACTGCGTGTTTTTAACTTCCGCTACATGAACTTTCCTTTGATCCAAATCGTTTGTTAAAGGCGCTGTCGAAGGATCCCGTTCGAAAGAAAAGAAATGCAGTTTATTTTAAGTGAAAAATAGTGTTTTAGCTCTTTCAACTGGCAACGAACTAAGTAGTCATTCTAGCTTCATCAAAACATGTAACGCGATTTGTTAAGACCATTGGTGCATGCTAATTTTAATGTTTAACTATTAGCGAAATACGGCACATTACATTTATGTGTAGATTCTGTGTTGTATAGTGTACATTTAATAAAGTTAATTTATATATATGTATATTAGTTACTCTGCAGAGAATATGCAATATTTTGCCCACCACATATTTGAAACTGAAGAAATGAAAATGTTAATATTTTACGACTATTGAAGGACTAAGTGCTCGTAATGTCGTAAACTATATAAACCCCAATTTGGAAATTTTTAGGGGATATATATTACAAAATAAATTTTACACAATACCATCCCACAAATTGGCTTAATTTTAGCACGTGTTTATAATTACTGTTAGACAATAGCGTTCATTAAAATAGGCCACCCTACTGGGTGACTTTTATTAGGCTTTTGGTTTTGTTATGACGTGAAGTAAAACATGTGATTTCTAATGGACGTTAGGGTCCGTGGTAGTCTAGGGGTCAGAGTAATAGTACGCACTTAGAAAAACCGGGTTCACTTCCCTGCTGGGTCGCTCCCGGATTTTCGCAAGTGGGAATCGTGCCGCACGATGCCATTGGTCGGCGGGTTTTTTCTGGGATCTCCCATATCCCCCGCCCTTGACTTCCGGCGCTGCTTCATACTCACCTCGCTTCGCCCTCATCGGCTCCCAAGAACTCGATGTTAAGAGCCGCCCAAATCTCTCACTACAGAGTAGAAACGTACACAGAGACGTAATGGGGTAGCTGTTATTTCGATGCGGGTGTTCCAATTCGCTGATTGCCTGCGCGATGCTATGGGAACTGGCCTTGCGTCCGATTGGCTACTACGTGCTGCCAAAGGTTTCACTATTGGCCGGGCTGTTGGTCGGCAAGTAAGTTACCATGCACTGATTGGCGAACGACATTCCAAACAAGTTGTTACTAGTAACGTCACTTTCCTGGCGTGTGTGTACGGCTGGATTTCGCGAAATAGGCGACTATTTCACCTCTCTATTTTATATAACACAGTGTTGGAACTGAGTTTCCGACTAGGGATGTTGAAAAAATATCGATATATCGAAATTAGGATATTATATAAACGGTATATCAATATAAATCGTTGATACATTTCAACCATATTCTATCGAAACCAGTTTATTTGTCTATGTACCGGAAATCAATATTTTTAAATGCTCTTTTTATAAGTTCTGTTTGAATAGAGAAATTTAATTAAAAAATTTGTGTGTTTACTTTGGGAACATGCACCAAAAACATGTGCCTCATCTTTCTGTAATGCCCCGTGTCATCAGTCCAAACCATTTCACGTTTGTAAAGTTCTTTAATACATAAGGTATCGGATTCCGATGTACGGAATATCGATATTTTCCTTCCAATGTATCGCTTCTTAAAACGATACGTTTACAAATAAACAATATAGATATGCCCCCCCCCCCCACCTGATATCAACATTTCTACTTCCGATCTTCCTGCACTCTATCTGGGCTCTAAGGAGTAGATCATACCATCCGAATACAAATGTTTCCGAGCTGTGATGATCTTCACCGTGCATCAATAGGAGTAACGTGAATCACGAACTCTGTTTATTTAATTTAAATTACCCGCGGGTAGTCAGCGACCTGCGTGTTGTAGACTCGTAAAATAACAGTTCTCTCACGTGGGACGCTAACGGGCAGTCACGCAACTTTTAAACACGCGCTCGATTTTTTTTTTTTTTATTTGTACGAAGGCCGGAGATATTTTGTTTCCGCAGTGCAGTGACGCCAGTGTTGACGCAGTCGATGGTCGTGCGTGAGCGCAAAAAAAGAAAGGGGATAAAAAAAAAAAAAAAAAAAAAGGAAAACAACAACGCGGCGGCGGCGACGACGACGGTAAAAATAGCGGCACGATAAATCTCTCACGGCCGTGGCGTGCTGGTCGCGTCGCGCCGCGCGTACCTTGTGTATTCGAGGCCGTCACGAAACCCCGGAGGGCTATTTTAATACACGGCGCCTTCTGTTTCCACGCCCACTGGATATAGCGGGGTAATTGTTTTCCGCTTCTGTAGTGCACTCCTCTCCTTCCCGTTGACGCGAAACACGCCTGGAGAGATTGCCGATGACTAAGGGTGGAGCGAGTTGAGAATGCAGCAGCGGGGAGAAACGGGAGATCCCCGAGAAAACCTGCCGACCAGAGGCATCGTCCGTCGCGATTCCCACGTGCGAAAATCCCGGAGGAAACCCCTCCAGGAGTTAGACCCTGTTCATCGAGTAGTCTGGCCACTACACCACCGCGGCCCCTGCAAACCGCGATGTAACGCTTGCAGGGTGATCCATTCCGACGCTGTAACTTCACGACGAAAACAACACGATTAAAATAAAAGTGGCCTCGTTTGATCGGTGCATACGACTACGGGTGGGGACCCGCGACGACTGACGGCAATCTTGGGATTGGGCGACTCCGGCATGCTAACGTACTGATTTCGGCGCCAAACGAAACATCTCGTCCAGATCATTCGATTTAACGAACAAAAGCCAAGTATTAATTTCGTTACTTTAGTTCCATCACCATATTCCAAAGGAAATGATACCCGATATCGCAGGCGTATCCACGTAAATCCCACAGACGTGTCTGCGACACAGCAACACCGCGATATTTTGTTTTTGTTTGTTTGTTCTATTGCATACGTATGATTGTTTTTCTATACGCAGCAGTAGAAAGATATTGGACAAGTGAGATTACAGTATACAAACTTATACACTGGACATAATAAGCACATGTTTAAGTCAGAATGCACGTACACACACATCATATCTCTTCCTCATGCTGTGACTAAACTTCTTCCAGCATGCTGTAGGGCGTCGTCGTTTTACTGAAACAGAAGAAGAAGGGAACTACAAAACTGAAGAAAACCACTCGGTGTCCTGTCTGCAAGCTTTCTCAGGTGAAGAAGTCTTGGAATAGCTGCTGGGAGAGGAGGTAATGGCCCTTTGCACCATTCGAGTTCACAACTATGATCCAACTCCATTTCGCACTTCCAACTAAAGGATTCCATTGGACATTACTGGACCAGTTTTATTTGTACCTCGTACTGTGTCAGCTTTTTTTTTTTTTTTCGTACACGTACCTTGTTTATAAAGTTTTTTCTACATGCCATCTTAAAACGTGTAGACAGAATTATTACAATGTTGACTTTTATAGCTATACACATTTTTTTTGTATTTATTGGGTTGGAGGGATTTACTAATTGGTTTGGTTAACTATATTTAATTTACGGAATTGGTTCTTAGTGATCTGAAATATCTGCATATATTCGTACACCCTGCCTGGAAAAATTATATAATCCAATGGCTCTACAAGATGACTGCGAAACACGTCAAACATGCGATTATTTAATATAAACTAATCAAAATTCGGTTCAGGCATAAGAATTGTCAGGTATTTAAAATATTTACTTTTACATAATATTGCAGTTTCACTTGATCAACGCATTAATAAAGTAACTAGATTAAGGTAACGTTAATATTACATATAACGGAAGAATACGCAATGTTCATACACGTAGATCTTAAGCAGGGTTTTCAAAAGTGATCAGTTTACCGTGAACAGCTTATAGTACGTTTTCGACAAAATCTGACATTTTAAAATGTTACAAGCTGTGAGTTCATTATAAAACATCTGACAAGAGTATAAAGGAAAGCAACTTATGTGCATAATATTTACATTTTTGAAATATCAATAAAAGCGTAGTTTTAAAATAGTTTTCCAGAGGTTATTAAAATATAAAGCATGCCTCCCAACAGAAACCAATACACACTTATTTGTTATTTATTTGTCATTTGAAAGGGTCGCTGCTGAGTTTCGAAACCATCATCTGACTGACAAACACAAATATTTGAAATATTTGCTGGCCACAAATAGCGCTCCATTACCGATGACAAGTACTGAGGAAACGTCAGAGATCTCAGGGTTTGTCAGCGTTATTGTTATCGGACGTGTGCGTATATTTGTCCGAATTGACAACGACACACAAACACATCATCACCACACGGGTAAACAAAACTTTGATGTGTATCGACCTGCATGAATGCTCACAGCAGTTGCAAATTCGTGTTGGCGTCTGCTCAGGATTTTATATCGTTAGAAATTTAAAACTGACGATTAAAACGTTATTTGTACGTGCGTGACGTGATTTGATTTAAGTAAACCATTTTGGCTCGCTGATTACATTTGTGTGTTTTCGGCTCCGTGCGTTACATGCAGACATACATAGTAAAACATATTTTGGTACACTTCCTAAATTGTAATGGAAGTTTGTAATCTATACAGTGTATGGAAATATTACTACATGTCAGGCTGAAAATATGGAAATGTTTACCATTGCTAGTATACAAAGTTGGGAACTTCCATGTATTTAACTGTATCCTGGACAACAGTAGGAACGTTGCTATGCAATTTTGGAAAATATTTTACCATTCACGCTTTGTCACTGTACGCATACACCAATATGATAAATTTTTCAAATAATTTCTTACAGTGTAACGACAAGTCGAGTTCAGGTACGTTAGAATGTCACCTGCACGAACTGTTAGCCCAAAGACACGCACCGGCAAGCAGATATAAATCATTTACTTAAAAACTACTTGCCGAATACCCAGAGATACATTATAAGTCTGGTATCATGGGTTCCGCCTGACTGCAGATATTTTGCGCTTCCGAGACCTCGGAACGCGTGAGCTCTAAGGCCTACTTTATCTCTCCCATTGCGTGTTTCATCGCCTCTACGCGCAAGTAACTCAACTGACGTGTGCTGTCTTTGCGTTGGCTACTCGCCTGAACGTGGCTTTAAGCAGTAACCCTGTATTTCCATGGCACGATAATAAAGGTTAAAGTACGACGTGTTTGAACCATTTTTACGTTTAAAAAAATAAACTTCTACTAGAAGTGATAACGTGAAACTTGTAATTCTCCAAAGAAAGTTTCTTACAGTCCCTGCCTATTTGCTGGCAGCTGCGAAATTTAAATGGGAAATACCATGTTAAGGGAATTTCGTCTCAATGCAATAATTTTTAAGATAGGTGTTTCAAACAAAATGTATTCTTCGCCAAGTTTTTAGGAGAAGTTCTCTACAGTGGAGATGTTTCCATAACATGTATAGCCTGTGTGCAAGAAATTTAAAAAAATTTATGTTTTACAAAAATGTACTGCCTATTTGTATTGGAAATATACGTGTCGTAGAGACATTCTCCAAAAAAATTTCGTGGAGGATACGTTTTGTTTTGAAACGCTTATCTTTAAAATTAACGCAATGAGGCGAAAGTTCCTTAACCTGGGATTTCCTATTGCAATTTCGCAGCAACCAGCCGGTAGGCAATGTCCTTGAAATACTTTTCATGTGTATGCACCACTACAAAATATCTAACCGCATTTTAATCAACTGATATGTACTTTGCGGTGATGTTTGTGACTGTGAGATGACGCGTAGATAGTTTGACAGACGTATAAATATTTTATAAACCTATTTCAAGTCCAAGAATTCTTTTCCCATTATTTGTAAATTATATAGTAGACTGTTTTAAAATTTAGTTAACTATGAAAATTTTTATTTGAGATAACTATAGCCGCGATATGTTCAGAGTATTTTCGCAGCCATTATTTGCTCACGGAAATATAGACAACATATATTTGTTGGTACTGTGATTTATGCCGCTTAACTTTAACTTGTCAAGCTGTCACAGACAGACGCTTAACGCTCACATTCGACAAGTTAAACATGAAAACGTCTGAGTCTAGGCCTACTATTGTGAAAATAGAAATAATAGTAATATAATTGCAGTGTATACGTATAGCAAATTTCATTTTTATTTTTTATTTTATTTTATAATTGCGAGTCACTGGTACCTAGAAATAATAACCCGTAAGAGATTAGCAAACTGAGGTGAAGACGTATGTAAAGCGAAAAATAGCGTCTAAAGCATTTAAACTGATTGGTAGGGACCTGCAAAATACGCGTTATTATTTGGCGACACGTTAAACTTGAAACACGTGTATCTTTGCTATACGTTTGTCATTGGACCATACTTCACGTGATACGCCCTGGGTAACTCTGCGCCAATAAATGAAAACTTCACAATTGTGTGCCCCAATCACGTGGCGTTCAGTAAAGGGAGTGACTTCACATCTATTCAGCAGCCAATGGAGAAACGACGCCGTCACCTTTACATACAGTACTGTGAAGTTTAGCCTGAAGTAAAATAATAACGCGAATTTCGCAGGTTCCTACTGTTTGGACAAAATTCAGAAGTAGTTTTGGGATATTTATTGCAACACGCGTGCGTGTTCATGGTCACGAGAATGTCACCTTTGAACCACCCCGTTTCCCCCAACCACCTAGCCTTTTCTAAGGGTCAGAGCTACATTCCGCGTCAGGTACACCGGGTCAGAGATGGAGAGAGCGAGAGAGGTAGAGTGGTGGAGAGGGCGAGAGAGATAGAGAGAGAGAGAGAGAGAAAGGACAAAATGTTAAGCTCCCTCGTCCAGCTTACACAGGTAAAAGTCTAATGTGTTGCCAACAGTATTAATGTTACAAATATATAGGGCAAGGAAAATCTCGCGAGTTCGATGGCCTGTAGGCTAAACTCCACAGTCTTGTATGCAGTAGAGCCCGAGCTGTTTGTTCATTGGTTGCTGCGGCCAGTGTTACCTCACATTTGGCAATATGGGATTCTCTATTTGTTTCCTTGAAAGTTTGCTATTGGCTCAGAGGAGTCTAGGGCTGTCTAATGGACTGTGGTTCAATTGCAAAGGTGATTTCATTGTATATGTGTTTGTGTCACCTATCTTGTCCCGAATTGAATTTGCGAAATTTTCCTATCCCCACAAATATAGAATTGTTTTTTTTTTGTTATCTGTGAGCCGTCAGAAACTAATTTTGCTGTTAATGTTATATACTGCTATGCTATTGCAACAACGTTAGTTTCTTACAAATTTTGTGATGAATTGATGTTAGCATTCGTGTTAAAATTTTTTTTGTATTTCCTTTGCTTTAAACCTTTCATACCCACTTTAATTTACGGTTTATGGTGTTGCAAACAAAAAACAAATTGATGCGGGCATGTACTCAAGTCGTTACAACACTCGTTTCGTCGTCACAGGCAATGAGCTGTAGGCTATATGTTCGGCCACCGTTATATGAACCAATTATGATCTAGACCAGTAATACGTTTTGCGAATCATTTACCTACTGGCAAGATCATTGGTCGTTGAGCTTTGTAGTGTACGGTGTAGACTAAACATTTCCTATAAGTGCGTAATGCACACATCTTTGTACACTGGGTATGAATGGGTTAAAAACACATTGCGATGTAAAATAAATTACGTACAATTATTTAAACACAATAATACATATTACATACGAAGAAAAACATTAAAGCAAGAGGGAGAATCTAACACGCGCCGTGTGTGCATAACAACACCCCCATTTCACGATACCCATCGTCCTACCATATGCTATATTTTGACATGCCTGGCTTTGTTTCATATTATGGCATGCCTGGCTTTGTTTCATATTATGGCATGGGCTTTCTACAAACAACAAACTACAGTACTATTATGGCATGGGCTTTCTACAAACAACAAACTACAGTACTATTATGTTATGTGGAAATAGGCTACTTTATGCTCAAGAAGTATAAGCATATTTGGCACACTTGAACTGTTATGCAAGGTTTGAAAGCTGGTCTAAGCTACATGGTTAACGTTGTTAAATACGTCACGACATTATTACATTTACTATTATATAAACTTTCTAAGAAATGGCTCAACTGTAATTATTTCTTGCAACAACATTAGACATTTTATTGTGTAGAAACTTCGAGGTGGCACTTTCGCGGATAACTCAAGAAAGGACCAAGATCAGTTTTTATGTCATCGCCTATTATCCCAGTTCAGAAACCAGCACTGGACTATACAAAATAATGAGGCATCCTCATCTACTTGCTTTCAAGCATGCCTTACATCGTGACGTGAATGGCAATCGATGAATGAATATCTAGTGGAAGATGTTTTCTTCCTGTGCGGATGCCGAGGGGTTTATAACAGTTTCTGTATCGATTCCCCCATTCCCAGCTCATTACAGGCCTAGTTCCGCTGCTGGCATATTTCGGGAGGAAGCCATTGCACCAACCACGACCTCCGTTCCTCATTTCTAGAGACACGCAAACTTCGAGTTACTATTCGGCACCAGGCTAAACTTCACAGTGCTCTCTGTACTGGAGCCGGCGTCATTTCCCCATTGGCTGCTGCATACATGTGAAGGCACGCCCTTATGATTGAACTGCACGTGATTGGGGCACAAAGTTGCGAAGTGTTCATTCATTTGCGCAGAGTTATCCAGAGCGTGTCAGATTAAACATATGCCAATGACAATCATATTGCATAGGTACGCGTGTTTAAAGTTTAACTTGTCCCCAAATAATAACACGAATTTCGCAGCTCTCTGCCGATTACTTTTAAAGCTGCTACGAAAGCTTCCTTGCGTGGTTTCATCTACTGCATAGCGTAGCTAGAAAACGGGCTGTAATCCGAGATATATTTGTCCGTACCGACCCAGGGATAGGATATTTTAATCCAGTTAGAATTAGGGCACGAAGGTAACAATGACTTTTAGTTGAGGCACGTATCTAATACCAGAGTTTTTTTTTTTTTTTGCGAATCGGAAGTTGAGCGGCAGACGTGTTCGCGAATGTCGTTACGAAGTCGGCGACGAACTGCGAAGTGTTTAAAGCGTGGCTGGCTTCCATAGGTCCGCGCATGCAGGGGTTGGGCCTATACTAGGGACGCTGCAAACGTGTGCGCAGCTAAACGACGTGCCGTTTCGTTTCTGTGCATTTACCTACTCTGCTACTCTTGCAAAAAATTATCTGTCCACGATTTCTACTCTGCGGAGCTGCTGCACGCCTAACATTGCCATTGTATTTTTTTTTTAAGCTGGTGTATATTTTCCGTTTACAGGGGCTTAGAATGTCACGCTCCCATCCACACGACCGCGATACGTGTGTAACAACGAAGAGGCGATGGTTGGAAGCGAGAGGACCCCACCACGTTGAAATGTGGCTGCTGTGGACTGTAATGGGGTTATTTATTTTCGCCCCAATCTCGCCATGTCGCGCGGCTTTCATCTGATCACTGCGACTTTTATCGCCGTGTTCAACGAGCAGGAAGCCGCATCACGGACTGGTGTCATTTTCCGCGCTTTTTTTTTTTCTATACTCGTCGGTCCCTCTCGCCCAGTTGTGCGTGAAACCACCATGGTTCGCTGTCGGCTCTGCAGCCTGGCCAGAAAATATTTCCCCTACATCCCCATCGCTTATTGAGCGTGTCCCTAAAAAACCAATGAAAATTAGCTAGCGGATCGTGCGCAATAAAACAGCTTAATAATGGACAAATGAAAGCGACGAACCCCTTTTATCTACGTAATAAACTAAGCTATAACGCTGGAAGATGAAGTGTATATTTTTGATACAACATGGCCAATCTAACGAAATAAATAATCTATTGTACGTTTTTCCAAGACATCCGCCAATGTGAATGGTTTAACCCGAGCTCATATTCGAATTCCACAGGTCACAATAATTTGCAGTTACCCTACGTGCTTTTGAAATAAGGTCTTGAGTGATATTATGAGTGATATTTTTGGGTTGGTGTTAGACAAAACGACACAATTTGTCGAATACGACAACCACTGAAGTCGCGGAACTCACTGAATGACTTGGCTCGCAGCGGTATGTATATGTAGGTTAAAATACCTATGTCGTGACTGCTATCCCTACACATCGATCGAAAGGTAAACCGACAAAACCATATGAAGTTGAGAGAGAAAATGTTGGCCGTTTGGGATGGCTTACCTTCGCTGCGACGGGGGTGTGTTTGACGAGCTCTGCGCCTAACGTCCACTGGGCGGGCCTGCCGGTCTGCAATTGTGGGCTCTGCGGGGCTGCTACAGCCCGCGAAAACTAGGACAGCCTTCCCCTCCCTTGTACGTCATCTTGATCACGTTATGCCAGCCAGTTACGTACCACCAGGGTGCCCTTCCAGGACTTCCGGATATCAACTTTGTGGAGATAATTTTGCAATGTTCTTGATGGTTTTGAATAAAATATTAATAGAGGTGGCTTGCCCAGGTTCGGGGAGACAGCACAGGGTATTCACTTGGGCAGGAACTGCTGTTCAAACATTAAAAAAAAAGGGGGCCTTGCTGCCATTTTAAGTTGAGTATTATGGGAAAGAAAAATATTTAATGTAACCTACATATAACTGGGAAGATGTATGTGTGTGTGTATGTGTGTGTGTGTGTATATATATATATATATAAGACAAGGCATCGAATTATTCTAACCTTTTCACTGGAACCAACCCAAATGCCTTTTTTGACGTCATTGGGGGGGGGGGGGGGCTCTCAGCTATTTTTAAACTTTAAACGCCTACATTAAGGAAGCACTGAGACAAAGTCCTCGTCGTGTGTGTGTTGGCAAACACCGTCATAATATGTATATAACTAAGGGACTACAGGCAGTATAAAGAAAGTAATTTTGAATCATAGTAAATCAGATTATCATGGAAACTGCTCTCGTTGGTTAAAAAAAAACAGTAAATGCTAATATTAGTGATAGTTGTATTTTTATATTTGAAAAATAAATTTGGAAATGATATTTTGTCCTTTAATTTAATTAACTTAAGGCTTTAATTAAGGCCTCCATTCCTCACAAACCTGGATAAGCCCTAGTTATATATAACATATATATATAATTATACATTACTGTTAAACAAAATTATGTTATGTTTTAATATTACTCTATATGCACACACACCCGCGACAAACGTACGAGTCTATTGAGAAATAAACTGTATACAAAACAGACGTCTATGTTACTGTCTGAATGTGAGATTTCGGCAGTTCTAAGTCAAATCGTAAACCAATATTGTTGAAGTGCACATCACTTGCCAATCATCTCCAGTCAACACCGCTATTGTCTATTCGTGGTTTCTTCACACTTTTGAATCAAATATTTGATACATTTCCCCATGTATGACGTGTTTAGTTATTTCTTTAATACTCCATGTATCACAAGCGTGTTTTATATTTCTGTTAACATGAAAGTTGAATTGAAGTTTTACCTGTATTTTATTTACAAATGTTAATAATTTTTTAATAACAAACATGAAGGAAAACAGTGAGAAAACTTGTGTGTTAGTCGCGCCTAGTAATAAATGGTTCTCATGCAAAATATAATTACAAATGAGTGCGCACAAATCGGGCGCGTCATCCTTTAGTGTAATTTTTCTAGACAAAGTCAAACTTAGTTTGCAGGAGGCGGAGGAATATCCTGGAAATAGAACTTTACCAAGTATGGAGTGACCGTGAATGGACTATAACAGCCTACAAGCTGCGTGAGTGGTCGGACGGCTTGTCGCGCTGTTGGCAACCGCCCATTTTACATTGAACTCGTCTCCGGAGGTTGATTCGTTTTTGTCGCGCGCGCTGACCATGTCACCCATTCCCAGGCGACCTCACTCTGCTACAAGCCTCGCTCTTCACCCGTTCTTCATCGTCCAACGGGCGATAATGAAACGCCATTCGTCAGGCGCCGGGATAGTGTCCGTCGGCTGTCTTTCAGCTACTACGACCCGCACACCAGGAGAACAATTTTACCTTCACGATGTGTTAATCCATATAACATTTTCGTTTGTGATAAATACTGAAGAAAACAAATGGAAGGTTTCGTATCCAACAATTGTATTTACAATATTACAATTCTTCAGCATAGCCAAAAAACATTTTTTTTTGTGTGGGTTTACTGAAGTGTGTTATGTTAGGTAACAGACTACCTTACTCAATATATGTCCCTTCAAATTAAAACTGTTTAGTAATGTCAGTCAAACGTAATTTGACACAACGCAGTTTACCATTATATAGTATAGAGTCTACTGTTAGAAAAGCCATTTTGGGCCACGGTGGCAGAGCGGTTGGTCTGCTCGCCTCCCACCATGGTCGTAAATTTAAAGACTTATTCACCAAGGCGATCCGGGTTCAATCCCCGGCCGGATCACTTCGGATTACGTATGTGGGAGGCAATCCGGAAAATCCGATGGTAACAAAATCGGGGGATACATATTGGCATCGCAGCTCCGAATCTATCGTCTACATTCAAAATTCAATTACACCACTCGATTGCCAAAGGATCAAAGAATATGTTACGTTGAGTGATGATTTGGGGGGGGGGGGGGAAGCAGCAATTTTGAGTTTGTTTCGCTGCCACTCATAAATTTCCATTAGTATAACTTTTGATTAGGAGATTCTACGAAGTTCGTTTAAGTTTCAATCGCAAGAACAATCGATTGAGTGTATAGAAATATTTGTGTGGCGTAGTTATGGTGAAATTGTATGCGTTTAATGTAAAAAATTAAGAAGATTTAACACAATTATGGCTTATATTCGTTAAAAAAAACAAGTCGAAATACAGAAATCGTATACGGTTGGAAAGGGCATCTCAAAAGCAACCCAGTAATACCCATAAAACCCCATATGATCGAGTGAAGCGGTGCAAGGAACGTAAAATAAAAATCAAGGAGTCCGAGTGCATCAACGTAGACATATTCACGTAAAACAAACGGCTGTGTCCACAACACAGCCAAACCCAATTTTTTTTTCTGTGAGTATATTGCCTACAAAAACGACACGAAATTTAAGAAATAATTATCAGTTATTTTTCGGTGTTTATATAAATTTCGTTTCTTTTCAGTATTCAGAAGCAAGGAATTCCGAGGAGGAATTGTGGGGAAAAATTAATTTACGAATGAGTAACACAGTGGAAAGGCGTAGAAAATGACGCAATCATTTCACTCGTCTGCTTCTCCCCTCCTCAGTTCATCGCAAATCAGTTTCCCACAAACTAATGTGATAAAGGCTGTTCACGATAAAGTGTTCACTTTTGTAAGAAACCTTTGAAAAATGTCACTACCACTACCTGCGTGTATTTTAACAGGCACGCTGGCTTGCATGCGCCCAGTAAAGTTGGCAACGATGGAGGGAAAGTAGTTCCACGTCTTGGCGTTGAACTTAAAATGTTTGGTAAACATTTACGAATGTTGAAATTATTTCTTTTATTCTCTTCGTATTTTAATGTGTATAAATGTAATAATAAGCAACTTTAGTTTTCAAATAATTTTACAGTGTTACTGGGACCGACGCAGGAATAAACTAATCAGGCCCACGTCAATGTTACTTTCACATATGGTGTAAGAAGACACAACATACATACAAGTAGGTCTAGAGCTTCTAAAAGTGCTGTGCTCAGTTTACCGTGAACAGCCTTTACCCGAGGACGCGCGAAGAATGCGTAAAATACGTGACACCATACCACGTTTCGTGCAGAACTGAGCATTTCTCTGCTGTAATATCACTCCTGGTACGGTATTCCTAGAGACCTGAGAAATTCGCGAGTTCAATGACCTGTAGGCTAGACTTCACAGTCTTATATATTCTCATACAGATATCAACAGTTTATTGGTTAATAGTTGTGGTAGTAAAAGGCGGTGGTTGAGAGCACAATGTATTGCATGTTTGTTATTGGCTTATTTATCTCCAGGAGGTGTCAAACAACACTTCGGCCAATCACAAAAGTAACATGAACTTACCAAACAACACTTCGGCCAATCACAAAAGTAACATGAACGTACAAGTGTGTGAATTCAAACTCGTCTAGAAATGAACCTGTGAAATTCTCGGGTCTCTAAGTATTCTCAATTGTCACGTGATAAAAGGGCAGTCCATAGGTGTTTCACATTTCTCCAGCACCGTCATATCACGGAGTACGCAGGAATGCAGATGTGAAACAGCCTCACGTCGGTGACTACAGCCACACACGCCAGCAAAATGGCATCTCTGGCAGCAGAATGTCGAAACGATGTACTCCAGTCGGCGCATGGTATAGTCTGTACGGGCCTGCAGAATTCACGTTATTATTTTACATCAGACTAAACTTCAGAGTACTCTACGTAAAGGAGACAACGTCGTTTCTCCATTGGCTGCTGCATATACGTGAAGTCACTCCATTTTTGACTGAACTCCACGTGATTGGGGCACACAAGTGTGAAGTGTTCATTTATTGGCTCAGAGCTACCTAGGGCGTGACACATGAAGTATGGTCCAACGACAAACGTATAGCAAAGATACACGTGTTTCAAGTTTAACGTGTCCCCGAATAATAACGCGAATTTTGTGGGTATCTATCGATACGCCGTGTCTTCATAATTTTGAAATAGAACCTTTAAAAAGTCTCCTCATTTGATCTTTGAATGAATAGTACAATGGGAGCGAAAGACTATATGGAGATTTTTGGACATTCGCCATTGCGATGCAGACGTCTGTTATGGAAAAATCTGCACTGAGCGCGAAAACATACTTAAATAAGACAAGCAACCTATGGACGAGAAAATAAATATATGTATACAACACTCAATAACTCCAAGAGGGAATAGAGTCAAAAAACAGAACAGCTACAAATTACGACCAACAGATAACACATAGAAACCAACACAGGCAAGAAACCTGCTTGAAAAAGTTAGGACGACACTATCAAAACAAGCAACAACAAAATAGGACAACACGACAAAGAAACGCCCTAAAACAAAGCAGTTTTAACAGACACGACAGAATACAAGCAGGTATGCTGTAGTCAAGAATATATATGCACAAAGCCAGAACATTCCATGAAGGAATCGAGTCAACTAAAACAGGACAGCAAGCTAAACGCGGAAAACTAATGTACAGAACACACCGAAGACGACACAGGCTAGTTAACTACTTTCAAAAATAAAACAAACACAGCGAAGAATCTCGCACAAAAAAAAAACAGTAGTTTTTCCACGACCGACAGATTCCGACTTAAAGGAATACAAGAGGGAAAGGGTGATTAACAGAATTATTAGGGCTAAAGGCTGTTCACGATAAAGTGAGCATTTTTTTAATCAACCTTGGAAAAAATATACTTGCATATATTTTAACGAGCGGAATGAGTGCCACGTGTCCTGTAAAGTTGGTAACGATAGAGAAGAAAGTAGTTCCTTGTATTAACGTCGTACAAAAAGTGTTAGGTAACCATTTGTGATAACTTAAATTATTTCTCTATCTTTCTGTATTTTATAATACATCGAAGTGTAAAAATGAGCATATTTGTACAATATCTACTTTTATAATAATTTCACAGTTTCTTTTGAACGACGCATGAATAAAGTGATGAGGCCTATGGCAATGTTAATTTTACATAAGGCGGAAGAACATACTACGTGTGTACAAGTAGATCTTAAGCAGGGTTTCAAAAGTGCTCATTTTATCGTGAAGAGCCCATACCAATACTATAGCTAAGTAAAACTATTACAAGTTCTCGCGGACCGGTTAGGGGAGGGCTGGGTAAGAATTGCTCTCTTTCCCCTGAACTAATCCCACCCCTGAAGAGCCACAGATCGGAGCCCTGACGTCTTGTGTCCGTCTTGCGTCGCTGACGCCCCTCGAAGACCCTATCTCTTGGTTCGGATCCCCATACCACTCTTCTCGCCCCCCTCCTGTTAGTACGTTGCAACTCATTCCTATTTGCCGATAGCTTGGCGCGGGCGGAGCTATGGTTGTCAGCCAATGGCCATACCTCGGTGTCTGCCAGACCTTATAATTAACACGACCCAACTTGCAGGTTTTTGCCGATGGATTATGCTTTCGCAGTGCTGACCCAATCTCCTTAGTGGGCTACCGCTGACCGCCTTTCTCCCGAGCGCACCACGTGGCTGGTGTTGCAATCGTAACACTGCTACGCCATCTTGCCTCTGCGTATTGAGCTGGTGCGTGGCGGAGGCGGGTTTGTCGCTGTCGCAGAGAAGCGGTTTCTCCGCGCAGTGTTCACGCTGAAGGACGGCATCAATCTTCCCTCCCCCCCCCCCCCCGGCTCTTCCACCGGCGTCGGGACGCCCCGGTATTTCACGCGCCGCTGGATACGTCGACGCCGAGCGGCTTTCCCTTCGCTTCGCCCGGACAGCGCGCGCAGACCTCGTCTGCATGCCAAGGACAGCGCTCCGAACACAGCAGATTATTAAGGCCAAGAGCCTTCATTTCTACAGCTTTTGCGAGAATTAATATTTTGTACGCAAACGGGAGCCGATATTGTAAAATTTTGTTACAGTTTTGATACAAATTGTTGTAATTACGTAATCTAATTTTTTTCAATACGGAAAACTGTATAATTTTTACTAATTATTAAATAAACCAAATTTTCGTTAATTAATTAATTGGATAAAAGTATACACTTTTTGTTGGAAAAAATTAGACGTCATAATAAACTCAATTTGTAACAATATTGTAAGAGGATTTTACAATATCGGCTCCCGTTCGAGTACAAAAACTTAATTCTCGCAAAAGCTGTAGAAACGAAGGATCGTGGCCTTAACTCCCTCCACCTCCCCTCCCGCGCAACACAGCATCATGGTGGAGTGCGTAAGGGGAATCGCCAATAAACAATGTTTAACACCTCGTGGTCGCAAGGACCGCGGTAGTGTAGAGGTTACACTACTCGCCTCCCACCAGGTTCGATTCCCGGAGGGGGGATTTTCACGTGTGGGAATCGTGCCGGACGATACCGTTGGTCAGCGATCTTTTCTCGGGGAGTCCCCCCCCCCCCACCTTGCGTCTCGGTGCTCCTCCATACTCACCTCACTTCACCCTCATCGGCTCTCAAGGCCACGATGTTGAGTCTCTCTCAAATCTCTCAGCTCCACTCATCAAGGTCACGACCGGCCATAAGGAGGCATTAGACTGCGATGGAGAATAGCATAAACAAGCTTCGCGTGAGTTCTGTATCTTCAGAACTTTAAGCGGTCGCTATAGGGTTCTAATTCAGCAATCTATTCAGAAAACATTCATCATTGTCACGATAGTATAAAACAGAAGAATAAATATGGTACACAGAGGGCTGCTTACAGTAACTTTTTCTGACTTGATATTTTTAAACGAGCACATTTCGCGAATTCAATGTGACGTAGTAGACTTCAAACACTTGGTCTTTTCTGCTTCCATTTTGATTGAACGGCAGTTCATTAGACACGCCCCGTGTAACAGTGAGCCAGTAGTAAGCAGGGTTCTGTGGCGTGAGTTAGCTTTGAAGAGTCCTGTACGAAGGCCTCACTTGATCGCAGCAACCAATAAGCAAACGACAGTGTCTCGCGTGTATATAGAGGACTTTTAAGTCTAGCCTGCTGCCAAGTCAATCCGCAAAATACTCGGGGCTTTAGCTATCGACTTTCACTTCTGTCTTTATATAAGATGCACATTTAAATATTCCATAGTTATTGGCCCCTTAACAATTCGTGTCAAAGAGGTGTAGAAGATGCCGTAAATGAGATTAGCCGCATGGAAAACTGGGCGCCGATGACTACGAGGACCGATTCAGAAGTCATGGCAACTACTGTTTATCTCCCGAAAATGATACAACACAGAAAATGTACTATGTTCAGGTGAAACTGTGTAAAAGTACGTTTGGAAGGGGACACCACACGGGGTATGAATGCAGTAAAGTCCGGCAAGGAACAGAGACAAACTTGGCTGCTTGACGTCACTGTTTAATTGATATATCCTCGTACAAACTGTATACACTCATTTGTACGGGTGCAAGCTGTTTAACATCCTTCAAAGTGGTCTCCGGGGTTGTCCATGGTTCGTTGCCAACGACGAGGCAGGCGGCAAATACCATCAGCTGTATGAGACCGTTCAATGTGCGCCACCTTTCGTCGAAATGCTGTGACAGATGTCTGCCTCATCGCTAGCAACGAACCATGGAAAACCTCTGAGATTGCTTTTAAGTATGTTAAAACGTCTCGTACGTTTACGATGCGTACCCGCTCAAATGAGTGTATACAGTATGTACGAGAATATATCAATTAAACGCTGATAAGCAGCCAAGAGCTCATATAATTAATATTACCAAAGTAATTATTAGGTATCTGACAATTTTGCGTCGTAATTGGCAACAAGATAGCTAGCGTGTAGTTAGGCTTCGTGTTGCTTTAAACACGTAAATACAAAGAGCCGGTTATTACTTGAAGTCTAATTACACGTTACCGGGAGAAATATTCTCAAGTGAGCAGGAATATTTTTTTTGTACATCGTGAATAGGGCATCTCGTGTTTAAAAGAAAGAGTGATTAGCACAGTTGACTTGCAAAACAATGATCGATTTTGTATATATATATACACACACACACAAGGTAACATTTTATAATTCATTATAAGTAGGGATGTGAAAATTTCGCTAGTTCATTTCAGGACAAGATAGACGTCAAACATGTGTACACTGGTCACTTTTGCAAATAGATCACAGTTCGTCAGACACACCCTGGACGACTGTAAGCCAATAGCACACTTGCAAGGAAACAAGTAGCGAGTACCGTACTGCCAGGTAGCCAATAACACTGGCTACTCTATGGGGCACCAGCCCATGAACAAACATCTGAGGCTGGAGTGTATACAGTGTTGTGGAGTCTAGCCAATAGGTCATTGAACTGGCGAAATTTATTATAATTATAAGGCCGTAATCCAGCTGGAAAGTGTCATTTATAGTTCAGAATATAAACCAGTTGTGGTCACGGATTAAGTTATTCCGCTTGCTGCTACCGTTTTACATCCTGATAGCACGGAATAGGGCTGTTTCAGAATCCTTTACAACCCGTTGAGTATGTGTTTATTTGCAAAATATGCTGTGTTTATGGTTGTTCACGTAGGGAAAAAAAGTTTCAGCTAGGTACAATGGCTTATGGACCACGGATGCGGTAAAGTTATAGGTTTACTACTGTTAAGTACCACGAATGAAAGCATCAAGGCAATGGGCATCTGTATGGATGGTGGGACGGTAGCATATATATTGTGGAAGAATTTTTTTCAAGACATCGAAGCGTCTTGCTGATTTCATTAATTTTTTTTCCTCCACCTTGCGCAAACTTATAAAATTACACTTTTTCTCTGACTGAATATTGTAAAAAATACATATTATTCGTACGTATTTAAATACGCACTGATGGTGGCACCACATTCTTCTTTGTGCATATGAGATTTACATTTGTCCGTAGACGCTACGTATATTTTATTAATTTGAAATTGTTTAAAAGTAGTGTTTAAGGGCATAGTTAGGAATAATTTTCTGTAATAAAATTACTTTAAAAATCGGTAAAAATAATAATATTCCTTAGAAAACTTAAGTCAGTTCTAAAATAAATATAAAATAACATATTGACAACGTTAAAACGTATATGCTCATTATCAACCAATTTAAGACAGAAAAATTCATGGCTTACTGTGCGTTATAATGTTGGTAGGTCCGTAGAACATATCTGAGCCTGCGTTATAATGTTGGTAGGTCCGTAGAACATATTTCAGCACAGAAACGAATACATAATAGGTTCCCCTTTTCTATTGCGGTGCTACGCCTTGTATAGGCTGTTCACGATTGTGTGATTTTGAAGTCCCTGCTTAAGAGCTACTTTTTTCAGTTTGTACCCTTCCGCCGAAAGAAAAATGTACACTGCTGTGGGTCTATTGACCTTATTCATGCGTCAATCAAGTCAAAATTGAAATTCTTAGGATCATAAATGTATTGCTAATAAACAAGCCCGTACTTTAACGTGTATAGGAAAGAACACTGGCTTGATAACCTAATTTGCCACAAATTTAAGCATTACACTCACAAGACTATAACGTCAAGACTTAGAACTATTTTTACTTAATTAGCTGGCAACGTAAATGCGTGATTAATTTCCGCGTGTGCTGTGACTGAGCGGAGATGGCGCCTAGAACTGTGTGATATGGCGATATATCGTTAACGAAAATTTATTTTCGAAATACCGCATTTGTGATATTGTCCAACAATGTAAAGAAATATATCGCTTTATCGCTATATAATCGACATGCGACACTGCTATGTTCCGGTATCGTGTTATTAGAAACAATTTAAATATTGTTACTTTTACGGCATTAGAAATATTTGAAAATTTTGTTTTTAAAATATTACAAAAGGAATTATATTGTAGCACATTTAATGTAAGTGGTTATTGTATTTAGCGAAAATCATTATTTCGATATTTCAAATGTAAGTACGAACATTATTTGCGTTGTCAAGAGCTACTGACATTTGAGCATTTTTGAAAGCCCTGCTTAATATCTACTTGTAAACACGTTGTGTATTTTCCGCCTTATGTAAAATTAACATTGCCATGGGCCTCATCACTTTATTCATGTGTCGGTCAAATGAAACTGTGGAATTATTAAGAAAGTATATATTTTACAAATTTATTTATTTTTACACTTCGATGAATTAAAAAAAAAAAAAAAAAAAAAAACAGAAAATGAAAAATTAATTTTACGTTATCACAAATGGTTACCTAACACTTTTTATTCGACTTTAAGATGTGGAACTTCTTTCCATACATCGTTACCAATTTTACTGGGCAAATATCACTGAGTGCAGCCATTAAAATATATGCGTGCAGGAGCAGTGACTTTTTTCTAAGGTTCATTTCTTAAGTGCTCACTTTATCGCGAACAGCCTTTACGTACGAACATTCTGCCAACACAGCATAACATCTTGGCTGTTGCTAACTCTAGCCATCTGAAAACAGCGCTCGTTATGCACAATTTACTGCAAGCCAAGAGTGAGACGCGCTATAGCAGATACTTGCGAATGAGGACTGCTCTCGCCTCGGACCGCATCCGAGTGGGGCGAAACGGTAAAGGAGACGGGGTCCGTGGGGAGTATAAATAGCAACGCGCGGCATTCCACCGGCTAATTATATCTCGGGGCAGGCGGTCTTAAGTGCCCCCAGGGACGGGAGGAGCTCTGTCCCCCTGGCCGGCTATACAAGGCCGCTAGCCCCGTACGAGTCGCGAGAGTATGGAAGGTACACCGTTCCTAACACTTCCACATCAGCTACCGCACAACTGGGCCGTTGTTCATCTCCGCTCATTAAATACCGGCCGCCAAATAGTTATGGGCTCTTCGCGGTCAAGTGAGCACCTTTTAAGGCCCTCACAAAAGGCATTAAGCCCTAATAAACATATTTTATTGCAGTCTCAGACATCAACTATTGATAGAGAGATGCGAAATTCGCGTCATTATTTGGCATCAGGCTGAACTTCACAGTACTGTATATTTGGAGCCGGCATGGATTATCCATTGACTGCAGCGCAGATGTGAAGCCACGCCCTTTCAGATTGAACTGCGCATGATTGGGGCACTCAATTATGAAGTGTACATTTATTGGCACAGAGTCACCCAGGGCGTATCAGATGAATTATGGTCCAATGACAAACATATTGCAAAGTGTGTTCAAAGTTTAACGTGGCCCCTAATAATAACGCGAATACTGCAGGTCTCTAACTATTGAGTGTGATGAAATGTATACACTGTGTTTATTAGTCATGGTGCACTGTTTACATTAAAAAGTGGTGGAAAGGTATAAATTAATTGAAAGGAAAATTTTAGCAGGACCTTAAAAAGTGCTCACTTTACCGTGAACAGCCTATATAACATTGTAGGGTCGTATACCTACCTTGATTGGCTGGATTACTGTCTGTAACCATGTTATAGGCCATTCAAGGTAAAGTGAGCACTTTTTGAAGCTGTTTCATCAGAAATAATAACCAATAAATACATTTAATTGTGACCTCGGACTTTTGGTTTTAGGTATGGTGTTTATTACTCACATTGCAGGGTCTACATTAACAAGTGTTGGAAGGATATAAATTAGTTGAAAGAAAAAAGTAACTAGTGCTTCAAAAGTGCTCACTTTACCGTGAACAGCCTATAACTGTCTGCACAAGAATAACTAAGGTCCTGCAAAATTCGCGCTATCATTTGGGGGACTCTTAAAATTTGAAACACGAGTAACTTTGCTATACGTTTGTCATTGGACCATACTTCATGGGACACGCCCTGGGTAACTCTGCGCCAATAAATGAACACTTCACAATTGTGTGCCCCAATCAAATGGCATTCAGTTAGAAAAAGAGTGACTTCACATCTATCCAGCAGCCAATGGAGAAACGACGGTGTTTCCGTTATATACAGTCCTGTGAAATTTAGCCTGACGTAAAATAATAAACGCGTATTTTGTACGTCCCTACGAATAACGAAGGAGCTGCGCTGATGTTGCCGAACTATGAGTGGCCCGGTCAAATATGAAAACGCCTTCTCAAGAATACAGCAACCATGGCAGTAGGCAAACTGCTGTCGGGTGCTTATTGTATTGAAGTCTACTGTGTACTCAGTAGCTCTAGCTGTTGCCCACGTGTCTTCGCCGGTAGACATTTCTTTACCTGACTGGGCCAATCAGAATCAGGTAACTCAAACACTGAGTGTCCGTGATTCGCGGGCAGACAGACGCCTGCAATCAGCGACAGTTAAAATCATCTAATCACGGAAAGAGGATCTGAGCTCTAGTGTTTCGGAGCACAAGTAGTCCTGAAATATTTTCGCGAGAAACAGGTTTCGCTACCTACAGCTTATGACTACGAAACAAGTGTTGTGTCGGCTTGAGTACAGAACGTATCGTAAGATTTTTTGTTTGCAACACCCGAAACCGTAAAAGAAAGGAAGGCTGAAGGGGTTAACTTCGCAACTGCGTTACGGTCCAGTGTAGAGCAATATATCGCATGTTGCGATGTTGACGATATTACGGTATCGCGTTATTTGATAATTTTTCGCCACTGCCATTTTCATAGTATATTATTTTTTTAAATTTCATTTTTAAAAATTACAATAGTAATGGTATTATGGCACATTTAATAAAAGTGGTTATCATTATTTAGAGAAAAAACCAACACATATAATCGTATTTCGATATTTGAATATGTAAATGCGAATAGTATTTACGATGTGAATCTGACCGATATTTATATCGTCAAAATCTGCGAAATCGATACGACTGATATTTGTCATACCGATGTTTGCGATGCGTGTTTCCGTCGATTTTCAATCAATTCTGGAAGCGATTTAACGCACCAATAACGATAGTGCCAGCATGTTCCGAAACGATATTGAAAATAAGATCTAATTTCCAAGTAACTCAAGAAAACAAATCGCTGGTGTTAAGGTATGGTATAAGGATAACTCTCACGCGTTTATTTCCACATTTTTAAAGCTTGTTTGGACTTTCAATGGACAATCACAGCAATTTGATCAAAATGTTGCGCAACATATCGAACACCACGCTCAATCACAGCTCTGTATAAGGTGGTACGAAGATATATTTATTTTCCCCTTGAAGACAAAACTTGCACGTTTTTATTTATATTGTTTCGTTAGTTTCACACTTCGAATTGTAAACAGCAATACCTAAGAATTAAAAAAATTTAATTTTTATAAGTGTCTCCTAGTAAATACGAAAGAACATTAAATTGTGACCAACACAACTAAACATTCTATTGGTTGACGACCTGCCAATAGCGAACATTAAACTTCACGGTAAGTGTAACAGGTGTAATGTAATTGAGTAATAAAACGGCGCAAGGAGGGACATAAATACCGAGATAATATGTGTTCATTCACTAGTAAATAGGCAGGGATAGGAAAATCTCGCGAGTTCAATGACCTGTAGGCTGGACTCCACATTACTGTGTATACGCGAGCTTAAACTGTTTTTCCATTGCTTGTTATCTCAGACGGTGGCCTGTGTTCCTCCGCACCTGGCAGTATGCGATTCGATACTTGTTTACATGCCAGTCTGCTATTGGCCCAGAGTCGTCCAGAGCTTGTCTAATAAACTACGAACCAATTGCAAAGACAACTCCAGTGTGCACATGTTTGACGTCTATCTTGTCCTGAAATGAACTCACGAAATATTCGTATCCCTATAAATAGGCGACTCACTTCTAGAGACCCGAAAATTTCGCGGGTTCATTTCTAGACAACTTGGAATTCGCACATTTGTACTTGCATGTTACTTTCGTAATTTAGTCAACGTGTTGTTTGACACACCCTGGAGATAAATGAGCCAGTAATAAACATGCACTAAATTGTGCTCCCAACTACCGCCTTTTGCTCTCACAGCAATCAACCAATAAACAGTTGATATATGTATTAGAGTACATAAGATTGTGAAGTCTAGCCTACAGGTCAATGAACTCGCGAATTTCTCAGGTCTCTACTCCCAGACCTCAGAATGACAATGCACCACTTGTGGGTATCATGAAGTTGGCGTGGTGAAAGTATCCCAGGCGTTTATTTCCCCGTGCTTATAAAGAACACTTCTAATTTACGGTATAGTCTACCGCATTCCTGAACACTAGGGATAGGAAAATTTCGCGATTTAATTTCGGGACAAGATAGACGTCAAACACATATACAGAGAAGTCACCTTCGCAATTGGATCACAGTTTATTAGACCCGCCCTGTACGCCTCTGAGCCAAAAGTAGACTTGCAAGGGAACACCTTGCGAAATCTATAACCGCCAGGTGCGGGGCAACAACCAATGAACATGCAGCTGAGGCTCCAGTATGCAGAGGACTGAGGAGTCTAGCCTACAGGTCATTGAATTCACGAAATCTTCTATCCCTATTGACCACAAATATAAACAACAGCTGGTTTTGGAAGGAAGTACAATTTCGTACAGTGCTAATTACGGTATGAGAAAAACGAAGAGGAGTTCCCTTGTGACATTTTCCATTAAATGCGTGTCTCAAAAAGTCTCGTAAAACACAGCACAGATGTAATGAAACCGTAAACAGTTGGCTGTACCGATCCAAAACTGCCACTTAATTATTTGTTAGCATGCCAAAGATCTTCAGATTTTTGCATAGTAAATAAAAGTTTACTTGAAGAAAGTTAAAACTAATTTAAGCTCGGAAAAATTTTAAATTCGTATTTTCATCTACAAACCCTCTTTACACCCATATTGTAGCTGATATCAAACTGTTAACTTTTCACTTCCCTTGATTTATCGTAGGCCTACTGTAAGTACTTGGTTAAATTTATTCTGTCTCTGCACATATTATCTAAACGATGGAATATATAAATATATATAATTGATTGAAACTTGTATTACAAAAAAGTCGGACAGTGTTTATGCACGAATGAAAAACACAGCATATAATTTTTATTTTTGTTTGCCAACAAACGCTCAGACCGAATGTTCATCCTCATGTGATTAACGCAGATGTATGGTTTAAAATGACCTTGTTTCGATAGCAGAGCCTCAAATGTAAAAATGTAAAAACAAAAAAAAAAAAAACACGGTTAATTATGCATACAATATCGAGTTTCAGTCATTAATTCCGAATATTGTCAACGTTGGAAACTAGCTGAAAATGGACGTGATATTTCTAAACCACGAGTTAACGTGTTAAATAATATTTTAATTTGAGCGTGTAGCCGGGAAGCAGGCCTGAGTATTCAACAACCCATTACGCGCTATGACGCTAGGATGAACAGCGGCCTAACTGTATCGCTGTCAGCGTACAAACAACTGTCGCGCGCTATGGATATGCGTCCGGTTCTTGACTTTTATGACGTGTTAATAACTACTTCCCAGCATACCTGACCGACATAAGTAGGCCTACTTGTTACAAAATTTTAATACCTAGCGTCTGTAATGTGTTGTTATTATTTTAGGAACGAAAGAGATAGAGAGAGAGAGAGAGGGAGAGAGAGAGAAAGAAAAAGAGAGAGAGGATGTAAAAATGGCCACAGTAATCTATAGTTTAGAAAGAAAGTTGTTACCTATTTTTCACTGACTGTGCTTCCCTATTCCTCTCGCAAGATCAGAAACCATTATTGTAAATGTAAATAAGCGTCGTTCCCACGTTCATGCCAATAGCGGATTCATTTGGCGGGGGGGGGGGGGGGGACCTGCTCCTCCCCCCTCCAGAGATTATTTTGTCTTTTAAAGATTACTTTTAAGTAATATAAAAGTAAAAAAAAAAACATTCTTGCTTATTATTGTCCCCAACATATTTTGTATGGTTAGAGGCATGCAAAATTCGTGTTATTATTAGCCACCAGGCTGAACTTCACAGACACTTATATAGTGAAATCCAGCAAAATGGCTCCACTGGCCAGAAAAATGTTGGAACGCCGTTTGAAAATCTGGTAACTTACTCCCCATCTGGCATCCCAGCCAATACGGGACCGTTCGCAACATGAAGCCAATCGAACGCAGTTCTCCTTCTCAGAGCCTCGCGTAGGCAATCAGAGAATGCGTACGCCCACATTAAAGGAATCGCCACGCCATTTCGTCTCTGTTTACGTATCTATTCTGTGGCCCTATTGAGCCGAGAATTACCTCCTAGGGCACAGCGGTTTTTCTTCTTGTATAAAAAGTCTTTTCACTATCACTAACTGTTGACATGTGAATGTATGCTTTAACTTCGCGATGCATTTACACAGTGATGTGAAATGGAGTTCATAAAGTGAAATTAGAAAAGGTTCACTGGCGCTTAAGACACGGAATTTCTTTTCAGAAGTCCTATATTTTTCTGTGTTAAATTGCGTGAAGACGTTTATCGGTAAAGAAAACCAGCTGTAATAAATTTAATTTTTTATGTTGGTCGACTTACGTGAACCGACAGAAATTTCACTTTTGATGCTGGCCAGCCTACATAAAAAAAATATAACCTCAAAACTGAACGACCGTTACGCTTAGCCAATAAATGAGTTTTTGTTTTCAAAAAATTTGTTTAGTATGTTGTGTGTTTGATATAAAATTCATAAAATATGGAAATATTTTTTAATTTGTCAAGTGCTTGTAAAAATGGCGAGTTAAATGTCATACATGCTACAGTTTTGTCAGATATTTCGTACATGAGCCACGGATAATTTTCACTTGGGTCAGGACAGTTATGGTTTCTAAAAGTTTGAAAACCACCGCGTCAATTCTTTCAAAGGTAAATTATTGTTGTTATTAATTCCCATTGCTAAACCCATCACTTTGGATGTCTAAACAGAATCCGACTTTGGAAAGATTTATTTCCATTTATTTGCTAGGGGCCCATTGTAGGAAGCAGATAATCTTTAATGAGTGTCAGGTATGCTACCACACGGTAGAGGTGAAATTATTTTAGCGATAATGGTTTCTTCTTGCTGATATTACCTTAATTACATTATAGCCGAGAGTATTAGTAGATGAGTTGCCAGTTTAAATGAAAAAGTAAGGCGTGAGTTCAGTTGTTTATGCAGGTCACACAAACTTACGAATATTTGAGACGATCATTTTCCTAATTTTCATTGCGAAGGAGCAGCTGTGCTGAAAGATAATCTAACACTGATCTAAAACGGTGTCATTTGTGTGGTGATTTTCGAAGTCATGTGATTCCCTAAGTCTCGTTAGATCTAGTCGAAAATCAAGCATTTAAACTGCTCAACTTCCTTAAAATCGTATTAAGATCGCGTAAAATTTTTTATATAGATTTGTGGAACGTGTTCTGAAAAGGACAACACGACTAAATATTTCTACTACGAACAGGAAACGCCAAATAACAAGAGTACAGAATTTTGCTTTTATGATATTCCTTCGTGCAGGGTCGGTACAGACACGTATGTTGAATACTACGTTTTGTTGTACTTTGCAGAACTGTGAAAAAAGTTAGTGTTTTACTTGGCGCAGGAATATTTTCGAATGGAAAAAATTTGTTTAAGTAATCTCGAGGGATATTTGCTCCAGCGAGCCTGGCAACACTAGTACGGGATTGAGAAACACAGAAAAAGGTTTAGACTTTACAGGTTGTGTCATTGGATCTTGAAAGAAAGCCTCTGCAGTTTCACTGTCCGAGCGCTGGTAGCCGTTGGCCCAGGGATCACGACCAGTGACGTCACTCTAACTCGTATTCCGTCGACGCGACAATGGCTCCGTCGCTCGAACAATGGGTGGATGCGCTGCAGTTGTGTCCTTTGGCGACCCTACGACTCTGTCGAAGGCACAAACTGAAGATTAGGTAGACCGATCTCGCTGGCTGCACACGACTAATCTCCGTGTCTCAACACTACACTGCACTCTAAATTCGAATCAGAGGGAAACTACTGATTCGTAGTGAAATTAAACTACTTTGATCGGTGAAAATGGCACTGCAGTGGCGAATTAAATATTGCTTTTATTGAATGGAGGCAAATATTTTACGTGAAATAAACATATTTACGATAGTTTACTATTTATATTATGCAATTTAACGTGATTTAAGAAAGTAAAAAAAGTTCCGCAAGTGGCCGGGATTGAACTCGCGCACACTTCGACTCTAGGCCGTTACCTTGCTAACTGTCTCGTGTACTTTGATGTTGTATGTTCATACCTTTCGGTTTGGTTTGATTGGTACATTTAGGATTGTTAAAACGAATAGTATATATGAGTGCACTCTTTTCGCCACATTAAATGCAGTTTAAGCCTGCAAACAGAGCGCTCTGACGATTACATGGAACAGAAATGTAAGACGTGCAAACGGAATGAAAGGCTGTGTGCTCATATTACCTCGTAAAATGGCGTTTTGAAACACGAAACACATTTTAGAAAGTATTTTGTATTAGTTTTATTCGTTTATTCGTTGTTACTTCACTTGATACACGCTGTTCAATGGCCATTGTTTCACTGGTCCATCAGTCAAAAAATAAACCACTGAGCAAACAGTGGAAAAAATGACTGACGGATCAGTGGGAAATATCACTGAATCAATCAGTGAATAAAATATGGCATTTTTTCACTGGTTCATCAGTTAAATTCACTGAAGTGACTGTTGTATCATCCAGACACGATTAACTGTTTGAAACATTGAAATTGTCACTGATTCAGATTTAGAGTGTGCTTAATGCTTTGCGATGTGTGTATACTTCCTCTGACCACTTTGTAATGCAGTTTGATTAAATTCACACTGGTAAAAGTATTTTATTCATACAACAGTGCTTGTCATTTAAAAATTAAGATATAAAAAAACAATTGTATCACTGTTGGCCATGTGACTTTGAAAGTTGTATATGATTAGGGTAGGTCAATGTTGGGTACAAGCGCAGAAGACGAATAAGCGGTCTATCTCATCTGTAGGGGCACCTGTTTTTCGCGAAAAGATTTCAAGACAAGTTGTATTCCAACGCACTCTAGTTCAGAACTACATACGTGTTGGATCATTTGAATTGTTACGCGTCTTGTCTGTCTGCCCGCGAATCGCGGACGCTCAGTATCGGAGAAACCTAATTCTGATTGGCTCACTCATGTAACAGAATGTCTTCGCACAAAGCCAAGCTACAAATAGTCAAATGAAGACTGCAAGTGTGCATATAGCATATTGAAGTCTAGCATCCACGTAAATCTTTTCGCGAAAAACAGGTGGCTCTACTCATCTGTAGTCTATGGCCGAAGGCACATAACAAACACAAACTGTCGGCGACACGAGCGTGTGTGGAATGTCTGCTGGGGGATGGTGGAAGCGGGCCATTTTCCAGTTATGCAGTTACTATCTATGCGAAGCATGGTACAAGAGCACTGTCTCGTCAAAATTTACTAAGTATCATTAAATTAATCAAATATAATCAGTATTCAAAAAGTTCTGATAGTAATTCATTTCATTTTTAAACGTTCGCAGGACAGTTTCATGCTAAAGTGACGATTTTTTTACTGAGAGAACAGCCAACAAAATTATTGTTTGTGTAGGCTCAAACACATATTTAGTTGCTCTAACAAAATATATTGTTGAGTAGACGAAATTTGCGAAAAGGGGTGAGGGGGGGGGGGGAGTTGTCCCTCGTGACCACACCTCTAGATCCACGACTTCAGAAGTGAAATGGCGCAGCGGTTCCTTTGATATGGGCGTATCTATCATCTGACTGGCTGCGCGAGGCTCTGGGACCGAGTCTCGATGTCTGGAAGGCTAATACTTAGAGCTAGTGACTTTTCGCGAAAAAAAATATGAGACACGGTAGACTTTACTACTACAAGCGCCCAGCAGCAGTTTGTCTATTGCCATTGGTTGAGGTCTGCTTGAGAAGGCGTTCTCATATTTGACCGGGCCACTCAGAATTTGGCAACATCGGCACGGCTCCTACGTGATTCTTGTGCAGAGAGCATCAGAAAGTAATTCAGCCAATCAAGATAAGCAAACGACTCCAGAGTGTTTTGAAGTATAACGTGTCTTGAAATCTTTTCGCGAAATTTTACTACCTTTACTAATACTGCGTGCTGCAAAAAATTCCCTAATCACTGAGTTGCCGCGGCTGGCAGGAAGATCGCCGGCAAGAGATCGTCGGATGACATTCGATGTTGCTGGCCTGCGGCGCCATCTTGCTGGCGCGTGCGGCTGGAGTTCGCGGATTAAGCTGCTGTTTCAGCTTTGTAAGCACTCTGTCTCTCGGCTACGTACCGGCTGACCTACCGCACTCGGGCTGACATATCCTGCCAGCATTGTCTTCAAAACAATAGCACGCTACGATCTATCTGCTGTTCACTAGCTACTAGATTATTTGGGCTTGAAGCGTACTTGTATACAATTTTTGATTCCGGCTGTACTGGAGCTAGCAGACCGATACAGGTTATTTTGTTGATATCCATCACGATCTATAAAAACAGCGGACCATTAGCCACTTCAAGTCTTACAACATCTTGCCGACGCTTACCGACAATTACTGGTAATCAGCCGACAATTTAAAAACAGTTTAGTGCTTGCTAGGTAGGTTCTGAAAAGTGCAAAGAGAACATTATTACTTTACTGCAAAGATGACTGTATGCCTTGAGTGTGAACAGCCATTCGGAGTGTTTTATGTGCACTTACTTTCACAGGCCGTTTTCTAACGAGAACAACACACATTCTTGACTAGTCTCTAATGCAACATTATAGGAGAGGGAGATGTGATGGAGCTGGAGATCCACAAATGAAACCCGGACAACGATCCGCCGGAGGGGCGGGGGAGGGGGCGCCCATAAGCCAGTTGACGCGTCTATGCTGCACCTTAACGTTGAAGTAAAGCAACTCCCTATGGAGCACTGCACCGGACTATATAATCTGAAGAACTCATAAAAAAGTAATACAGACAATATAAAAATTGTCAGGAAAGTGGGATTTTTATGCTGGATATGAAAGAAGAATGTACAGGTGCATTTTGCAACTTTCTTGTAAATTCTGTTTTCCGATGCATCCAAAACGGATATGCGCTTAAATTTCGTTAAAAATTCAGACTCTATCGATTGATTAAATTGTTACAATTAAGAAGTATATTTTAGTACAATATTTCATGATGTTGCAAAATATATATATATTCTTCTTTCATATACAGCATAAATCGCAATTTTCTGACAATTTTTATGGTGTCTGTACCACTTTTTTTATGAGTTCTTCACATTGTACAGTCAGGTGCAGTGCTCCATAGGCAGTTGATTTACTTCAACCTTAAAGGGGAGGTAGTGAGTGCCTCAACTGACATTCCATAGTTGACCAAATTATGTTATCAGGCTTGCCACACTACAATTTGTTATACTGCAAAATTCGTGTTAGTATTTGAGGACAGGTAAAACTTTAAACACGAGTACCTTTGCAATACGTCTGTCATTAGATCATACTTAATCAGATACGCCCTGGGTAACTCTGCGCCAATGAATGAACACCTCACAACTGTGTGCTCCAATCACGTAGAGGCGTGGATTCACATCTCTGCAGCAGCCAATGAAGATACGACGCCGGCTCCAGTAGACACTACTGTGAAGTTTAGCCTGGTGCCGAACAATAATGCGAATTTGTCAAGTCTCTAGTTATACAGTAAGACTACATGTCATGAAAACAGAGATCGTTATGAAACAGTATACTTTGTTTTAAATTTATCTACTTCAGCTCCATACAAACTACTGCAGTTCGTGATTAGGGGTGAGTATACGGGTCAACGCCATTCTCGCAGCTAGAAATTTTGATTTAGACATACCATAAAGCAAAAACTATGAAATACAATTTTTTTTTATGCGAAGAAAGAGTGATTATAAATAATGTGTACAAGTTGATTGGTCTTTAATGTAAGTAGAGAAGATGAATTATCGCGGCAAAAGTTGACTGTTTGCTAGGAATCAACGTAATCCACCTATGTCCAACAGTTTTCTTTCCTTATTGGCTGCAATGCATGTATGAAGCTACTACCCCGTTTCACTGGGCCAATAAAGATTCTCTTAGTATAAGGCAGAACTTTCGTAATTGGCCTGCAAACAACTTAGTCGAGTCAAAACCTTGTTTATCCAGTCACGAAAGAATAAACTAGTTAGAGTGTTATAGAAGATAATGTCGGCTCAATAAAATTTTCGCGATTTTCCATAATCTCTAAATATAAGTAACAGCAATAAGTTTTGGTGATCAACACCCTTAACGATCGTGGTGGAGGGTGGACACGAACCTGTCGCCCCAGGTGGGGCGGCGAGCTAACCGTTACAACGGGACCAGCCACTTGAGAAATCGCCGCGCAAGAAGAAAAAAGAACTTGGCAAGTGGATTCAGACTGCCACTGCACACCAGAGATCGCAAACCAGGAAGTCAGGGGGGGGGGGGGGAATTCTAGTTTCATTATCGCGGCGACACACACACACACACACACAAGACAACCGGTGACTTTCGGAGCAGAGCGGTGTGTACGTATCAGATGGAAGCGCCGCCGTTTTCCTGGAGCACTTCCAGCGGGGAGCTTCTTTATTCTCCTTGCCCGTCGACGTGACGTACCCGCTAGTTTCAGCAATGGAAAACCTTTCACTGCCTCCCTGATTGCTCCCCCACCCCTCCGACCGAGGGGTTGTAAAACTGATCCACCCACTTTCACCACACGCTCTTTGGCATCCGAACTCTTCTCTTCTCTCTCTTCTCTCTCCTCTCTCCTCTCTCTCTCCTCTCTCTCTCAGACATAGAGAGAGACAGTTCGTTGGCCTATTACAGCGCATACGACTGTCCGCTGCGCGGATCCCCGTGTATATAGGCTGTTCATGGTAAATTGAGAACTTTTGAAGCCCTAGTTACTGTTTCCTTGTCAGCCAATTTTTATTCTCCCCCCCCCCCCCCAACTTTTTAAAATAAATAAATAAATATTATTATTTAAGTAATAAACGCAGTGTAGATATTTCACCGGACTCGAAAGTTAATGTCTAACGCTACAATAAAATATATTTATTGACTGTTATTCCAAATGAGAGGGCTTCAAAAAGTGCTCACTTTACCGTGAACAGCCTATAGTCTATTCGCGGTATCTTCGAACCTTTGAAAAATCGCTCCATGTATCACGTGTGTGGTTATTTCCTAAATATGTCATGTATCACAAGTGTTCTACAATTCTTTTAAAATAAAGGTACCTTATTTCTGGTTCAATTGAAATTTTAAACTTATAATCTATAAATTGTAATATTTAATTTTAATTAATATTAATTAAAACAGGGTGGTGAGAGGTGTGTTTGTGATGCTTGGTATAGGCTATTCATGGTAAAGTGAGCACTTTTGAAAATCCTCTCTTTTGGAATAATACTCAATAAATATATTTTATTTAAAACGTTAACTTCCGAGTGGGGATGGAATATACACTCTATGTTTATTATGTTACTTACATCTCAATAGGCCTATTTATCTAAAAAAGAAAGGTGGTAAAATGATGAAAATAGCTGAAAGAAAAAAGTAAGTAGGGCCTAGTTCTATGCAAAATATTATTACACTGAGTGCGCACGAATCCGGTACGCAGTCCCTTTGGTGTAATTTCATAGACTTGGTTAAGCTTTGTTTGCACGAAGCGGAGGAATATCCCGGAAATAGAACTTCAGCAGGCCTTCAGACAACATTCAAAATAACAGTGAATGGACTATATACACGTTGTGTTGCAATCAGTTCCGTGATTGCTCTGGTCCACTCGACCATCCGGCCCTCTTCTTGCCCCCCCCCCCCCCGGCAGACACTTTATTCCTTTACAACCTGCTTAACTGCAGCCATCATGCTATCGTATATACCTCGTGCGATCTTGTTGTCGACGACTCTTTTCATCAAGCCGTCACGTCACACGCTGATGTCCTAACGCTGTGGTCTTTTTTTTTTCCGGGGACCGCTGCTCGGTGTAAACTTCTCGTTCTGAACGACGCTGTAAACAAATTGGTGAAAATTAAAGACTGCTATCCCCGAAGATAAACAGACGCGAGGCTAACGGAAAACGAAATCACTTGGCAGCGAGAGAGAGAGAGAGAGAGAGAGAGAGAGAGAGAGAGAGAGAGAGAGAGAGAGAGGAGGAAGGTCCGTTCTTTTCGCTCTTTCATCTGAGCAACAAAACCAGGTCAGTGTATTGTTGGAAACCTTTTTACAGTCTCCTTCGTCTCACGAATGTATTTTTAAGTAAAATGGAGGACTTTATGCAATGTATCACTGCCAAGGGCGTTCAGGCCTATTCAGGACCTACGAATGTTGATATAATGTTATTTTATGGTCCTATTGCCATGATAAAACTACAGAAAAAGTTGAATGAAAGTTAGCTACTACAAGCAAAGCAGGAGAAACAATAATACGTGATGGTTCAGAAAACACAATAATTCAGAAACATTGAAGTTATTATGGAGCTCGTTGCTTTAACTATGTATGCGTTCTCGTTATTTTCAGGTATAGCTCATATGTGTGTATCAGAATGACAAATTAATGATTTGAAAACCCTGGAAGCAAATGATCTGTCTTAAAGTAATTTCGTAGAGGTATATTAAGAGCGACGCAGAGGTAAATTTACGTTCGGGCGAGTCGCAGATGAAAGGACTGCATGCCAGTTGAGCTGTATAAAGCAATATCGCCTCTGCGATACTGCTTTACACATGCCAGTCAGCGTAGACCGTAGCACGTACCTCACACACACTCACACGCACACACACTCATAGTCCATCCTCGGTTACTTCAAACTTTTCTGAAGACTTAGTGAAGTTCCACTTCAGGGTTATTCCTCCGCCTCATGCAAACAAAGATTAACGAAGTCTAGAAAAATTACACCAGAGGGACAACGAAATGCATTCTTGCGCACTCAGTTCAGTGTAATTACATTTTTCATAAGAACTATTTCTTACTAAGCATTACCAACACGCCTATTTTCTACATGTTTGTTATTCATATTCATTACAAATGAAATATTATACTTAATTAATAATAATAAAACATAAGTATAGGCTATTCACGGCAAAATGAGCACTTTTGAAAGCACTGCTTAAGATCTACTTGTATACAAATCGTGTATTCTTCCGCCTTATGTGAGATTAACATTATCATGGGCCTCATCACTTTTTTCATGCGTTGGTTAAGCGAAACTGTGAAATTATTAGAAAAGTAAATATTTAACAAATCTTCTAACTTTTACACTCTGATGGATTAAAAATACAGACAGCCAAAGAAATAATTCAAGTTATCACAACTGGTTACCCAACACTTTTTATTCGACTTTAAGATACGGAACTACTTCCCATCTATCGTTACCAACTGTACTGGGCGTATGTCACTCGGTGCGCCCGTTAAAATTTATTTTCTAAGGTTGATTTAAACAAGTGCTCACTTTATCGTTAACAGCCTTTAAATTTTTTACATTTAACCCAAAAATAAGTGTAAAACGGTAGTGATACAAGACATATTTAGTAAAAAAAAAATATAAAAAAAACAACCACACACATCATACATGGGATGGATTTTCAATGTTCGATTCAAAAGTGTGAAAAAACTGGGAATAAACTATAAATGTTGTTGGTAAGCAGACACCGCTGGAAAATATTAAAACCGTTTTTAAATGACAGCTCTACGACTGAAGCTCAGTGCGGGAAGTGTGGGCGGACGGCAGGCAGCCGTTAAGTCGCCGTCAAAACAAGTTAATGATGCGGGTTCAACTCTGAAAAGGTTCCCGGTTGGAGAAGAGTTAGAGGTAGAAGGGGGGGGGGGGGGTGAGGACGTATTTCGGACGCGCCGTGGGCGGCTCTTCCACCGGGGGTCCATTTAACTGGCCGACGGCATTCATCGCCCGCCGCAGCATCCAGCTCTCGTCCCGCCAATATGGCCGCGGGCGCCCTTTGTCCCACTGATTTATCTCATTTGGCGCGTGCTGGCCGTGGGTAGCAGAGAGAGAGAGAGAGAGAGAAAGAGTGTGAGAGTGAGGGGGAGGGGGTTGATGGGACTGCATATTGCAGGTGGTGGAAGGGGGTGGAAGGTGGGGGGTCTACAGCAGTCAAACACGACCTGCTCTACACCCACCCCCATCCTATCCACTCCAGCACCGTACCCACCCCTTGCCAGGAGGGCTTTGTCAGTCGGAAATATGGATTCATCAACACATACACACACACTCGCGCGCGCGCGCGCGCGCGCTGGCACCCCCACGGGCCAGAGAGTTCGCTCGCTGTCAGATTGGAAAACGCTTCCGTGATATTAGCGGCCACCGGAAAAGATGGGGGGGGGGGGGGGGGTGAAAGAGTACGCGAGTGGGCGTTTTTTTTTTTTTTTTTTTTTTTTTTTTCCCCTCCGGAAAACCGGGTCAAAACTACGCCTCGCCAGTTTTAGTTGCCCGTCGGCCAGGTCCGCGGATAACTTGTCGTTTCGGTTGAAAAACACTGTCACCCACGGGTCCTACACTATCGCCAACTCCTCCCGCCGACACGTTTTTCCATTGCTGTTGGCGTCCATCCCGTTATACCTTCCGTGGAAATTCAATCGCGGGAGCCGCTTTCGCAAACGCGAATAAAACGGTACTCGTGTTTTCGTATATTCGGTGGCGGAAGTAGAAGAGACGTGGAGTGATATTATGTCCTTATTTTATAAAGTTTGCATACGCTTTAAAAAAGTCAACAATAGATACCTCACTAAATTTTTATATGCGACGAGGAAGTACAGTTAATTTGTAAGTGGCATAGAATTGCGTTATTATATATATAGGCGTTTTAAAATAAAAACAATTCTATGGTCGTTGCAATCCACTGTCAAAATCAGAATGTCTAATTTCATTTACGATTTCCACTCATTTTCGTTTGCACGCAGTTTAAAATTTCTTTTTTTCTTTTTTGTTCTTTTTAACCCTTTGACACTTTATTTAAATCACGGTTCCAGATGTTGCAAATTTTGTGTAGCGTGCTGTACTTTGACCCGAAACAGCTCATGTTTAGTAATCACAACTAATGACAAGTAGGCTCTGTGTTCGGTTGTAGAAATATTAACTACTTATTCATTTCCTATATTGGGCACTAAGTCTCGCATCGCACTGTACATTACTGGCCAACCCATCCTCCCTCACCCTTGGTGTATACACGATCGTTAGGGACCTGCAAAATTTCCGTTATTATTTTCAATCAGGCTAAACTTCACAGTACTGTACGTAAAGGAGACAGCGTCGTTTCTCCATTGGCTGCTGCAGAGATGTGAATTCACACCCTTTCTGACTTACCTCCATGTGATTGGGGCACACAATTGTGAAGTGTTCATTTATTGGCGCAGAATTACCCAGGGCGTGTCACATAAGGTATGGTACAATGACAAACGTATAGCAAAGGTACACGTGTTTCAAGTTGAACGTGTCGCCAAATAATAACGCGAATTTTGCAGGGCTCTAACGATCGTGTACACTTTATTGGATTGGGTTGACGTTCCATCAGACACAGTACCCGTTCCGAGAGCATCGCGCAACAAATAAGATAACGGGTTCGCCTGTATCAAAGGAATCGCTACGCGATTTCTCCTCAGTTACTTGCCGTCTCTGTGGCGACGCCATGTTCCCTCCATGTGCTCCGCGCAGGGGCTTGTACAGCTAGTCAGGAGTTCGCGAGTTCGATTCCAGGAGCGACGAGAGCAAATACGAAAACGCCGTGTTCGATTCAGGTGAATGTTTGCTCCACTCTGAGTTCTTTACGACAAAGGTGAAGGCAGCTTTGGGTGTGACGCTGACAGTACCCTTTCCTCTTCTACTCTGGATCGTAGACGAGTTATACCCTGATCTACCATCAAACCTCATCCCTTCTACTTCTCCCATAGCGGGCATGAACTGAATATGTTGCAGTAATTATTCTAACATGTGTACTACAACTCCCCTCTGAAACACATGGTCCTTATCTTATATAACATTATTGGGTCAGTGTCGCTGTTAAACGTCAAGCAAACTGATATGACATACAGCGGATAATAAGTTACGTTAAAAGTGGTTACAAGAAGTAGAAATTGTTTGTGTGTGTATGTATGTATGTATGTATGTATGTATGTATGTATGTATGTATGTATGTATTATATATATATATATATATATATATATATATATATATTCGCGAATCATTGACGTTCACTATCGAAGTACTTTATTAAGATTGGCCCAGTCACATGAGAACACGTCTTCTCACGTAGACATGCGGCTGAAAATAACCAAATTAAGTTGTGTTTCGGGGCGTAGGATATTGAAGTCTAGCATGGCCATAAAATATTTTCGCCAAATACACCTCTCTATACTACTAAGTCATCATTTAAACGCTAATGTGTGTGAACAAAGAATCAATATGAATCGTGTTACCAGTTTAAAGACTACGCTTGACAGGTTTTCAAAAGCCTAAATATGTTTCAGTGAATTGAAGATATTTCACGGGCACCACATTAAAAAAATTTAATAAAAATACCATACTTAAATGTTACCTTTTTTTAAAGCAAAGCCATTAAACTTAAAAACTTGAGGCACACAAATTATAAAAATTACTTAAAACCCAAATATTTATTTCAGCTAAAATATTTCTGGAAGTCAAAAGAATGGCAAGAAAAATTGTATATTGCATTTTAATTACCTGCGATTAGTTAGACTTTTTGCCTACTTTTAATTAGAAATTTGTCTTAAAACTTACCATAAGATTATGTCTGAGCTCGTAATTTTTATATATTTTAATTTAATTAATTTCCAATAAATTTGTTTTGTGCCATTCTGGCGATTTTAAACAATTAATTTGAACTTTATATAAACATGCCAATTATGCAAACATTTTTGAGTTTTGCGACAAAATTTGCAAAATAAAAACCCTCGCAACTCAGAGACCTGAGAAATTCGCGAGTTCAATGACCTGTAGGCTAGACTTCAGAGTCTTATAATACTCGCATACAGATATCAACTGTTTATTGGTTGAGTGCTGTGATAGCAAAAGGCGGTGGTTGGACGCACAATTTAATGCATGTTTTTTATTGGCTCATTTATCTCTAGGAGCTATCAAACAACACGTCGACCAATTACAAAATTAACATGAACGTACAAGTGTGTGAATTCCAACGAACCCGCGAAATTCTCGGGTCTCTGCCCATGAGTAATGTCTAGATACGTACCAAATTCTCGTATTTCGGTGACAGGATACAATACACTGCCTTACAAACAATCAAACACGGTCCGTGATTACATTGGCTGCTGCACTTTAATCAACGTCGCCTACCTGCTTGATCTCCTTAAAAGAGATTGGCTAGTCCACCGATGATATTATCTTATTGGCTCAAGAGATCTTTGAGGAGTGACAGAAACATTTCCTGCCAATGGCGGAAGTTGGTCAAACGCACAGTAACTTGGAGTTCATCTGTCCTTAAACAACAACGCGAATTTTGCAGATCTCTAGTAGGCCTAATGCCTGTATACTACTTTAACCCATTTTTGCACTTTCACAAATCTAAGATTTGATTTAAATATTATAAATATGAAATATTCTGAAAATTTATCAACTGTTTTTGGCGCTTGAAGTCTCTTGTAAGGATATTAAAATATATAAATAATTTGCCTTATTAGTTATCAGCAGGGATAGGAAAATTTCTCGAGTTCAGTGACCTGTAGGCTAGACTCCTCAGTCCTCTGCATACTGGAGCCTCATCTGTGTGTTCATTGGCTGTTGCCCCACATCTGGCAGTTATGGTATTCACAAGGTGTTTCCTTGCAAGTCTGCTATTCGCTCAGGGCGTCCAGAGTGGGTCTACTATTATCCAATTGCAAAGGTGACTCCACTTTATATTTGTTTGACGTCTATCTTGTCCCGAAATGAATTCGCGAAATTTTCCTATCCTTAGTGATCAGCGTTAATGTAAATGATACCGCCAGTGTTGACGCTAAACTAATGTAGTAACGTACGCACGTAGTGAGATTGATGTCGAAAGTATTCATCTAAATGTGAACGAGCTGAACACACCTGCCGCAGCAGTCGGAAAGCCTGTCATGAAGGAGAGAGGTTAAACAAGTGGACTGCCGGCAGCTTCGCTTCATTGTCTTGTCCATGCCTGTTTACAGATTCATTCCGCTTGTAAGAAGCTAACCGGGATACGAGAAGGCTCTCTCGTGGAGGGAGAAAGCGCCCATGCCTGAATGCGAGCGGTGACCTTGTGAAAGGTACACCAGCCGGTGATGGATCGCCATTCGCCGTATGGGATCCTTTCACACGTGTAGTCTGGGTGAATGTGATTCACTGTTTTTTTAACTGACTGGATCATCTACACATTGAATTGAACTATTATATTCACGTGATCGGAATAATGTAATGTTTTGAGCACCAGTCAATCTCACGTCATTCCAAGGTCGCGGTGACCATCTGTATGGAATTAATCCTTTACTTTAAGTACTCATTTATCTTCGAATTTCAGGGCCACGGTGGTGTAGTAGACTACTCGCCTACCTCCTAGGCGAACCATGTTCGATTCCTGGTGTGATCACTCCGGATTTTCGCAAGTGTGAATCGTGCTGGAGGATGCCGCTGGTCGGCGGGTTTTCTCGGGGATCTCCCATTTCCCCCGCCCTTTTATTTTGGTGCAGCTCCATGATCACCTCGCTTCACCCTCATCGGCCTCCAAGACCTCAATGTTGAGAGAGAGAGAGAGAAAGAGAGAGAGAGAGAGAATAAATTTGGGCTGCTGGATTACTTTATGATATACAGTAACTGTCTGGACACGAATAACGTAGGAGCTGTGACGATGTTGCCGAATTCTGAGTGGCCCGGTCAAATATGAAAACGCGTTCTCAAGCTGACAGCAACCAATGGCAGTAGACAAACTGCTGTCGAGTGCTTATAGTTTTGAAGTCTACCATGTATTCATCACTAGCTGTACCTATAGCATACAAATACCTTGTCGATAATTATATATGATGCCATCAAACTCCATGTATTAAGTAATTCAAATTCTGTTCCTCATTGTATGTTCCGGGAATTCGCGCGCATTGCGAGACCTTTGCAAAAATCCCTTGGAATGAAGCCGCACACGCCAGCAAAATGGCGGCACCGGTCAGCGACACGTGGACCGCCGTACATCAACCAGCGCCACGGTAACTTATTTACCAGCCTGCAGCCCAGCCAATAGGGGATGTATCTCTCGCACAAGGCTCACTTCAGAGCTTCGCGCAGAAAATCAGCAAGTGGGCGCATCAACATCAAAAGAACCATCGTGCCATTTTATTTGAGTGTGCTTGGTTGTTCTGCACTGTTATCTTTACATGATCAGAATGATGTAACAGTTCAATCATAAGTTATTTCTTACGTAACTTTAAGGTCGTGGAAACACTTTCAGTACAATTCCTGCACGTCCGTACGTATGACCGTCACGGGAGAGCAATTAACTCTATTTATAAGAGATATATAACTTGTATTCTTCGAGGGAAGAGTTAGAGAGAGAGAGGGAGACAGAAAGAATCATACGAATGACTTAGACAAACGATGTCCTGAAGGGTGGGCCCATCGGTGTCTGCGTTCGCTGTATCCCTAATGTAACTATGCTAAAAATACTTACTTAAAATAAAATACATTTATTTTAAAACTCCAGGAATGTTCACTCTTATTTTACTCATTTATTGACCTTAATGCCTCGTAATTTTTGCTTGCGAGTATCAAACACTCTTGGTGCATATTAATCATACTGTTCCTTTGTTTCCCAATTACATGACTACCGGTTTTATTCCTTTTTTGGTTAACGTCATTATCTGAACTGTTTCTCGCTAACATTTATTAGTCATGGACATAATGGCACTACACTTAAAAACAATTTGTGAGGGGCTTGTGTTAATAATCATAACTCAAAGACATCAAAATATAGCGAAAAAACACATTCACCTCTGCTTTTAACTACTTCGTGTTGAAACTCGCAACAAACCAGGGAAATCAAAGTGCGTGTAGAAGCTTGCAACTCAAAATAAAAACTTGGGCTGACCGGTTTAAGCACTCGTAAAAAAATGCAAATAAAATAAAAGTTACGGCTTTGAACGTCTGCTTGCGACCATAAATTAAAATAACACAGACTTGAGAAAACCTAGGAGGACATAAAAATGGAGCCGGCTAACACTTTATTATGTTCGAGAGCGGATTTGGAAGGGCGATATTTCGTTGGACACGATGGAGAAAGAGAGCGGAACAGGTCTGAGGGAATTTGTTCTACAACCCATGATGTTCACCGTCATGCATGTGAACGGCCGGCCAGCACTGTCGAAAGTTTACCAGCCCTCCCGCCCATCGAAAGCTTGGAAACAGCTGTTTCCATTCACTGTTACTTCCATCGTTTCTGAAGCCCCACTGTTCCAACATCCAGTATATTCCCCGCTTCATGTAAACAAAGCTTAACTGAGTCTAGAAAATTGCACCTAAGGAGCAGCGCTCCGAATTCGTGCGCACTTCCTCAAAGAAAAATTATTTAAAATAACGGACATATTACATCGAACCGAATAATGTTAACACAAATTTCTGTTAATTGTGGGAAATTCACCGCACTTGTTAACACAAACGCGAGCTGAAAATCCTATGAACTTTCGTTGACCGAGTTCAGAAACTGGGTTTACGCAATAAAGGCTTATAAAATTATTTCAAATAACGTATGCACTATATAGGTTTAAAACACTACTTTTTTCCCCAATAAATTAAAGTTATAAAAATTTTTATACTAAAACAATAGCTGAAGGTGGGAGCAGATACTATCGCTTAACGAGAATCGTGGCTAACAGTCAGGCGTATGATATACCTAGGCTCTTTGAATCCCGCTGGCCGTGGCTCTGCCAGCCATTCGATCGTCGCAAGGGACCCCACCAGAACTCTGCGACCGGTGATGTCAGAAGAGGTGCTTCAGAGGAGAGAGCGATGTATGCATGTATCCAGACTGAGGCTTCGCATGAAACTAAAGATGGCGCTGGTCAGCAAGAAGTGATCAGATCGCTCCTGCCTGCACCCCCTCCACCCCCCTCCTCCACTCACAGAACGCATCTTCAGTTAGCTGGAGCACTACCTGCCCTGTGTGATGCGCCCCCTTCCCCCATCCAACCAGGACGCGTCTTTATGCACCACATCGGAGATGAGCGGTACATTGCGCCCACTATGCGTCCCCTCCAACCCCCATCTCAGAACTCATTTTCGTGCAGCTGTGGCACTGCCTGCCTCAGTTAGGCTCCCCTCCAACTCCTTGTCGAGCAGAAGAGCTGTCCACCTGCCACAAACCCTCTTAACCCAGTTAATTGTGAACTGTCCCAAAAGCGTTGACCTGCTTGAAAAACCCCCTCCCTCTACTCTCAAATCTGAACTTTCCCTGCCTGGCTAGCATCCCTCCACCCTCTGCCCTACAAATTTTCACTTTTGCTTGTCTGTTGACTTGTTCGGAAAGAGAGGTTTCTCCAACCCAAAGCCTGTCTTACTTCCAGCGAAATAAAATATGCTAGACGAGTCCTGCTGTTAAAATATATTCCCTCAATATTAAAAGCTATATAAAATAAATAAATAATATCCGTAGATATGTAAATGTCTTTACGGAATTGCAATTTATCGAATCCAAATAATTTCAGCTAATGCGATAAATAGTTTTTTTTATTACATTTTCTATCGAAACCTCTCAACTCTCGAATCGCATAGTAAAAATTTTCTATAAATCTTTAATGAAATTTTTAGAAAAGTAAATTAATTTCTTCCAGTGTTAAACTTTCATTTCCTTTGTAGCATTATACACGCTAATAATAACATTGAAAGCCAATCCTGCATATAGGATCTTCTACACATTCCGAATGTTTAGGGAAATTAAATGAAAGTCTTGTTAGGAACACACAATGAACACCGAACTAGGTTTTCTCTTATCTCACTCATTCTCCTCCCCTCTATTCAATTTTTTTGTATCTGATCATTAATGCAGGATATATAAGCCATTTCCTTTGTCATACACATTGTTTGTAAAAAAAACTTTGCAATCTCACCCGCAAAGGGTTCTTTCTGGCAAAAAATAGAAGTGAAGAAATAAATAACTTTAGAAAACTATATATTTATCCCTATTAAAGGGAATAATTAAACTTTAATATTTTTTAACTTAAACAATTCTCCAAAAAATGTAATATTAAAAGGAAATAAATGTAAGGGATTACCGCTCAAACCTTAATCGAATGAAATGATAATCCAATCAACATGTGTATTGATTGCACAACAAATTGTACATCCAAACACCATTTATTTCGGTAGGTTTATTAAATTAAATAAAATAGAAAATATTATTTGAAATATTTTTATTTAGTATAATAATTTTACAAATTTGTATTACAATCTTTTAAGATCTTTATTCTTGACCCACGAGTCATTTGTTTTTGAAAAGCCCCTCCATCGAACCAAGGACATATATTTTTATCTTTTAATGATTTCGTCCATCAAATATTTATTTGGAGAACTAACTTTTTGAAATTTGTGTTCATAAAATCTGCCTTTCTAGGTTGCCCATCATAGGTTTCTAAGTAATACACTCTGGGATAGGTTTTTCTAGTTGAAATAATTTTAAATATTTCATAAGACCAATTAACCATAAATTTCTTCTCAAATATTCCTTTCTCTTTCGTGATACATATATATTCACCAACTTTGAACTTTTGTTTTCTCTCGTCGATTACTTTAACATTATTATAAATGGTCTTCATCAAAATATTGTCTGTAACTTCTTTGGGCGCCATTTTGATAGTTCTATGATATATGGAATTATAAAATTGAAGTATTTCAGGTAAAAATTCCACCCATTTGTAAGTCCCTCTGACATGAAATGCTTATATACTAACTGCTTAATGGATTTGTTGTATCATACCACAACACTGACTTTAAGGTCTGAATATGATGCGTAGTGATTAATACAATAACTTTTCATTAGTTTCTGGAATGGTGTAGCAAAAATTCTGTTCCTCTGTCAGTTGTGAGCGAATTTGGGGTTCTCTTTTTCAAAACATTTTATCATTGCATCACTAACATGTTTCCCAGTTTTGTTTTTCAAATGTTTAACTCAACCATATTTGGAATAAACATCTATTGTGGTTAAAATATATTTGTATCCATTATTGCATTTGGAAAGCAATGTAATTTCACACAAATCGGCTTGAAAAATATCATTTGACCTCTTAGTAATAACTCTTCTTCTAGGATATCTTACCCAGGCTGGATCTTGAAGTTCTTGAGAAATAGTACTAAACTTCATTGGTAATATAACCACCATCCTTTCAGCTCTTCAATAATAGAAACTATTTGGTTCATATGTGAATTATTACCAGATTCTGCCAAAGCGATGAGAAGTTTTAATATTTCGACCAATTCATTGGGATTGGTCCAATATAGAGGAGAAACCCAGTCGCCAATTGTATATTTATATATTCCAATTCCGATAATATCTCCTATTAGATGTAGTTTCGGACGATTTGCATCTCCTAACTGGTTATTCGCATTTGTACAATGAATAAGTTCTTTATATTTCTCCAAATAGGTGTCGGAATATCCATTTGGAACGTTTTTAAATAATAATTCAAACAAACCTTGACTCACATCAGTTATGTGATCACCTATTTTAATTCTATTGTCAGACAAAAATGTAATGACCGAATCTTCCAGAAACAATGTTTTCCATTACGATATACACCAAATGTTGTATCGCGCATAGGTGAAGTATGTTTTAAATCAAAATAACGTGTTAAATGAGAAAGGGGTTACTTTTTCTTTTTCTTGAAATGTTCTTCATCCGATTTAATTTCCAAAGGTGTTTCATTAGGCGAATTCAGCACATATTGTAATAAAGTCATTCTACTCATAACAGGTTTAAATATTTCTTTTGTTTATAATATTCTGTTCCACACATGCTCGTTTGGCTTGTAAATATTTCTCCTTCACAGCAGATATAACATAATGTAATTCTGAGGTGGAGGCAGACATGTTTGTTTATATTACATTAAATTCCATAAATTCATATATGAATTAAGTCATTACTTTTCGAACTGCTGCAGTAGGTCGACTAACTGCCACACTACATCGATTAGTTTGTGCTTTTTCAATTTTATCGACTTTACTTAAAACAGCATCTAATTTAGTTACAGTTTTAACTCTCAAATCATTATTTAAATAATTTGTTTGTGTTTCCAAATCATTATTTGGTTTTCTCAGATAAGTTTGTGTAACTAAACCATATATTTTATTATTCAAATCACTTATATATTTCATTATTTCTTACATTTTTGTTTCAAGTTGTTTTGTAATACTAGTGCTTACCACTTCATTAACAAGTCTTAAATCAGCTTGCATTTCTGCAAGTTGCATTGTAAAAATTATGTTTGTCATATCATTGAAGTCCTTACTAAATCCATTTAAACGTTCTTCTATTCTAAATTCATTACACTGCAAATTATTACTAATATTGGTTAAAATGTTCGCAATTACACTCATGTTATTATAAACATTAACTAACTTTGTTCATTTCTTTTGAATATCACTCGATTGGGATTTAAACACGTTTAGCATGATGGTGTATAAATCTTCCACATAAAGTTTATTTACTACATGAGTATCTGTCAAATCTGGACCTATCTCTGCCTTTATATAGGGGAAGCCATGATATAATCACCAAGAAACTGTATTTGTTTTTCCAATAGTAGAAACACATATCTTTAATCTTTGGAAATGTCATATCCACTAAAACACAATCATTGTTAATATGTTGCAGATTTATATTGTCTACTTTGAATACAATTATCATATTTGTATTATCACAGAAATTATGTTTTGGAATACATACATAACTTTGTGACAGATAAAAACAATGAACGTTTGAATGTCGACCAAAACCAAATATTGCTGTATTTCACCCTGTGGTTCATACCAAACATCGTCAAAAATTAATATGGAATAGGGTAACGCTTCATTCGGAGGCACGATATTTTCTTTATTTGTAAAAGGGAAATATCTCATTCCTTCAATTTGTGATAATAAAGTCGCTAATCGTTGATATTTCTGTTGTAGTGTTTTAGAAAATACATATACATTTTCAAATTTAAGCCCATTTGGATGTTCCAACAGCAATATAATAACACACATTTTTCCACATGAAGGACTGCTTATTATACAATGTATATTTTGATGGTAAAAGAATACCATGTTTCTGTTCAATTATGTATTATTTTGTATTTACATTTACTGGAAGATGTACATTTTGTTTTATAACCTCCATTTTTACAGTATTACTTAACATAATGTACTAACATAAAACTATAAATGCGGGTCTATTTTTGGGCTTGTGTTCAGTTGAAAATAATGCCTCATTCTAAATGTATCGAAAAAGGATGCGGAGTATTGAATACATTGCTTAATAAATACCATTTGAGTTGCATTTACCAAAATACAATTATTGTGCGCCTGGTACTAAACTTGCAAAATGTCAGTCGCAGAACGATCAAAAAATGAACTCTCTGGATAATGCTTGTAAAGAACACAATATAGTTTATGATCGAACAAATGATTTGAAAGAAATACATATAGCGGATACATTTCTAGCCGATAATTATAGCCGATAAAGCAGCAAATATAAGAAAGAATCCAGCTAGGCTCTTTGGTTGTTGACAAAGTCATGCGTAAAAAGGTTAAAAAAAGGCATGGGTTCAAAACCCAAAACTAAACGAAAAACAAAGAGAGGAGGAATCATTCTGTTCCTATTTCCAGCGTTGACAGCTCTTGGACCCATTCTCGGAGGAGTATCGGCTATCAGTAGAGGAGTTAAATCAAATGGCAAATGAATGTATTTGAAACCCTATAAGGTTGGACAAGGACGAAAAAACTCCACATGTAGAAAAAAATGCAGAAAGTCCTAAATAGTCTTCCACAACGTGCATTAGCAAACAAGGATATTCATGTATTTATAAAGAAACTGGATTTTCCCTATTTCCAAGGTGTGTATATGAGAGACGATATACCAAAGAAACCAAATTTCTGTGAATGTATGATTGTTAATTTAGATTCGAAACAAAATGAAGGAACTCATTGGGTTGCATTAATTAAAAACATAAATCAACCATTGCATTATGACATTTTTGGTGCTTTATGCCCTCCAATTTAATTATGTAATTATTTAAAAAACTCGAAATTAATGTACAATTACCAAATGGAACAATTTTCAAATACAATCAATTGTGGACATTTATGTCTACATTTTTTGTCTGTAAATAGGATATATAAGTAAGTGAATTATTAAAACTGTTAGTAATATCTCAATATTGTTGATATTAAGTGATAATTCAATGCAATTGCATGTGGTATATTTCCCTGCTTTGGAGTTAGATGGAGAATCGCAAACAAGTGTAATCGAATTCGATACTTACAACAGCATACCAAACATTGATATACACAACCAATAACCTACAAGATTGTGATTCTGATAGGATCTTATGAGTTGGATGGCTTAGAAACATTTATTAAAATAGCATTACCTAGAGATGTGCATTTCCAGTTATGTGGAAATCCAAATACATTAACTAGTGCGATGTACAGTAATGTTGATATCGAATTCTCGGAAGACAATTCATTTGCAAATATGTTAGGTTACGAACGGAGAGTGTATCCCGCTAATGAATTACATGAATCATCCAAACAGGTTAATATATTGTCGATATATGTATATCGAATAAATGTTAATACTGTAGGGGGTTCGTATTTGAATGGGAAACCGGCAAATACACTACATGAATTCGCATGTGTGGTGACTCCAGGATATAAAATAATTGAAAAACCGAATACATTGACATATCTTCCAGTAATAGTGAATCGTGTTGATGAAATAGTTGTTACAATTGTCGATCAAGACAGTACACTTATTAATTTTAGAAACAAAGAAATTACCATCCGTTTACATTTTTAAAAAGCTATATAAACACGTGCATTTCATGTTTATTGCAATCAAAATGGGCATTGTGCATAATAGTCAATACACTCGCAAAGCAAGCACTTGATTTAAAAACTATGTTACTAAAAAACGTATTTCGAAGAAAGTAACTATAAAAAGACATAAACAGAAGCATACAACAATAATTTCAAACCAGATACCAGTAAAGTTAACACAGGTCAAAGGATTGTTTTTTAAAGGAATTAGGATATACCATTAATAGAAATGGAAGACATACTTAATGTTGAAGAACCAATAATTTATGATGATACAATCACCAATACGGAAATACATGTATATGAACCGTTACGAGCAGGACCGTATACGTTTCCATCGGAAACAAAGATTGCTATACAAAATCACGATATTTACACATTGCTGTCGAAATCAAATATAAGGTTTAGAGGAACAGTTAAAAAGACAGCTGATGCAACTAATCCAGTAACTACAGGAATAGTGAGAAACGGAATACTTCATTTAATCGATGTAATTGCTTATCTGCTCAATGGTGTTGAAATCGATCAATCACAGTATGTCGGAATTACTTCCACGATAAAGCAATATCTCTTGGAAACTGTAAACAATCTTTATACAGGGTTAATGGCTGGGTGGAGCAATGCTAATAATTTTACACTACAAATAAACCCAAGCAGAAAATACAATGTTGTTATGCCGTTAAGTATGGTTTTGGGCTTTGATGAGGACTATAAGTATGTAATATTAAATGCTAAACAAGGATTAGTTATTTTATTTGGTAACACGCATTTGAATGCTATATACGACAGGCTAATTATGAGGAAGGTGTAACATTTTAATTAAACAATGTTGAATGGCTAATGCCACATATTGAAATTAACACTCGTGAATGTATAAAGTTTTTAAAATATATTGAAAATGGGAAGAATCTAGATATTGCATTCAGATAGTGGGCTTTGAAAATATTTCCAACTCTACCGACATCGCAAAAATTAATTTGGAATGTGAAATCAAGTTTTTCATCTGAGGAATCACGATTTGTCGTTATTTCTTTTTAAACAAATCGTCAAAACAATTTAAAAGCTGATAGATCAGTATTCGATAGTGGTGATATGAAACATATTAAACTGTATCTAAACAGTCAGGCTTACCCTATACAGATTTAAATGCGAACTTTGTAAATGGGGAATTCCTTATTTGCTACGATATGTGTTCAAAGTTTCAGAAAATATATTATAAACAAAATCAGCTCACCGATGTTAGAACACGATTAATTTAAAACCAGAGGAATGTTATTTGTACTTGATGTGAGCAAACAAGATGAAACATTTTAAACCGTGGTGGTGCTTGCTTACCCACCAATTAGTTTTCTTGTATTTGGGAGTTAGATATTTCCAGTCGAAAGGTGCTTTGAAGTCGAAAACATTTGTATATTCTGCCATATCAGTAATAGCTAATTCTTTAATGATACATTTATAAGAAGATTGGAATCCTTGCACTTTGTAAAACATCTCGTCGTAGCCATGGTTCGTCTCCTACTGACTCAATTCATTATTTTCACCAGCTTATCTCTTACATTGTAACTCGCTCATTTTATTGTCAATTATCAAAGCAAAAGCTTGCGTACTTTTCGAAAGATTGGATTCAGAAAGTGTGAAAGCACCGCAAATAGGCTTGACACTGCAAGTAAAAGTTAACAGAAAGTCCGGTATCGATTGACTAGAGTGCAGTGAGAGCGTATTTCTTCGAAGTAGTAGGCATACGGCTCCTGTGTAGGTCTTACTCTCCTACGTACAAAGCCGCAGACTTCATTGTAATTTGTTGCCTTAAGCATGAGAAACAATTTTCGTACTTAACAAGGCCGTTGGAAATGTTATTTTAATACGGTTGTTTGTTTTTAATGCACGAAAAGCTTATACGTTTTTTACACATCAGTGTTGTCAGTAAATAATGAAAAGAGATAAGATAAATAACAAGACGATTCTGATAACTAATGAGCCTATTTTCCTCTTCATGGGTACCAATAAATTTTACTGAAGTTCTTGAAAGTTTTGATGGTAGGTAGACAATGACATCTCGTTGAAAGCAATAACATTAGAGATGAAACCACAAACATGTGGAACAGTACAAAAACAATTAAAATACAAGTTTAACCTTGTGGCGATAGATCTGGCGATCAAGGAAGCCAGGGGTGAAAAACGCCTCATCCTATCCATCTCAGGGGGAAATACACATTTAAGTGTTTAACCAAGGCATGGTGAAAGTGAGGAGGGGCACCATCATGCTGGAAAATCATACGTCGTCTCACTGCTAACGGAATATCCTCAAATTCTTCTTGCAAAATTTGCAGATACACCACACCAGTCAAGCGTCCACTCAATGGCCAAAACAGCTGATCGTATAGGATACCACACCACACATTGATGCTGAAACGGTGTTGAAAACTCCTTTCCACTTTTGGGTTGGTATGCTGATTTCGAATTACTCTGTAAATATTGGGAATAGGACCCACAATTGTATCACATATTTTGCACCAAATTATGTAAGGGATAAGCCCTGTGAGTAGAGGTAACTCCTCGTGAATCAACCTTTATAAGGACGGACCGGCAAAATTCGCGTTATTATTTGGGGATACGTTAAACTTGAAACACGTGTTTCTATATTATACGTTTGTCATTGGACCATATTTCGTGTGACGCCCTGTGTAACTCTGCTCCAATAAATTAAAGTTCGCTATTGTGTGCCCCAATCACGTGGAGTACAGTCAAAAAGGCAGTGACTTCACATCTATGCAGCAGCCAATAGAGAAATGGCGCTATCTCCGTTACGTACAGTACTGTGAAGTTTAGCCTGATGTAAAATAACGCGAATTTCGCAGGTCCCTATTTATAAGTCAACAGCCACGTGCATGGCTGATGTTGGTGTTTTACATGGAGCTATAAAGGGCTGTATACTACAACTGGCTAAAAGAATTCAACTAAGCAGGTTTTTCGGCGCCCTACATGCGAATTTCCCAAGCACACTTGCCTACAGAACTGCGGCATGTTAGGCATTATGACACTATACCACGCCTGACAAATTTGCTGGCTGATTGGGTAGTTTCACTTTCCCTCCGATACAGCTGCTCGTAAGCATTATTAGACAGCAACAAAACACGCGGATTTAAATACGGCCCGTGTGTCCGAGCGAAAGAAGTAGGCTTACGCAGTGCTCCGCCGTCGGGATCTGTATTTGAAAATAGTGCGTCGAGGTGCACGCGCAGTCATCCTTAGGAAGTATCCTGTGAGTTATGGAGTATCTGCTCCCTGTGTCTATAGACACCACGGCACCCGGTGACATACGATATTCTTAGTATAATCCATTCACGGTTACTTTCCACTTTTCTGAAGCCCTGCTGAAGTTCTCCTTCAAGCATGTTCCTCCGCCTCGTGCGAACTAACCTTATTTGAGTGTAGAAAATAACACCAAAGGGCAACGCACTGAATTCGTGCGCACTCAGTTGTAATGATATTTTGCATGAGAACTATTTCTTATTAGGCGCTTCCACCACACGTGATTTCTCACGGTTTTCTTCATATTTATTATAAACGAATTATTATTATTCATTAGTAAAATACATGTAAAGCTTCAATTTAACAAAAAATAAGATACTTTCATAATAACAAACACGGTATAAATAGGGTGATTTTTCAAAGATTTTATCCAAAACGCGTGAAGAAAATGCGAATAAACTAGACCAGAAGGCTATCAGCACGCCGCGAGCTCCCAATCTCCTTAGACAAAACTTAAACATCTGAATCTGATGGATTTTTTATATTCTCTGTCATAAGCATCAATTTTAAACATTTAAGATTTTAGTGCGTGTTATTTTTAGATTAAGTTACTGAAAGTGATGTGTTTTATCATTAAGTTTATTCAAATGTGATATACAGCAATGGGTTCTCAGGCTACATGTGGCTCCCTACCATAATCATGAAGTTTTGTTTATTTTGTAGTATTTGTTGAATTTATTTGGGGAGTTCGGTACTAACAGCCGCCATCAGTAAGGCTGCCACAGGATTACCAAGCCTTTATTTATTAGTTTTAATTTAGTGAGTGTAACATATATTAAAACATGTATTTCGTAGTAACTCTTGGCTGTTTTTTCAATATTACATTTTAAAAAAGCATGGGAATTATATTTTGCGTAATGAAAAATAAATATTAAAAGAATAACTTTTAAACAAGTCAAATTAAAGTCTCGGAGTATCGATAGCTAGGCGAGGCAAAGAAATTAATTATTAAGTATTATTATATTTATCCCGAGACAGCCATCTTTATTAACTCGGACAGGAAAGGAGGGAACTGAATAAGCCTGTGGGGAACTTAAAAAAAGTTATCTTTATATTGAAAACTTTAATGCCCAAACAACCATTCAAGTTGGTAGCCACCTGCAAGTTATTTCAAATAACATTTATATAAAGACTGCATATATGGAACAAAATGTTTGTTAAGGGCAGCTACTCCTTACATCATTTTCCATTTTAACACCCGCACTTGCTTGCCGCCACTTTTCACGTGGTTAATGGGCAACGACAATTTACTTGAAAGACTGGAAACTCAATATTTTAGCCTATCCTTGTTCCTACGTTGAACCGCCGACTGCGTTACCATCTCTGATTTACAAATGAAATAACAGTGTTTCCAGCGATGCAATGGCTTAATATCGCAGTTTATTTTCATGCAGGATTAAGTACGAATACCTTTCTTTTTAAGTAGTGTTTAAATAACACATAACATCACTTAAAAAAATAATAATTTAATTTTCCATTAGTACCTCACGAAAACCTGTATTATCTGAGCAATTCTAAGAATGAATGACTTTAAACGCACACCTTTATATTTACAAAATTTCCAGTGTTACGAAAAAATAAAAAAATAAAAAATAAATCCACTTCCTGCACAATGCCTTGTCTGTGATACTTATCGCGCATTTTCATTCTCGCCTTCTTCGTACACATCATTAAAGGCTGTTCACGGTAAAATGAGCACTTTTGAAAGCCCTGCTTGATATCTACTTGTATGTGTGCATTGTGTATTCTTCCGTCTTATGTAAAATTAACATTCCCGTGGAACGCATCACTTTATTCATGCGTCGGTCACGTGAAACTGTGAAATTATTAGAAAAGTAAATATTTTACAAATCTGGTTATTTTTAAACTTCCGATGCATTAAAAAGACAGAAAGAGAAAGAAAAAGTTAATAATCACAAATATTTACCTAACACATTTAATTCGACGTTAAATATGGAACAACTTTCCATCCATCGTTACCAACTTTACTGGGCGTATGCCACCCCGTAAGCCCGTTGAAATATACGCAGACAGGGACAGTGACGTATTTCAAAGGTTGATTTCAAAAGTGCTCACTTTATCGTGAACAGCCTTTAGAAACATAGGGAGAATGCAAATCCAGAACAGACACCAACTTATAGAAGAGGAGGCAGTTGTGCTACCACGTTATCTTGTGTCGGCCAAGCATGAGTCAGGCGCTGTTATCGCATGCTTCAAAGCGAGGCAGGCACATTTAGATGCACTTACAAAGTGTGGTTGCTTTTCAGGGAACGCAAGAATAACATCCTCGATTTTGAAAAGGAAATAGTCGTGGTTTTATGCCAGCTGTCTTGCTCACTCGTTGATAATTTAAAACACGAGCGGATGGAGTTGCATATTAAGGATTTTCGCCAACTTATCAAGGCCCTCTGCCTACTTGCGCTTGAAATTCAGTGCAAAGTGTCTCAACTACTCGTTTCCCCACGAAACTATTAATCGTGCGTCCAATGTGGTGATCTACGAAAAGAACACACTCACTACAGACGAGGTCTGTTGAGTGATTTCAAGATGTCACGCACATAAGAAGCGCCGCTTTAGCAAGCTGACCAAAAAATGCTTTTTCAAAGGGCTGTATCTCAAAATATACGCTTCAGATACACACAAAACTACTCAACGGCTTGCACTGAACCTCCCCACGACTTTCCACCTATAAAATAATAGGGTCGCCGTTGAAAGTCCCATAGAGACCTGCAAAATTCGCGTTATTATTTGGGGACAACGTTTAACTTGTACCTTTGCAATACGTTTGTCATTGGACCATACTTAATTTGACACGCCCTGGGTAACTCTGGGCCCGTGAAAGAACACTTCACAACTGTGCTCCCCAATCACGTGCAGTTCAGTCAGAAGGGCGTGGTTTCACATCTATAGAGCAGCCAATGGAGAAACGACGCCGGCTCCAGTAGATACAGTACTGTGAAGTTTAGCCTGGTGCCTGATTAGTAACGCGAATGTTGCACGTCTCTACCCATAGTTACACGCAGTGTGACGAGAACACTGCACGCCAGTTCAGTCTCTTGCGCTTAGCAGCGACGGCGCACTAGATGTGCGTGGTAGTGTCGCCATGAAGTAAACGTTACAGGAGACGGATGGGCGGTAACCATGTCACGCTTCAAATAAATCTCAACAGGTCGACAGTTCTAACCTTTCAAATCAATTATAACGTCGAAATTCCCGACATCTCATATATTTTATTCAAGTCTTTTTTCTATTCCCTCAAATTCCACAAATCATTCATTAATCTTCCCAAACACAATAAAATTAATATTCATCATCTTCAATCAATAACTATACAAAATTACAAACATCTTGCATCAATTGTATTAAATACCAAATTAGTAAAACTTTCATATTATACGGCACGCGTCCGTCGTTGGAGGTGGTGAGAATTGTTCCAAAGAAAAGATTAGTTCTATTTTAAATCTACCTTATTTATGTTGTCTCCTGTCGCCCGATTGGCTGTCGTCTGACCATGACACATCTCTTCACCAATCAGCAATAGCGAGACAAGAGACAACCAGGATAATTTTATATAGTACTTTTGTTTAATAAAAATTTAATGCCGACTACCATCTAGGAAAGAAGTGAGAAATAACAAACAAAATATTAATACTGAATACTGTCTAGAAACAAATGAAAATTACTTGCACATGATCCCTATTTCAATAAACTATTAAAATAACCTAAGCTGATACAGGTTACTCATTTAATAATGTGTAACTTGAAAATTATATTAAATGAAGTGATAATATTACCAAGTACTCTAATTAAACATAATGAAATTTTCTATGATCAACGTTAAACATAACCCTGAAAATTGGCAATGTTACAACCACGCGCTTTATTAGCGAATGTGGAAAAGCTAATAAAGAGGGGATAGAATTGAAGACTAGTTTCTTTCCCGCCCCCTTATATATTTCAGCTGCATCCTGTTCTAACAAGAGAACTCATCGTGGCCTTGTGATGAGCTCACAGCGGCTGGTCACCGCAGCATCCGACTGTGTTTGTGGTGGACCGTATGTCGGATGTGGTCTGCTCTGGGCTCCCAGCGCTCTATCGTCTGTTCACCCCCAGGACAATCGGCCCACGTTCCAATTCACACTTTTTGTCGACAGCATGGCTGCGTGACCCAATTTCGTCTGCAAAACTAACAACGTATTTTTGTAACTTGCGTTGAGAGTTTTAATTTCGATGTTTCCAAATCACAGTCTGTTCGCATTTAATAAAACACTGTTCAAATAAACCTTTAAAAAAAAAAAAATTGTTACCCAAAATGCGAAACTGTATACATTTTAGCGTGAACTGTGATATTGGAATGCACGTGATGAAGTTGGCAAGTAGTTCCATGTGTTAAAGTTGACCAACACGCTTACTTTTGTGGAATTGATTTCATTTACTTTCAGTTTGTTTTACGAATTTAAGAGTACAAATTGGCATTTTAGAAAGAAAAGAAAAAAACCTTTGATCCTAATGTAATTGAAGATTCACTTGACTGATGGGCCAGTGGTAATGTTAGCTGGAGGTTAGAAATGCGGGCAAAGAAGTAAATTCTAAGAAGGGCTTTCAAAACGTTTACCGTGTTTACCGCGGGCAGCCTTTATATATATAATATATATATATGAGCGGCTCTTAACATCAATATCTTAAGAGCCTATGAAGGCGAAGCGAGGTGAACATGGAGCAGCGCTGAAATGCAAGGGCGGGGGAAACGGGAGATCCCTGATAAAACCCACCGAACAGCGGCAACTTCACGAACGCTTCCCACATGCAAAAATCCGGGAGTGACCCCGCCGGTAATCGAACCCAGGCTCTCCCAGGTGGGAAGACAGTAGTCTGACCACTACATCTCCGCGGCCCCGTGAAATTACGGAAAAGTCGCGTAACATATCCAGAATTTCAGTAGAACACATACCTTCTAAATGAATGTTTTACTAACTTTTATAATGTTATTGTATATCTATGGAAAACTTATACTTATTTAAATCAAACTTGGCATACTGTGAAATCATAGTGAGGGCGCCAAATTTGTTAATCATCTAATTCAATTGCGTTTGGGAGTTGTCACCCTAAATAAATATATTTTATATTACATCACATCTTAAGGACCCAGACAACCATTCCCACACTATCTGGAATAGTCAAGAAATACTACCTAATAAAAAATATAATTGGAATTTTAATAGCTCACGCATTAATTTTCAATACAGTTGTTTTAAAATGTCTATGCAGATGTCATATCTTTGAAACTACAGACCCGAATTAAACGGAACTTGATATATGCCACTGGTAGTATGGCTTTTATGAGGGATTCAAATTTACAAATCAAAACATTTTTCATCTGAGAAAATGTCACAATAAATATTAAGGATTTTATTTCTATGTTTTTAAAAATTATTCGACCAATTTCTAACAAGTGTGATACGTATAAAGTGTTACTAGAGGCACGTGACATGGAATTTTGGGAAAACACTCTGTTATAAAAATGGCGAATTTACGAATTTCAACTCATGTTTTATTTACTATACGATTTCGACTTGCATTATTTTAATCAAACTTCCTACACCAATAACGATTACTGCGATACAAATATTTTAAATGATCAGTCCTGTTATCGCCATTTAACGGCACTTGATTACCATTTCTGGTTATGCCTGTATAATATAATACTAGAATAACATTTTAAATATTACAGGACACGGAGCCAAGTAATATCCTACTATACTAAGAAATCGAGAAATTTTTTATATATATATTCGTGTTGCAAGACAAAGTTAATTCGGTAGATGCGCGGTCCAGATATTTCTTTCCAGCAGATGCATTGAATCCAACAATTTAAAGGCTATTCATGGTAAAACGAGCACTTTTGAAAGCCCTGCTTAAGATCTACTTGTATATACGTTGTGTACTACCCCACCTTATGTAAAACCAACACTGTCAGGGGCCTCGTCGCTTTATTCGTGAGTCGGTCAACTGAATCTTTGAAATTATTAGAAAAGTAAATATGTATTTCACAAATATGCTCTTTTTTTACAATTCGAAACATTAAAAAATTACAAAGTGAAATAAATATTTTATGTTATTACAAATGGTTACCTAGCACTTTTAATCTGACGTTAAGATATGGAACTATTTTCCAACCATCGTTACCAACTTTACTGGGCGATTGTCACTCAGTGTGCCCGTTAAAATATGTCCAGGCAGGGTCAGTGACTTTTTTCTAAGGTTGAATTGAAAATCGCTCACTTTACCGTGAACAGCCTTTAATAGTTCGTACACTATTTTGAAAATACAATCTTATCACGATTGCGTGGAAATGGCGTTGTTTGTACGGCGAGTGATCGTATTTCAGTCTCAGCGAGCTTCTCCTGCAGTCAAGGCTGTTGTGCAGCACAACGCTTTATTGTTTCCTTCTTTCAAGGGCACGCCAGTGCTCATCCTTAGGACACTGCAACAATTTAACATGAGAACTAAAGCCGTGTTCGAATTGAACATTTCATCATTTCGTAATTTACAATTTTGTAGGTTGCAATTCAGATGCTGTCGACAGTCACTTGTTTGGCAATAGGAACAACACACCAAAACCTAATGATCTGAAACACTAATTACGATGACAATGTACAGTTATTTATTTTAAATAATGTTAATTGTGCATTTCAATGCAAACTTTATTGGTAAAAATAATACGCAGTCTACAGATGAAATAAACAAATATGGAGCGATTTGGTAATTTTCGTGTGTTCGTAAAAGTTCACTGCATACAAAAAACTAAATACCAAATTACAAAATACTTCACCATTTTTGTATACAAAGTTACCACTGTACAAATAAAGTCTACGGATAGGAACACGGCTTAAAAATACAATTTTTTTTTTGTTTTTTAACATTTTTAAGAGTCACTTTACTGCAGTGATGTCTAAAATGTTGTTTGTCAGAATCTCGGTAAAAAATAGTTAAAAAAAAACAATAATTTATACGAAAAATAATTATTACAAAATTTGTTTTATAATTTTATATAATATTTATTTTATACTATACATTATATATAATTTTAATATAAAACAATAATATTTATCTGTGGGAAGGACACTTATTATGGTCTGTTTAAACTCACAAAACATTATTCTTTGGTCGAATGCAAAAATATTTATACAATTTAAAAAAAAAAATTTCAATTAATATTTTGTTTTTCCATTCTACCTCCTTTCTCCCACTCTCACACATTCTCTCCCTCTCCCCTCTCCACCCCCTCCCAAAATGAAATCATCATGGCCAATGATAAACTTTAGTCTAATAGAGATCTACTAATGTTGAGAAAATGACGGGAAAAACACTACAGATGCTAAAACAGCTTATTTGAACTGTTACAGAGAATTGTGAAAATGAAATTTGTGTATGGTGACTTGTCAATGCTGATACGCATTTCCACAAAAGTCGAGAAAATCAAATTCGCAAGAACTTCTTCGAGGAAACTCGCAAGTTACTCCTTCGGGTCAAACTGCTCCTGCAACAAGTGTTCTTGGATGAAATAAGTTTTTCTCGTATAAAACTTGTAAAAGAAAAGATAAATTACATTTCCCGACAGTCTTTTCTGGAAATAATTTATTTCATTCAAAAGTAACGTCACGGAGAATTACGAAAGGCAGTTTTTCGCATATGATACTGAGGCTGCGTGTAGAAAAATATTTCGTAGAGAGGTCACCCTGCCAAATTATTTTATAGGTACTACAAAATAATGTATTACTGGCCACAAAAGTTTAGTGGTGACAAGTAAATAATTTCGTGTTCACCACAAAATTTATTTGCAAAGTGAATACTAAAAAAAAAAAAAATTGTGATTGCACACAAAAAAAATTTTCTGTGTGTATTTCCTGTCTTCAGAGAAGGGGCTAGATTTAATATTCCGCAAATCCATTATAGGAATTAATTAAGATATTAATTATTGCGCTTAGTAGTTATATAAAGTTCCTTCGGGCACAACGGGATCATGGATAGGAAGTACGAGTTTGCCGCCATATTGAATGACGTCACAGGCGCGGTCAGCGGCCTCGTTCATCCTCCCCCCACCCCCATGCGCCGCCGCAATCAACACACGGCCAGCCATTCCAGAGACCCGTAACACTAAAAATTATTTTAATAAAAATTATTTTAGTAAAAAATTATTTGATAGAAAACGAATTTGATAAACATTTCTTAAAAACATCGATTTCTAATAAGTATTTCAATTTCATAGAAAAAACTCCATTTGCATAGTAACCCCCTCTCGTTCGAACCCTGCTATAATGCGCGAATCACCAGATTGTATATTTATTTACGAATTTAAAGATGTAATTTTCAATACACGAGAAGAACTATAAAAAATTTGTAAAAAAATCTTAAGAATATATAACATTAACCTCACACTTCCCCACCACCCTAACCAAATCCCCAACTCCACCCTATAATAAAAATAGTGAGAAAATCGAAAAAATTATTCTTAAAGATTCGAGGAACATCCCACCCTACACCCCACAACCTTAACCAACCTCCCCCCCCCCCCGTAGCGATTGGCCTAATGTTACAAATTATCGCTCCAACCATACCTATCGATCGTATCTGGTCATTGGCCACGAAATACACCTTCAAACATTTTTTTTTTTTTTTTCCAGTATTCGACACTGTGGACGGTGCTTCCACACTGAAACACAACTTAAACCCAACGCTCCTTCACTCCTTTCACCTTAAAAGGGATCAGGAAAAGTATGGGTTACACAACAAACACTTTTAAAATATCAGCAGAATACAGGTAAGGTTTATTTAAATTGTCCGCATCTACCTCTGTCAACAATTGGGGAAAAGTGGTAGGCCTATAGAATCTACATAAATCAGAACACTGGATAATCAGGTTTAACTCTTCTACTGACACTGAATTTCTCTGACAACATCCCAAAAATAAAATATAAGGGAAAATTTCCCTTGAAACATGATTTTAAAGACACATACTTATGATTATAAATTCCCTGATTACAATTCAATCCAAATACATTATTTTAAACATGCGTACTGAAGATTATAAATTCCATGATTACAATTCCATCCAAATACCAGCGATATTACTCTCATAAAGCAAGTTTCAAGTATACACGGTTAAATTATTTTCTTATCTGACAAACACGCCAAAACATTACTTTCTTAAACATGTTTTAAAACACATTACAAAAGTTTTATACACTTAAAATGGCACTCTACGCACTTCAAAATCAACAATATTTTCCCACACAGTTTCTTTTGAAAGTTTTTTACATTACTTTCAAGATACATTTCCTCACTAGCAATTTAACTGTCCGAAATTTCTGACAACAAACTCCCCAAATTTACTTTCTCCACTCTAGTACATAATGTCACTCTACCCCGATACTTTAAAACAAACAAATGCCCTTTTAAAATAACATTTTAGAAATTTTAAAAGCTCAAAACACTTCCACACAATCAAGAGACACCATAATTAACATCATGTTTCACTTAGTGCCAGCCCATTACCTTTACAATTACATTTTTTAAATGACTCAGCATTTTCGCAGTTTACAATCACTAAATGTTACAACCATGAGCAGGTTTTTCCACATTTTTGCCGGTATTTATCATTACAATACATTTTAAATTTCAAAACACCCAAGAGACACCCAACCAGAACAATGGTCTCAGGAGAAACAGGAATTTACACATCAATTTTTTCCTGTCTCGCAAAACACATTCATCCAACCATTCAAACAAAATCATAAAACAGCGAGATCCAGAGCCCAAGGATACTCTACTCACTTACTTCTACTCGAGGAGCAGCGGTATTGCTCTGGACCAACAAAACCCTCGTCACTTTCAATTGCGAGTGCTCAAGGCTATGCTCCCCACCATAACACACTTATACAATACAATGGTGAAGTCGTGCCCAGGGATATTGTTCTCACTTATTTCCACTCCAGAGAGCGACACCACACTGCTCATTTCATGCCACACAGTACAATCCCTTCGCCGCCACTACTGCGCGAAAGTCCTTGTCGGTAAACCAAAATCCACAACACAACAGCCCTGCAACACCGCATCCCGATCCTCCACCAGCATCTAAATCTTCCCGGTTTTGTCGACATTCACACTTCAACTCGTGCCCCGAACACACCAAGTCGACGGCACACACGCCAATTCCGACCAAAACCAACGAAAAACCTTGCCTTCCACTCAAAAGACTCCGGGTTGCAATTCCCACATCACGTCCAACCAGTTCCACACTGACTACTCGTCCACTTGCACGGAACCCCGCGCAGCATCTACTAAGTATCAAGGTGAAAATATTTTCAAGATGTCTGAAACTTCAGTCGAAGCCCCATGCATATGGCTGGTGACCTCTCCCCGAGTCCTTTTTTTCCTAACTGCCCTATATCTAAGTGTTAAGCAGAAGTCCGGTGGGTAGAGCGGGTGCTTATTGCGTCTCAGGGCTAACCCCATATGCCTACAAGTGAATGAAATCATGCAAGGAGACATGCGTCGCGTCATGACCAACGTTTTAGGCCATGACTACCGCCCTAAGTTTACTTATGGCTAATCTATAACTAAAAGAGACTAGGAAAAACCGGCATAGGCATTGTAAAAAACCCAGTCGACAGGAAATAATTTCAAATTATTCATGCATTAAACAGAAATGCTGCAGGAGATAGTGTTGGAAACATACTATTGTTAGTAGAGATGAAAAACTAGTAGACAGGGACAGGTTATCCCCGAGTCACGCCCCAGCACCCCTATTTATACCTGGGTAAAATCCCTACCACTACACTACCCCCTCTTGAGACCATTCCTCCAGCACCCTCTTTTCGATAGAGGCGACCTCTTTACACTCACTGCGCGCTCTATACCAACTCACATATTTAGCGGCGTGAAATTCTCAGCCAATCCAAGGACGGCTTCTTAACCCCTAATAATACTGAGGCCGCAAACCGGAACACATTTCTGCACATAAAACAGTCGCACCACCAGGGATCAAGTGCTGAATTTGTAGTAGACCAATCGGAAAATCCAGTCCACTAAAAGCAAACTTCTGTTCAACCTCAGCATACCTCTTGTCCACACACAGCAGATGCGATGACTTAACGGATCCAGCCAACATTGGTTGTAATAGTTGTGGGATTGATTATGGTACGTTTGTGTTTTGTATAAAGTTGGGTAGATGAACATATGTGAATAACTGCTAATGTTTATTCTCTATGTTACATGGGTAAGCCTCTTGCAGATATTCATATGAACACTTATACCATCCATCCATGAAATCGACACTCTACACTTCGAAAACGTTTATTTTATTTGGGTGCTTTGTACAGCCATGCATCTCCCACCGTCGTGCATTGCTTCCACAGGCGAAGGTCTTTTCACAAACCGCGACTTATAATGTTGGAATGGTTCAGCAGAGGTGGTTGGCCATACAGTTGTTTCTGGAACTGATGTCGATAGTTTAGTTGGCGATTCAGTTGCCTCAGCTGAAGAACTAGATGACGATTCTGCAGTCCCCACGTCTAACATTCCCGAAGACCCTGGAAATCCCGGTAAACACTTACGGACCTCAGCTGTGGATGCAGATGATATGACTGAAGAGGAAGAAGTCTATGGTACTGCTGGTACTATGTCCGCAACAGTCGGCAATGGTGCTATTGTAGGCAGCCCACCCAAAGAAGTATATGGTACTGCTGGTACTATGTCCGCAACAGTCGGCAATGGTGCTATTGTAGGCAGCCCACCCAAAGAAGTCGATGTTACTACTGGTACCACAAACTAAGAAGTTCAATGCATGGCCATACATCTCATTAATTCTGGAATGTCCAAAGACATCGCGGATGCAGAATATGCCGTCGACTGTAGAAGATGGATGAGACTATCCGTACCTACACATTTTTTGTCGACGAATTGCTGAGCCTGCACAAAACGCCATTATTTATATCGATAACCTCCTCCCCCCCCCCACCACTACCATGTCTTATCTTCTTGCCTGACCCCCCCTTTTTCTTCCATCTGACACACTGCCTGTTTCACCCCTGAAGTATGTGTACATGCCCAGGTCAATTTGTGCGAATTCAACCTATATCAGATTTACCCCAATACATAAATACGTAATGTAGCATAAGATATATGTGAATTTTTTTACGGTTTCTTTAAGGAAAGAAAATTATAGTCTAACGAGTTAAGTTAAAAAAAAAACAGCGTGTTAAAAATGTTTTATATACACAATTTATTATACAGATGAGTACATAAATGGCATAACACAAAAAAATCCAGTCTCTGTTCATGATTTTTTTAAATGTTCTTTGAAACCGATGTCGGGGTGACGTCTTGTCTTGTCATAGGCACCAGATTCACGGTCCAAGGACGAGGCACACCATTTGCGCAGCAGCTGTGCGTTCCACCATGTGCGCGTACAGTCATATTCTGACCTGTTGTAGACATTCTGCTGCTGGTCGCCGTAAAGTTTCGTCAACTTACGCAGTGAAGGACAGCCGTACTCAAACTGCACATCGATGATTTGAACTTCGTTTCTGCACAAGTCGCTAAGCCATTTCTTCTGCTCGAGCCCCGTCACCTAAACCAGTCCTTGCGGATACTGCATCAGCAAGTCGCGCAGATGTTTTCCCACTTGGTGGTACGGAATCTTGCCTTCGTCCCACTCCAGTCCATGGTGGTACTTGGTCAGCCTGTTGTTCATCTTCTTACTTATCTCATCAAAAAGTTTCCACGAAGATGAAAGTCGGAAGAAGGGCGTGCGGATTTTGCCATCGTTGTCATATTACTGCGATCTTTTTGAGCACATAGCCACACTGGCTCTGGAAAGCCTTGCAGATTACAGTACATCCTGCTGCTATCTATGCTAGAAGCGGACTTAACAGATATTGCTTATGGCCCATCGTATTTATACCCTCTGCGGCATTCACGAAAGTATCTTGACGACTTTGTCCCAACAATTGTACGATGCGAGTCGGTCGAGAAGTATCAAGCAGAAAGTGTATGTGTTTGGCGCTATATTTACATTTACATTTACATTTGGGGTATATAGGAACACAGTAGTCATCTTCTATTCCCCAGCCTGCCATCTAGGCCACAAACAGCTCGTTCGGCATGAGCGAAAGGGAATTTTTGATCGCTGTCGTTATGCCGACATCTCTCGTCTGGCCTATCTCGACACCGTTGAGCAAATACATGATGCGATCTATAAGGTGGAGAATACCATTACTCGTTATTTCCGTCGATGTCGGGTTGGATCCATCCTCTTTCGTCAGTGTCCTCCTGAATCGCAGGAACGCCAGATCACTAAACACATCAATCCTACAATTGTTTTAAAGAGAAAACTTTAGATAAACGTATCTACAAGTTTGGTAACATTAAAAGTTATTAATTTTTCTGAAATTATGTTTTTTTTTTGTGTAACATATTAGTTTTTCAGAAACTCGGTCTCTAAATTAAAGACTTCATTATCCCTACGAATCTCAATTTGTATATTCAGAAAATCTTATGGGAACATGAGGCGAGCAAGTATCAAACATGAAAGACAAGAACTATCGCCCTAGAACTTCTGTTCACTGGCACCTATGAATTAAATTTATATTATTTTATAAAAAGAAGTTATCACTGTTTTTAAAAATGACTAGAGGCATAGATTTTAAATTGTAATAGCTGGATAAAAAATTCTATGCGAAAGTAAGATTATTAGGAACGGATATATTATTTTGTACAAAAAGTTAGCATTTTGAAATGGGTACATAGCTTTTGTTCGTTCAATTAAAAAAAATAAAAAAATCAAAAAAAATCACAGAGTAACTCTTTCGTACTAAAACTTACAGATTACCTCTTTTCTCTGTGTTATAAATCACACTGAGTAAGAAACAAGCCTAAGTATTATTATTTATAAACAAAATATCAACTAACGATTCATTTAACCAAAAAATAAAGTGTGTTTATGTCGATTTAAGCATAAAACTCTTGCGGTTAAATTATTTATTTAGAAAATAACAAACAAACAACACCATGCGTTTTTCAAAGGTTTGTATTCAGAAAGTGTGAAGACACGTTATCACTCATATCCACCTGTCCCTCATGCAACATCTTTAACATCCCGCCTGCTCCTCGGTGTATTATCGACTAGCCAGAACCCTCATTTCCTCTACGGCTTCCTGTTTCCCTCGCAGCAGCTGCTCTAAGGACCACTTCATTGCCTATTCTGTCCGTCCAACACGTCCATGGCGTCGCTTCAGATATCTGACCCGCATACAACCTTCCGTATATTAGCTTGTAATATTTTGTCTTGTCACACCGAAGAAAGAAAATCACACATTCTGTTTAGCATGCCAATTAAAAAAAACATGATTTAGGCTGTTCCTTGTAAACTGTACATTCTGTACAATTTAATTTAATTACTTAAATATATATTCTATCAAATCTAAATATTAGATACGTTACATTTTTTTTTAAACGAAGCGAAATACTTATCCCATAAGCTTATACATCCACGCACAAAGTCTTCTGCGATTGTATCACCTGAAGAAGCGGAAAGATTCCAGGCCCCGAAACATGCATCTTGAAGACTTGTAATTATTATTATTATTATTGTTTTCATTTTTTTTCGTAATTCTGTGTCCTCTCTGTTGATTTATCTATTCTTTTCCCTTGTTATTTTTTTTTTTTTTTTGTTTCCTGTGTTGTTCATAGTGTTGATCATTTCATAATCTGACCAGGAATACTTTTTCCTGAGTTGTGTTTCATTGTGGTTTCTGTCCTAGTTGAGTGTGTGCTTTCGTTTTTATTGTTTAGCTATGTCCACTCTGTTTTGTTCACTAGTGTAATGTTTCCGTCCTCGCGTTGTGTTTTCTTTGGTTTGCTTTTGTTGTCTGTCCTGTTTTGTTGTTCCTCCATCTTTTTGTCGTTTTAATGTTATATATATATATAAATTTTTAATATTATATTATATTATATTTTAATGTTATATATATAACATTAAAACGTTAAAAAAAAAAAAAAAAAAAAAAACATTAAAACAGTTTTTCCTAAATTGCCTGCCTGTGGTGTGGTAAAAGGATTTTTCTGTTTTTATATAGCTGAGTTCTGTGTTGGCAATCACACCAAACATGAACTCACCATTTGCATCAAACTTCAAAGATTAAAAGAAATTACAGCTTATTTAAAATCATACACGTTAAGTTGAAAGTAATAATAATGATTAGACACGTACAAAATTAGCATTATCATTTTAAGTCAGAGTAGACTTTAAAAACACGTGCGTTTGCATTGATCTTGTCATTGGACTATAGTAGGGTTGACACGCTGTGAGCGGCGTTAAACCAATCGGAAACAAGTTACTAGAAGATAGCCCAATCACGTCTCGCCTAGTTAAATGAGACTGCGTGGCTCCTCGCTTTTGCAGAAACCAATAAACGAATGGCACCGACTCTAATGTATATAGGGAGGTGAAGTCTTAAATGTGCTGTCAAAAAATAACGCGAATTTCGCATGTCTCTAGTAATGATACATGAAACAGAGCACGAGTTTTGTGACGTAGATTTTATTTCGCAGTGATTTTTAGTATTGCTAAAGTTGTACCCAGCTAAATGTTTTTTTTCTTTTGGTAATGCAATTATATCGGAATTTTATTGCTGCTAAAGTTTACAAAATAAATAAGGACAAATCTTTTATTCACCTCGAAGAAATAATTTACGTCTGCACATAGCGTCTGCGTTTTTTTTCTGTGTTACATAGTAAAAGCGATTCTTATCCTAAATTACTTGGGATCTAAGACGGGAGGTGGATGCCCAAGGTAAGGGTGGTACCTAGTGCATTTCAGGGCCAAACCCCCAACACGCCTTGGCATGCAGGGACGCGTGCATTGCGGCTTTTCTGGGATTGAGCAAACACTGACGCAGGTGGAGCCATTGTTACCACCCGCATTTCCTTCACGAAAAAAGACGGCGGAGAAGAACCGCGGCGTGTACACCGTGAACAATCTTCAACAGAAAAACAAATGGCGTTGGTGATAAGAAGCTTCCCGGGTGGAGAAGGATATTTTTATTAAAGTTCACGATAAAGTGAGCACTTTTGAAATCAACCTTAGAAAAAATGTTACTGCTCCTGCCTGCATATATTATAACGGGCGCACTGAGTGACATGCGCAAAGTAAAGTTGGTAACAACGGAGGGAAAGTAGTTCCACATGTTAACGTCGAATAAAATGTGTTAGACAGCCATTTGTAATAACTTATATTATTTATTTCGCTTTCTGTTTTTTATGCATCTAAGTATAAAAATGAGCAGCTTGGTACAATACCTACTATTCTATCAATTTTGCCGTTTTACTTGACCGACGCGCGAATAAAGTGATGGGACCCACGGCAATGTTAATTTTACATAGGGTGGATGAATACTCAACGCGCATACAAGTAGATTTTATGCAGTGCTTTTAAAAGTGTTCAGTTTACCACGAACAGCTTACAGAAATGGTTTAGAAATGTTGGAAAAGAAAGACTGATAAGAAGGGAAACTGCCTTACATTTCGGCGATGGACTTCTTTGATTGCAACCAGTCTCTAATACGCTAGTTCAAACCGCATGCGCCAGAAAAAGGGCTTCACTGATCAGAAATGAAAACCTTCGGGAACTTTACCCACCAGCCGCACGCGGTAGCCGATGAGATGCGAGTCCCGCTCTCTAGAGCCTCGCGCGGCCAATCAGATCAACAGTACGCCCACATCAAGCGACCCGGCACTAAATTTATTTGCTTTTCTGTAACAATCTACTCCGTACCCTCAGCCATGGTCTGCCCGCCACCTGACATACTACAGGCTGCTCGTGGTAAATCGAGCACTTTTGAAAGTTTGCTTAGGAGTGGGAAGGATTTTTGTTGAAATAGTTGTAATACTCGTATCTAGGTAAATAAATGTTCTGCAAATACGACTTTTTGTCAGAAAAGACAAAAAACTATTATCTATGTCCCTATATATTTTCATTTTGCCATATGAAGTGTATTCTTGGAGAAAAAAATCGTGATAATGGTCAAATATCGCGTTTTTAAGTCTTGCCTATGCAGTTTCCTTAAGTGGCAAGAGAGAACTACAAAGATGAGGGCGTAGGTTAATCTGTGGTCTTTAATCGCGTGTAATGAAACCCCACTGTTACAGCTCTAATTTTCACAGTACAGCGTTACGACGGAAACACTGCACCCCTTGCGCGTAGGAGCGATGAGGCGCTAGAAGTGCGTGTTAGTGTAGCCCGTATCGCTCCCTGGCTTCTTGATCTTGGATGCGGGGTTCCCACGGGGGTCCATCCCATTCTTAAGATCTACTTATATGCACGTTGTGTGTTCTTCCACCATATCTAGAATTGACGTTGCAATGGGCTTCGTCACCAGCTACAAGGTTTTATGGTTTCATTTTTCCCTCAGTTTCGTTTTTTTTAAATTTTGGAGTTCGGCGCTATCGTTTATAATTTTGTAAATTATCAAAACTACATATTTAAACATGTATTCGCGAAGAATTTGTAATATGTAACTTTGAAAGAACTGTTTACAGTAAAAAGTTTCTAAAGGGAATAAGATATTTTCCCTAATTAACCTATAATTAGAGACATGCAAAATTCGCGTTATTATTTTACGTCAGGCTAAACTTCACAGTGCTGTTCGTAAAGGAGACAACGTCGTTTCTCCATTGGCTGCAGCATAGACGTGAAGTCACTCCCTTCCTGACTGAACTCCACGTGATTGGGGCACATAATTGTGAAGTGTTCATTTATCGCTACAGAGTTACCCAGTGCATGTCACATGAAGTATGATCCAATGACAAAAGTATAGCAAAGGTACACGTTTTTCAAGTTGAACGTGTCCCCAACTAATAACGCGAATTTTGCAGGTAATATATTGCCTATAATATATTTTAAGAGGAACCGATTTGCTTTGTGTTTTTAAACGAGATGAAAAATTACGTAAACTTATTATAACGAAAAACTTTTTTTAAAGGGCCTTCATGTAATCAAAAGTATGCACTTTATTTTGAATAAAATTATGAAGATATAATCGCATTTATATGAATTTCAATATTTTCAGGTGAAAAATTAAGTTTCTAGATAACTATCTTCAAAAACTATTAGAAATATAAGTTACTTCGTTAGAAAAAATAATTACAATTTTACTAATAAAATAGAATATGTTTTGTTAATTTTGTTTTAATTCGTGTCTTAACTTACATATCGGTGTTATGAGGTGTATTAATATGCGTTTCGGTTTTTTTTTTTTTTTCCCCGCGGTTTTAAGGCTATTCGCCATATCATAATGCCTATTCATCAGTAATGCGCCGATAAAATAAAACAGTAATTTTATTGGAAAAATAAATATTTTGTAAATTGGCAAATACTTACAATTATATATGCGAATTAAATAATACAGAAAGCAAAAAAAATTATTTCAGTATCCTCAAATGTTTAAGTGTTACGGTATTAATCCTACGTTAAGACACGTAATTATTTTCTTTCCGTCGGTACCAACTTTTACTAGCTTTCTAGCCCCCCCCCCGGGGGGGGGGGGGGTGTCAGTCAGTCTGCCTGAACAGGAAATTTTTTTTGTAAACAGAACTGAAGATTTCTTGTAATAATACAAATGCCAGTACTTTTACAAAAAAAAATTCTCAATCTGTTGCATTTGTAGAGCTAGTGATTTTTCGCGAATAAATAAGAGTGCACGGCAGACCTCAATACTATAAGCACCCGACACAGCAGTTTGTCTACTGCAATTGGTTGCTGTCTGCTTGAGAAGGCGTTTTCATATTTGACCGGGCCACTCAGAGTTCGCCAACATCGGCACGGCTCCTACATTATTAGTGTGCAGACAATTAACATGTGTCAGAAAGTAATCCAGCCAATCAATATATGTATACGACCCTACAGAGTTTCAAATATAACTTGTCCTGAAATCTTTTCGCGAAATTTCACTACCCCTATGCATCTGTACTAGTGTACCTCTAAACCTGAGTCAGTGATATCAATCAGTGTAACTTTTTGGGGACACGTTAAAATTGAAACATGCGTATCTTTGCTCTACGTTTTCATTGGACCATACTTCATGTGACACGCCCTGGGTAACTCTGCACCAATCAATTAACACTTAAAAATTGTGTGCCCCAATCACGTGGGATTCAGTCAAAAGGGAGTGACTTCATATCTATGAAGCAGCCAATGGAGAAAACGGCGTTGTCTACTTTACGTACAGTACTGTGAAGTTCAGCCTGATGTAAAAATAACAACGCGAATCTTGCAGGTCCCTATCTATAACCCTCTAACTAGTTCATTCTTTCATGATTGGATGAACAATGTTTGACTAGTCTAAGTTATTTGCAGACTAATCCCGAACATTCTTCCTTATAGTAAAATAATCCTCATTGGCCCAGTGAAATGGGGTAGTATCTTCATACATGCATGACAGCCAATAAGTAGAGACCTGCAAAACTCGCCTTATTATTCGACACCAGGCTAAACTTCACAGTGCTGTCTGTACTGAAGCCGGCATTGTTTCTCCATTGGCTGCTGCGTAGGTGTGAAGCCACGCTCTTTCTGACTGAACTACACGTGGTTGGGGCATGTGACGTGTTTATATATTGGCGCAGAGTTGCCCAGGGCTTGTCAGATTAAGTATGATACGATGAGAAACGCATTACAAAGGTAAACGTGTTTAAAGTTTAACTTATCCCCAAATAATAACGCGAATTTTGCAGGTCTCTTCTAATAAGGAAAGGAAAACTGTCGGACATGCGCACAGTGCGTTGAATCCTAGCAAACAGCCAACTTTCCCGGCTATAAACCACCATCTCTAATTACAAAATACATGCAGGAAGTGGCGGCGACGTCTTCCAAAGGTCGGGCAGGACACGGCACTGTGTTGTCTTGCCGGAGGTCGGCTGCAGCGCCACTCTTGTCAACAGTCTCGCCAAGGACGCGTGGCGCTGGACTGTCGGTGTTGACACACTTGGCAACACAGGCGACTTATCGGGCGCGGTCCTACCCTCCTTGCTCCGCTTATCTTATCTGCCTTGGCCTTCTATAGGCACCCCGAACACAAAACAAACCACTTCATCGCCGGCGCCTGATAAAGCAGCGCAGCCACACGTCCGCGTCGCAGCTGTGCGACATGCTGTCTCGCCACATACCGTGAGTCGTGGTCGTCACGAGACTTTTCGCGGAAAAATATGAGTACACGGTAGACTTCACTACTATAAGCGCCACGGGGCTACGGTGGCTGAACGATTAGCACCCTCGCCTCCCACCAAGGCGAACCAGGTTTGATCCCCGGCCGGGTCACCGGATTTTCGCAAATGGGAAACGTACCGGACAATGCCTTTGGTCGGCGGGGCTTCTCAGGGATCTCCCTTTTCCCCCGCTCCTTCATTCGGGCATCGCTCCATATTCACTTAAATCATCCTCATCGGCTTTCAAGACCTCGCTGAGCCGCCCAAATCTCTTCGCTCACTATACGCGCCCAAAACAGCAGTTTGTTTACTACCATTGGTTGCTGTCTGCCTGAGAAGGCGTTTTCATATTTGAACGGGCCACTCAGAATTCGGACAACATCGGCACGGCTCCAACGTATCGTGTGCAGTATAGTTAGCATGTGTCAGAAAGTAATCCAGCCAATCAAGATAGGTAAACGACTCTACAGTGTTTTGAAATGTAACTTGTCTTGAAATCTTTTGACGAGATTTTCACTACCGCTAAACATCAGACGTGACTACGCGGTGGGGTTGGACCTATAGGACGATGGTGAGTTCTAACACAGGCACCAACAGAACCGGTGGTCTTGCAGTAGTGGATATAGGGACGCACTTCTAAAATCTGTGCAGAGGTCACTGTGTTAAAACTAGGTTAAAGAATATGTACGAACGTATAAAAGCACCTGTTTATATAAACGTTGGTCTAACCTCAAATCCTATCCATCCACGTTTTTTAAATAGTTTTTTTTTTTTTCGGCAGACAAGCAGTCTAATGTTGGAACATAGAGAGTGGCTACTGCGCAGATATAATGAGCACTCTACCCTGTTCCCCTTCTACGATTGAAACCGTACAGGGGATATGTGATGAACTGCGCATGCGTAATAAACAACTCCCGGATCACAACACTGACCAGTGGCTTCACGTAAGTTTAGCTCATTGTTAAAATAAAAACGTGTTTGAAAATTATAGTACACTTCCTCAAACCAATTTTTATGCAACCAGGAAAAATAAAAGACGACCTGAATATTTTATACATTAAAAGAAACACAGATATTTTGAAACAATATGTAAGCAAACATCACTACCACTGCCTGACCACAAGATTATGACAGCTACGTGGGCAAAACGAACAAGTTGTGCGAGCCCATGGCTCATACTACCTACAAATGATGGAACACCACCAACAAGTACAAATATTTTTCCCACCAGATATTCATTCAAATCACTCCAGAATACAACTTGATGTATGGCTGTTGTTACCCAGTAGTGGTTGAGAGTAATATAATAGTCCATAGTGAGGTACATAAAAGAGTTACACACAAATATGCAATATATCGCACTGGATAATATCTTTCTGTGATCACTCCACAAGAAATTTGTGATTATGGTAACTTTACTTCTTGCTAGAAGTTCCGGGATAGTAAACATATTTTGCCTAAACAAACGCGCACAATAATGAACTAAAATATAAAACTATCTGTGTCACTAAAACATTTTCTCAAAAACAGCGTACTGTTTTGTAAATGGGGTAGCCTACCTGGCAGCTCTGCAGTGTTGTCAAACTCCCAAAAAAATTGTTGAGAGATGCTCGAATGGAGAAGAGGTTTTTAGTTGCGAAAGAAAATATACTACACAAAATGGTAAGCCCAATTGCTGCGCATTCATGAACAAAAGTGAAAGTGAAAGTATATGCACTCTTATGTGTTTCCCAGTAAGTAGCAAAATAGAAGGAAAAAAAAATGAATACCATTATCAATCAGATTCAATTTTTTTTTTTTTTTTTAATATTATTTAGTGTCTTCTTTTTGGTCGTTGAGTAAAACATTGCGTTTGTCATGAAAGTAAAGGCTCTTATACACTATACGAACCATCTGTAAAATTAACGTTGCAGTCGACCGGATCACTTAATACATGCTTCGATAAAGTGTAAGTGACAAATCTTTATAAATATAAATACGCAAATTCATATTCTTAGGTGTGTGAAGCAAAGAGAAACTATCATAAAAAAATCGGCAAACCCAAATTTAAAAGTTACGACTTTTAATAATGCGTTAAGGAAAGGAACTACATTTCCTGTACGGCAGCCAGCAATAGTTCCAGCTGGAACATTCCCCTCCGCGCGCCCATTAAAAAACTGCCCAACTGAAAGCAGAGCATTTTTTTCTCTAAAGTTGATTACTAAAGTTCTTAACCGCTATCCGGCTACAGCCGTTAATCGATCAAGAAACACTGCGAAATTATTATAATAACAAATATTTTCTTATTAAAAAAAAAACAATTTAAATCTCCACTAATAAAAAAACGCTATTCTAGCACGGCGTAAATACATAAGACTACTGTAGATAACTTGACGCTTACCTTCGTAGATAAGCCCACTCCAGTCAATGTATCCTTTAAAATATGGAAAAAAAAATTTAGTGAGTAATGTTTTAATAAACCGTGAACGAGCTATAGTTAGGGATAGGAAAATTTGGCAAATTCATTTCGTGACAAGACAGGCGTCAAACACATATACAGTGAAGTCATCTTTGCAATTGGATCACAGTTTATTAGACTCATCCTGCACTCCTCTGAACCAATAGCAGACATGCAAGGAAACACCTTGCGATTCCTATAACTGCCAGGTGTGTGGCAACAGCCAATGAACACCAGCTGAGGCTCCAGTATGCAGAGGACCGAGGAGTATGACCTACAAGTCATTGCGCTCGCGAAATTTTCCTATCCCTAGCTATAGAGCGTGGGTAGAAGGAGCCCTAGAAAGTGCTGCTGTTTGTCCGACCTACGTGTATACTTTTATTTCTTGACGTTTCTCTTCCAAGAAAACTTTTATCAGTAGCGCAGTGGCTTTATTTGTTTACGGACTGGATTCCAAGAAATCAATGGGGTTGCAAAGTAGCTAGCTGGTTTTTCCCTTAGAAAAAAACTAAGACAGGGCGTAGTTTGTTTCCATTGAGAAGAGATTTTGTATTCTCGACGTCTGCCAGCAACATTCGTAACCGAGGTCGGTCGCAAAGGCGCTTTAGGACAAATTTCTCAGTTCGAATCCGTCGTAATATTTATGTCTGTGTATCGTTTTCTGATGTACAGTACATAAGTTTAATTGCTGTTCACGGTAAAATGAGTACTTTTGAAAGCCCTGCTTATGATCTACTTGTATACACGTCATATATTCCTCCGCCTTACGTAAATTAACATTGTTATGGGCCACATCACTTTATTCATACGTCGGAGTAGTAGGGGCGTGTCGGTTCTACTTCACCTGGGATTAATTGACGGATTATCGACTTGATTGAAAGGGTTAATCCTTAAGCCGATCATAATATGATCAAAAGTTGAAAGGGTTAAATTTTATTGAGTGGGACAAATTTATTGAAAGGGTTGCCTGTATTGAAAGGGTTAATTTTTAATCGGATAAAAAATACATTTTTTAAGTTTTGTTTCGTTTTTGTGTTTGGTGCGAGAGTGGATCATCTTTCTTTGCTTTTGTCCTCACCCTTGGAGCTCTGCCACTCGACTGAGGTGAAGCGTATTGGGTACAGGGTATATATGGAGAGTTTTGTGCAAGAGTGGCCTAAGTGTATTTTTTTTGTTTGATAGTGATATTGCTCATTGACGGTGTTGGTAGATAGGCGATTTTGAAAGATAGTATTATTCCAAATGAATAACAGTGTTGCACAAGAGAAATTATGAGTGTTTAAACAATTTCTATGTATGAATAAATTACACGCATCGAAACGGAAATTTGAAATGATCACAATTACATGAAAAATATCTGGTGTCGACAAGTGGTAAATGATCACAATTACGTGATTCTCCCGGAGTCTTAAATTAATAAAACTTAAAGAGATGAATATGTCTACAATGTGATTTACTACCCCGACCTGTATGCTATCAATATAATTTACACAAAAGAAGTATAACGAACGAGCACAACTACATTACTATTACAAATATGTGAAAGTGCAGTATGGAGTTAACGAATCAAAAAAATGTCCCTATAAATTAAAAGCTAACAAACAAAACAACAAGATATATGTAACACTACCTGATGCCTCTCACACATACCTTACAATATTTTTTAACACGCTTGTATTTCTGTGAGGAACTTTTGAAACAGAATTTACAGGTTAAAATAAATTAATTTATTAACATGTGTAAAAATAAAATGTTTAATATACGCCCATTTGCTCTGGAGCTCAGTGAAGCACTGACTTGGATATAAGACATACGTCAATTTATAACCTATGTTGAGAGCAAACATAACTTACATCGGCCTACGTTTGATTATAAACTGGGGTGAAAAAGTCGGAAATTTTATTGAAAATACAAAACAGCTACTGAACACAAGTACATGAAAATGTCTAAACACATAATGAAATTGCACCTCTCCCAAAACACATCTGTCCACATCGGAGGTCAGTCAATAAATGATGTTCGCCAGCTTATAAGCTGTTATATATACCTGGAGTGTGGCTGAGTTGAAATTTACAACTGACAGAACCTATTTCTCTGCCAAGCTACTATTAACAACTTGATTACACTATTCGTCCTACAACTACATGATTGAAACTATTAAACAACTTCGAGAATGTATAAAAATTACACTACTCGATAAAAATGAATTATTTAAAATAACAGACATACTACAACATTTATTTCCATTATGTCTGTGAAATTCACGGCACTAATTAGCTAAATGACAGTTGAAAATCATACCAAGTGTCGTAGACCGAACACAGAAGCAGGGTTTACACAAAAATGGTTTTATTCCCGATAAATTAAAAAATATATATATTATTTATACAGCCTGCTAACACTTTCCAAAACCCACTGACTGACGCACCCTGTGATGTTCACTGTCGCATCACGAAGCCCACTGGCCGCATTGGTCGTGGCGCGGTACTCCGCCAGCCGCCCAGGGAAGTAGAGAGAGCTGGTGACATGTCTATGCAGGGTGAAGGTTCTCATGAAACTAACATGGCGTGGGACAGCTAAAGCTGTCCATGTCGCTGCTCACTCCCCCACCACAAGTTCAGAAGATGACTTAGTGTAAAAAGAGTTCTTTTCCAAGGTCATGGAACAACAACCCTGAGTATCTTGGCTGATCTGTCCCCCTCCCTACCAACACAGAGTTTGTTTCTGGAGGACTGGCCCCTGCCATCGATCTAACACTGCAAAAACCCTGTTTAGGGGGAAATGCCCCCTACTGCCTACACAAGCCAAGAACCTCACCTTCCAATGCAGCGCTTCACAAAACCTGCCATCTTCAAAGTCAGAAATCGTATTTTGGATGACTGCTCTGTCCATGGAAGGTGCTGCAAAGCCTTTGCTGTCGATTCAAGGTTATACAGGTCCCCATACCCCTACACCAGCAAAGAACATGTTTCCGGATAAATGCTCGGTCCACACATACCCGGCTCCATTTACCCCACACCCCCAGAGCATGCGTTCTGCGACACGAGAACTGCCTCTGTGAGTAACGGAGTATTTCTTCAAGGCTAAAGCAATGCTTTCTGTAGGGGCAGCAGTGGATTATGGACTGACCTGGGTTATCTCCCCCTCCACCATCTTCCATTCCTGCAGCTATTTTCACTGGAACATTGAAGCTTCCTCCTATTTTTCGAGACACAAGAGCCTGGTGCATTCCTAGCAAAATAAAAAATTTCACAACTCTGCCGATGAAAGTTTATTTTCCTCATCTCTAAAAAATGAGTTTCAATGTCTTTATCACAGAATAAATTCAATTAAAATATAAACAGTTTTCCACCTAACTTTTTTTTCCCATATCCAGCAAACTTTATACAGTTTTCCAGAAAAATGTATTTAACTTTTAACTAATCAATGTTTAATTTTCATACCAACACAACTTTAAGACATATTTTTAACTAGCTAATATTTTTTTAAGTAATCTAAACCATGCATCTTTCCAGTTAAACAAGTTAAACTTAGAACATCATTATTAGATTTAAGCAATACACTAGTTAAACTTTTTTTTCAAACAATAGAAATGTAAGTTAAACAAACTTATTCGAAATATTTTTTAATATTTAGTAATCTAGCAGAGAAAACATATATATCCCATCTGTTTTTTTAATATTTGTGCATATTTCACATACAGTTTTTCCTATCCTAGAATTTTAACTGTAGTATCGAAAAGAAAAAAATATAATATATTGTTGGTAAATTTTATTATTCTATGTTAAGTAATAATAAGTTCCAAATTTATTTGGAAAAGGCAGTCGACTACAGCGATGTGTTTTTACAGCGATGTTTTACAAAATATATGGGGGACAAGTCATTCTAAAGCCTCATGGTCAAAACCAGACAATGGGCAGTTAAGGGTTTGGGGGAGCGAGCTAAACTGGTGTCTCAAGAGCTGATGAGGATTAGCTGTGTGACAAGCAGTGTACGTTTTAGGTCGCTCGTGGAGCTGTGGACAGCTGGAGTAGGCAAGATAATGAAAAACGGTTCAGAAAGTCACACTACCTGCAGAATGCACTACTATCGAAACCCACCTGGTTCCATCCACCCAACAACTGCCCTTACTCCCACTGTCACTCCACACCAGACCCTACAAGCACCAGCACACATGCACTCCAGCAGGAGGATACTGGACACTTCTCCTCCAGCCACGCAGCTCGTGTCCATTATATAATTCACTGTAGCCTGGGACTGGCCTTGTCTAATCTAGCTTTCCCAGGTACACATTTGGAGCAAGTGGACTGCGTTTACAACACAACATTGCACTGAATTTTAACCCCAGTTTTACATAGCAATAACGTTATATATTTTAATGTGCATTTTAGAAAATATTGATTCTTCACTGTCAAAGTAGTGTACACCATTTAAAATATATGAATATTACACTGTTAAAAATACATTCTAGGGTAGACCATATGAATTATTTACACAATAAAAATCGTTTACACCAGAAAATTTTTTTTTATAAAATTTTTAAAAAGAGAAAATTTAATAATGATTTTCATATAAAAGTTTTTAGCATGGGGAATACTATGTTACTTTCTTAAAGATTACCAATTTCAAAGAACTGTACCATTACAAGCTAAGAAATATAACCTACAACAAACAATTACGAAACCCAGAAAAGTATTCCAATAAACTAACCATCACTACAACATTAATGAATTAAAATGATCAAATATGTCACCATTAAGTAAAAAACAAGAAATGCCATAGAAATCTAATCCGATAAACAAATTCTGGGAAACATTATCCAAATTCCAAGTAATATAATATAATACTTACAAATACATCCTAAATAACATTAAAACAAAATTGTGCCCCAAATGCGATTAAGTTGAAAAATTCTGCGAAGAAATATTTTAAATCCAAGAAATTACCACAAATAAAATATAGCACAACCTAAATGTCTTTAAGCTCTAAAATTTTGTGGAATTTTATCCCTATTACAAGAAATGTAACATTAAAAAACAATCAATTATGTCACATTTAAAGGATTCAAATGCATTGGAATACCACCCAAACACAATGAATTACAATACATACCAAATACACCCAATTAACACCTGAATGTGATTCACCAATTAAACGAATCTATAACAGATATAAATTGAATAACTAATAAAATGCAACAAATTACATTACAATTAAAAATAATCACACAACAAATTATGTCATAAATAAAAGGAAATAAATATAATGGATTTTGCTCAAACACTAATCAACAATCAACAAGCAGATTGATTGCACAATCAATTGTAGATCCAAACACCATCCAAGGGTTTATTAAATAAATTAACACATAAAAATAATTAATAATCTTAGTAATTACTATCATAATTTCATGAACATTGTATTACAATATTTTAAGAATTTGTTCTTAACCCAAGAGTTGTATCCTTTTGAGAATCCTCTCCATCGAACCAAGGACATATATTTATTCCTTTGAATAATTTTATAAACCAAATATTCATTTGAAGAACTGACTTTTTGCAGTTCATGATCATAAAATTCGCCTTTTGTTGGTTCTCTGTCATAGGTTTCTAGTAATACACTCTGGAATGTGCTTAACTAATTGAAATAATTTTTAATATTAAATAAGACCAATTATCCATACTTTTTTTTCCAAAGATTCCTTTCTGCTTCGAAATACGTATAACTTCCCCAACTTTGAACTTTGGTTTACTTTCATCGATGACTAACATTATTATATATAGTTTTCATTACTCTATTATCCATAACTTCTTTGGGCACCATCTTGATAGTTGTATGATAACTGGAATGATAAAATGTAACTATTTACACCAAAACATCAACCCATTTGTAAGTCCCCCCGAAGTGAAATTTTTATATATTAATTGTTTAATCGATTCGTTGTAACATTCCACAACACTGGCTTTAAGTTCCAAATATGTTGCGTAGTGATTATACCATATTCAGTCATTAGTTTATGGAGTGGTGCAGAAAAAATTCAGCTCCTCTATAGCTTAGGAGCGAATTTGACTTTCCCTCTTTCAAAACAATCTTCATTGTATCAGTAACCTGTTTCCCAGGTTGGTTTTTCATTGGTAAGCCTCAACCATATTATCAATAAACGTCTATTACATTTAAAATATACTTGTATCCCTTATTGTGTGTGGAAAGCAATGTAATTTCACACAAATTGGGTGAAAAAGATATTTAAACAATTAGTTATAACTCTTCTTCTAGGATATCCAACCCTTGGAAGAGCGTGAAGCTCTTGAGCAATCTTACTAAATTTCATTGGTAATATAACAGTATTCTGTTAACTCTTCAATAATAGAAACAATTTCGTTCAAATGTGAATTAATCCCAGACTCTCTCGAAGTGATGAGAAGTTGTAATCTATCCACCAGTTCATTAGGACTGTTCCAATAGAGTGGAGATAAAGATCACCAAGTTCATCTTTATATATTCCACTTCTGCCAATATCAGTTATTAAATATATTTTTGGATGGTTTTCATATCCTGGACAAATGTTAACATTTGTTCGATGTATAAGTTTTTTATATGTTATGTAATCAGAAATTTTAAATTCTATTGTCAGGCAAAAACTTAATTACCAAATCTCCCAGGAACCAGATGTTGTCAAGCTGATAAACACTAAATGTCATATCATGCAGAGGTGAAGAATGTTGTAAAGATTAATAACGTCATGTTAAATGAGAAAGAGTTTGCTTTTTTTGGTTAAAGGTTATTCTTCCGTTTTAATTTCCAAAGCTGTTTCAATAGGGCTCATTCAACATAGAATGCAGTGTATCCATACTACTCATAACAGGTTTAAATATTTCATAATTTAAAACATCCCTTTCCATATGAGCTAATTTGGCTTGTAAATATTTTTTCTTTGTAGCTGATATAACATTATGTAATTCTGAAGGAGAAGCATACATGTTTTGATTATATAACTTTAATTCAATCTATTTATATATGAATTAAGTTCTTGCTTTTCTAACTTATGCAGTATGTCGAATAATTTGAGCTTTTTTAATCTCATCGACTTTAGTTAAAACCACATCTAATTTTGTTACAGTTTTAGCTTTCAAATCATTAATAAAATATTTAATTAATTAGTGTTTCCAAATCATTATTTTGTTTTCTCAAATCATTTTGTGTAACTAACCCAAAACTTGTATTAATAAATTCATCTCTTATATATTGTATTATTTGTTCCATTTGTGTTTCAAATTGTTTTGTAATAGTAGCATTTACCACTTTAATTAATTACAACTCTTAAATTTTCTAGCATTTCTGTAAGTTGTGTAGTAAGAACTACATTTGTCAAATCGTTAAAATCTATACTAAACCCATTTGAATGTTCTTCTATTCAAAATTTATTACTCTGCAAATCATTACTAATGTTGGTTAAAATGTTTGCAATTACACTCGTATTTTTATAAACATTATCATTCAAATCAACTAACTAATTTCTCTTGAATATTGTTTGATTGGCATTTAAATACATTTAGCATAATAATGTTTAAGTATTCCACACAACGTTGATTTACTGCACCACTATCTTTCACAGCCACACCCATATTACATAGTACATGTAGATTCAAATCTCAATTCCCATCCAGATTTTTGGTTAAACAGCTATTGTAATGATTATGTTTTATATTGCTATGTCCAAATTTTTAAATACTCATTATTGTTCGTCTGGAAGTAAAAAACTGTCAGAACCAGCACTATATCTGCCTTTATATAAGGGAAGCATTGGTATAAGCACTATAAATTTGTATTTTTCTTTCCAACAGTAACAACACATATCTTTAAACATTGTAAATGTCTTATCGCCTAATACATGATCGTTGTAAATATCTTTAAGATTATACAATCCATTTTAAACACAATTAGCATTTCTGCATTATCGTGAAAATAATGTTTTGGTATATCGTGCATAACTTTGCGATAGAAAATAACAATCAAAATTTGAATGTCTACCAAAATTAAAATATTGCTGTATTTTACCCAGCAGACATCGTCAAAAACAAGTACAGAATTTTTGTAATGCTTTGTTCAGAGACATTATATCTTATTTATTTGTAAAAGGGAAATATCACATTTCATCAATTAATGAAAAAATGGTCGTTTATAGTTGATATGTCTCTAGTCTAATTTTAGATAATACGTATGTTTTCAAATTTAAGACAATTAGGATGATAAACAGAGACATAATAATACAAGTTTTTCCACATAAAGGATGACCTCTTAATATACATTGTATTTTTGATGGTAAAAGAATACCATGTTTCTGGTCAATTATGTATTATTTTGTATTTACAATTACTGGCAGATGTACATTTTGTTTTGTGAACTTCATTTATTCAATTATACAGTATAATGTATCGTAATATAACATAATGTTACATATCATAACATATTGTAATGTACTAATGCAATATATTGTAACATACTAAAATAATGTATTGTAACATACTAATGTAGCATATTGTAATGTACTAATGCAATATATTGTAACATACTAACTTAATGTATTGTAACATACTAATGTAACATATTGTAATTTACTAATGTATGTATCATAACTATTGTAATGACCTAACATAACATATCATAATGTATTGTAACATACTAATGTAACATATTTTAATGTGTTGTAATGTACTAATACAACATATTGTTATGTATTGTAAAGTACTAATATAAGTAACATATTGTAACATACTAATATAAAGTATTGTAATGTGTTGTAATGTACTAACACAACATATCACTATGTATTGTAGAGAACTAATATAATGTGTCATAACATAATGTAACATATTGTAACATACTAATATAACATATCTTAACATAATGTAACATATTAATGTAAAACTGACATCACATAATAACATAAAACTATAAATGTAAGTTATATAAAGGTTCATGTTCTGTTGCTAACAATGGCTCATACTAAACATATAAAAAAAGGACGAGGTGTATGGAATACATTGATTAATAAATTACCATTTGAACTACATTTACCGACATACAATTATTGCAGACATGGTACTAAACTTGCAAAACGTTTGGCATGGAATGATCAAGGAATAAACTCTTTGGATAACACTTGTAAAGAACCCGATATAGTTTACGATCGAAAAAACAATTTTAGTTTACAATCGAACAAACACTTTTATAAGAAAGGCATATAGCAGATACAATTCTAGCCGATAAAGCTGCAAATATAAGGAAGAATCCATTTACATCTACAGGTGAAAAGCTTGGAACTTGGGTTGTCGATAAAGTTATGCATCCAAAGGTGAAGAGAGGCATGGGCCTAAAATGTAAAACTGTACAAAAAAGAAAGAAAGGAGGAATCATTGATGAAATAGTTGTTAGAATTGTCGATCAAGGCAGTAAACTTATTTATTTTAGAAACAAAGAAATTACCATCCATTTAAATGTATAAAAAGCTATATAAACAGTTGCATTCCATTGCACATTACAATCATAATGGGTATTGTATACAATATTACATTCGGACACAAAGTAGGCAGTTCTCTTAAGATGTATGTCACTAAGGAATGTATTTCGAAGGATGTATGAAAAGACGTAAACACTAGCATAAAATGCTCATTTCAGATAAGTTACCCATGAAGTTAACACAAGGCAATGAATTGTATTTAAAAGAATTTCGATATATATGATAAATAGAAATGGAAGACATACTTAATGTTGAAGAACCAATCAGTTATGAAAATGCAATCTCCAATATGGAAATACATAAGTATGAACCATTCCGAGCCAGTCAGTATGTTTTGTTTGGGAATGAGGATTTCAATATAAAATCATGATATCTACACATTACTGTCGAAATAAAGTGTAAGGTTTAGAGGAACAATTAAAAAGACAGCCAATGCAAGTAATCAAGCAAATACAAAAATAGTTAGAAATTGAATACTTCATTTAATCGACAGAATTGCATATCTGCTGAATGGAGAGGAAATTGATCAAACACGAGCAGTTGGAATTACTTCCACCATAAAGAACTATCTCTCAGGAACTGTAAATGATCATAATACTGGGCTCATGGCTGTGTGGAGCAATGCTAGTGATTACTCATTACAAATAAGCCCAGGTGGAAAATACGAAAGTATTATATTGTTAAGTATGGTTTTGGGCTTTGCTGAAGACTACAAATACATCATGTTAATTGCTAAACAAGAATTAGTTACTCTATTCCACAATATGCATTTGATTGCCATATATCATACAGCTAATAACAAGGAAGGTGTAACATTTGAATTAAGCAGTGTGGAATGTTTGATACTGAATATTGAAATTAACACTCATGAATGTGGAAAATTCTGGAAATATCTAACTCCCAAATGCAAGAAAACTAAAAGATTGGTTACTAGCCATCATCATAGTATTAAAATGGGAGAATGGGCTGTATAGAGTATGAGAATATTGATGATATTTGCTAACATTAACTAAATAATTGTGAAATATGTATATAGGTGCAGATGAGGAAAAATGCATTTTAGAAAGTGTGTATAACAGGAAAGTAATAGATATTCAAAAAGAATACAATTGTCCCTCGCTCAAACAATTACATAAAATATGGATCTAATTCGACATTCTTCTCTGCCAAAGAAAACTCAACATTAATGCTGGCTTGAGCAATGATGTCTGACTGAGGTGAAACAGAGTGTAATGATTCTCCTCCCAAATTACCTGTGGATTTTATTCGAGTGATATGGCATTATTTAGGATTAGTGAAATTTATTATAAAAAGTATTTGGTTCTGTTATCCACTATTTCGTAAATATGGATCAGGAGGAACAAAATCACATGCTCGTGATTACAGAAATCAAACTGTAAAGTGAATATCAGCAAGTTATTAGCATGTTGGAGCAAACCATTTTTACTTAGTTTCGGAAAGAAATTCCTATTGTAAACATGTATTTCGTCCACTCATCTGGTATTTACATTTTGGTCACCCCTTGAAACATATGTGTGAATTACTCTTGTTTGTTTAACGGAATAATACGTCATTTTGGAGAGATATGCGATGAGCTGTTTCATTAAAAAAATATACAATCTCCTTTAAAGGGTGAAAAATGTAATGACTTAATATCTTGTCCAAATCTGAAAAAAACATGTGTTGAAATACAAGTCTACCAGTGAACATCGAAGAAGTGTATTCGCACTTTTATGAAACTTTTCCTGATTTACCAGAATGTCTAATTTTACATGCTCTCGAATACAAAAAAAAATTATAACAATCAAACAGATGAAAATACCATAAGTATTGCCAAGGAGAGAATGGAAAATATAATAAGTAAAAAATGTTTTTTGTAAACACACAGTGATGAGAAAATGTATTCTGTAAGCAAATGTAAGAAAAATATATCGAAATAATAGGTTTGAATTTATTTTTCTATCTACTGACTTTACAAATGCATGAATTGTAATATTCCCATATTCTGAGAACCAAATGTTATGTAAACTTAGCATGCATTTAACATTCAAATCTAAATGTGTTAGCACATAAAGGCTTGTGTGCAGGATAGTGATTAAATAAAACTTTAATAATTTGAAAGTAATTTAATACATAAAACTCTTTAAAAGTACATTCTAGGATTCAATCATTTTATGTTTAAAAAACATTTGTTTAACACCTTCTACAATTAAGACATATTGTGTTTAAAAGAATGATGTATTCGAATTGCTTCTGGGAACTGTCTATAACTACCTATAAAAGGTGTACACCTAGCTGTTTAATTCTAATCTTTGAATTGTACAGTAGAAATTATATTTTTGCTGTGTCACTTCTGCTGTAAAGAATTTACAGTTCTGCGGAATTCACAATGACACGAAAGAACGTGCTGTGGAGTGGAAAATTCAAGAAAGCAGTTTCAATGAGATTTATGACTGATTCTATACAAATCAACACCATATCCTCAGTTAGCTCCTCAGACAGCTCCTCAGTTAGCTGCTCAGACTGCTCCTCAGTTAGTTCCTCAGGCAGCTCCTCAGTTAGTTCCTTAGGCAGCTCCTCAGTTAGCTCCATAATCTACTCCACATGGTCCATCTACTGCAAAACACTTAACATTTCCAGTTCCAACCAGTGAATTAGCTCAAAATAGTAGATACATTAATTCAAGGATGAAAAGTAATTCGTTTTCCGACTCTACACGTTCAGTGAAAAGTTCATCATCCAATCTCAGATACGTGATACTGGCTAGGCATTTGCCAGCAGGCTAACTGACACCCAGATAGTTAACAATAGGTTTAATAGTGATGCAGACTTTTTTTTTTTTTACAGAAGTGTAAGGTCCCACTATTAAGCTTAATAACATTGACACCACTACCTATTATAATTAGTATAACAGTAACGTGTAAGTACTAAAATCCCTCATGGCAGAGGAAAACGTTACTCAAACATTTTATTTTCAAAGTAATTCCCTCCCTGTCCTACATCCAATGTTGGTGAACTTAATGACAATAACATAGTACCTTACTTAATAACCTGACATGAAGAATTTAGTGCTTTTGGAAGCAGGTGGACTTTACAACTTATACCAAAAATGGATGTGCATATCTCCCAATGCTGGTTATTCCCCACTGGGGGTAAATAACCCAAGTTTATTAGCGATAAGAAGGCTTGTAATCCGATGCTGCTTCAATACTCGCCTCGCTTCTCCCCCATTGGATCTCAACACCCCGGTTTCGAGAGCATGCTAAAATCTATTCACGGGCTCCGATGTATAAATAAAAAAAATTCAGCTAAAAGGATACAATAAGAAATCTGTAAATCTTTCGTTTTCCACGAAACCCAGAATATGTACAGAGCATCTGAACTGCAAGCCTTGCCTCATGTCAGCACAATGTGTATGTTAAATTTCCTCTGCAAACTTTACACTTCTTGTATTTCAGCTCTTCATTCATTTAGTTAGTGTATCCCTATGTGATATTATAGAATTCCTGTTTACATTCTTTTCTGCAACACTACACTAAATACCATAATAATTTAGCTCTGCGATATGAAATACCGCCAATGGGGTAGTTAAATGGCATAGTAATCTGATATTCTAACACCACTGTCTCATCTAGAATTCGCTGTGAATAACAACTTATCACAGATTTGAGAGCAACGAGTTCGTCTTCCTGCAATATCAACCAAATATTACCAGCCTCGTTCCCAGAAAAGAAGGTTGAGTGTTTTTTCTGTATATAAATATATATTTTTAAGAAGAACGAGTTTTTGAATATGTAAATAAATATTGTGTATGTTGGAAAAATGGGATATATTAAAAGTGTAATTCAAAGTGAATGTGTGTTTGATTTATTTCCAAACTGTAGATCTAGACTTTTATAAACATATATCTTAGAGAAATGAGTAAGTCACTGTTAACACAAAAATTAAAAAATAATGTATTACTTTATCCACCAGGGATTGCAGCTTTGCAGTTCGTTTGTGTGCAGAACATTTATTTATTCGTGGGTTTTAACTTTCTTTTTTACACATATAGCTTGAAAGCGGTATTTCAACGTAACAAAACCAAAATAACCTGGATAATTGATATATTTTCAATGAGCACGATACATAATATTCCATTCACTTGGTTTAATGAGTGTGTGTTTGTTCGTAACAATTGGCGAATCACTTTGTCTGAGTGCTTTCCATAACAGCGAACAATACTGGCTCACTGTGAAATCAGTTTGTTGAATATCACCCAGAAAAAGCGAAATAATTCATATTTAACACAGTAAAGTCTATGGAGATTCGCAATGAGTAAACGAATTTGTGTCTAAACAGAAAACAAGACAAAATTAATAATTTACAAATGTAAAATGCAGTTAATGGGTATTAACAAACACTGACAATTTTCATGAGATATCTAAAACACATAGAAATGGCATTTACTCAATATCTGTCTTTAGTGTGTGAATAAGTTAATTTTATGTTTAACACTATGCGTGAAGCTTGAAGCATTCCTACAGCTGGGACGTGTTCAAGATATGTATAAAACTAAAGCACTGGTAGCAGCCCTTGTCCCAAGCGAGACAGGCTGATAGCTTGAAGACACTTCGCCAGGGTCTTGCTTTCCCTTGATAAAGGGGCGAGGTCGTCCCTAATCGGCTAGTTGTCTGTTACAGGACAGAAAAAAAGACTGACAAAGTCGCGCCAGCCTGTTTAAGCGTTCGCACAGACCCCGTGCTTCGCTTAGCTGATCCCCAACCCACAACGCTTGTTAGGAGATATCATCATCTATCTGCTCGGGTTTCACACCTCGCTCACAGTCTTCACAGCAGTATTTTTCGAAGTATTTCAGTTTTTCGCGTATTTAACCTTTGTAACATAAAACACGATAGGAGTTAGAATATTTTTACACATGTTAATAATTTATTTCTTTTTTAATAATCATTGATTAACGTTTGAATGCAGTTTCTCTTCTAGTTTTAAGTCAGGGATTCGCTAAACTTTTATTGCAGTACCTTATATTGTAGAAATATTTTCCATTATTTTTAAGTTTGCGTGTGTCTATTATTTTTTATATAATTCATGTGTTATTAGGATAGGATTCACAAATGTGGATTTCCGAAGCTAGACTACATGTATTCGATACGAGGTTTTTTTTTTTTTTTACTTTCTCTGTGATACGTTTTCGACAGAGTTTTTGTTAAAAAAAATTTCGGATCGATAAACTGTGTTTGTGAAAAGTAATTTTGTATTGATCTGATCGTTTTTCTTCGATGAAGTGTGTGTGGAGTGTTTCATTCAAGTTGTTTGTTTAATATTCGTACGTTTATATGTTTTGTGCTTAATTTATATGGATTATTCACTCGAGTCGTTTGCGAAGTTTGTGATTAGGTAGTATTTATAAATTTTCTCACAAATTATGTGCAATAATTAAATAGTGAGAGTTGTTGAAATATATTCGTTTGCAGTAAACGTCCAAACACCTGAGAGTCTAAATGCAAAATTTTTTTTCAAACATCCCCTATGCACAAAGGTTTGAAGGCTGTTGACCAGCTCCAGGTATGGCGAGTCAGGGGAAGTGGGAGGTAGGGAATAACTATTCCTCTTACAGAACTGGACAGGGCAAATTTTCGGGACAGTCCACAATTCATGGGTAAAGCATAGTTTCGCAAACAGGTCACCACTTTGGAAGAGTCTAACTTGGTGTCTCTTGAAGGGTGTCTGGCAGTTGAATAGTCCCTGATGTTATTTTTGGACACAAGACCTCGTTCTGTGCTGATGGGGAATGGAGGGGAGGGAGACGCATCGCCGAAAAAAACGGTCTCTGGGGTGTTATTCCGTGTCCTGGGATTGAAACTGACTTTTAGGGCAAAAAAGAACTCTCTGTTGGATGGGAGGGGAACAGATTGACCAAGGCGCACTCAGGGGTGTTGTTCTGTGACCTTGGAAAATAACTCTCTTTTCGCACAAAGTCATCTTCTGGAAAAGGGGTGGGGGGAATGAGGAGCGACGTGAACAGCTTTATCTGTCTGCCGCCATGTTAGTTTTACGAGAACCTTCACCCTGCATAGACGCGCCACCGGCTCTCGCGAATTCCCCGGGCAGCTGGCGGGCTACTGTGCCACGACCAAGGGGTAGGTGGCCAGCGGGTTTCGTGACGCGATAGTGAACATCACAGGGCATGGCGGTCAGCGGGTTTCGGAGAGTGGTAGCCGCATTTCTTGTTTTAATATAACAGCTTTTACATTTAGCGAGAATGAAATAATTTTCATGTAAACATGGTTCTGTGTTCGGTCTACGAAACCTAGTGTAATTTTCAACTGTCTTTTCGGTAATTAGTGCAGTGAATTTCACAGACTTAATGGAGAAAATATTTTGTACTATGTCTGTTATTTTTAATAATTCACTTTTATTGAGTAGTGTTATTTTTATACATTCATCTAGTTATGTAATAATTTCATTCAATTTTCATTCATTAAATTCATAAATTCAATCACATTCATTCATTTGATCCGATTAAAAATTAACCCTTTCAATACAGGTAATCCTTTCAATAAATTCAATCCTTCCATTAAAATCAAGCCCTTTCGATTTTGGTCGAATTAAAATTTGATTAAGGATTAACCCTTTCAATAAAATCTATAATCCATCAATTAATCCCAATTAATTCCTGGAGAAGTAGATCCGGCACGCCCCTACTACTCGCCAATCATATGAAACTGTGAAATCGTTATTAAAGTAAATATTTTACAAATCTGCTAATTTTTTCACGTGGATGCATTAAAAGAATTGAAAGTGAACGAATTAACTTTAAGTTATTACAAATGTTTACCTAACACTTTTTATTCCACGTTAACATATGGAACTACTTTCCATCCACCGTTACCAACTTTACTAGGTAAATGTCACTCAGTGCGCCTATTAAAATATATACATTTTCGGGCAGTTACTTTTTTTAAAAGTTGATTTCTAAAGTGCTCACTTTATCGTGGACAGCATTTATATTAAAGTACGTCCAAGATTGCCAGATTAATTTATAGCTACTTAGCCTAATCCAGAGTGACATATTAGATCAAAGCCGCCAAACTCACTAATTTAATAAGATCATAAATTGGGTTTTCACAACTTACATAAAAAAACCTATTATTAGTAAAAAAAAAAAAAAAAAAAAAGAATTATTTTTCAAAGCTTTTATTTTATCGCTAAAATGTTTGGAAGTTACTTTGTTTTGAATTTTCTCTTAACATGAACCTATATGTCAATTACGCTACACATTTCGCAGGATACTTTATTAACATAAAACAGTTATTACTCTCTGACTTTCTCTGCCAAAAGAAGAACGTGGGCTTTCAAAAGTGCTCTCTTGACCGTGAACAGCCCATAAATGTGAAGAAGAAGAAAATAGTTGATTGTTTTCTTCTCCCGCCCAAACTGGTCGTCAAGCGCAAAAAAAAAAAAAAATTAAAGCTGCATATCAGTAGAAAAAATTAACATCGAAGGGGGAATGTGGCAACGCAGAATGCCAGTCGTGATCCGAAAGGCCTCCAGTAAAAATATTACACACTACTACCACCACATCAGATGCAGACTACCTCGACCTTGACCCCATGACCTTAAATTACCTTGAAAATAAAAAACTCTAGAAATAATACATAAAAGTCAACAAGTACAATACATTACAAATTACTACTACCATATTAGATGCTGACTACCTCGACATTGACCCCACGACTTTGAATGACCTTGAAAATAAAAAACCCGAAAAATAATACATAGAAGTCAACAAGCATAGTGCATTACAGGCTACCACCACCATATTAGATGCTGACTACATCCACCTTTTCCCCATGCCCTTGCATAATACATTACAGACTACAACCACCATATTAGATGCAGACTGCCTTGACCTTAACACCATGACCTTGAATGACCTAAAAACAAAAACTCGAGAAAAAATCTATGTGAAGAGGCAGAAGTTAGTCGAGACGATCCACCTTCCACTCAGCTGCTGTCAAACTAAACCTCTCTGCTTACCTCCCTACTTCTTATAATATACAAGTGTGCAAGCCTTATGGCATCATATTGACTTTGAACCAATAATACTGCACCATTAATACATTTTACAGACACCGACAAGCCAATCACTAACACATGATTGCAGCTAACCAATCACATGCGAGCATTGATACATCACACACAGGCAGGTAGGCAGAATTTAGATGCTAGTTCCTTGATCACATTAGCATGCAGTTATATCTTCAACAGTTTCTTCCAGACAAGTTCTTCGTTCACCTACTTATATATCATGGTCACACTTAAAGTAGGCAACTGACTCCTGTTGACGGACCGATTCCTCACAAGACTGACCCCATTAACCCCAAGACCCCATCGACCCCATCGGCCCCATCGACCCCAAACCCATTGACCCAGTGACCCCATTGACCCATAATGACCACTGATGGTGGTGCTAATTCCAGTGCTGCGATGCTAATTGTGGTGCTGCGGTACTAATTCCGGTGCTGCGGTGCTAATTGAGGTGCTGCGGCGCTAATTGCGATGCTGCAGTGCTAGTTTATGTGCTAATAGTGGTGCGTGCTTGTCTCAAGTAAAAAAATCAATGTCTTTTAAAACAAAATTAAATAGTCCTACCTCCAAAAGCTGAAATACGAACATTTTATTTAATAATCTAGCTTTGAAAAAGTATATATCCAGGTACCTCGGTATGAATTGACTTAAAATCTATTTCGAAACGGTGTGTTATGCTGCAGTGTATGGGCTTCACGGGCCTCAACACATAACTACAGCAAGCCGAGCTCGCAGGATGGTGATGCTACTGAAATACACAGGGATTAAATGGCGTGGCGGATTTTTTATGTGGGCCTGCCTATTCTCTCTTTGACTGAGCGAGGTTCCAGGAACTGGGCTTTGTATTTGATTGGTAGAGACATGCAAAATTCACGTTAATTTGGCATCAGGCTGAACTTCACAGTACTGCATATCCGGAACCGGCATGGTTTCTCCATTGGTTGCAGTGCAGATGTGAAGTCACGCCCTTTCAGACTGAACTGCGCATGATTGGGGCACTCAATTATGAAGTGTTCGTTTATTGGCACAGTCACCCAGGGCGTATCAGATGAATTATGGTCCAATGACAAACATATTGAAAAGGTACGCGTGTTTAAAGTTTAACGTGCCCCCAAATAATAACGCGAAATTTGCAGGTATCTACTGATTGGCTTCTGCATGCAGCGAAATGTTACCATGGCCTCAGAGTATATAAGTATGGAGACGAAACGGCGCGTCGGTTCTTTTGCCGTGAGCGTACTCATACTCTAATTGGCCGTGCGAGGCTTTGGGGACACATTCTTGTGTCTGATTCGCTACTGCGTCCTGCGTTTAGGTTCCCTATTGACTGGGGCTGTGGGCTGGCTGGTAAGACACCTGGCGACGATTCGCGAACGTTACTGGCCAGCCACGCCATTTTGATGTCGTGGGCGGTTGCAGTTCGTGACATAAGATACTGTTGCACTTCTGTATTTTCAATTACTCTGCGATACGACGTCAGAATCTCGCTGCTCACTTTACTGGGAGCATGCACGTATGTTTGCCCATTACTAGAGACTTCCGAAATTCGCGTTACTAATCCGCACCAGGCTAAACTTCACAGTACTGTCACCACGCTCTTCTGACTGAACGGCACCTGATTGGGGCGCATAGTTGTGAATTACTCATTCATTGGCGCAGAGTTACCCATGGATCCAACGACAAACGTATTGCAAAATTGCACGTGTTTAAAATTTAACTTGTCCCCAAATAATAACCCGAATTTTGAAGGTCTCTACCCATAAAATGTTTGTTTTTAGAGGCAGTCAATGTTATTGTCACGTGTTGGTTTCAAAAGCGGATAACTAACAGCGAAACAGCTACAGTTATCGGGCTAGAGAGTAAGAGAAGAGGCGGGCAGGGGCACAACACAAGTGAAAGGTGCAAGATGAGGTCGCTCCACGGGGTCAGCGAAAAGGCGCAGCGATTCAGCGCACTTCTTTCGCGATGCACTTTCTCCCGTCCGACTGCGTTTTTCCCGAAGTAGTAGGTCATGATAGCGCGCACGCGTGCTTGATTTGGGGGGGGGGGGTGGTAATACCCACAGCGTGTTTCGTGGGTAATTGGTAGGGACAGGAAAGTTTCGCGAGTTTAAATTATACGCAGGCTGCATTGCCCGGCAAACGTCTGTCTGTGCACACGAGTTCCGGAGTTCCCTCACGCTCTGTAGTCTATAGCCCGTCACGGACAGGATCTGCAGCTGAGCTACAACAGAACGGCCCGGCGATATAAAGGCCGACCCGCATCTGGTCCTCAGTCTACGGCAAATGCAATAATTACGTACCACCTGATGCCGGTGAGACAGTAGCACGAGAAACGCTGTTCACTCTTATGGTATGATTTATGGTTCACCATCGTACTTTAACGGGGCAATATGGGCAATGCAAGTTACTGATAAGAGTTATGTAATGCGCATATTTAAAGGCTGTTCACGATAAAGTGAGCACTTTTGAAATCAACCCTTGAAAAATGTCACTGCCTCTACCTGCATGTATTTTTACGAGCTCACGTACTGGCATGCGTTCATTAAAGTTGGTAACGCCGGAGGCAAAGTAGTTCCATGTCTCAACGTTGAACTAAAAGTGTTAGGTAAACATTTGTAAATACCACAATGATTAATTTTTATTTCTGATATTTTTATGCATTAGGTATAACAATTAGAAAATTTGTAAAATAATTAATTTAATAATAATTTTACAGTCTCCCTTTACTGTCACACGAATAAAATGATGAGGTCCACGGTACTGTTGATTTTACACACGGCGAAAGGATACACGGTGTGTTTACAAGTAGATCTTAAGCAGGGTTTTCGAAAGTGCTCACTTTACAGTGAATAACCTATTAAAAAGGGGTTTATTTAACATTACGGTTGTACAATATTATTTCAACACAAAAATTATGAAGTATGCCCGGCGGGAGTTATACAAATATACTGAAGCATTAATTTATGTTAAATTATAAAGATTTAACAAGCCACATTCTGGGTAAAGTCTAATTGGAGAGTCCCTACCTTGTTCATGATTCCGGAGGCTGATTGAGATGCCGGAAGTCGACGTCCGAACACACCCATATTCGTTCGTCTTCGTTCGAATGGCCCGACGACAAAAGACACGGCCAACGAGCTACACTGCCCTCTCTATATCGGCTGCGTTGTCTCCGTTTACTGGCGGGTGGAGGGGGTTTCTGTGGTTTGCGATTTCATAACTAATTTCTGTAAAAAACTTGGGCATTAATATTAGTGTCAGTTTTATTTTCCAATCCTTTTACATTGTTAGGTGTTTCTCATTAACTCGCCTTGTAATAACTAAGATATTTTCCTGAGCTGTTAAAAATTTATTTAGGGGGTAAATCACATATTACGGTTTATAATTTCTTTAGAAAATGAGACCTTGAGTCATTTGTACTGTGCTTCATTCGTTTGGCAGACGTATACTGCAAAGTTACACAGCTACATTGGTATAGGCTGTTATCGTTAAACTGATCACTTTTTACGGCCATGCTTAAAAGTTACTTTCACCTTTTTTGTATCATTGCGCCAATGGTTAATATAAAACCTGCCATGTGACAAATAAAAACAATGCTTGTATTTTACAGTTCTCAGAAGTTAGCCTCTAAGGTCACAGTAAAATTTGGTTAAGTGCTCGCTGCTTTGCAAATGCGCGGGCGAGTGGAAGTGAAGGACAGAGCAGTTATATGGTAGCGGCGGCTAGTCAATGGAATGTTTTGAATGATAGGCGAGCGATAAACCAAGAACTGAGTATCTGTTACAAAAAAACGAGACGATGCGACAATCTTTTCTTGAGGCGCGCGCTGCTGACCTTAGTTGTATTGAGTTTTTGTATTTATCTGAAGAAGTTTCTAGTGCTTTGCCGCCCTAGTTTCTCTAAGCGTGACTCGGGGTGCGTCGACCTTTCCAGGTCAAGGCCAGCAGAGTATAGATAGTGCCATGGGCCTCCCGGCCGGGAGTTGATGAGCTGTTAAGTGGATGAGTAGCTACAGCATCGATCGAAGGACGAAGAGCAAGAAGAGAAGCGCTCGGCGAGAGAACGTCCCTCCAAACACAAAGGGGCTTAACTCAATTATTCTACTTTTTCAGTAGAGCAGATAGATGTTTTTAGCACATGTTCCAGTCCTCCCCATGAACAAACTATTATTTTATTTGTGTAGGTGTTTGTTATAAATTGTGGCGAAAGAGTTTTATCCAATAATGAAATATGTAATTTATTTATATAACTCTATTTTTATTTAAATTTTCATTAAAAACCCGAGATACGCCTGTTAGTGTTTGTAAATTAATTTTGAATTGGGGTGTGTATATTCAGAAACGCCCATATAAACCTTTAAGAGCAAATGAGTTTTACTTGTATTGAGCTACTGTTTGCCACAAAAATGGGAACAAGAGTATGCTATCAGTAACAAAGAATTAAAAGATGTACATTGATAAAGTGACGAAAACATCAATCCACTATATTCTACAAAATAAAAAATTGAATAATTAGTAAAAACTTTTAATGTACTTATCATTGAGTGTGATGAACTCTGGACAAAGAAGATTAAGTACAATTTCAGAAAAAATAATGTGGGTCTGTGAGTTTACTACAAAGTAGAGAGAAAAAAAAAAGTTCCACATAATAATAAGCAATGACAAAAATAGAGTTCCTTTAAGTGTTAAAAAAAATTATGACGCTATCTTGTACTTCTATCATTGGCACTGTTCCGATACCATTCATTGTTCTTCATGAGGTAGTTGTGTGTAAAAGTCTTTGGGGGTCTCGGATCGTTTCACTGGCGTTTATCCTTGACACAAGGATAGTAGATCCTAATATTTCTTGCTGGGTAGTTTTCGCGGCTCCACAAGTGATTTAGGTCGTTTCTTAAGGGCTTCCGCACGTTGCCTTTTCAGTGATAGGCATTTGTACTATCTCTCTGAAGGATGTGCTTTGAAGAAAATAATTTGCCTGTCGGTTTTCTTCACTCTGAGTTCTGTCATTTTCGTCCACTTAACTGTTTCATTGATTCCATGGGCAGATTTAACAGAATGAATGCGTATGTCTTTTGAGAATTGCTTGAAGTCAAGGAAGTCAATAGGTTGCATATCATGCACATCGTACGATTTCTTTCTCCCAGCCAGAAGAAAGATTCGGATAAGCTGAGATGGTATAAAAATATCACCTGCCTGTTTGTTCGCATATGCTATTGCGCAATGAGCAGAACACCCTTCGCTTTGGCCACGATTAGGCTGGAAAAAATTAAGAGTAATTTCTTCTAAAGATGAACTGTGGTGAATTACGTAAAGAAGCGACAAGCACATGCACTAACACATACAGTTTCCATCAGAATACAACCTGAAAGATAAAAGAAAACATAGGACATTACTGAGGGTGACACTTGAATATGCAAGCACAAACAGGTACGCCTATTCGTGCTAAAGGACCCATACGAAATTCCAACCACATACAGGCGGAAATGGAGATACGCCCGTTTCAACTTGTACAAACAAGACAATATTGAGATACGGCGAAATGTTTTTCCTTAATATCTTTCAAACCGTTCGTCGCAGAGGTACGCCACTTCGGGACAGTAAAATATACACTTTGGGACACCTCACAATGACCCTAACTCAAAATCGTTAAAAAATTGAGTCACGCCCCTTTGTGTTTGGAGGGCCGAGAAGTGACCAGCGGAAGGAAAATCTGCGACTGCGAGCATCAGAGTAGCGAAGAGTACGACTGCAGGCTGGACTAATGGACTGGGTTGCTTGAGTGAAAGACATTACAAATGATGGCAACAGATATACTGAACTAGTGTTAATGATAAGAATTAATTGATTATAACCAAACAGAGATATTAAGAAGGACGTTAATTATAGTTTAAAATAGACATTAAATATTGTGCTCCCTGTGAAACAAAAAATAATTATAGTGGAGACAGATAATTTAATGCTGTAAATAATAGTTATCTGAATAAATTAAAAATCAAATTTAGTTATTTTATTTTCACTGAGACCTCCATCCCTCACGAACTCAGATACGAGTCATGCAACAAATTCATTTTCAGTTATTATGACTGCTTAGGGATAGGTCTTTCCAGTGGCATAATCAGTACTGCGACAAACTTTCACCTCAGCATTTGAGGGGCCAAACCTTAGCGCCGCTTGGTAAAACGTATCATGCAGCAAAATGAGGACGGGGGGAACGTTTTCTATTTCTCTCGTGTTACTGACCATTTCCTCCTTTTTCCCCGCCATCTCCCCTACCCTACGTTTGTGTTCGCTTGTAATCGAGATGGTTTGTGTCGATGTCTTGTGGCACCGCATTTTACCCATTCTCTGATTGGCTGCGCGAGGATCCGGGAACAAACCTTGTGTCTGGCTACTGCGTGCTGAAAAAGTGTCCTTACTGGCTGTGACGTGTACGCTTGGGGTTCGCGGTATAAGGACTGATTTACGTCTGTATACTTTAGTATTCTGTGCTATAGGCTGTCTATGGTAAAGTGAGCACTTTTGAGGCCCTAATTACTTTTTTCCCATCAACCATTTTTTATCCTTCCGCCACTTTTTAGGATAAATGTTGCAATGCAAGTAATAAATACAGTGCATGTATTTCACCGGACTCGAATGTTAAAGTTTAAGACTACAATAAAATACATTTATTGACTATTATCCCAAATGAGAGGGGTTCAAAAGTGCTCACTTTACGGTAAACAGCCTATATCATTGTTTATTCGTAGATACTGAATCGTTGTGCTTTATAAGACGACGCCTAGCTAGAATCCACAATCCTCTATATACTCTAGTAGATGTCACTTTTTTCCATTCCCAGTACTATGGAGTGAAGCTATCATAGTGCTGAATGTTTCCCAGTAGTTCAGAGTTTCGCAGCGCGGATTAAGATAAGCGGATGTCTAGTGAATAGAAAGCTGAAAAATTTGCGTGTTCATTTTGGGGCAAGCTAGGAAAAAAAAAAAAAAAAAAAAAAAAACTCGGGCGTTTCTCTTTCTTCTTCAGTCGGTCCATCCGTTATCTTTACTCCTGGAGATATCCGAGCCAATAAAGAACCTGTAGCTAAATGCAGGCCCGAATGTCGCCTTCAACTGAGACAGCCAGCAAACGATGAGTAGTTGGCAGCTGCATAATTGTACATGCGATTGTGGGTTCTAATCTACACACAATGAACGTGCGACTTTTTCAAGTCAATACCAATTGATATAAGACGCACGAGGAGCGTGTACGAGTTCGTGAGGAAAGGAGGTTTTAATAAAAATAAAAGACATACTTAGATTTGATTCTAAATTTATTCACACAGATTTCATGTTCAACATTAAATCATCTATCTCCACGATTACTTACTCTTTTTTATTTCGCAGTGAATGCAATATTTAATGTCTATCTAAACTCTAATTAGAGTCCTTCTACATGTCTCTGTTTGGTTATAGTCAATCTATTCACGCTCATCATGAACACATGTTAAGTCTGTCTGTTGCCATCATTTGCAATGTCTTTCACTCACGCACCAAGTCCAAATAGTCCAATATAGTCCACCTGCCAGTTACACCCTTCACTGCACCGGTGCTCGCAGTCGCAGATTTTCCTCCCGTTGTTCACTTCTGGCCCCACTTGTTGCTCTTCTGGCTCGTCGTCTATCGTTTATGGCCACATAATCGCCCAAACTTCCGACTCTCATAAATTCTCGGCTCGGAAACCCGTCGCACTTAAATAATATCGCTGGCCTTGATCTGGAAGTTTCGCCGCACCCCGAGTCACGCTGAGAGAAAGTCATTAAACCAGAACATTCTTCAGATATACCCAATCAGGTGAAGCTCAGGAGCGCGCGAGGAGCAAAAGGCTTGTGGCGGCATGCTTTTCGTGACAAGATACGCGCGTCTTGTATTGTCGCTCGCCGGATCTTCCCACATTCCTCTGTTCTCGCCCCGCTATTTATCACCACTCTGTCCTCCAAACACTTTTCGCTCGCTCGCGCGATGCTAACTAAGCAGCGACATTCAACACAATAAAATACGTGAAACTAACCTATACACAGGGACACCCGATTTTCGCGAAAATATTTCACGACCAGATGTATTTCATAACACTTCAGCTCAGAGCCACTTTCTGACTGTATAATTTAGTGTGGTACGCGTCGTCTTACGTCCTCGTGAACAACGTACGTACGGTATCGGAGTAACCTTATTCTGATTGGCCAGTCAAGTAAGAGAATATGTTCCCACAGAGTCACGTCACCAATAAGCATAAATATACTGATGCCACGCCTGTAGGGTATTGAAATCTAGCTTGTGCGAAATCTTTCCCCGAAACTCGGGTGTCCCTACCTATACATGAATGTGATCCGCCTTGGTATATAAGCTTTTCGCGATTAACTGACTACTTTTGAAGGCCTTGCTTGAGATCTACTTGTACGAGCATAGTGTAGGCCTATTCTTTCACCTTGCATACAGGCTGTTCAAGGTAAAGTGAGCACTTTTTAAGGCTCTCCCAACAGGCATTAACCACTAATAAATATATTTTATTGCAGCCTCGGGCATTAAAATTTGAGGTTGGTGAAATGTATACACTATGTTTATTAGTCAAATTTAAACGTTTATATTAAAAAGCAGCACGATGATGGATGTTGGATGAAAGGAAAAATGTATAAGGGCCTTAAAAAGTCCTAATTTTACCGGGAACAGCCTATATCTGCCTGCATGTGATGTCTCAATGCCTGCATGCGATTGGTCAGCTGCAATCACGTGGTAACTCGGTAATACGATTGGTTCAAAATCAATACGAGGGGCCGCGGTGCGCAGCAGCTAGCTCGCTAGCGTCTCACCAAGGCGAAACGGGTTCGATTCCCGGCGGGGTCGCTCCTGGATTTTCGCACGTGAGAATCTTGCCGGACGATGCCGATGGTCGGCGGGTTTTTTCTCGGGGATTTCCCGTTTCTTCTTGCCCCTGAATTCTGGCGCTGCTCCATTCATCGCTTCACCTTTATCGACACCCGAGATCCATATGTTAAGAGTAGCCCAAACTTCTCCACTTCACTTACACAATATATAAAACTGATATTGTAATGGGCCAGGTCACCTTATTCATGCGTCGGTCAAGTGAAACTTTGAAATTATTTAAAAAATAATCTTTCACAAATTTTCCCTTACACCTATCTAAATTTTAAAAAATTAAGAAAAATAAAGATTTCAATATTCACTGACATTTATCCGACATTTTTTTTTTTTTCAATGTTAAGATATGGAACTACTTTTTCACCATTGTTAAAAAAAAAAAAAAAAGTCTTAGTCAGTATGTCCTGCAGGTGATATTTTTTCCAAAACGGTTACTTCACACTTTTCTGTAGCCCTGCTAAGGTTCTACTTTCAGGATATTTCTCTGCCTCGTGCAAACTAAGCTTAACTAAGTCTATAAAATTACACCAAAAGATAACGCACCGAATTAGTGAGCACTCAGTTGTAATTATATTTTGCAAGAGAACTATTTCTTACTAGGCATTACCAACACACGTGTTTTCTCACTATTATTTTTCATATTTATTATAAATGAAATATTATAAATTATAAGAATATATAGTAAACCATTAATTTCAACGATAATTAAGATACGTTTATGTTAACAGAGGCATAAAACGTTTGTGGTAAACAGAAACCCCGAGAATTTCGCGGGTTCCTTTATAGACAAGTAGGAATACACACACATGTACGTTCATGTTACGTTTGTGATTGGTCGACGTGTTGTTTGACACCTCCTGTACATAAATGAGCCAATAAAAAACATACAATAAATTCTGCGCCCAACCACCGCCTTATACAACCACAACATCAACCAATAAACAGTTGATATCTGTATGATAGTATATAAGACTGTGACGTCTAGCCTACAGGTCATTGAACTCGCGAATTTTCACGGGTCTCTAGTGATAAATAACATATTTACGAAATAACTAAACACGTCAGACATGGGGTAATTTTTTAAAGTTTAGATTCAAAAAGTGCGAAGAAACCGTATATAGACTATATTTAACAAATACCTCAGTTTATAGAGCCAGTTTCGCGTTATTTTTTTAATTCCGGTTACACCTAAATCACGTTATCTACGTTTGGCTTGTTTCTGTCATTGGGCCATCTTTTATTTGACACACCCACGGCAATTCTCCGCCATGGCATAAACACTTCGTAACTGCCCAACTGGCTTTCTCACCAACTCACAGCCAATTAACACATGGTGTTAGCTCGAGTACACAAAAACTGCGGTCTAACTTGATACGAAATAACAACGTAGAGTTTGCAGGTGTTTACTAGTGAATTGTATTCGCGTAGATTAACGGGTTACCTCCTTGCTCGGGATCCGAACCCAGTTCTTCGTGGTGGAAGGGTGACTCACGAATTTCTCCGTGAATGTAGTCAATATGTAAAACCACGCTATGTTAAAACCGCTGCTTTCACATGATCCTAAAGCACTCTACGGGAAAGCCAGAACTCTTTTTTTTTTTTTTATAATAGTATTTCACTCGCTGTCGAATATCTGTGCTTTTCGAAAGGTCGACAGCTGATAAAGAAGGTCGTTATCAAATGATTCGCCCTCCTGCTTTCTTGTGACGTTATCTTTCGCCGGAGGAGGAGAGATTGTCTCGACAAAAGGATGTTTTTTTTTTTTTTTGACAGCGGCTGCTGACAGATGGAAAAGTGGAACCGGGAAACGAACGTTGAAGGTAAAAGTTACTTCTGCCAAGGAAGGGAGATAGACAAAGAGAAGGTAGAAAAAAAAAGGGGGGGGGGGGATAAAGAAAGCATCGATATAAAGAATATTTTGTGTAACTGGAAATAAAATAAACGTCAAAATAATTATGGATAGATATTCTAAATACCTTTTTTTATCGACCATTTTTTAATTTTTAGATGGGAGAAAAACATTCATGTTATGGAATTACCATTTTTAGAATGCAGAATTTCATGTCATAGTAAACAAATATTTTATCTGTAAATTTTTGTCACTTTATTTTGTTTTTAAATTCTATTATAATATAAGGATTTTAAGTAGGTGGGTGGAGAGACTGGGCTACCGTGGTATTGAGAGCCGATGAGGGTGAAGCGTGGAGAGAATGAAGTTGAGTTGAGAAATTTGGTCGGCTCTGAACGAGATCTTGAGAGCTGATGAGGGTGAAATAGGTGAGAATGGAGCAGCGCCTGAATGCATGGGCGGGGGAAATAGGAGATCCCGAGAAAACCCGTCGACCAGCGGCACGGTCCGGCACGATTCCAAAAAGCGAAAATCTGCGGGGGACCCCCCCGGGAATCGAACGCGGTTCGCCTTGGTGGGAGGCGAGTTGTCCAACCACTACACCACCGAGGTCCGTATTTCAATCTCTAAGGTTTCTGCTTCTTTGAAGGGGCCGCGGTGGCTCAGCGGTTAGCCTGCTCGCCTCCCCGGCCGGACACTCCCGGATTTTCGCATGTGAGAATCGTGCCGGACGATGCAGCTGGTCAGCTGTTTTTTTTTTTCCGGATCTCCCGTTTCCCCCTCCCCTTCATTTCAGTTCTGCTCCATACTCACCTCAATCACCCCCATCGGCTCTCAAGACCTGGCTGCTAAGAGCCACTCAAATCTCTTCACTCACTCTGCTTCAATGAGTAGAGGTCAATTTAATCACGTGAATTATACGACTCGAAAGCACGATTTCCACTGGTTCGCATGGATTTACCAGCTGATACCCGCAAAACAACACCATTGTCGAGCAATAATGTGTGTGTGATTGAAACAGGAGATTCAACTTTGTTGTGAGCAGACGAGAGCATGTGGTTTGGAGTCCCATTTCGAGCAAGGCTGCACGTGTTGTGTACTCTTCAGGGTCTACGCGAACAAATAAAAAACAGAAATTACCTAGGTGGATGGCCAGTTAGTTAAAAGTTAATTAATAGCACAGCAATGATTTTTTTACAACAAATGCCCCGTAAGCTAGGATTAGTTTTATCAATGGGACATTTACGTATCTCGCAAAAAAAAAAAAATCACCTTGCAAACCACGGGCCCGAGTGCGTTATTAGGACAAGCGGATAGGGTTTATGTACTCATTTATATATTTTTATTGTGCTGTCTATTCATTTATATTTTCTATTTATGTATCTAAGTTTTATGACATATTGTGGGTTTTCTGTGACATCCAAAAAGTGTTCGCATATGTCGGGATATTAATGTTAATGCGAGAGTCATCAGATTACCTACATTAATACACTTTATAAAGGATAATGCATCTCGCCGCGGGTTTAAAATAATTCCCGGAAAAAAAATAGTTTGACCTCGTTTCACAATACTCAGTACGTACTTTTACAAATAAGGGGAAATTTTACAAGAATTTCCAGAGTTATAAAATTCCCTACTCGCCTTGAAGAAGAACATTCTATTACATTTTTTTTATATAGACAAATACAAATCCAAAAGTTTTCGTAATTTTTAAAGAAAAGTGGCCTAGGAAAAGTAACTGCAATTTCAACAATTGCAAGAAAAAAAATTACTCTCAACTTTTTTCAAAACGGGAAATTTCGTGTAATTAGTTGTGGCTTCCAGACGTGCTGTAGAACGAATTGTTTCGTTTGGTGAAAGTGAAATTAGCGAAACGCTCAATAGTTTGTGATGTTTGATAGAATCTTGCCATTTATTACATTGTACGTCATTTTATTTGAGAATTGTAATCCCAGCATTCGTATTTTACCACAAAATTTGTTGAAGCCAACCAACTCGCAGCGACTAAACATTATCCAGAAAGGAAACAGTTGAATGACAGGCAACATTTCGCAACACAAATTTGTTATCGTGGTTATTCTCGAACAGCGATAATGTTGTTAATGGTCCTTCATACACGCCCGATATCTCATCGATTTCGAGTGTCCAGCCTCCCACGCAGGTTGAATAACACGATGGGATGAGCGCTAAGACTGTCGCCTACCAAACTGAGTTGGCGACTTGCAGACTGGGGGGCAAGATATTTTCCACTTTGGTGGAATATTACGCAGCGTAGCTCGTGGTTACAATTTCGTGAATATTTTAATGGCCCTGCGAATTATCACTTACGTCTTATACTGCGTGCCAGAGACATCTGTGAACTTGAGCGAAGCCACAAGAAATGACGACGTCACTGACGATTCCTGGAATACGTTAGACAGGGTAAGGGCGGGGGTGGTGGTGGTGGTGAGTGTAACCGAACAGATTAGATCATGCCAAATAATTTAAAGAATAAAAGAAAACATCATTCACGGTACAGTCGACGACAGTACCCCACTTGTCTCTGCTTTCACTACTAACACTATATTGCTTTACAATTCTATTTCATGGGCACTGTGTCAATGTTTTCCGAACCGTTAGCAGGAAGAATTCCGTTCTCTGTTCTCGGGTTACCTGTTTCTCTTCCGTACCACATCTATAGGCTTTTCACGGTAAAATGAGCACTTTTGAAAGTCCTGCGTCAGATATACTTGTATACACCTTGTGTATTCCTCCGCCTTATATAAAATTAACATTGTCATGGGTCTCATCACGTTATTCATGTGTCGGTCAAATGAAACTGTGAAATTATTAAGAAAGGGAATAATTTACAAATCTGCCCATTTTAAAACTTCGATGCATAAAAAAAAAAAAAACGGAAAGCGAATGAAATAATTTTAAGTTACCACAAAAGGTTAGCTAACACTTTTTATTCGACATTAAGATATACAACTACTTTCCATCTATCGTTTCCATCTTTACTGGGCGAATGTAACGTAAGTGCGCCTATTAAAATATTTGGCCAATGTATGCAGGGGCAGTGACTTTATATCTAAGGTTCATTCCTAAAGTGCTCACTTTATCGTGAACAGCCGTTAGGAGAAAGTGGCCTATAGCAAGGCTGTTTTTAACCGTCTTTCAGGCTCGCAGATGTATGACAGGTCCTTTAACATGCTACAGCTTGAATATATTATTGCTGGTTTTGACAAACACATGTAACAACGACGACACTTACGACCTCTTATCCGACCCGACCTATGGTAAGTTTAATCTAGATCGTAGTTAATTTGTTTGCTAACATTATGTAACAGATTGAGAAAAGAAGCTAGTGAGCAGATTTTATTTGAAGTTTTTTCTCGAAAATCTTGGTAGAAACATCACCTGACCAAAAATGCTAAAATTACTTCAACTGATTCTGACGAAATCGATTGCTGTGATGTCGTCTTTCTCCAGGAAGATCCTTTTACCTCACTGCTAATGCTTGGACATTACGACCCTTGCAACTTGATGACCTCGTATACGTATTTTAACATTTAGCAACAATTGTACCGATTTATTTTACATGCGAAACATATTCATGACCGTAGTTTATGGCTTGTAACACTTTACATACGAGATGCGCTCAATTTACGTCTTCCGCAATAGTTGTAATATTAGCTAAGAAAATATATTTATTTGATTTTTTTTTTTATTTCCTCAGACTTTGTATACATAGATGTAAACATACGCGCAGGAAGGTATTTTTCGCCAGCACTGTACTCTACCAGACTTAAAGCCAAATGATATCCCCTGGGGGTAACATTCGTAAAACTGCTTATTGTTCTACATCTTCAGCATTCTTATTTTTATACATAAACACAAAACATATAGTTTATTTATTGTGAAAACGAAGCATGAGCTGTGTCCGCTTAAAGTGCAGCACACATCATAACACTTCTTATTTGCCACAACTGAAAATATAAATTAAATCGGATCTGAAAGGGTTAAGTGTGGCTTACTGTCTCTCGTCAAACTGAATTTGATGACTAAATTTTATACTTAAATTAAAAAGGGGCGCCTCTCAGGGGAACACGTCTTCAAAGAGGTCTTTAAGTAATTCATTTCCCATCCATGAGGTAACTCACCAAAAAAATGAACAGACGTGACTAAGCCGAAAGTGTAGACGGCGCCTCTACAGTGTTACAGCGCTTCACTTTTAAATAGATCCACACTCCTTCCTCGCCCCTGCCTCATAAAAGGCCTATCACAGAACACCTCAATCGTTAAAGTGTATCAAGGTAACAGTTGCATGCAAGTTATCCTCAACAGCATTCCTTTCAGACATCCGGGATACGAATTTACAACCGTTGCAGACGCTTATCACGACGTAACAGCCATTGAGTAAACGTGCCTTCTTCTTTCACTAGTCCAAGCATTAGCTTCTTCAGAAAAAACAGGCCGTGAAAACATAAGGAAAGTAGGTTGAAGTATAATCCCATAGCACTCATCACAAATTATCTAGTTGCCGGGAATTTCCAACACAATCTTAGTTCTCCATACAGATTAAGATGAACAAAGTTTTGCTCCGTCACGATAAACAGCGGAGTCCAGTCTGCAGTTTCTCGGAACATCATTACTAACCGGACTTAATGAAAACAGTGCAGAAAAGAGCGAGCTTGTGTGTATGCACCAGTTTCAAAGAACTTTGGCAGATATTTGTCACACGAGCGTAAATGGCATTGCCGTCCTGCTGAATACTCGTTTTGGATAAACAATACTTTAAGAATTATGAAAACGACAGTACGGTTGTAAATTTCCGGTAGAAACATTAAGGACATAATGGACCAAAGGATGCAAGCAGATGTCAGTCATTCGATTGCTTGACACATATTATTAGAAGCCTGAGAAATTCGCTAGTTCAATGACCTGTAGGCTAGGCTTCACAGTCTTATATACTCTCATACAGATATCAACTGTTTATTGGTTGATTGCTGTGTTAGTAAAAGGCGTTGGTTGGGCGAACAATTTATTGCATGTTTGTAATTGGCTCAATTATCTCCAGGAGGTGTCAAACAACACGTCAACCAATTATAAAAGTAACATGAACGTACAAATGTGTGAATTCCAACTAGTCTAGAAATGAACCCGCGAGAATTCTCAGGTCTCTCTACCTATTATTAGGGACCTGCTAAATTCGCGTTACTATTTTACATCAAGCTAAACTCCAGAGTACTGTACTTAAAGGAGACAGCGTCGTTTCTCCATTGGTTGCTGCATGGACGTGAAGTCACTCCCTTTTTGACTGAACTCCACGTGATTGGGGCACACAATTGTGAAGTGTTCATTTATTGGCCCAGAGTTACCCGGGGCGTGTCACATGAAGTATGGTCCAATTACGAACGTATAGCAAAGATACACGTGTTTCAGGTTTAACATGTCGCCGAATAATAACGCGAATTTTGCAGGTCCCTACCTATTATTTAAGGATTTAAATAGTAGCTACTGTTGACAAGTAACGAAGTATACGTTCGCTAAAGTTGCTGGTATTTATTTGTAAAGGCTCTTCGCAGTAAAATGAGCACTTTTGAAAGCCCTGCTTAAGATCTACTTGTATGCACGTCGTATATTCTTCCGTTCTATCTAAAATTAACATAGCCATAGGCCTCACCATTTTATTCATGCATCGGTCATGCGAAACTGTGCAAATATTAAAAAAGTAAATATTTCACAAATCTGCTCTTTTTTTTTACTCTTCAGGGTATTAAGAAACAGAAAGCGAAAGAAATAATTTCGTTTGTCACATATGGTTACCTAACACTTTTATTTGAAGTTTACATATGGAACTACTTTCTCTCCATTGTTACCAACTTTACTAGGCACATACCACCCAGTGCACCTGATTAAAATACATTAATGCAGGAGCAGTGACGTTTTCCTAACTTTGGTTTCAAAAGTGCTCACTTTATCGTGAACAGCCTTTACAACAGATGTGAAGAGTTTTGCACTAAATAATAGCAACGAGCTTGGTACACCTGTAACACACCGAACACGAATATCGGAGCTATCGCCAGAGTATTGCTCCGTGCAAATATGGCCAAGGCCGACCAAGAGTACTTGAAATACAGATGTGAAATTGCAGCTGTTTCCACGAAATCCAGCCGCAGGCGCCAGCAAAATGGCGTCACTGGCCAGCAACATGGTGGAACCATAGACTACAAATGAGGTAGACCGCTTATTCGTCTTCTGCGCATGTACAGAACCTAACACTGACCTACCCCAGTCCTACACAACTGTCAGTTTCTGCATGGTCAACACGGATGAAAGTGTTTGTTTATATGTTAATTTTCAAATGAGAAGCACTACTTTGTTAATAAAATACATTTACCAATTTGAATTTAGTCAAACTGCATTACAAATTGGTTAGCGGACGCATAATAACTTCTCTAAGCATTTGTTTACAAATCAGTTTTCTAACCTTAAATCCAAACCACGCCATTTTCGCTAGACGTGTTGGCAGAAAAGCAGTTCAGTGTTGGGACACTGCGATTGGTTGTGCGCAGCCAGCGAGATCAGTCTACCTCATCTTTAGTCTATGGTTGGAACGCCCGTTCGCAATCAGCGCGCCTGGTGACGTATTCACCAACCACCAGCCCAGCCCTCCAGTGTTGCCAACAGCTAAATTGAAAATCTGCTACGGCCAACTGCAAATTCCGCCAAAAAATGTATTTACAATAATACGAGTACTAATAATTATAGCAATAGATATTTTAAGTTTGATAAAAGATATATATAACTTAATATTTTGCGACTTTAAAAGTTTAAGTTCTAGCCGTTGCCAGTCGCTCATTTTCAACTCGCAATAACAAAAATTTTAATTATTTTATGGTAAACTTCATATAGCTATGTAATCACCGGCAAAATGTACCACATGTGTCTTTTTTTAATATTATAATTAGAGTCTGCCCTTCAACCATCTTTCTCTGAATATCCATTATGTCTATGAGTGAACAAGAGAGACATATCGGGACATAATAAAGTGAAGAAGACAGAAACCTTGGTGTTCTAGAAAAGAGCCCAATAATCAAACGTTTATAGATGTTATCTAATTCCGTACCATTTAAAAAAATCCTGGAATAATTCCTTACCCACCAAAAGTAATACTTTGCATTATACAGCATTTTAAATTCGGATTAAACTGACCGAAAATCAGCTAAGTTGGCAAGGCAGCTATAGGGAACTTTTCGCAGCACGCGGTAGCCAATCAGATTCAAGGCCCGTTCAAAGGTACCGACAAATCATTTCGCCTCTGTGTGGTTACCTACTCTATGACGGAACTCGGTCCCCGAGCCGGACGGACGGTGTTTTGAAGCAGGCAGCAGACGACGCAAGAAGGTCAGGCAGCTCAGCTTGCAAGGCGCACTGGAACAGACACTTGTGGCGACGGGAGAGAGAGAGAACAGGAGAGAGAGGAAGAATTAGCGGGCGAGGGATTGGCAGAGAGTAGTGAGCAAAGATGCACGTCGTTCTTGAAGAGGGTGGGAGGGAGGTGGACATGTAAGACGAGAGGCGAGACGAGCACGTAAACAAGCAAGTACCGTCTAGACGGGTAGGTCGTCCTCATTCCACTCCCCCCTCCACGCTAGGTGGTTATATCTAGCGCAGTTCGTCACTGCATGTCTCTTCCCGACTACTTGTACTTCTGCCAAATGGTATGTATAGGCGATTCACGGTAAAGAGAGCACTTCTGAAAGCGCTCTCATTTGGAATAATTATCAACAAATGTATTTTTTAGCCTAAGACGTTAATTTCCGAGTGCAGGTGGATTATAAACAATATAGTAGAATGATTATGGGGAGTCTGGGGCACGGGATGGGGGAACGGATCGTCGAAGCTGTTCGTGCTCGGTAATTCCGGTCCCCCAGCAGCCATATTGTTCGCCATGTTGGATGTCTGAGAAATTGACCTTGATCCTGGTGATCTTTGACCTTGAAAACCCCAAAATTCTTCAAAAATAGTTTAACAGATTTATTTTTAAAATTATTTAATATTTATAAAAAAATGTATTTAAATATTATTAAAATTTATTATTAAAAATTATAAAAAAATTTAAAGATGAATTAAATAAATTTAAACAAAAATATTATAACATTAGTATTAAAAATTATTTTATAAAACTTACATTTCGGGAAGTTCTCCCCAAACATCAGACCCAGCAGACGACTGATCCCCCCCAAAATTGTTATTGGCTCTTTAGTTGGCATGTATCCACTCCCACCACCCCTCACCAATACTCATGTTATCGTATGCAGCCATCTTTGATTTCATATATTTTCTTTCACATCCGCTAGATGGCGCTAGTGTATTAATAATCGATATCGCCACCAGGAGAGTTATCGATTTAGTCACCAAACGGAAGCCATATTTGTTTAGGTTTTAAAATATAGATTGCGCTGTTGATGCCCTATATGTTGGATTCTATTTTCAACACAAAGTGGCGTTAATCTCTCGATTCAGCCGCCAAGTGAACTGACGGTATTCGTATTTATAGACATAGGAAAAGTTTGCAAATTTCACTCCCATTAAAAAAAAAAATTTCCCCTCAACAGTATACCTACATGCATGATGCGGGACTTTGATTACCCGCATAGTTTATTATTATATAATAATATATATATATTATATATATATATATATAATAATATATATATAATTAAAAATTTTAAGTTGTTAAATTTTAGAGAGCATTTTTTATTTAATTATATAATTGTGTGTATATATATACATATATGCAATGGTATTTTATAGAATACTTTTTAATTAAATTAATTTTATTTCTAAGCCTTTAAATTTTAATTTTAATCCAGCAAATTAGGTAAACATGAAATAAAACACAATTTTTTACAGGCATTTTTTATTCAATTCATTTATTACAGTCGCTCATGCCTCGAAATATAATTACAATATTCTTTAATATATATGCATCTAGATATATGCAATTTGTTGTAGGTTATAGTCTTTTATGCACATTGCTATTCACTCTCGTGTTGTCATTGTGAGAAAATATCGTTACATTTATTACTCCGACACACTGTCCAGGGCAGGTTATGTAGGTAGCTACAATTTCGAGGACATGTAGCGAAGTCACAAGAGACCTGGTACCAAGGTATTGATGATGAAATGCACTTCGTCTTTACAGGTCTTTGAATGTCTTAAATGGTCTCTATAGCCGAAAAGCTTACAGCGCCCGTCACATAGATATGACATACGACAGGGATTTTTGGCACAATTAAAGTGCTCATGTCGCCGTATATTGTGGCCGAAAGTAAATGCCTTATCACAAAAGTGACACTGATGACGACGTAGTGGTTAAGGTAAAGACTCGGACGGACCTGTTGAGGTGTAGGTGCTGGATCTAAAGAAGCAGGTAACGCAGGGCAATGGTGTTCTAGGTACCTCAGCCGAAAAATTCGATGGTTCCATCAAGGATTTCGTAGGAATCACAGCTGAAGAAGTCGATGGTACTGTACCATCTGGGATGATCGTGCTGCACTGGTGGCAGTAGAAGCTGGTAGTGACGTAGGTGTCACAGATGAAGAAGGTGGTGGCATCATACCGATCTGAAACGATGGTACTGCACTGGTGGAAGTGCACTATCAACCAAAAAGTAATTGGGCACCTGTCCACAATGTTTGCTTGGTGGTTGTCACGTCGTTAGAATCTCGTAGGGCCACCTCTTGCGGCTATAACAGCAGCCACTCTGTCTGGCATGCTCTCTATGAGTGTTTGCAGGACATCCACGGGGATTCGTCGCCATTCCTCTTGCAACCATTCCATGAGTTGAGCAATGGATTTTGGCCGCGCCTGACGAGCCCTCACCCGGCGATTCAATTCGTCCCAAAGATGTTTAATATTATTGAGGTTGGTGCTCTGGGTGGGCCAGTCCAATCGGCGATCATTGTTGCCGGCGTGCCACTGAATAGTAGCCCTTGAAACATGGCACCTGGCATTGTCATCCTGGAAGTAACACGGGTCCATTCCTTAAAAATGCCACAATGTTGGGAACATTTCATTACCCAGAATTTTACAACAGCCCTCTGTGTTAATGCTAACACGGACAAACACCAGCGGTCCTACGCTGAAGGCCGTGAAACAGTCCCACACCATCACTCCACCACCACCGAATTTCCTCGTTGGCACTATACACTACGGCAGAAGCCGTTCCCCGGGTAGACGCCATACCCATACACGTCCATCGGGCCGAAATAATGTAAATCTCGACTCATCACTCCACAGAATCGATTTCCACTGCTCCAGTGTCCAGTTGCGATGGTCCAAGCATCATCCGAGTCGCTGAACTTTATTGCTTGTCGTGATATGGGGCTTATGTGCAGCTGCTCTTCCGAAATATCCAAGTCGGCGGGCCTTTGTACGCAATGTTCCAATGGAAACCGATACTCCTGTTGCTGCATGAAACTCCTGTCGGGTGGTAGCCATGTGTTGTGCCTTATTTTTGACAATTTCGCGTTTCAGGGTTCTGCGATTTCTGTCGGTCAAGATTGGAGGTGGCCCAGAACGTGCAGCATTGGCACAATGCCCATCGACCTTCCACTTACGCAGTACGAATGCGACCGTTGATTTGGGCCTGTTTACCTTCCGTGCAATCGCCCGGCTAGACAGCCCACTGAGATGGCAGCCCACAATCACGCCCTTATCGAAGTCCGATAGCTCTGTACCTCGTGCCATCTTCTTGTCAACTTGTTCCACACCGGCCTGCAGCGTATGGCGGCCATACAAGTCAACTGACGTACTGAATTATCTATCTTCATGGGTGCCCAATTACTTTTTGGTCGATAGTGTAGATGCTGCTAGTGATGTAGACATCACAGCTGAAGAATCTGATGGCGCTGGTAAAACAGGAGACATCTCAGTCGAAGAAGAAATCGATCGCGAAAAACCACTGGCGGGCAATACCAACTCCACTTTAACGCAACTGGACATGGATTACCCGGCAAAGAAGCTAGCCGAGACGATCCACCTTTCACATTAGCCGTTGTCAAACTAAGCCTCTAAATCAGATTAGTGTGATAATGAACACAGATTATATGTGCACACACAAGTCAACACCAGGGTAGACCCATGTTCAGAACTACCCGGTTTCGATTCTCGACTAGTTCCGCAAATTTTTTTTTTTTTAAATCACTCCACGTGAATGCCGGGATGATTTATTGGCCGAGGCCTCACTTGTTCCCGTTTCTCTTAGCAACTCGCTCCATCCCAAAAGGGTAATAACTTTCCTTTTCTTTTAAAATTTATTTTTAGCTTGCACACCACCTAAAAATGAAATGTCACTCAAATATTTTACGAGAATCGTGTAGGCAGAAAGGAATAAAAAATATTTATATGTTCATTATAAGAGGAAGGGGGTTGCCCCATTTTCTCTCGCATCAAACCCGCGACATCAGGCTTTCAGAATCACGAGTCATCCTCGTTCCAAAAAACTAAAAACTTAAAAAATTCAAAATATAATCGCAACATGTAATGCAGGTAAATATGTACGTTTTAACTTCAAAAATCGCCATATTGTACGCAAAGATTTATTTGGTATCATCAATACCTTGCATTTTTTTAGGCATATCGAGAAACCATTTTACATTTTACAGGTATTTAAAGCTACCATTTTGTATCCGATTCGCTGTTGGTCAGTCTGATAACGCTAGGAATATATACCGACTCGGGTCATTATTATTCTCTTCGTAACCCATCGAACGAGTCATTTCATCTGCTGATGCAAATACTTAGAAATGTTTCCTCGCCCAAATACACAGGGTTCAATTAGGGTTAAACCGTTTGTAAAAAAAACTAACAGAATATTCGATCAACACGCTTCTACAAATACGACTGTAAACCTCCTTTCATGAATAAAAGATGCAACCCTTTTTGCGTTGGAAAAACTTAAGGCATTTTGGCACCGGGATAATATATAAAACAATATATATATATATATATATATATTTTATATATATATATATATATATATATATATATATATATATATATATATATAGTCCGCACACGCATGAAACGAAATTAAGGAAAACGAAAACACACCATCCATTATATAAATAGGAAAAAAAAAATTGCCCATTAACGAACCTCCTTTTTTTTATGTCGTTTAGGCAGAACGTTACTCTACAAAATTCTTTCCACCGATTTGCAAGGAAGTGCCAAGAGAGAAAAGTCTTTCTTGTCTTCGTAGCTTTACATCGCGATCCGAGTATTGTGGTATCTGACTGGAATTCTGGAATTTATTGAATTTATAATGGTTCTGCGACGTGGTTCTCGTAGTCTGCCTCGCTCGTTGACTGCAACTGTTTCGTGTCTCTGCTCTTGTAAAGTGTCTGCACTGATGACAGTATTCACAGAAAAAATTTTTACGTTTCATTTGTTCTCGATAATGGCGCTTTTATTTTCGAACTTTTCTCATGCTTCTTGCCGACTGAATGAATCGAATTGATGCTTCGGTAGCCGTTTAGCACGACGTCTGCAACATTACAATTTTTCGGATTCTTTTCGAAAAAAACTCACTGCTAATAAAAAGTGATGCCGGTATTTGTAACGGCCTGTTTTCTCAGCCGTTTTAGAGTTGTAATTATATCACAAAATATACAAGTATCCAGAAAGTGTAGTTTAATGTAGGCGTATACCCACTGAGTTATGATCTGCATGCACCGGGACAGACAATCTACCCAAACTCACGAACTGTAGCCGATAAATATTCACAATGATAGCGGGCGTATTTGTGAAGTTTTTCTTTTCATTCTAGACCAACAAAACTGTTTAATACGACTTGGAGGTTTGCCGAACCCATTGTCTTGTTCACTGCGCTAGACTCCGGAACGGGCCTTGTGTCTGATTGGCTACTATAGGCTGTTCACTGTAAACTGAGCACTTTTGGAAGCCCTGCTCAAGATGTACTTAGGCCTACATGCATACTGTCTATTCTTCCGTTATATGTAAAATTAACACTGCCATGAGCCTGATCACTTTATTAATGCTACGGTCACGTGAAAATGTGCACATATTAGAAAAGTAAACATTAAATAAATTTACTCGCATGCATCAAAAACATCAAGCAAAAGAAACAAATTGAACCATTCATAAATGTTTACCTAACATCTTTATTTCAACGTTAAAACAAAGACTACTTTAGCGCCGTCATCACCAACTTTACTGAGCGCATACCAGTCAGTGTGCCGATTAAAGTGTATGCAAGGTATGAGCAGTGATATTTTTCAAAGGTTGATTTAAAAAGTGCCCACTTTGCCGTGGAAAGCCTTTATCGTGCTACGTAATGTTCCCTATTGACGGGCTGTCGGATGACAAGCCATTTACCAGACGCAGATTGCTCAGCGGCTTCCTGACATTTTAATGCCCGGTGTCGCCATTTTGCTGGCGTCAGCAGCTGTTACACCTCTGTATCGTTAAGTATTCCGGGGTTATGTTACTTTTCTCAGTTGGATGTCAGCATTATGTGGTTCAGAGAGCTTGTTGTCATGATTTCGAGCAGTGGAACAACGGCTCGTTACCGCTACGATTCTGGTTTCATTCCCCGCCAGCCTAACACAATATTTCTCACACGTGGGAAATACGGCGCACGTTGCCGGCGGCAAACAAGCGAGCGCTTCAGAGACCTTTTTTTTTTTTTTTTTTTTTTTTTACATCCAGCTGGGGAATTGCGGCCACCTGTTTGTGTCGCTGATACAAGGCCGACACCTCTGTGAGTCATATCGCCACGGTTGTGCCCAATTAACATCATCATACGCTTCACTATACACTTTCTGTTTCGACTGGTTCTCTCTTCCCATACTTCCCCTCTTCCTCCTTTACATGGCCTTCCTCTTTTCACGAATCTTTTGCTCGGCACACCCATCTGTATTCCTTTTCCTTTTTCTAGTGAGGACCGTATTTTCTTTTACTGCCCCATCATTTTCTCATCCGCAAGCTCCTTTCCTCAGGAGCGTCTTAAAGCACTGTGCTCTCATTTCTTTATCTAACATATTCATTACTTACTTGATTCTTCTTAGCTGTTTTGTCATTACTTCCTTGCCTGCACTTGTTATATCTGTTTTCGTCATGGTTTATTTCACTGTATGTAAGGTAAGGGTCAAGCAAAGTGAAATAATTCGAATTCTGATTGTCTTTCGAATGACCCAGTTCTTAAGTTCGATTATAGCAGTCTTTCCGCTACGAAACTCTAGTATCGTACTATTAATACCAAATACAGGATTTCAAATTTCCTAAAGCAGTTTGTGAATTTATTATCTAAATACTTCAACATTCTCCTCGTAAGTCGGGGCCGCGGTGGCTCAGTGGTTAGCCTGTGCGCTTCCCACCATGGCGAAACAGGTTCAATCCCCGGCCGGGCCACTCCCGAATTTGGCATGAGGGAATCGTGCTGGGCGATGCCGCTGGTCGACGAGTCTTCTCGGTGATCACTCGTTCCCCCCGCACTTTTCATTCCAGCGCTGCTCCATACTCACCTCAATCACCCTTATCAGCTCTCAAGACATCGAGGTCAAGAGCCGCCCAAATCTCTTCACTTACTAACTCTTCACTCACGCACTCCTCACTCACTCTTCACGCCCTCTGGACACACTCGCCGCCACCCGACGCTCTGTTGGCTCGTATTGTATTGTATTGTATTGGAGAGGGATTATGAACGTCCCCCGGTGTTATACCTGAAGGTTTATCAAGGGACGACTTACAAACTAACTGATTATCTTATTTAAACTAACACCCATGTCTAGAGGCACCTGTTTTTCGCGAAAAGATTTCAGAACAAGTTGTGTTCCAACGCACTTCAGTTCAGAACCACTTTCGTGATTGGGTCATTTGAATTGTTACTCGCCTTATCTGTCTGCCCTCGAATCGCGGACGGTCAGTATCGAAGAAACTTAATTCAGATTGGCTCACTCATGTAACAGGCTGTCTTCAACACAAAGACAACCGGCCAATAGTCAAATGAAGACTGCAAGTGTGCACATAGGATACTGAGGTCTAGCCTTCACGTAAATCTTATCGCAAAAAACAGGTGGCCCTACGGCTATGCCTTACCTAGGATTCTGATACGGAACCTCCCGCACCAGACCGGCGGCTGCTCGGAGGCAAGTTGCGGCTGGAGTAGTCTCGCCGACCCGATATACAACGTTCCCCGCACTTCGAGTCTCGCTGGGAGGGGCTAGGGTTATGCCCAGAACATTAAATCCTCTGAAGGTCAGGAGGTCGCCTTTGTAAATCGCCACGCGCTTCTCGCGTTACCATATCGACCTCGGCACACTGTTTTGCTCGCTAGAGCGGGAGACGGGGAAAGGTAACTAATGGAGACCGGCAACATGTATAGCGCGTTCACGGTAAAGAGATCACTTTTGTGACCGTAGTTACTTTTCCCTTTTAGCCATTTCTTGTCCTTTAACCACCTTTTTAAATATATATTGCCATATAAATATCAAACACGTGTCTATATTCTACCGCACTCGAAAGATGACATCTATGGCTAAAATAAAATATATTTATTGGCTATTATTCCACATGAGAGAGTTTGCAAAAGTGCTCGCTTTACTGTGAATAGTCTATAACATACTTCCGTTTTTGTATACAACGTTGAGACACGTTCGTTATCTTTTCCGGGCTGTTTGCTTTTAATTGGCAAAACGTTTACAGATTATGAACGGCGGTAAACAGTACTGAATACAATAGTCTGAATAACAGAAGTGGCCGTGCAATTTGGCCATTTTAATATTGCTCCTTCATATACGCGCGCATCCACAAAAACCAAACCCACATGCGTCATCGTATTTTAATCCGGAACACTCATATGCCTGAATTATTATCATGTCGATTTCCAATCATTTGATTGTTTGCGCCATCCGGTGTTTCTGGTTTTTCGCTGCCCAATATTCCTCCCCCATCCTTCGTGATCCCCGTCATATGTTTCGGCTGTTCTCGTTTGGGCTTAGCCTCTTTTATTTTTTTTTTTTTTTTTGTTCGCAGTCTAGCACCGCTGCAATTACCGTAGGCCACAACTTTTAATAATTCACAGGAATGGGCTGCTGGACTGAAATATGATCATTTCGTGTTTAAGCGTGTCACGCGAAAGAAAATTTAAGTGATTTAATGCACGAGGCCGGTTTATTATTTATACGAAAAAATAAATATCAACGATTAAATTGTTCTTTGAGTATTTATTCCGTCGCGCATTAAAAGAAATTCTGTTTAATGTGAACTTGGATTACTTATTAATTACTTTTGTTCAGTAAAATGCTTACCATGTACCTGCAGGTTCGCCACGAGAGCACCTGTCACTATATCTTAATTATCTACTGAATATAATTAGCTTAATTTTGATTTAAATTTTTTCCCAGGAGAACATATTTCTGAAACGCTGATCATTTAAGCAGCATGTCAAAATTAACCCGTTCGGTTCCATGTCTATTAATAACCCCCCCCCCCCCTTCCCGGAGTTCAAGTGTTGAAATTACGTAATTGTTTGGTATGTGCTGTACTTGTGTTCAGCATAGTTCTTGCAGCCAATGACCATAGCGCCGCGTGCTTGATGATATAGGCTGTTCACGGTAAATAAGTCACTTTCAATAGGCATTAACCGCTAATAAATATATTTTATGTCAACTTCAGACGTTAACTTTTGGGAGCGGTAGAACGTATATAGTACTGTGTTTATTGCTCAGAAGGCCAGGGCCTTAAAAAGTGCTCACTTTACCGTGAATAGACTATATTGGCATTAACACTTCATGCCGAAGAGGTGTAGAAAATTTTCACAAATTGTATTATCCACAAAGAAGACTAAAATTATTGGACATTTGTGCCTTGGTGCGATTAGTGCCGGTGATACACGACGCAGTTTTCAAAGTGTTCGATATGATTCTTCATTACCAATCGCTTTCTATTCACTCATTGTGCTTTTTAATGCCACAATGCTGCTCCGTAGAGCACTATTCTAAGCAATAACACTTTCATGTAAGGTAAGCTAGGTTTTGAAGCCAAGACCCCCGTGATGACGTCGATACTGCATTCATATTGAAGAACACTTTTGCTGCTTTCTCCGTCACGTACCCCGACGTGATCCTGAAAGCGGAATGTACTATCCAGGATCTCGCCAAGATAGTCCACTATTGCCACAGTACCGGGACGCCGAATCCTAAGCAAAGTACCCCCGAAAAAGTATTGCAGAGGAGGTATTGTGTTTATTACGTATTCCGCTTTCAAGCACGGACAAACGCGGGAGATGAACAAATAACGACCGTCATCAAACACCATCTTCGAAAGAAATAAAGTGCGCGCCTTTTTAATTAATTTACCCGACAAATGCGTGGCCCCAGCAGATTATAAATTATTGCATGACATTGTTAATAGTTTAAAAAAAAAAGTTCCCTTGGTGAGACACACTCAGTCACGCTGCTTAGAAGAAAACTGCATATAGGCTATTCATGGTAAAGTGAGCAATTTTAAGGCCCTGCTAAATTTTTCCATTCAGCCAATTCCTATCATTCCGCCACTTTTAAATATAATAAACTAATAAACACTAATAAACACGGTGTATACATTTTACTTCGCCAAAGAGTTATCGTAAGAGTCTCCAATAAGCCATATTTATTAGTGGTCAACATTCTTTCGAAGGGCCTTAAAAAGTGCTCATTTTAACGTGAACAGCCTACACCAAATTTAAAAATGTACTGTTGAAATCATAGGATGACACACTCATGTGGGAACGGATCGCTCTTAAGAAATGTTACACGTATTAATGTGCCAATTTATTGACTATTGTCTGAAATTCAGACTTCGAGAGTCAACATAGTTAAAAACAGACGTTTTTCTATTACATTTAGAAATGAAAATTCTGATAATGGAAATTTAAAGTAATGTACTACAAGCAAAACAGCGCATATGTCTGTATTGTTTAAATAAAGGTATAGGATCATCACTACATGACTGTAAAACACTCCAGATTAATGTTCTTCTCATAAAGATGACGATACATCTGTTGTGTGTGCCAAAGTCGCCCTTGGCGTTTTCTCGCTACAGTCCCGTGAATTCATACAAGAGCTCCAATTTGGGCGGAGTCGTCCGCAAGCTCGCCTTGCGGAACGTGTATGGAGGTGGGCTCCGCCGGTGCTGGCACAACTCGCAATACCTCCGAATTTAGTAGCTGGTTTAATATAGCACGGCCGTGGTCAGTGTGCACGCCAGGTTGCGTCCGGGCGTAGGTCGAGTGTCCGCAATGAAGGCCTGGACTCCGCGGAGCGGGCTCCCATGGCCGGAGGAGGGGCAGCTATAGACACCGCCGAGGTGTGTAATGGGAGGAGGCGACCCAGCGACTCGACTACGAACCAGCTTTGGTGCAGTGACGGTCGAGTCACAAACTGTTAAAAAAAATTTTTTAAAAATGGTAAAATTACCTGACAAGTGTAAGGTAATATTCGCAAACTTATGAATAGGGATAGGAAAATTTTGCGAATTCGTTTCGGGACAAGATAGACGTGAAATGCATACACAGTGAAGTCACCTTTGCAATTGGATCGCAGTTTATTAGACACTCCCTGGACGCCTCTGAGGCAATATTAGACTTGCAAGGAAACAAGTAGCGAATCCCATACTGGCGGGTGTGGTGGCAACACTGGCCGGTCTCTGGGGAAGCATCTGAGGCTCGAGTATACACCGGACTGTGGAGTATAGCCTGCAGGACACTGAACTCGTGACATTTGCCTATCCCTACTTATCAGGGAAACATAGTTTTCCATGCGTGTAAGGTAAAATTACCGCACTCTGGAGTCAAATTCGCGTACATGGTAGTGGAAAATCCCATACATGATGGGGAAAATTACCGTACGACGCGTTCATCTCTTCAGCATTGTCTCAACAGCAAGTGGGAGGACGGGCGGAAGAAACAATCGTTTTACATACTAATATTCAATCATGCTGTTATGTTGTCGTCATACTGTAATGGCTAGCGCTTCGGCCTATCGTGAAAGAGGTCCATAGTTCAAGCCCATCCAACAGCAAGTGTCGAGGATTTTAGAGTTGAAAATTCGGTTACTGTTCGTCAGGGGATGTATGTAATAGAAAAAATAAACATTACTAACACCACGTGTAATTTTTAATTGATTATATTATACAATATAGTTAATATTACCTTTCTTGTATGGGCTTTTGTCAGGTACTTTTCCCGTACGATTAGGGAATAGTACCTTACTTGTTACGTAAATGTATTCCACATTTGACTGGTAACTTTACCTTACATGTAGAGGTAATTAGCGTCCCTTACATGTAAGGGAATTTTACCTCAAATTTGTTTACAGTGCAGAGTAGATAAGTGCGCAGAAACGAAATAACGTGGCGGTTACTTTGATGGCGTACCCATTCCGGCAAGTGGGTTACCAATCGCTGATTGGTGAACGGCGTTCACACAAGTTGCTCGTTAGTGACGTCATTTTGCTGGCGTGTGCGGTCAGAGTACGAGGTACAAGCGGCTTGTTTCACCTCTATATTCTTAAGCATTATGTACTGTAGTCGAGTGTTGAGCAGCTTCACACAAAAATCAAGAGTGCAGGTGAGGGAAAAGGTGGAGAAAAATAGAACACTTTAAGAATCATCCACACATACTGAGAGAGAAAATCGAACATAATATTTGTTTGTATAGGCCGAGTATATATTTAGTTGCCCTAACGATATTATATTGTTGAGCAAACAAAATTTGAAAAGTAATAAAATTACTTTTGCTCGTCTAACAAAATATACGTTTGAATATACAAAATCTCTGTGTTGGGCCAAAAAAAATTTAACTGGCAACTAAATATTATTTTGTTGAATAAACTGTAAATTATATATTTGTTTGGCCACTCATTTGACTGCCTTCGTTCCAAAATACAACTAGAGAGTTTTTTTTGTGACAATTAGTATAGTAACCGTGCTTGTTAGTGCATCTATTGATGCATAACAATCGCATAAACACAATAAAACAATGCAACAAGAAACCAAGTGAGCTATAAAACTTGAAATATTTGTTTGCACACGTTGCCCAATATTTGTATTATATCTATTTAAAAGCTTTCCGGTGACATCGGTTGTCACATTAGCAGAGATTACTGTGGCGTAGCGCTCGGACGCAGGTGATCTAGGTATGAAACTCGGTTGAACTTGTCAAATTTTTTTATATCTGCCCAAAACGTTTAATGTACATTGTAACCAAACCGATCTTTAGTTGGACCAACCAAAATTTGACAGTTTGGGGAAAATAAACGATAGCCACAAAATAAATTGGTTTCAACAACAAAATATTAAATTGTCCCTATACAAACAAATAATTCGGTTGCACCAAACAAATCTGGTTTGACTCAACAAAACCTTTCTCTCAGTGCAATGCAACTACATGGATCAGTTGTAACTGGAATTGATTGTTTGGATACACAACACACAGTGAAACTAACGAAGCCCTGTGATGTATAGACACGTTTAAGGAAACTTCCAAAAAATATTGGCAACGTTCAGGAATGTATAAAAATTATTATGATTTTTTTTTTGCGATATGGCCCTATTTGCATGAATGTTTGCTGTCAAGAAGTTTTAGCATTATGATCTGTAAACTTTCTACTTCCCACCGCTGCTACAGCGATCCCAGCTTCAGATCTTATTCCTGGCTTAAGTTTGGCCACAAATAATTGATGCCATCGGTCAGGTTTTAGAGTGCACATAATAGAAATAGGTACTGCAAATGAAAAACTCTGGCCATATTCGCATTGATCATTTCGTCATTTAATAATTTATGGTTTGGTGGGGTTCAAATACGATGCTGATGCTAAAAATTATCACTTGGTCAGTAATCGTAACAAATTCTAAAATTTTGTCCCAAAAATATTTTTTAAGGAAATGTAATGTTCAGAATTAAGCAAATTTATTTAATATAATGCCCAAAAGTCCTGAATGTGAGTTTGCTCGAAAATTATAAGTTCAGCACAAATAATTAAGGTCAACAAAGTTACAACTGTGATAAGGGTTTGCAACAGCATTTATGATGACAAAACACTATTCTTTATCTCGTTGGTTAATTATGCATCTCTTGTGCATATTTGTACGTTTAATTACAGCTGTGATATGGTAATCGAGTTATTTCGTAAATTAAAATAAATTATGGTTACGTGACCTTTTATTAAACTTAAAGTACCAGATCCAACACGACCTCCAAGTATCCCTATTTGTGGTGAGAAATTTTGTTTCTTTGTGGCCTCGGGGCCATGGTGGCGTGGTTGTCAGACTACTCGTGTGAGATCACTCGCCTCGCGCCATGGTGAAACGTGTTCGATTCCCGGATGGGTCACACTGATTTACGCATATGGTAAACGTGGCGGACATTAACCTTTCGCCAACGAATTTTTGGAGGTACTCCCATTTCCCCCCGCCCTTGCATTCCGCGCTGCTCCATCTCCACCTCACTTCACCCGCCCCAAGCTCAACTCGTGGCAACTCCTTTACCAGTTTCAGTGACGATATGAGCACTCCCTTTGTACAGTGCACGACCTACGTGCGATAATGTTTGGTTTTTCGCGAAAAAATATTAGTACGCGGTACTCTTCAATACTATAAGCACCCGGCAGCAGTTTGTCTATTGCTCACTAGTTGCTGTATGCTTGAGAAAGCGTTTTCATAATTGACCGGGCCACTCAGAATCCGGCACCATCAGCATTGCGCCTACGTCATACATCTGCAGACAGTTGACCCCTGTCAATAATAATTTCAGCCAATCATGGCAGGTGAAAGACCCTACAGCGTTTTCAGATATAACTTGTCTTGAAATCTTTTCCCGGGATGTCACAACCCCTAGCTATAGTGCAAAAGCTGTGTATGTACTTTTGTTGCCCCCTCATTTTCAGAGCCCGAGGAGTCGCTGAACGCTCCTGACGATGCAGCCCTTACTCCCATGGGCAAGGTCGGCGACTGAGGACGCCGAAGGTCGTTATGGAGCGTGCTGGTCGTGGAAGGACAGCCCGGGGCAGTGGCAACGGCTGAGGTAACGGGGAAATCAAGCACCTTCACCATTACCAGAGTAGCTGCCGCCGCCCACGCTGCTGGCGCTGCTTCTTCCGTTTTATTCCTGTAGGCGTCACCTCCACTGTGGCAATAACAAGAACACCTACTATTAGAGCTGGTGATTTTTCGCGAAAAATAATACGAGTACACGGAAGACTTCAATACTATAAGCACCCAACAGCAGTTTGTCTATTGCCATTGATTGATGTCTGCTTGAGAAGGCGTTTTTTATATTTGGCCAGGTCCTTAAAAAGAATTCATCGGCAGGGCTCCTACATGATCCATGTGCAGATAGTTAACACTGTCAAAAGTAATTCATCCAATCAAGATAGGTTTAACGACATCAAAGTGTTACGAAATATAACTTGTCTTGAAATCTTTCCACGAAATTTTACTACCCTTAACTATCATTACAAGCTGGTAGCGGTTAACTGAGCACTTTTGATATATCTGCTTAGGATCTAGTTCTTTTTCTCATTCTGTACCTTTCCGCAATATATAAAATTAACATTGCCATGAGTAGGTAAGAATAGACGATCCGGGGACGGCGGTGTGCGATGGGGGAGAGGGGAGCCGTCCACCAGCGGTGTGAGGTGGGAGAGCCGAGGCGGCCATCTTGGATTGCATTACCTCGTGCTCTGTCATTCCGGTCGGCCATCTCGGATAGCATCACCACTGCCATATTGGTAGCCAGAAAATGGTATATAGGGTCGCCATACTGTATGACATTCCTATAACCACCCTGGATGACGTCCTCTTGCTCTGTCATTCCAGTCCACCATCATATTTCTAGAATGTTCCAGTTGATTGCCCTGTCTTTTCATACTCTGTCATTCCACCTTCATGCTCTGTCACTCCATGTCTCATGTGCATCTCTTGCCTGCACATCTGTCGCATGCATCACCTCTGGCAGCCATATTGTAATGTCGACCCGTTAATAGCGGTGTGAGGTGGGGGAGCGTGGAAGCCGTCCACCAGTGGTGTGATGTGAGGAATCCAGGACACCAACTGCCATCTTGTAATGTCGATCTGCGAACAGTGGTGTGAGGGCGGAGCTAGGGCGCCAACCATAATCTTGGATGTTGTCTGTTATAGTTCCTTTGTAACCTGCTAGAGTACGCATCTGTTGCATGTGATCAGGACAGGAGTTTTGGGGGTTCGGAGCCTAAGATTCTTCTACCCTCTTTTTCTTTCATTTAAATTTTATTAGGACTACCTCGAGAGTTACAAGTCTCGACGAGATGGTCATATAACTTGTCATCGCAGTTGAACAAATGTTCTTATTTTAATTCCAGGAAATCTTTTTCATGTGTACCGAATTATAACTAGATTTGATTTTAATTGTAAAGGGTGTATCGGGAGGAGGAGGAAATGTGTTTAAGTCTGTATAAATTTATCAGCATCAAATAGCTTGTAATTAAAATCATTTGCTGCATGTAAATAAATATTTACATGAGCATACTCCAACATACACCATCAAAAGTATACAAGTGCAAAATATAAAAAAATATAAAAAAATGAAACATATAAGGAGTATTTACAAACCTGAACCAGACAACTTGTATCATGATTACCATTATATTTGTAACACTGTGATGTTTTCGTAATGTAGACAAATTTGACGTGTAAATCCTCTATAGGTTTTAAGCATCAAATCATTTCTTTTTCCAATTACGAGGTAATACATTTAGTCACCTATGCTACACTTATAGTCACACATTTTAATTGTAATAAACATTTTGCATTGCATACCCTCTCACAGACCAACAATGGTATACAAGTGTAAAATGAAAACATGAGTGTTGATGAAATAATTATTTACCAACAAGAACCCAACAAAATATTTTAAAAATTAAAATATTGGTCAACATTTTTTTACTCGTAGTTTATCGAAGCGGTGATGGCGGTGATGAAATGTCTCTCAAACACTAAAAATTTAAAAATTTAAAAAATATATATTTACATATTTACATTAATGAAAACACACAAACTATCAATCTGCAGGTGGAATAATGACATCACAGAGACACCACACACTTGCACGTAGGCTTCACACCTCTTTCAGAAGGACAGCATAGTTCCTGTCACATAGAAGATGAGTGGTGTGTGCAGCCACTTCATTCTCCTCCTGGAAGAGTCGAATGTCTGTGTGCAGGTCCTGCAGAGTCGCCCCCTCTTCCTCTTCATCCACCTAATCTAATCCTGCCGATGTCAATTTCGAGCCCTGTGTGTATTCATTCCAGGCCACAGGAGTGAGTACACGTTCATCAGGTGGTAGGAATGCCTCTGTCATCAATGATACGGGAAAGAAAGTGCTAGATGCTGGAGGTGGCAGCATCCATGTGATGTCATCCCTCGGAGACGATCGTGGGTGAGGTGTAGGCATCCATTATCATCGAACAGGCGACCTACTGCGATCATATCGCCTGTCTGCTGGAACGAGTGATGGAGCAGGAGGCATGTGCAACTGTGGTCTTGGGTTGTATACCACGTTGTAAACTGGCTGTCCAAGCTATTCCTCGAAGTCCTGGTTGTGTGGAATGTGTGTAGCTCCTGCATTATCTCGAACAAGAATGATAGATCGTTCCCTGGAAGGGTGGATAGGGATTTGCGGGCAGGCTACAACATGTGCATGTAGCATGTGCATCACAATGTCCAGTCAGTCAGTCTATGACGTAGATATCGTGCAGGTCTCGATAAGATGTGGGGATGATACATTGAGCGAGAGGCATCATGCACAGTCAGACGATTATGTAGGAGGTGTGCAGGTCTCTGCAAGCTATGGGGATGACACATTAAGCAAGAGAGGTATCAGGTGCCAGGGGAGGCAGGCCAGCGCCAAACAGGTTGTGGCAGGCCTTGTCGAATCTCACGCACTCAGCTTCCTTTAGCGAATATTTGCAATCATTTTGCGTAAGTCTCTGATGTCAGACATCATAATGAATACAAAATCGTTTTGTTCTAGGTTTATATAATCTTCTTGCGAGGTATCGAGATCGAAACAGTTGTCAGCAGGTTTTTGATATTATTAATGGTATTTCCTAGTGATATTAGACGAGGTATTATCTCGTTCAGAACATCATCACTGCTAGTTTTTAATAGGACTCTGTGCTTCCGAGTTTCCTCTCGATAAAAGTTTCCACCTCCATCGAGATAACCCTGAGTTTAACCACCATATAATTTATGCTACCTTTAACATTAATATCTATTCTTTCCAGCACACTTTGTAATAAAGTAATCAAGTTAACATTCATGGTCTCGACATGAGCCTTGTTAACAACATCTTTGTCTTCCTTTGGATAGCCGACATTTTTAATCAGCTTCCCTTCGGAGCTGTACTTACCATCATTGGTGGGTGAGAAACAGCTTACCCTCTTTCATTTCAGGCCAGTATGGCCAAATTTTGAAATGATGTAGCTCACCCCTCAATGATATATAATTATGAACTGATCAATTCCTTGTATGTACCTCCCTTTAAGTAAGGGAAAGTCCTTGACTATAACAAGGAAACCATGTGGATCACTCCAACAACATGCATACATCTCCTTAAATTTTTCAAATTACATGTCGGTATTAACATGATCGGAATAACATGGTGTATGTTTAAATCATTCATGCGAAACAAAACCAGCATGCTTGTATTGTCATGCAGTAATTGTTTTGGTATACATGAGTAAATTTGACAAAGGTAAAAGGAATCCACTTCTACACGTCTATCCATGCAGAATACTCTTGATTGCATAACTGTTTCTCACATGCTACACCATCGAAAATAAATATGGAGTTTGGTAAACCTTCACTCGGAGGCACAATGGCCTCATTGTCACTGCATGTAAAACAACCTAGTTCATACACAGCCTGTAGAATCTGGGCAAGGTGCTGATACTTTGACTGATCTAGATATTTCGAGTATAAGTACGCATTCTCGAATCAAAGACCATTGAGTTCTTCCAGCAATCTTAGCATCACGCATGTTTTTACAGAGTTTGTAGGACCACGTATGATGCATCGCACTATATTAGACAATAATCTTCCATGTCTTGATTCATAAGAAATGACTTCTTCTTCTGCAGGAATATGAATGTTAAATGTAACATCTTACTTGACAACATTTATGCTACCACTACTATCTTGCGGTGCATGCAGTGTCAATTGTGGAGCATGTGAAGTCAAATGCAGAGCACGCAGAGACAATTGCGGAACATGCTGAGACGATTGTGGAGCGTGGAGAGTCCAATGTGGAGCATGTAGAGTCGATTGCAGGGGATACTGAGTCAAATGCAGAGTATGGGGAGTCAATTGAACAGTGTGCAGAGACAAATGTGGAGCATACTGTGACAATTGTGGAGCATGATGATGTGATTGCATTAGCACAGACACAGTGCTGAAAAATTTTGAAGATCTCTTCAAAATATCACTCCAAGTAAACTGCCTCCAGCAGAGTTTGCACTGAAATGCCATACTTGAAGTTATCATTCTGCAGGTAGTTGCTGCAAATTGTGCAAAGCTGTAAATGCTTCACCACAGAAATGAAAGCAGATATGCATCATTAGTACATTACGTCCATACTGTTCGAAGTCTACAATGATACTGACTCAAAAAGTATGTAAATGGTTGCTTTTTTATAATTTGCAATCAGTATGTTGTGACACCTCATAGAAGTAATGCCAAGAGTGGTCATGGCATGGTCAACACTTTATAAATAACCTTCTGTTCGAAGCACATACTCCTGGATACAAGTACTGCAGACCAGGAACAAAGCTTGGAAAATGTTTGGCACATGGCGACATTGATGTGAATAAACTTGATAATGCCTACAAGAAACACAATATCGTTTACCCAAAGAAGTAGCAAGTTGTTAGACAGGCACGCAGCAGTGCTATTCTTACAGACAAAGTCAAGAAAATAGCTAAATAGGCTCAAACAAAGTTTTGTCAACGAGTAGCTGCCTGAGGTATGTCCAAAATAATTAAGACGAAAATTAAACACGGAGTGGATTTGCAGTTCAACCATAAGAATAATAAAAGGAAGACATGGAGGAAATTATGCATGGGAAAGAAGCAATCTGGCTTCCTACTGTTTCTCCTACCAGGGCATGCAACACTGGATGGCCTGATCTGAGGAGTAGGTGGAATTGCACGTGCATTAAATACCTCAAAAAATCAAGAGCAGCGCCTTGCAGAAGCTATGTGACACAATAAGAAAATGGAAGCTATTGCACAAGGATCAAATTTTGGCAAAGGACTTTACCTAAGACCGTACCCTACAGGAGAATGTAGGTGGAATAACTGAGTATGAAAGGGCAGGGCAATGACCTTGAACATCCTAGAAACATGATGACCGACCAGAATAACAGAGCATGAGGGTGACATCATCAAGGGTGGTGTCATAGAACATCATCCAATATGGTGGCCTAAGCTGATGATGTACTGGCTACCAATAGGCAGTGGTCATATCATTCAATATGGCGGCATTCTGGATACCAATATGGCGGCAGTGATGCCATCCAAGAATGCCGACCGGAATGACAGAGCACGAGATAATGCAATAAAATATGGCCGCCCCGGCTCCCCCACCTCGCACCGCTGGTGGACGGCTCCCTGGCTCCCCACAGCACACCTCTGTCACCGAATCGGCTATTTACATCTACTTCAGTGGGCCCGTTATACATAGATCAAGAGTAAGAACGAAACTGTAAGGAATGTAAATATGCCACTAAACTGCTAATTATTACTATTGTATGCATCAAACAAACAGAAAATAAATCAGTTTATATGTATCCAAATTTAAACGCCATTAAAACATGTAAATAATTTTCCTTAATCACTGCCAACTTTACTGGAAGCATACCCATTAGCTTGTACAGTAAAATTCATACAGTTACAGCGACTGATATATTTTTCAAAGGCTGACTTCAATAATGGCCGGTTAACCGCGGACCAGGTTCAACAAGTGACTAACGGGCAGTGACTACTTTCACCTCTTAAGTGCCATATTACATAGTTATAAAGAATACAGATTTGAAACAGCCGCATACGCCGGCGAAATGACTTCACCGGCCAGCAAAATGTTCGAACGGAATTCGCCAATCAGCGGCCGGTAGTAACCCACTCACCAGTAGACAGTCCAGTTTGCAGGGAACATCTCATAGCATGTGGGAACTAGTCAGACACAAGGCCCGTTCCCCGAGCCTAGCTCAGCCAATCAACGAGTGGGCACGCTCACATCAAAGAACCGCCACGCCATTTCGTCTCTGTGTACTTGTCTACTCTGCGGTCATATTTTGCCCGTGCCAAGTAGTCGACTTTGTTGAACTCTACCACATACCCTTAGAACTGAATACTCAAAATAAAAGCTATAGCTGTGTAAATGAAAGAAAGCACAGCGTTGTATATCAAAATGATCGAACGAAATGCACTTAGATTTTCCAAACAGAAATTTACGCGTTTATAATATAATAAAATAAATTTAATGAAATATAAAATATACGTGCAGTATTGCCTCCTGGGGTACAAGAGTCCATAATCTTCAACTCATGCGACGGGTCAGTTAATTTTTTTTTTTACAATCGCGAAACGACGTAACCAATGCTTAAAAAACACAAATCATTTCAACTGTTCGATTCCCAGCGGTTTTTCGCAAGTGGAAATCGTGCCGGACGATGCCGCTAATAGGCGGGGTTTTCTCAAGGATCTCCAGTTTCCCCCGCCATCTCATGCCTGCGCTGCTCCGTACTCACCTCGCTTCACCCTCATCGGCTCTCAAGACCCCGACGTTAAGAGCCGCCCGAATCTCTTCACGCAGTTGTACTGAACATGGCGAAGTTATCTTGACAACAGTTCCGACAGTTATATTGAACATGGCGTAGTTGTCTTGACAACAGTTCCGACAGTTGTACATGAACATGCGAGTTATTTATCGTTGACAGACAGTTCCGACAGTTGTAATGAACATGGCGTAGTTATCTTGACAACAGTTCCGACAGTTATACTGAACATGGCGTAGTTATCTTGACAACAGTTCCGACAGTTGCGGTAAGGACACGCGGAACGCGTCGACTGCACCGCGGAAGTTCGCCTACTTCTTAACAGGACACGGCAAGTCAAGGCGAAACTGAGTCAGTTCCGCCTAGTGGGGCAGCCTCGTGCGCACACACTGTGAAGCTACCGTGCGACACGAACAAGCGGCGAATGGGAAGATACACTCCAACTTTTCGGCAGGATCGCTACAACACGTTCGCGATACAACCACATATTTTATGCTCTTGAACACCCGTTACAACACACTGAAGTGTGCCTTTTCTCACTCTTTTCACATAATATCTCTCATTTTCTTTCTACGCTCAGCTTCAGCTTTATAGAACACGTTTTTTCTTTTTATGTGATGTCATTTTAGAATAATATGACATTTAAAATACACACGATTTATGCTTGTATAAGTGTTATATAAATATTTATGTATTTCAATTTATTCTAATTCATTAACCCTACAGTGTTTTGATCTCATGCATATACCTTTCTTCCAATCTCGTAAGGATAAAAGAGAAAAGTTTTTTTTGTCGTCCAAATATTATTTTCAGGAGAGCGGAATAACGAGATTCAGTCTGCTTAAACTAAATATATAAAAACAACTTAGACAAATGGGGTAATTCGTTTGTATATATATTTTTTATATTTTAACCTCCTTTTTAAAAGTGTATATTATGTCAGACAGTATTGTCTAGATAACAATAAGAAAGGAAACTGTTGCTGTACGGGGAAATTATAGAATGTGCAACGACGTGATGCCTCACCAGGAAAGCCACAACACACACGACAAGATGTCACTTCGCACGACGCTGTTGCCGCATACGTCACAGACGTATACGCAGCCAAGGAAGTCCTACCCCAGGAGGCTGTGGCCAGTTTTATGGCACCGCCCACTATTCCAGGAACCTTGGCAGATAACATAACCGTATTGAGTTCAAGTCCGCGCCGACAATTAATTCTCGTTTACAAATGTTCGCATTTTGAGAAGGCGGTCAAGTCATACCTTAACCAGTGTAATTAAAGTCGACAGTAAATAAATAAATAATAAATACAGTCGACGATCAATGAGTCGTATAGCATCTCCCCTCCTTGTCTTTATCAACACTCAGCCATCCACTGCTATCGCCAGACTTAAAAAAAAAAAAAAAAAATCTCTCGCGTTAAATATACTGACGTGAGCCTTGTTTAAATGTGAGATTATTATTCACTGTTTTTGCCGAATTAATACACCCGACCTTACAGTTTAGTTTAGTGCGCGTTAGCACATTTTAAGTGAACTCAGTATTTCGGTGGCGACAATTTTTCACTTAAAAATGGTTGGCATTAACGTAGCTTGCATGTTATTTTCACACTGACCACACTTAGCTGACGCACACCGCCGTAGTTTATTTATGTGCTAAAACGTCAGCGTTCTGTTGACGCAGCGCAAGCGGTTTGGCCAGGACCGAGAGAATACTTGAAGACAAGTGACAAACAATTCACTGCATTTATTAGTCTCATGGTGTAATTATATTAATGGACAGTCCCGCCCTCATATCAGCTTGAACTGGAAATGAATCTGTATATAAAAATACTAGCGATACTGTTAAATAACACTACCAACGCAACCTATTGTACGTACAGTAATAAACAAGTTTAAAAAAAAAAAATAGCTTACGCATTTGAAATATTCGTTTCAGAACACGAGTATTAAAGTACTTTTATTTTAATGCGCGATAAACTTAATAAAGACCAAATTGCAGAAGATATTCTTACAAGAGGCCTGATGAGCCTATCTAAGTTCGCGAGGGATGCAGGTCTTAATATAAGTAAAAGAAATAAATTTGATTTTAATTTATTCACACACGTATTATTTACAGCATTAATCTATTTTCAATACTACTGTTTTTATTTCTCAATAAGCGCAGTATCTAATGTCTATCTCAACTTTAATCAAAGTTCTTCGCACTTTGCCTATGTTTGATTATAGTCAATTAACTCGCACACATCATTAACACATGTTAAGTCTGCCTGTTGCCATCATTTGTAATGTCTTCCACTCTCGCACCCAGTCCAATAGTCCCGTCTGCCAGTTGCACCCTTCACTGCGCCGATGCTCGCAGTCGCAGATTTCCCTCCTGCTGGTCACTTCTCTCGCCGCTCGATTATCTTCTCGCTGGTTGTCTATTTCTAAAACTCCAGACACTCATCAACTCCCGGCTCGGAGGCCCGTCGCACTTATATATCAGTCGCCCTGACGGTCTGGAAGGTTCAAGACACTCCGAGTCACGCTGAGAGAAGCTAGGTCAGTAAACTAGAGAATTATTCAGGTAAACCCAGAAATGCTATCCTCCGAAGGTTAGGAGCGCGCCAGCCCTAAAGGGTTATCGTTGTGGATTCCCTTCATAACTCAACACCCACGTAAGATTATCGCTCGCCTGTCATTCAAACTTTCCTTTATGACTCGCCGCCCGATATCATATCACTACTCTGTCCTAGACACACTCTTCGCTCGCTCGGGTGAAGCAATGCACCAAGTAACAATATATTTAAATGCACACTTAAAAATTTACTTTAATCACAGGCTAGTTGTATGACCTAAGTTGAATACCTACACTGAATCCATTGATAGTCACCGCATGCTGAACACCTATTTATAAAATAATAAACTATTTTTGAGTCACTAAAACACGCGTCAAATTAGTAAAACATTAAACATCACCTTTTAACAATCAGGAACCCTTTTTAAAAATCATAATCATCGTCGGTGGTATCATTTCAGTGGTGCCAACGCATAGTTCAACACGAAACCTTAGCGCAGTCTAATGAGTTTCTCCCAAAAGTTAAAAATTTTTTTTCCCAAACTCCATGTCAGTAGCGCATCGCAAAAATGGCGCTGTAGTTTCATCACACGTAGTTTTTTAGTCGGACACTTTCTTCTTCTCTACCTTGAAACGTAGTGAACACATACGTTTAAAATTTAGTTTTATTCGTTCTGAATGTTTATTCACACTGGTATTCCGACAGTACGGAGTTTTATGATTATTATCAGTTCGACGTTTCTGTTTTTCAAATGAACGAGGAAAATCATAAACAGCCATAAATCACTGTCAAATATTTATAATTCTTCCCATGTTTAAATTCTGTCATACATTTTCAAACACCATACAACAGTCATTCAACTAGGATTTTTTTTTTTTTTTCAAGAAAGATAAACGAGAGACATGTATGTTTAAGAGGACTCGGATGTGGTTTGTCCGCAAATAGTAACGCTAATTTTGCAGGTCTGTATTGATATCTTACAATTCCGGTATTTACAATTCCAGTATTTACAGTCCTGTCTTAATCACTCGTCCTTTTAGCCTGACAGATACCACCAGTCTTTACTGTCCGGAATGTTCTGGTGCACTCCGAGCATTCCTTACTCACTAGTCCTCCACTCGTCGAATACCTCACCCTCTGCACAACTCGCGTACTCTCGTTCGTAGCCGCCACACACAACACATACATACACACACACACACCTAAACACACACACACTCTCTCTCTCATCCGTCGCAGTCTCTCTCACTCTCGTTCGCTGCCGGTCGTTTTCTTCGAAGCCAGTCTATGTCCCGATCTTGCCAGGCACTTATCGCACTCAGCCCAGGTGGCTTACACAGACTCCCGAACTTCTTCTGTTTTTAAATTTCTGGCGAGCCCCCAAATCCCGCTACGCCAGCATGAGCACCTTCACAGTTCTGTGTGTCCTCCGGCATGCATGTTGGTAGCTAAGACGGTTGTAGAATGGGATGCGTCTCAGGGCAAGCTCTTTACGCCTTAGGTGGGGTTATAGTGCCATGGCCTCAATTGTAGCCATGTGCACACCCCGAAAGAAGAAGGGTATAGATGGAAGAGCATAGCAAACCAGGCAAAGCGGAGAGGGCCGTGGAAAATCTGTGCAACAGTCGCGGAGGATAAAATAATTCCTTTTAACTGGATTAGGGCTGGATAAAGTAGGGCATTTGTTAGTTCGGGAAGAAAGACTTCTGTTGGTTTGATGCGGGTTGAAATGAAATGAGATCGCAGCTGGTGTGTATTACGGGGGACAGAACAGCCCCCGCGCCGATGCCAGTCATCATGTACGCGCAGGCGCCCTTGAAGTTGAGCTACTGTCAATACTGCCGTGTAGGCGAATCAGCACTGTAGTACCGACAGTAACTGAGGATGCAGGGCCTCCCTGCTACTCGTCGAGTGCGTCGAAAATCTGGACAGCTCAGTCATTACACCGACTCCATCTTCGCCCTTCCGCGCCGATGCCAGGATCTCCACTCTATGGGTGAAGGTGGGGAGAGTTGTTTCGGGGAGCTACACCCTCCCGTTCCTACAAAATTGCCCGTTGGCCTGGGAAACGCGAGACATCCGGGGCCTGCCAGTGGTGGTGGCGAATCCGCTGGCCCAACTCCCGACCCTCCAGTTGCGGCCGTATTTATATTGTAGGTGCCCCGACCCAGAACACTACTTCACGCCTCTGAAGGGGAGGGGTAACATTCACGCTATTTCAGATCAGCTGCCAATGACCCCCACCCCCTTTGGCATGGTACACCTGGGTGACAGGCGATGGGTGGTGAGTCACCTTCCCCCACACACCTTCCATCGCCTATACTGTCGGCGATTAACAGTGATTACTAGATACCTGCAATTTTCGCGTTGTTATTTAAGGACAGACTGAACTCCAAGTTACTATGCTTTTGACCAACTTCAGCCATTGGCCACAGATATGTCTGGCACGCCTAGGAGAGAACTCTTGTGCCAATAATACAAGTTCAGCAATGGAATGGCCAATATCTTCTGAGGAGATCAAGCAGATTGTTGACGTTGATTGCAGTGCAGCGTCCAATGAAATCACGAATTGTGTTCCATTATTTATAAGGCAGTGGAGTCTGCTATGTCACCAAAAGATAAAGTGAATTTTGCACTTCTCTAGTGATTATATTATATCTTATTTGGGAGAAGCTTACTCCTCAAAAGTATAACTATTATATGTTTTTCTACACACATTTTTATAGATTAGTCAATGATAATCATATGCTAGATTAGTTTATATTTTTAGCTCATCCACACCATCACGTTATTAGTTTTCACAAGATTAGGGCGAGTGAAGAGATTTGGATGGCTCTTAACAACAAGGTCTTGAAAGTTGATTAGAGTGATTGATATGAGTATTGAGCAGCGCCGGAATGAAAGGGTGAGGAAAACGGGAGATCCGCGAGAAAACCCGCCGACCAACGTCATCGTCCGGCACGATTCCCACATGCGAAAATCCAGGGATTGAACCCGGATGGCCTTGGTGGGAGGCAAGCAGGCAAACCACTCGGTCACCGTGGCCCTTCACAGGATTAGGGCACTGCCCTGGTTTCTTATCGTAGAATTTGGCACTCACGAATAATGTCACATCCACGAGGCGAGGATGACGTTCATAACCTACCTAAAGCGTGATTACAGAGTATGTACTTAAAAAAAAATAAAAGAAGTGAAGTAACTGCTTATACCGGTAACCCCAGTGGAATATGACAGCAAAATGGCGGCACGGGACAGTTGCATGTCCAGACACCCCGCCATTGGCCGGCAGCCTAGCAAATTGGAAACGTTTCACAACACAAAGTAGCCAACCAGACACATGGATCGTTACATAGCAACATGGTTCGGAACACATTATAATGATGAACCTAGACCCTCACGTGACCCACACCTTGAATACAACTACTTCACCAAATCAACTACTTGCTGGCATCAGTCCACGATTATCGATCTGTAGGAAATTTTGGAGGGGGAGGGGGAAGGGGGAATCACGATGTTGTTGACCTTCAGTACAGGCTTTATTAGTTCTGCACACAGCTCCTGCTACTGCGATAAGTCCATTTTGTTTGATACTTAGCTTCCTATAAGATTCGGACCTACTTCCGTTATAGCATTATTAATGGTTCCATCAGAGGGATCGTCACGCCATTTCATCACTTCCATCTTGTCTACTATGTTCTATCGTGAAAAATGGCCCTCTCTACTCATGGTGTGCTGTACAATACCTAATCCAATTGCAGGCGCGACGTAATAGTGCGGATCTTTGCACTCCAGTCTGTTCCTGTTGAAATTTGTTATTGTAGTCTATTCATGGTTACTGCCAATTTTCCTGAAGCTGTGCTAAAGTTCTACTTTCGGGTTAATACTTCGCCTCATGCAAGCAAAGCTTAATCAAGTCTAGAAAACTACACCAAAGGGACAACGTACCACAATCTTGAGCTTTTTGTTTGGTAATACATTGCATGAGAAATATTTATTACTAGGCATTACCAACAAGACTATTTTCTCTCTGTTCTTAAATTAAATTTTATAGTTTATAGGTAAAATACCAGCAGAAGTTTAATTTAACCCTTTTAGTCCCATATTAATGAATAGTTTCAAGCGTGGCGATGAAATAATATTTTTGTTCGTGCTGTACTTTCCCTGATTTAACTCTTGCTTCATTCACGCAACCAATGAAATATGTGCTTGGTGCTTGAGTGACATCGGATAAACCACTCACAAACCTGAGCCGTATATAGGTCCCACAAATGACGTTAACGACACGGAACAACATTAACCGCATTCGGCAATGATCCTAAATGTGTACAGTTATCGTCATATTTTTCCTTCATCTGCAACATGTAATCAGCAGTGGACGCAGTGACTGAAAGGATGCAAAAAAGAATATACTATTTTGTTAATAGAAGTGCAAAACGCTTGTGATACATGGCATATGCACAAAAAAGCAATACGACATACACGGGGTGCTTTTTCAAAGGTTTGAGTCAGAAAGTGTGAGCATACCGCGGATAGGCTATATATAGAGACCTGAAAAATTAACGGTTTCATTTTGGGACAAGCTAGAATTCAAAACATCTTACGTTTGTATTGCTTATGCTATTGGTCCGCCCGTTAGTTTACACCTCCTGGACAACTCTAAGCCAATCATAAACAGACAATAAAATGGAGTCCCAATCGCCGTCCATACGAAAATGGCGTATAGTTAGGGGCACCTGTTTTCGTTGAAAAGATTTCAGGACAAGTTGCGTTCCAAAACACAATCGTTTGGAACCACTTTCGTGATTCGATCATTAGAACTGTTATGCATCTCATCTGTATGTCCGCGAATCACGGACATTCAGTATAGGAGAAACGTAATTCTGATTGCTTCACTCACGTAGCAGTCAGTTTTCACACGAAGACAAGCTGCCAATAGCCAAACGAAGACTGCAAGTGTGCTCATGGGATATTGAAGTTTAGCCTTCTCGTGAATCTTTTCGCGAAAAACAGGTGACCCTACGTATAGTCTATAGGTCATTGAACTCGCGAATCTAGCTATATATCCTGTCCTTGGCCATGGGTGGGATACAGGGCGTAGCAGGGAGAACGTAGCAGTTCCTGAACCGTTTTCCCGTATGACGTGTCCGCCAGAGGAAGTCCCCGACGTACGAAGATTGCAAAAGCAGGCGTACTTCCCATTGTCGCAAGGAAAGCTCTGGCGTAGCGGTTGTTGGCTGTCATCACTCCGTGCAACAACTAGTACGCGGTGCGTACAAATTGTTTATGAACAAAACACATTTATTCCGTTCTACTATAGTCTATTCGAGGTTTCAACACACTTTTTGAATGACACCGTTGAAAAAACACCTCATGTGTGATGTGTTTAGTTTCTTCCTAAATGTTGTTATGTATCTCGAGTTAACATAAAAGTACATTATCTTCGAATAAATTTAACTTGATTAATATTTTATCCGTAAATTACAATATTTCATTTGTAATATGAATAAAGACAGAGAGAAAATAGGTGCGTTGGTTATGCCATGTGCAAAATATTAGTACAGTTAGTGTGGACGAATGATGGGGTTTGGCCCTTTGGTGTAACTTTCTAAGCTTGGTTTGCATGAGACGTAGAAATAGCTTGGAAGTAGAACTTTAGTAGGGCTCCAGAAAAGTTTGAATTAACCATTAATAGATTATGCGTAGGGACACCCGAATTTCGCGAAGATATTTTACGACCAGTTGTACTTCATAACACTTCAGCTCAGATCACCTTTCTTGATTGGCTGACGCTTCTGAGATGTGTGCTCTCGAATCACAGACTTTCAGGATCGGAGTTACATAATTCTGATTGGCCAGTCAAGTAAGAAAATGTCTTCTCATAAAGACCCACGGCCAATAAGCAAATGAAAACTGCTGCTACGCCGGTAGGCTGTTCAAATCTAGCATGGGCAGAAATCTTTTCGCGAAATTCGGGGGTCCCTAATTATTAGGGAAAGGAACATTTCACGAGTTCAATGACCTGTAGGCTATACTCCACAGTCCTGTGTACACCAGAGCCTCAGCTGTGTGTTCATTGGTTGCTGCGGCCAGTGTTGCCCCACACCTGCCAGTATGGGATTCGCTACTTGTTTCCTTGCACGTTTGCTATTGGCTCAGAGGCGTCTAGGGCGTGTCTAATGAACTGTGATCCAATTGCAAAGGAGACTTCAGTGTATACGTGTTTGACGTTTGAATTCACGAAATTTTCCAATCCCTACTAATTAAACATATCGATGATGGTTTATCGCGGGAAAAGTTTACTGTTTGTTAGGATTCAAAGAACTGTACACATGTCAGTTTTCTTTCCTTATTGGCTGTCATGCCTGTATAGCGAAACTGCCTCTTTTCACTGGACCAATTAGGATGCTGATACTATAAGGTAGAACGTTCCTTATTGGCCTGCAAACAACTTACCAAAGTCAAAACCTTGTTCATCTAATCATGAAAGAATAAGCTAGTCAGAGTGTTATGGAAGATATAGTATGTAGCTGTAAAATTTTCGCGATTTTCCACCATCTCTAATTATACACAATAGACACATACAGCTAAGGTCACCTAATTTGAGCGCAGCCAGAATATGTAAGTACGTATACAGTGGTTGGTTGTTTTGACGTGGGTATACCCGTTCTCTGATTGGCCACGCGAGGCTCTGGGGACGGGCCGTGTGCCTGGTTAGCTACTACTGCGTGCCGCGAATGATTCCTTATTAGTAGGGACCTGCGAAATTTGCGTTAATTTTACATCAGGCTAAACATCGCAGTACTGTACGTAAAGGAGACAGTGTTGTTTCTCCGTTGGCTGCTGCATATATGTGGAGTCGCTGCCTTTTTGATTGAACTCCACGTGATTAGGGCACACAAATGTGAAGTGTTCATTTATTGGCGCAGAGTTACCCAGACCGTGCCACATGGGCCAGTGACAAACGTATAGCAAATATACACGTGTTTCTATGAGATAGATTTTTGCACGAATACGCGTATCTCGGTAAATAAATGTTCTGCAAAAACGACTTTTTGTCAGAAAAGATTTTAAAAAAAATTATTTATGCTACTATTTTTTTTACTTTTAAAGCTTGTGTATGCAGTTTCTTTAAGAGGCAAGAGAAAAGTACAAAGATACGGGCGTAATTTAATCTGTGAGTTTCCATTGTTTGTAATAAAGTCCCACTGTTACAGATCTAATCAGCACAATACAGCCTCACAACGGAAACACTGCACGTCGTGTACGTAAGAGCAGTGAGGCTCTAAAAGTGCGTGTTAGTGTCGCCCGTATCGCTCCCTAGCTTCTTGACCTTGGACGCACAGCTCCGACCTTGCAGCTCCATCCTCCTGCCATCCAAGCCTGCAGCCGCGAACTTCAAATGCGGAATCAATCTTAAACGAAATTCCTTCTCACTTCGTCAGTTTAATAGATAACTATTTCAAACAGAAAGTGTTGTACGTGAAATTTATTAAAGAATGTTATTACGTTAAGACATCTTAACGCTAATTTGTTTGATATGTAATACTGAAATTTACATACAAAAAAAGTGAAAAAATATAATTTTTCAAAAATAATTCTTTTGTTTGAAATTGTTATCATTAGCACGTGCGTAGCTGGTGCAAAGTTAGTATAAGAATAGAGGTTTGCCCATAAAACACTAAACTTACCTGGATGTAGTTATTGTGTCCCCTTATTTTTATCAGGATTCAACCACGACAAAACTTAGCATTAAGTGCAATTTTCGCAAATGGAAAGAACAATTTTCGTACAATTTCTAAAACGAACACGATGGCTTGTAAATGCTTCTCATTACGAAAGATCGTTTGGTTGGCCAAAAACGAACGTGTGAAGAAGTTATGACCAATAGGATGACGGTAAGGGAGAAACGAGACCAATAGAGTATGGCCTCTTTACAGTGGTGTAAATAAGCGATTCACTTCTAGCTTGTCCCTAGCGCTGATAAAAGTTCGCCGACTTCGAAGATTTAAAAGCGAAGCAATGAGAAGGGAATTTGGTTGACATTGATTCCCCATTTGAAGTTCGTTGCGGCTGGCTTCTTATGCTGGGCCGTTACGTGAAAGGAAAACATGTACAAAGCGACATCTGTATTATAATGGCTTGGTTTTCATCGCGTGTAATAACTGTTACAGATAAAGTATATTTTGCGAGAAATTCAGTTACTCGGGAATGCATAACGCAGCATTGCGACCGGCAAGACGTGACCTTGAGGCTGAGGCGTTTAAATTTCTTTTACCGAGTGTTCCCCGCTTGCAGGTCGAGGTGGTTGTGTGTGTGCATTCCATGGGCACGCTCGTCGTGTGTGGGCGACCAAGGGAGCTCAGTAAGTTTCCGACGTGTCATGTATCGCGTTCAAGGCCACGGCCGTATTTCCTGCCTCCCGCCCGTGGTGTGGGGAGGTCACAGAACGGGAAGTGCTTGCCTTCAACTCAAACTGTTTCACTAGCTAGTAGCTGTTCACGGTCAGCAGTATGATTCAGGGAAGTCTGGGACAGCGTCTGGTACCGGAGCCGGAGGAGCCGCCCTCTTGTTACGTCACCGTCCACCATCTTGATGCCATTGACCTTGACCTTTGACCAGAGACCTTGACCGCAAGGACCTTTGACACCAAAAACCACTAGAAATTCCAAAAATTCATCAAAAAATAAAAAATAAAATCTCAAAAATTACGAAATAATTTACTATCAAAGAGCATTTAAAAATTATTTAAAAATTACTAAAAGAATCCTCAAAAATGACTTTTTTTCTTCAGAAATTATGACAGGGATCAGTGACACAGGTGCCAGGGATCAGAGGCCCAGGGTCAGAGAGGTGACCGGGATCAGTACCTTTGACCTTTGACTTTGACTTTTGACTTTGAAAATGAAAAAAATAATAAAAAATCACAAAAATTCAAAATCGTTAAAAAATCGTTTTAAAATATATTTTTATCAAATTTTATTTAAAAACTTCTTAATTAAGAAGTATTTATCCCCGGCCGCCAATTTCCCATTTTTTCCCTCGAATTTCTTTTTCCCTAAAAAATTTCCCTTAAAAAATTATAACGAGCCTCAGCTGTGTGTCATTGGCTGTTGGCCCACAACTGGCAGTTACAGGATTCGCAAGGTGTTTCCTTGCAAGTCTGCCATTGGTTCTGAGGAGTCCAGGGTGAGTCTAATAAACTGTGATCCAATTGCAAAGGTGACTTCACTGTATATGTGTTTGACATATATGTGTTGTCACGAAATAAATAAGCGAAATTTTCCTATTCCTAGATATAGAACTACTTTCCACTCATGGTTATCAACTTTACTCGTCAAAGTCACTCAGTGCGTCCATGTGTGTGTGTGTGTGTGTGTGTGTGTGTGTGTATATATATACACACCATGCAGGGGCAGCGATTTTTTCTAATGTGCTCACTTTATCGTGAACAGTCTTTAAAATCCCTTTCACACTATTCAAACTATTATTCAAATTACCTTCAATTTTTATTGAATTCAATTCATTGAATACTACACGATGTCATACGAACGTCATTACCGCGGCCATTTTCACTTTAAATGACTTGAATGTCTCGTTTTCCTTCAATTTTTTCGTTAAAAAAATTCTCAATCGGCGATCGCATGTTTTCTGACAATATTAATGGAAGTAATCTCATAATAATATAGTTGTGTGCACGTGTTTAAAGTTGTTACAAAATAAGGAAACATATTTATAAAACAGAAAATGCACATCAATTTAAGGAAAATTTGCTGTGGTTTAACCATATATATTTGTATCGCGTACGATTCGTAGATACTTTAAGACTTGAAAGCTTATTAAATGCAATTAATTTGAAAAGGAAATTAGTGATTATCTTGGTATAATAAATTGAAATCAAAAAACTCAATTCAATTAATATTTCATAGTGTGAAATGGTCTTAAGTGTTACCAAGTGTACAGAAATGTCCGTACACATAGGAAAATATAATTGCTCAAATGGAATCCTCAAAAAAAAAAAAAGAAAGAAAGATAATAATGCTTCGATTTCGCGTCTGGTCATAAGGAAGCATTAGGACGATGTGCATTTCCGGAGAGCTTATTTTCTCGCAAATGAAATCTGTGACAGTGAAAAATTATGACACGCGATGTAAGCCAATGTATTAAACTACAGATGCAGTTTTGTACTTTTTCCGTTAAGGAAACTCAGCAGACTAGTCATAACATTGCAATTATTAACAATTTCACTTTATCTGTATTTATACACACCTAATTGGATAAAAGTAAAAAGTGACGGCTGTAGATAATTATATACACACACACACACACATACACACACACACACACACACACACACACACTGAAAATGTATTTACTGTGATAAGCATTCTGGTGATTTTTGTATATTGGTTTAAAGACTTTCTCTCAGAACAATTGGCAACTCTGTCCCAATGCTGCTGTCTGTCGTCAGTTATCGCGCTGTAAGAGTCGGAAGGAGTCGTGTTATCTGCCTGGGGAGGGGAGAGCTCATGACGTCATAAATTCGGACCAACCTCAACCACGCCTTCGCGACCTTCGAAATAGTAAGGTATCGTGCATTTATCGAATAGTTTTATCGCGAAAACCCTTCAAGCCTGCCCCCTCCCCTCCCCCGACCGGTCTGCTTTTCGAAGGTTGTAAGTCAGTCTTTGCCTTCGGTTTTTTTTCCTTGACAATAATGTTTCCTGCTTACCCCGCTATGCGTTCGTCTTCATATCTGAAGTTTAACTATCAGTCAACTTTGTTTTCACGAGGTATTGTTAATTTATTGCTATGGTCGTCAGTCTTTACTTGTCTCCAGTTCTTACTCGATTATAACAAGACATTTATGAGACCGACATAAAAAAAAAAAAACACTGACTTCGTTTATGTAAACGGAAACAACGTGTTGATCACTTAACTACTCCTACAGCGCTGGCAGAGAATTACGAGAAAGTAAAGGTTTCCTGATTTCCTAGTGTTGTCAAAAGTGGCTGCGGAATTGGTCATCTATGATCACTAGAGTGCGAATGGGCTTTAAAGTAAAACATTATGATTCTAATAATTTTGTGCTGTCGCTGACGGGTGCTGCATATATTTGGTAGCTCTCCCATATCGTTACAGATTGTTCTAGCCTCAAACATACTTAAGCAGCCAATGAACACGCAGCTGAGGCTGGCGTATACACCGAATTGTGGAGTACAGCCTACAGGTCATTGAACTCCCTGAATTTTCCTATCCCTACTAAGAATCTTCCTTTCGGGAAACAGATTCATAATCAGTGTTACATGCAAAACTGAAGAATTTTCTAACTACATGTTGCCAATGATAAAAGAGTTAACACGAATATCGAAAACACGCATGACAATAGACATTCCAGCGGAATCGAGGAAATGCGTGACGTGCTGTTTCACAAACTTATCTAAATACCTCACGACTAAGCATTGTAATCGCCTTCGCCTTCAGTATGACACGTTATCTGGCAGAGAGCGTGATGACAGATGGAAAGTTTAACAGAATAGTCTGTTTCACAAATAACGATGATGCTGCAAAGAATTCGGTAACTAGAGTGAAGCGAGAATATTTGTGCACCTCCTAACATCGGAGTCTCGAGAGCCGAAGAGGTTGAAGCGAGGTGAGTATGGAGGAGCGCCGGAATGCAAGGGCGGGAGAAACGGGAGATCTCCGAGAAAACTCGACTAGCAGTAGAGGGAGCAGGGCCATCCTGGCTCACTTAGCGCAAGTTTGACCTAAGGCGCATTTGGTACAAGAGTGGACTAAGTGCCAAATTATGATATGCAAATTAGATTAATTAATTGTTCGAATAATTGAATAATTAATTTAATTAATTGATTTTATCTATTAATTAAATAATGGTTTGATATACATTTTTTATATTAAAGAATTCTTTGATATCAAATAATGTTATAATTTTATTGGTCTCAAGGGTGATATTGGCAGAGCAGGTTCAGTGTGTACTCTGTGACTTTCTGGAGTGGACTGACCAGAGGAGTGGATTGTAATTGTTTATATAGGAGTTAATGTTGGTGTATGAGTGGTATAAGTAACATTTATATTTTTTATTTGTAGATGGAGCGAGAGCCAGCGGGGCCATTCTGACTCACTTAGCAAGTGAGGTGTGGATGGAGCGAGAACCAGCAGGGCCACTCTGACTCACTTAGTGAGTGAGGTGTGGATGAAGCGAGAGCCAGAGGGGATATTCTGGCTCACTTAGCTAGTGAGGAGTGGATAATCGATTGTTCTATTAATCGATTAATCAATTACGAGTGAGGGCATGCATGTCCCTTCTGAACAACTAGGCGAGTGAGGTGTGAATGGAGCGATAGCATGTGGGTACATTCTGGCCCCATTATGTAATAATGACAATCTACTAATTTAATTTAAACATACTAATTGACCAAATACTAACCATAATCACTCCTAGAATAGCATAAAAGGAACAAGTTATTCCACTTTAATCACATGATTACCACACACAACATTTAATCGAATTAATATAAATATGAGATATTAAAAATTACTTTAATCATGAGACAAATTCATTAAAATGACTTATACCGAGTACGTCGCACACAACAGAACAGAGCACAAAATTTATATTAATATCGTAATGAAATATATTATATTTCAAACACCCGAATAAATAACACAAAACATGGGCTAACTACACACATATTAAATCACACCAAACAAATTTCACGCGTTCAAAATCACAACTCACCATTACTCCAGGTGTCATAAACCCACTCCCCTGACAAAAATCCCTTCCCACACTGACACACATACACAAAGTCACACTCACACATACTTCACCCTCATCAGCTCTGAAAAAGCACATCAAGAAATGTGTTACAAAAATGAATTATTACACAAAATGACTGTTTTTAAAAAATGTAAAGTATATGTATTTCACAAACGCGTCTTTCGGTAGCTCATACGACTGTCACAATACTCGCCTATTGTGAAAGCCTATTGCAGAAACCCGATGCACATACTTTGTTATATCACACATTAGTACACAGTACTGCTGTTCTCAGAAATGCATATGCCGGCGGATCATCTCTGTCGCCCAATTCGACTATCTCACGCATTTCCTGTAAATTAATCATTAAAAACCTAATAATTATCTGAACACATGAGAGAAAACTGTATGTGACGTGATCACTCTTCAATGCCATGCATTACCTAGCCAGGCAGACTAATGCCTGGCACTCAGAAAACAAAGATTTCTCTGTCATCTTCTCTACTGCATGAAAGGTTAAAGAAAATTGCCTCAAACTGCTTTAACGCATTGTCTGCAAGAACAAACCTCTCACACGACCAAGAAAGCAATATATTATTCCATTGTCGGCAGGATCAAAGTAAATCGTCGCAAATTCTAACAACACTCAAAACCATACATTTTGCCCTTCCACCCCAACTCCTCCCCCGTGCACTCAGCAAGTGCCAACCCCTCATGCTGCCAAAAAGGCAATAGATTATTCTGCTACCTGTTTCGGACGACGTAAATACACGTTGGAGCTGTGACAACACAGGGCGATAGCTCAGGCAAGCAAGGGAGAGAGAGATTCGCTCGCTTCTCTGCTTAGTGCCAGCAAACAGACCCACTCCTATCCCACGCCCCCTGAATTCCTCCGCAAACCTCTACTATACCTGCATGCTTCTTCACCATCCCCTTACTACACCTTCCCCCACCCAGTTCGACCGCCTGTCCACGTATGCGTATGCGCGCTCCCCCTCCTTGCATGGATGTCTTCGCCAGCGTAGACCATCTGAAAAATTATGGCCATCACTTCCCCTCTCCACCTCCCTCCTCGAAGCGAGGCATGCCAGTAAGACACGACGCACGGCCAAAGCAGTCATATCGACTGGCACATTTGTCTTTTGTCCGACCCTCCAAGGACTCCCTGAAGCGAGTCGGGCGACTAACAATACAGTGCTTTCTTTCATCCGATGTGCTTGTCTCTTCTCACACCCTTCGCGACCAACCATCCATCTCGTCCGACATTGCTCATCCCAGCTACTCTGCTGCCTCACTTTCGTCAGATATCAAAGAGTAACAACTGCCTTGCCGAGATTCTCATGCCACAGGCTGCTCGAAACCACATATATTTACCGTTTCACCCCATTTCCTGCAACATCTTGTCGGCAAGAGCTTGGCACAATATGTCACGCATCACAGCTTGTCTAAACATAACAGAACGTTCTTGAAACCATAATATTTTTTACCGATACTCCCCAAACTCCTCCAAGATGCTGTCAGCAAAGACAAACTAAAGCTCTCATGCTACCATGAAAGCAATAGGTTATTCGCCTCAGTGCTTCGATCAGCAAACAAAATCTATTCTCTTGTCCCAGCCTTGTCCACCAGACCAGAGAAACCATTTCCAAATTGCATTGATAATTATGAATGTTACTTTCCCTCACGCATCCCATTGATGAGATAACTATAGCTAGTTTGGAGAATCCTAGCTCTGTATACTATCTGCCTGAGAGCCAAGCCTTATACCTGCAAAAACCTGCGTTTACAAAAACTCTCTCACTCAAACACACCTAGAAAATGTATCTTTTGTCATTTGCTCAGCCTTTCTTCCTCAGAAAAAAAAAAAAACTAACGAAACACTTAAATCAACTTTCCTACATTATAGTTAAAAACCCAAAAACAATTTTACACAAACATTGATGTTATAAGTCACATTTCGTAATATTATGTTTCATCGATTTACATAGGAAATCAAATGATTACATGTTAGGCATGGAACAGTTTTACAACCATTAAGCCAAGAAAAGGAAAATTAACAATGCAAATATTTTCACTCCTTACAAACAGAAAAATATCAAACGAATAAAAATAATTACATCATAAATTAAATGTAATAGATTAATACCCAAACAATAGGAATGTTTGCAGAATAAATTGTACATCAATTCCCAATCAATATCGTTTGGATTAATTGATGAATAACAGGCCAAATATAATTTAAAATATTTTATTTAGTACAAAAACCATTTACAAAACATGGTAATTCAGTCTTTTAAGATCTTGATTCTTCACCCCAGAGACATATGCTTTTGAGAAACCTCTCCATCGAAACAGGACCTATATTTTTTCCTTTTAATGATTTTATCAATCAAATATTCATTTGGAGAATTGACTTTTTGCAATTATTGTTCATAAAAACCACCTATTATGGGCTGACCATCATAGGTTTCAAGATAATACACTCTGGGAAATTAATTTCTAACTGTAATAATTTTAAATATTTCGTACAACCAAATTTATTGTAAAATTTTTCTCAGAAATTCCTTTCTGATTCGAGATACGTATAAAGTCGCCAACTTTGAACTTTGGTTTTCTTTTGTCGATTACTTTAACATTATTATACACAGTTTTCACCAATATACTATCCATAACTATTTTGTGAGCCATCTTAATAGTTCTATGATATCTGAAATTATAAAATTTAAGTATTTCAGATAAGATGTCAACCCAATTACAGGAGCCTTTTGATGTGAAATGCTTGTACATTGATTGCTGAATCGACTAATTAAATTGTTCCACAACACTGTCTTTAAGCTCTGAATACATTGCATAGTGATTAATACCATATTGAGTCATTAGTTTCCAGAACGATGCAAAAAAATATTCATATCCTCTGTCAGTTTGGCGCGAATTTGGCCTCCTCCCTCTCAAAACAATATTCAGTGCATCGGTAACCGGTTTGCCAGTTTTGTTTTTCAAAGGTATGCCCAATGATACTTTGAATAAATGTCTACTACAGTTAAAATTTATTTGTATCCCTTATTGTATTTAGAAAGCTATGTCATTTCACACAAATTGGCTTGCAAAAACAATTTAAGCTTTTTGTAATAACTGGTCTTCTAGGATATCTTATCCTTACAGGAGCATGAAGCTCTTGAGAAATCTTACTGAACTTAATTCGTATTATAGCCGTATTCAGTCAATACTTCAATAATATAAACAATTTTGTTCATGTGTGAATTATTCCCAGACTCTCTCGAAGCGATGAGAAGTTTTAATCTGTCGACAAATTCATTATAATTGTTCCAATATACAGAAGAAAACCGGTTGTCATTTTAATTTCTATATATTCCACTTCCAACAATATTGCTTAATAAATGTAGTATTGGATGTTTTTCATCATCATCTAAATGATTATTTGCATCTGTTCGACGAACAAGATCCTTATATTTCTCCAAATCGATATTGGAATACCCATTTGGAACTTTTTAAAATAATAATTCAAACTATCCTTCTCTAACATCAGTTACGTAATCACCTACTTGAATTCTATTCTCCACCAAAAACTTAATTACTAAATCTTCTAGAATCCATATATTTCCATGATGATATACACCAAATACCATATCGGGAAGAGGCGAAGATTGATTTATAGCTAAATAAAATTGTGTTAATTGAGAAAACTTTTGCTTCGTTAAAGATTCTTCCAATTTAATTTTCACTGGGTTCATTAAAGATATTTAGCATGGATTGTAATGTATCAACTCTACTCGTAACAGGTTTAAATATTTATTCATTCAAAACATTCCATTCCATTCGAGCATGTTTAGTTTGTAAATATTTCGTCTTTACAGCAGATACAACTTTATGTGATTATGAAGCAGAGTCAGTCATTTTTTTTGTTTTCATTAACTTTCAAGTATCTATATGTGAATCAAATCGATGGTATTTTAGCAGGTGTGTTAGGTCAATTAGTTTGTGCTTTTTCAATCTTATCGACTTTACTCAAAAGTATGTCTAATTTATTCACCATTTTAACCCTCAAATGGTTACTAAAATAGTTTATTCGAGAATTCAAATCATCAATATGCTTTTTCAATTCTGATTGCATAGCTAAAGCAGATGTTTTATTGATCAATTCAACACTTATACATTGTGTCATTTTATCCATTTGTGTATTAAAATTAATTACATTTTCTTAATGTTCCAAGCATCTGTTTGTTCTAGTTTCCATATTTTGCAATGCAATCATCACATTTGTCTATATTTCAGAAGTAAAACTAATATTAGCAGACACTTTTGCGATAGTTTCAATTATATTTATTAATTTCTCTTGCATATTGGTCGATTGCCATCTAAATACATTTAGTGTAATTGTGTTTTAAGTTTACCACATAATTTTTATTTGCCGCATCACAATCTTTCACAGCCATACCCACATTACACAATATATGTCCATTTAAATCACAAATCCCACCGCGATTTCTTGTTAAACAGGTATTGTAATGATTGTATTTTATACCAATATTTACAAACTTTGAAATACTCATTATTCTTCCTGAGGAAGTAAGAAACGGTCAAATACAGACCTATATCTGCTTTATACAGGGGAATATATGGTATAATTACGAGAAAACCATACTTGTTTTTCCAAAAGTAAAAATTCATATCTTTAAACTTTGTAAATGTCATAACGCCTAAAATGTGATCATTGTAAATGTTGTAAATTCATATTGTCCACTTTAAACACAATTAACATATTTGCATTATCATGCAAATTATGTTTTGGAATAAGTGCATAACTTTGCGATATATAAAACTATCGATATTTGAATGTCGACTAAAACATAAGTATTGCTGTATTTCACCCTGCAGTTCTCACAAAACATCATCAAATATAAACACGGAATTGGGTAATGCTTCATTCAGAGACACATCTTTATTTTTAAAAGGAAATATCACATTCCTTCAAATAACGACAAAATGGTCAATAATATTTGGTATTTATCTTGTTATTGTTTTAGAAAACACATATACGTTTTCAAAATTTAAGTCCATTTGGATGCTCCAACAGCGACATAATAACACAAGTATTTCCACATGAAGAAGGATATCTTATTATACAACGTATATTTGATGGTAAAAGAATGCCATGTTTCTGTTCAATTACATTTTATTTCATATTTACAATTACAGGTAGATGTACATTTTGTTTTGTAACCTTAATTTCTACAGTATTAGGTAACATAATAACGTAAAAACTATAAATTTAGGTCTATATATAGGTTCACATTCAGTTGATAACAATGGCCCATACTAAACATAACAAAAAAGGATCCGGAGTATTGAATATATTAATTAACAAATTACCATTTGAATTGCAATTACCAAAATTCAATTATTGCAGACCTGGAACTAAGCTTGAAAAACATTTGGCATGAAACTATAGAGGAATAACGCGCTTGTAAACAACACAATATAGTATATGATGGAACAAACTATTTGAAAGAAAGACATATAGTGGATACAATTCTAACCAATAAAGCAGCAAATACAAGGAAGAATCCATCTACATCTACAGGCGAAAAGCTAGGCGCCTGGGTCGTTGACAAAGTTATGCGGGCGGAGGTGAAAAGAGACATAGGTGTAAAATGCAAAATTATACAAAAAACCAAGAAAGGTAGAATATTATCATTCATATCAAGTGGTAAAGGAATGTATCTTACACGATATATAGTCAGTCAAGGACAAAAACTCCAAATGTGGAAAGAAATGCAGAAAGTCCTAAATAGTCTTCCAAAACACGCATTAACAAAGACATTAATATATTTGTAAAGAAACTGGATATACCCTTTTACCAAGGTGTGTATATGAGAGACGAATTACCAAAGATACAAAATGTTTGTGAATGTATGATTGTTAATTTAGATTCCAAACAAAACGAAGGAACACATTGAGTTGCATTAATTAAAAACATAAATCAACCATTGTATTATGACAGTTTTGCCAATTTACATCCTGCATTTGAAATGCGTAAGTATTTGAAAAATACACAACTAAGGTACAATTACCAAATACAGTCAATTGTGATCATTTATGTTGACATTTTTTACTATAAATAGGATATATAAGTCAATGTAATAGCAAAATTGTTTAGTAATATGACAATTACATTGATATTAAGTGGAAAATCGTCGCAATTGCAGTCTGTATATTTCCCAGCTTTGGAGTTAGATGGAGAATGGCAAATAAGTCTAATCGAATTAGTTACTTACAATAACATACCAAACATCGATATAGACAATCAATCATTTATGTTCTATACTGACCTATAAGAGTGTGATACCAATAGGATCTTATGAGTTTGATGACTTAGAAATGTTCATTAAAGCAACATTACCTGAAAATGTACAATTCCGATTACGTGGAAATTCAAATTCATTAACTAGTGTGATGTATAGTATTGTCGATACCGATTTCATGGAAGACCATTCAATTGCATATATGTTAGGTTATGAAAGGAAAGTATATCGAGCTAATCAATTACATGAATTGTCAAATCAGGTTAATATATTGTCAGTTACTGTATGTCATATAAATGTTAATATTCTAGGCATATCATAATTGAATGGAAAACTGACAAATACAATATATGAATTCACTTGTGCGGTGGCTTAGGATACAAATAATTGAAAAACTGAATACATTGATATATATTCCAGTAATAGTTCATTGTGTTGATGAATTAGTTGTTACAATTGTCGATCAAGATGGTAAACTGATTCATTTTAGAAATTATGAGATTACAGTTAGGTTTCAATTATTAAAAAAATATATAACATGTGAATTCTGTGTTTATTAAAATCAAAATGGGTATTGTGTATAATAGTTCATATACTATTAAATTAGGTGCTTCATTTAAAAACCATGTTTTCTAAAAAATGTATTTCGAAGAAAGGGGCTATAAAAAGATCTAAACAGAAGAATAAAACAATCATTTCAAACAAGACAACTATAAAATTAACACAGGACAATAAATTGTTTTTAAAGGAATTAGAATATACCATTGATATAAATGGAAGACATACTTAATGCTGAAGAACCACAAGTTATGATGATATCAATAATACAGATATATATGTATATGAAACATTCCAAACCAGACCGTATATGTTTCCATTGAAATAAGGTTTGCTATACAAAATCATGATATTAAAACATTACAGTTGGAATCAAGTTTAAGGTTTAGAGAAATAATTACAAAGACAGCTGAAGCAACTAATCCAGCAACTACTGGAATAGTAAGAAACAGATTACTTAATGTAATTGATAGAATTGCATATCTGCTCGAGGGTGTTGAAATCGACCAATTACAGGATGTTGGAATTACTTCCACGATAAAGCAATATCTACCAGAAACAGTAAACAATCTTTATACAGGGCTGGTGGCTGTGTGGAGCAATGCTAATAATTTCAACTACAAATAAACCCAGGTGGAAATTACAAAGTTGTTAAACCTTTAAGTAAGGTTTCGACTTTGCTGATGATTATAAACATGTAATATTACATGTTCAGCAAGAATTAGTTATTATATTTGCTAACACAAAATTGAATGCTATATACAATACTGCTAATAAGGAGGAAGGTGTAATTATTTGAATTATACAGTGTCAAATGTCTAATGCCACACATTGAAATTAACACTCGTTGAACATGTAGAGATTTCAAAATATATCGAAAAAGGGAAGAATTTATATATTGCATTCAGATTGTGGGCTTTGGAGACTTTGCCAGCTTTACCGACATCACAAAAAATAGTATGGAATGTGAAATCAATTTTTCATCTGAGAAACCACAATTTGTCGTTATTTGCTTTCAAACAAATCCACAAAAATTTAAAAGCTGATAGATCAGTATTCGATTGTGATATGAAAAATATTAAACTGTATCTAAACAGTCAAGCTTATCCCTATAACAATTTGAATGCAAACTTTGGAAATTGGTAATTCCTTATTTGCTACCATATGCACTCAATGTTCCAGGAATGTATTAAAGCAAAATCAGCTCACCAATTCAAGAACCTGCAATATTTACAACTAGAGGAACATAAGCAAACATGACAAGATTACCAATAGAATAATTGATCTACGAATTGAAATTATTGCAAATATACCAATTCTGGCAAATATCAAGCTTATGCATTGATAATTGACTATATTGGCAAGTTACAATGTAAGAGATAAGCTGGTGAAGATCATAACTTGAGTCAGTAGACAATGAGACACAATATTAACAACATGTTTTGCTATGTGCAAGGATTTCAATCTGCAGAAAAATGTATCATTACAGAATTGGCTATTACTGACATGGAAGAACACACAAAGCTATTCAGCTTCAAACCACCATTCCACTGGAAATATCTAAGTCCTAATACAAAAAAAAATATGGGTAACCAAACACCACCACAGTTTAACCTGGGGAGGTGGGTGTATGGAGTATGAGAATATTGAAGAGATTTGCATTCAATACTATAATAATTGTAAAATATATGTTGGTGGAGTCATGCAAAAACTTATTTTAGAAAGTGTATGGAATAGGAAAGTAACAGATATTCAAGAAGAAAGAATACAATTGTCCGTCATTCAAACAATCGCATAAAACACTGGGATATAATTCAATGTTTTTCTCTGCAGAGGAGAATTCTAAATTATGGCTAAGTTGATAATTGATGACTGATTGGGGTGCAACAGATTATGATGATTCATTCTCTGAGTCACCAGTGGCTATCATATGAGTGATATGGCATTATTTAGGATTAGAGTAATTTAGTATATAAATGTATTTGGTTGTATGTAATCCAATACTTTGTAAACATGGATCAAGATGAAATCAAGGTCACATGCTTGTGCATATAGATATCATAGTGTAAATTGAATATTACCAAGTTAGTTGCATGCTGGAGTAAACATTTTAGAAAATGTTTTGGAAACTAACAGATTTATTGTTTTTTTTTACCCACCCAATTGCAATTTACATCTCTGGAAACTCTTGTTTGTTTCATTTCAAAAATATCCAATGTACATTAGAAGGTGAAAAATTGTAATTATTTAATATCTTGTCCAGATATGACCAAATGTTCTATGTCCGAATATAACTCTAACATCAAAGAAATGTATTCACACTTTTACCAGAATAAATATAGCTACAAATATTGTCAAGGGAAGAAGGTTATGTAAATGTGACTTTTTGTAAACTTCTAATGATATGAAAATGTATTTTGTGGCGAAATAAATGTTTGAAACTACTTTTTTGTGATTTACTGATTTTACAAATACATTCTGACTACATAATATTAGTTATGTACATTTAGCAATAAAGGTTTGTGAGGAGGATATTGTTTAAACTTACATTTCAAATGTGTTTACAATTACTAGAATTTAACTTTTTCTCACATTTTGCACTACTTAGAATTTACCTATAAAAAGGTTGGAATAATTCAGTTCCATTCTAGACTTAGAAGAGTACAGAAGCAGTGATGGATTAACTTTGTCGCTTTTGTGGTAAAACATTTACAGCTCTGAGGAACTTACGACGACCCGAAATAACTACTTGTGGAACAAAAAATTCATGAATGCAGTTTCGGTGTGATTTCTGCCAGAAAAAGCCTTTTTAGGAGGGATGCTTAAAAAATATATCATAAATTTTCATCACTACATCACAATATGCTCCACAATCAGTTCATCAGAGTGTACGACTAGCACCACCTGCTCCTCACCTTGCTCCACCTGCTCCAAACTTTGCTCCATCTGCTTCATGACTTGCTCCACCTGCTCCTCATCTTACTCCACTTGCTCTGCACCTTGCCAAAGCTGCTCCACACCTTGCTCCACCTGCTCACCACCGTGCTCAACTGTTCCACACCTTGCTCCACCTATTCCACACCTTGCTCCATACTTTGCTCCACCTGGACCACACCTTGCTCCACCTGCTCCACGCCTTACTTCTAGGTTATCTCCTCTGTTAGCTCCTCAGATGGCTCCTCAGTTAACTCCTCAGACAGCTCCTCAGTTAACACCACAGTTCAAATTTCCTGCTTTACCCACTGTATTTCCTTCAAAACATCGCTACCTTAATTCAGGATTGGGAAGTAATTCACTTTTTGGTTTGCCCCACCTCAATTATGAAAAACTAAACACAGCTTTTGCAAGTAGACTGACTGACGCGAGAATAGATAATGACCAAACATAGACTTAAAAATTTTTTTCAAGTTGTAAGCAACCTCTGCTAGAATTAACTACCACATCGCCAAGGCCAATAACTAGTAGTATAAATATAATCTGTAAGTATTTGAAATCCATCACAGCAGAGGAATCCTCTACAGAAACATTCTACTTTTAGATTCAAGCTCTCCCCATTCTACATTCCAAAGATATTAGTGAAATTTTAAAACTCTACCATAGTATCTTCCTTAACATCCAGACTTGAAGAATTCAGTGCTCGTTGAAGTGGGTGGACTTTACAACTAATTACGAAAATGGATGCACACATCTCCCAATACTGACCATTCACCGCTGGTCGGAGGTAAGCCAAGTTATTACCTATAAGAAGGCTTATAATCCAGTACTATTCCATCACATCATTCTTCACATCACCCTCATAAGCTCTCAAGACCTCGGTTTCGAGAGCCGTCGAATTCTCTTCATTTGCTCCATTACATAGATAGAAAATATTTCTCTGCAACACTATACACTGTATCATAATAAATTCAGTTCAGCCACCTTCAAAAAGTGAATCAATCTTCCAATCGCATCAAGAATGTGAGTCATCTAACGTGACAGCTAATGAACCAACAATTCATCTAGAATAAAACAATTTCACATAATTTGAGAGAATAACGAGTTTGTCCCCTGCAACATATCATCAGTCTTGTCTCCAGATATTCACTTCACTATGTCAAAGTGTAATGCTTAAATGAATAAAGGAGATAGCTTGTATATGTAAATAAATTATTTTAAGGAGAAATGTGATGTTTTGTACATGTAAATAAATGTTATGTTTGTTTGAAAAATGAAATATAATAAATTGTATTTCCAACTGAAACTTTGTTTCATTTAACACACTCTATAATTTAAAGAAATGAGTGTATCATTGTTTACATAAAATATACTACTTTACCAATCAATGGTCATAACTTTTAAAAATAGTTGTGCGAAGACCATGCATTTAATTGTAGATGTAACCATTTTTTAAAATATTTATTGTGAACAAGCATATCAACCTAACAAAAAAAATTTTCTTTGTATGGATTCCATGATTAAAATATACAATTTTCATTCATTCAGTCAAATGACTGACATAATATCTTGTTCGATCGTAAGAGAAACCACTACTCATAAATGATATTCACACTAATGGCTTTCACATTGAAATCATTAATATTTAATGCACTAAAGACTTGTGTAAATGAATAATCGTCCGCAGTGCAAGAGAGTCTTTCTATAGTGTGCTAAGCCATGACGAGGTGTTTTTCTTTTTACGAAATTTGGTAGGAACGCATTTGTAGGAAGTCTCCTGGATAAAGCCAGTTAGGTAGATGATGTGGCTGGCAAGACCAATGAGTGACGAACAGTGCTCGTATGGCGGTGGTGAGGGAGTTGCATCGAGATGTGAATGTATGGTTTTGAGAGGGAGGGATGTTCGTGGCGAAGCAAGGCTGTCCGAACTGCATGAAACAAGTAGTGGGAGAACAGTGGACTCATGGAAGTTGACAATGAGCGAAAGAGGCGAGTCGATGATGAACAGCGGGGCGAGGGAAACATTGTCCAGCTACCCAACAACATTTCAGGTCGAAAGGCACGTTCGTAAATTTTTGTCCATCTCCAAACACAGTTTGCTCTCTGGTGCACTAAAAAGGCATTGAGGAGAGTGTGGGAAGCCTTCTGCAGGGCTAAAAATGGTAGAAACTGAACACAAATGACCATTCCCCTTTACATAGACTTGGCCAGACAAAAAATGTATTATCTTTCTTGCTCTGGACTTTGCAATACAAGCCAATATATGCAAATGTTTGGAGGGGCTGTGTATTTCCAGCATAGAGGATTCTGTGGGGAGGAGACAAGTCTTACTTGCTGGGTATTTACCTGGGAGTTTGATTTTTTTTAATAAAAAGGGGTTTAACCTCTGCACCCTACACTATTTGACTTTAGTGCTCGTGGTAAAGATGTTGCAATTTTACGAACAATATTTCGCAGGAATGTCTACCCAAGCTCTCGAGCAAGAGTATGATTAGTTGGGTCTTGATGCCGCTCAGCTAACTGCATTGGTGAATCAAGAATTGGCATAAGAGATGATGCTACTGATGCCTCCAGCAAGACCAATTAGACAGCCAGCATCTCCAATGCTGCCTCCATTGACATGGCCGCCTCTAGCGACATCGCCGCCCCTAATGACACTGGTGCCTCCAGCTCTAGCGAGAGTGATTATGATGCTGGTGTCTCCAATGCCAGCTCCAGCACCCTGACTCCAGCTTCAGCTAGAGCGATGATACTGTCGGCATATATGCAATGTTAGTTGCAGCAACACTGTCACCTCCAGCTCCAGCAAGAGTGATGGTGCCGCCTCCAGCGACATCGCTGCATCAGCGATACTGGTGCCTGCAACAAGAGCAAGAGCGATGATGCCGCCTCTATCGACATTGCTGCCTCCAGCAACAGTGCCGCCTCCGTTCATGCTATTTACCAGTATCAAGCCAATAGATTTGACACTGAAAAGAAGAGGTGAGTAGTTTCTAGAAAAAATAGGTTTAAATGTTCATGTGGTCCTCTGGACTTAACCACAAACAAAGTGTCTAACGTTGTTGTGAATTTACGTAAACCAATCTTGTATGGGGAGCTATCAGATTACCTAACTTTATATAATATACTAAATTCGCCACCTATTCACATTTCATCCTTTCACCACCAGCAGTGTTTCACAGCCCTATAACACCTCCTATTCAAACCCCCGCACATTTGCCTGTTTTTCGACCTCCGGCACAGAAAAGTCGGAGACTATCTTTGAGTAAATGTAAAAACAATTAAAAGATTTTTTCTGAAGAATACTTTTTAAAGATGACTTTGAACAATTGGGAAGATGTAGGAGAGTGATTAAATCATTTAATATGATTGTGATTTAATTATTTCAATATGTTTGAAAAATTGAGAAGATGTGAGAAGTGTTGTCAGTAAATATAAGATTATTTTAATGCTATATAAAGTGTATTGTTCTAACAGTGTGTAAATATTTGTAAATATAGTTTAAGAGATTTTTTTTATAAATATTTAATTAAAATCAATGGCGAAGGAAATTGCGTGACTTGTTAATTAGTAGTTTGATTTCCTTTTGTCAAAATTTTAATTTTTTTTTTAAGTTTGAATAATATTTGGGTGAGTTGAAATAATTTTTTTTTTTTTACATAATGTTCGCATTTGGATTTTAACATTAGCAAGTCTGAAAATTTAAAAGGGAGAGGGAAATGTATGAACTCTGAAAGGAAAGGAATGAAGGGGAGTTTGAAAAGCTAGCTGAACTTGAAAAAACACACAATGGTGGAACAGAACAAGGTTGTTGGAAGGGTAAGTGGTTTGGGACAACTTCATGTAAATAGACTCTTGCCTCGCAGAGCAAGATTTAAGAATGACGAGGTCCACATCACTAGCAGGCATCGACTTTGTCTTACAACAAACCAAAATACTTTTAACAATTTTCCAAGGAAATAAAAACTTATAATATAACTCGATTTAAAAAAATTATGATTTTTACTTTAATGTACAAAAGAAAAAGATTACTCTGGCTGATGGCTGCTGTGAAAAGATATTTCTCTTCAAATATATGTTGAAATGGATGGTATACACAAAGTCTGTATATTGCAACAAAATGCGATAACATATATTTTTCACATAATTAAAACCAATATTTTTAAAAATGAAACTGACATCAATTTTATAACATAAAATTGCAAGGGCTGTGGAAATGGGAAAACCTTGAGAAATCATTTGAAAAATATGTTTAATATAGCCATAGGAGGGTAAACCTCATTACTGAACACTCTGGCTGTTGGGAAACATATTTTAAGCACCAGTTTAGAGAAATTAAAATATTTACTATATAACAAAGCATTTACATATTTTAGTAAACATGTCTATATTTTACAAATGAAATCCATTTTGATGTATTCATTCTGTGCGGAACTAATATTCGTTACTATACTTCTTGGAGTGAAATTTTAGACTGTGTGTTTTACAAATATGCTTTTGAAGTGTGTAATTTGGTTTGAAACATACGTGATTCCATATCATTTTTAGTAAGGAAGAGATTTTTTTTTGGATTATGTACACTTATAATTTTTTTTAAACCAAATTTTTACTATATTTTAACATAACATTATATGAACGTCAGTTTAGTTTGTAGCTTTTTAATTAACAACTCATAGGTTACACTTAATTAAATATGTTAATGGAGTGTTGAGACCCTTTTTCAATTCCAGGAAAATAATGTAAAATGATTTTGGTCCAAATTGTGTTATTAACATGGAATGTTTTGTGAAATATTGTAAAAAATAAATTCCTCTTATTTAACTCAGGCTATGAGGTTTGAAAGTTATTTGGTGTGGCAGGCTTTTCTCGACAGGCGAGGAGCAAACTCGCCCTATCGACTCTTTAGCTGTCTTGAGATATGAAATAGTTAATCGACTCCTTTGACACTTCCGACAGCTGGGTCGGAGGGGTGACTCTTATTCTGCTTGGTCCTCGGAGAGTTTAGTTACAAGCGAATAGCCAAGCTGAATGAAAGGCCAAAAGCATTCTAACCAATTCATATACAACATACTACTTTTTTCTCTCATGTGATCGGATTTACTAGGTATTCTATTATTAATTTTCAGGAAATGCATGCGATAGGCGAGTCGGAGCGACAGAGATGATCCACTGGCATATGTTTTGTGAGAACAGCAGTACTGCATATTAACGTGTGATATAGCAAAGTATGTGCATCAGGTTTTCGCAGTAGGCTTTCACAATAGGCGAGTGTTGTGATGGTCATATTAGTTACCGAAAGATGCGTTTATGAAAGGCTTACACTTTACATGTTTTAAAAACAGTCGTTTTGTGTAATCATTCATTTTTGAAAGGCATTCCTTGATGTGTGTTTTCAGAGCCGATGAGGGTGAAGTATGTTTGAGTGTGACTTTTGTATGTGTGTCATTGTGCGAGGGGATTTTTGTCAGGGGGAGGAGGTTTATGACACCTGGCGTAATAGTGAGTTGTAATTTTTAACGTGTGAAATTCATTTGGTGTGATTTAATATGTGTGTGGTTAGCCTTTGTGTCGTGTCATTTATTTGGGTTGTTGAAATATAATATATTTTGTTATGATTAAAACATAAATTTTGTGTACCGTTCTGTCATGTGTGATGTACTCGAGGTAAGTCATTTTAATGAATTTGTCTTGTGGTTATCGCATGATTAAAGTAATTTTTAATATCTCGTATTTATATTTATTCGATTTAATGTTGTGTGATAAACACGTGATTTAAGTGGAATAATCTGTTCCTTTTATGCTATTCAAGGAGTGATTATGGTTAGTGTTTGCTCGATTTGCATGTTTAAATTAAATTAGTAGACTGACGTTATTACTTAGTGGGGCCAGAACATACCCGTATGCTCTCGCTCCATCCACACCTCACTCGCCTAGTGGTTCTGTAGTGACATGCATGCCCTTACTTATAATCGATTATCTACTCTCACTTGCTAAGTGAGTCGGAATGGCCCAGCTGGCTTTCGCTCCATCTAAAAAAAAAATATAAATGTTACTTATACCACTCTTACACCAACATTAACTCCTATGTAAACAATTCCAACGCACTCCTCTGGTCAGTCCAGTTTAGCAAGTCATAGAGTATACACCGAACCTGCTCCGCCAATATCACCCTTATGGTAATTAATCCTTTCAACAACAATTAAAATCAAAGAAATTTCATATGACACGAAAAAAACATTTTTTATAAAAGGATTCTTTGATTAATTTGACTAATTAATTCTATTAATTAATCAGAAATTAATCTACTAGTCGAGTAGCAACTAATAGAATATTTGATATATCGATTAATTGAACAATCGATTATCCACTGCACTGACATGTCATTCTAGCAGTGATCCAGAGTGGCCCCGCTCCCTTTACTACCAGCGGCATCGTCCTGCACGATTCCCATGTGTAAAAATTCGGGAGCGACCCCGACGGGAATCGAACTCGGTTCGCCTTTGTGAGAGGCGAGCACTCCAGACGATTCGTCACTGCGTAAATTTGCGTAGTTAAAAAAAAAAGAACATACTGTTTATTTAGTTACCGGGTGACACCACATTTCAATGCTGGTAATGCGGATGGCTCGTGATACTAATTCGGAGACGAAATATTCGTTTTCGATGTAAACTTGGCTTCATTTTTCGATATTAATCATCTTTTAGGCCACTATACGCCTGCCTGTAATTGGTAAACAAGGTAACATACTCACTGAAATGCAATGTTCACAAACGTTTAGGACCAAATCAGTCAAGAAAACCAGCCACCTGGCGACGGCGCGGGCCAAATCTTCGTGTATAGGCTGTTCACGCTAAAATGAGCACTTCTGAAAGCCCTGCTTAATATCCACTTGTATGCACGTTGTGTATTCCTCCGCATTATGAAAATTAACATTGCCATGTGCCTCATCACTTTATACATGCCTCGGTCAGGTGACACTATGGAATAATTAGAAAAGTAAATGTAATCCAAATCTGGTCATTTTTACACTTCGATGTATTTAAAAATACTGAAAGCGAAAGAAATAATTTAAGTGATGAATAATGGTCACTTAACCCTATTTATTCGACGTTAAGATATGGAACTAATATCCATCTACCATTACCAATTTCACCGAGCGCATATAACTCAGTGCGCCCGTTAAAATTAATTCAGGCAGGGGCAGTGACTGTTTCTACGGTTGATTTAAAATGTGGTCACTTTATTGTGGACAGTCTTTAATGGATGATAAGGGTGGACGCCAACATTTTTTTTTCATGCGTTTTTTGGCAATGAGCACACCTGCGACGACAGCATGTTGCCTCGTGGGTGCCGGGCCTAGGATTCGAAAACCGCTCATTCGCATGTTCGCTAGGCGCTAACACAGCGTGCTAACATACAAATATGTTTACTCTTTTCTTCCTCGGAATTTCTCCCGCCGAGGGCCTGGAAGCAATTTCCTGATACAGTGTTTGTGAGAAGGGGCGATAAGGTGCAAGCCTGCCTGAGGCTGTTTTGATTTCCTACATAGGTGCAGAAGAAGCAAGGGTGAGCTGAGGATAAGACTTAGTATGAGCACGCGTCCAATACACTGTGCGCAGCAGTGTTGCCAAATGTAACAGAAATTTTAGGTCATAAGTAGAGACCTGCAAAATTCGCGTTATTATTTGGGTACAAGTTAAACATAAAACACGTGTACCTATGCAATACGTTTGTCATTTGGAAGATACTTCATGTGACACGCCCTGGGTAACTCTGCGCCAATGAATGAACATTTCACAACTGTGTGTCCCAATCACGTGCAGTTCAGTCAAAAGGGCGTGACTTCAGATCTATGCAGCTCTCCAATAGAGAGATGACGCCGTCTTCAGTACATACAGTACTGTGAAGTTAAGCCTGGTGCTGAATAATAACGCGAATTTTGCAGGTCTCTAGTCATAAGTAGAGACCTGCAAAATTCGTTAAACTTGAAAAACGTATATCTTTGAAATACGTTTGCCACTGGATCATACTTAATCTGACACACCCTGGGTAACTCTGCGCCAATGAATGAACACTTCACAATTGTGGGCTCCAATCACGTGCAGTTCAGTCAGAGGGCGCGGCTTCACATCTACGCAGCAGCCAATGAGAAACGATGACGACTCCAGTACAGGCAGTACTGTGAAGTTTAGCCTAGTGCCGATAATAACGCGAATTTTACATGTCTCTAGTCATAAGGCTTATAGCAGAATATGTGTAGCTGAATGTCAAAATTAAGAAAAAAATTGAGATTTAATTACCTTTCTTTTCGTGACTGGCATTCTTCTACGCCTTATTTATTTATTTATTTTCAATAAAATTCATTTAACGCGCTTGTATTTAAATTTAAAATTTTGTCATAACTCTGCTTATTTCTCAGGAAGAAGGTTCTCACAGAATGGTAAGACAATAAATCCGCAATGATTTGGCTTGACTTGAATTTCCCCTTTGAGTGTATGACCAAATCATTTATAAATGATTGGCAAATATCTGCGTTAACAATACAAATTGTTATGGTGTTATGAATATTAGTGGGCGAATTCTTCAAAACGGGAATGTAATTATGACTTTTTTTTATTTGTAGTCGAATTTACTAATTACATACAGCCGATTTGCTGGTATTTATGTTGGTAACTCTAAATTATGCGCAGTTGCATAACATACATACATGCATACATACATACATAAATACATACAAAAATGCATGCATGCATACATACATAACATACATGTTGCTTGACTTTTCCAGTTTTCTCTTTTGTTTGTTCAGCCAACAAAATTACTGAATTTTTAAGCGGCATTCTTGTCATTTATTTATATGACTACCATTGCATGCACAACTTCTAAAAGCATTTTTTTTTTTACGTTCGATACCTTTAAAAATGATTTTTTTCTTCAAATTGTCAATTTAGTGCTGTATTTTCCCGTATGATATTTATTTTTATCAGCATGCACTTGCTTTCATTTATAAATTATTTTGCACTGTTACAATATTCGTATCTGAGATCTTGTCTCCATAGCCAAGTATTCCTTGACGCTGATGGGAAATTTATAGCTCTTTTGTATATCAATTTTATAACTTCAAGGATGATGTAAAATGTTCTGGCTTCGCAAATAATGACGCTTGTGATCACGTTATGTTGATTTATTAGAATTTTATAATATTACTCTTTTCTGGTATGCTTGAAAGTCATGCTCGGCTTACAAAAACCTTTCGCGAAGTTACCAAGATGTATATGAACATTTTATAAATTAACATCTACTTCCAAATCCCCTCAACACCGCCTTGACTCCAAAAATTAATGTTTCGAATTAATTTCGCGATCGGTACTTGTCAAAGAATCCTGTTTAATTTTTAATCCTTTCGGATAATCGGAAGCAACATTAATGCTAACTAAACAGAAATTACACAGCCATATAGACGTCACGAATGTTCGTGGTTTAACTGAAGTTCTATCCCGGAACCTTGGCTGTCTAATACTGCGGTCGCAAATAGAAAATTAACATTTCAATTCAAAACGAAAGATTACAGCGAAAACCTGTTGCAAAAAAAATTGAGAAGCCCTATAACTGGAAGATATTTCGTATATATTAAGGATTTAATATTTAATTTGGTTGTAAATACACAACACTCCTCTAACATCTAAATGATATTACAACCTCTTTATTCTTGCTAGCTTTCTTTACTTGGCCAGTATACAGTTCAGTTCTAAGATTTATTATTTACTATTGTTTCAATTTAATTAGGAATGACCGTCAAGTGAGTATCCAATAAAATAAGTGCCGTCATCGGTATTATTTCACATAAAAATTTCTTGGTACGGGCTTGCGAATACGTCGAGATATCCACATTGTATTGAATTTCTTTCTGGTTAATTCTTTACTATAGGGTTAATAACAGTTAATGGCATTTTCTGATCGTAAATTTATCTAGAATCACTACTTCAAATAATACTTCACGTCACCACAGTTATTTAATATGCTATTCTCAAGACCTCTGAGGTTAAACTGCACAGGTCCCGTAAATTTCTTTAGGTCGTAACTATTGCGTTGATACAAAGTTGGTCCAAGATACTGCAGTTAAAACCAAAATGCACTTACATAACTTCGAATTAATCACCATATCGCTTTAAACAAATTACATGGAACCAAAATGAATACGTGGTCTTCTTATCCCATATTTATAGCCACTCGTTTTTACGAATACCGTACTGCCCATAAAACAAGCCAAAAATGTTATCTGATGAAACTTATCTAACTACCATTCTCATAGAACGTGCTAGGTTCCCAGCGAGGGTTGCAGCCTAGCCTGGCTCCCTATCGTGGACAGAACAATGATCTGAACGTTTTAAAAGTTGGCTTGTACTGTCTCCTTATATTAATAGAGACCCCGAGAGTTTCGCGGTTCATTTCTAGACAAGTTGGAATTCGCACTCTTGTACGTTCATGTTACTTTTGTAATTGGTCAACGTGTTGTTTGACATCTCCTGCAGACAAATTAGCCAATAACAAACATGCAATAAATTGTGCGCCCAACCACCGCCTTTTACTACCTTAACAATCAACCAATAAACAGTTGATATATGTATGAGAGTACATAAGAGTGTGAAGTCTAGCCTACAGGCCATTTACCTCACGAATTTCTCAGTTCTCTAGTTATTAAAAATATCTCCAACATGCGTGGGAGTACAAGCGCTGTTATACTTAGTATGGCGGGAACGGCTTTGAATGATACTGTCTATTTTAACTTTTTTTGAGTGTTGATAGGTTACCTCTCTGTTCTGGCAAAGCAACACATATACACACAAAAGAAATTCTGCAATAGTGGAGAATTAACTCTTACGTGTTGTATGGACTATTTTTTCTGTGTTTAATCTTTTTTGTGAGCCAGTAATGGACAAGTCTTGTCACGCCTGTTCATATTTCAATTCTTTGTAATTTGATTCCAAATTCCCCAAGTAATCTTACTCGATCGTCGTGCAAAGCGCAGTATCCAATGAGGTGTTCATGTCTTCACAGTCACGTGTAGCCTACATAGATGATTCGCACCCAGGATGTTTGGATATAATGATTTCTTCTGTGCGTAATTTCGTTCAACGTCGAAAAAGTTAAGAATTATGAGGCGAATGATTGCGAATCGTAAATTCAGAATCCGCAGTAATGTGTTGAACAAGTGCGGTTCCTGCATAAATCTTATTTCATAATTAGGGGCCACCTGTTTTTCGCGAAAAGAATTTAGGACTACTTGTACTTCAAAAGACTATAAAGTTTCAGATCTACGTTCATGGTTGATGCTTTCACTATCACGCATCGCAGGTGTCTGCCCGCGAATCACGGACGCTCAGTGTCGTATTTAGCTAATTCTGATTGGCCCAGTCAGGTAAGAAACTATCTCCCAATAAAGACACGTGGCCAATAACCAAAGGAAAACTGACGTATGCCATAAGACACTGGAATCTAGCCTTCTGTAAATATTTTCGCCAAAAACGGTGGCCCTATTCATAATTTTTCAAATTGTAAACATGGGGTGGCGTAGCGTCTAGGTCGTTCGCATCCCATCTAGGCGAACCGGGTTCGATTCCTGGCGAATTCGCCCCCGGATTGTAGCACCTGGGAATCCTGCCGGACGATGCCGCTGGTCGGCGGGGTTTAATCGGTGATCTATCTGCCTTACACTCGGCGCTGCTACGCATTCGCCTGTTTCACCCCCGTTGGCTCTCAATACCAAATATTTCCGCTCCACAATTCACATTATACGCTGTTCACGGTAAAATGAGCACTTTCGAAAGTTCTGCTTAATCTCTACTTGTAAGCACTTTGTGTATTCTTCAGCTTATGTAAGATTAACATTGCCACGGGTCTCATCACTTTATTCATGCGTCGGTCGAGTGAAAAAGTGAAATTAGAAAAGTATATATTTACAAATCTGCTAATTTAAACACTTTGATGTGATAAATAAACGAAAGTGAAATAAATAATTTAATTTATCACAAATTGTTACCTAACACTTTTGATTCGACGTTGAGATATGGAATTACTTTCCGTCCATCGTTACCAACTTCACTGGGCGCATGCCACTCCGTGCGTTCGTTAACCCATTCATACCCAGTGTAGACAGTTGTGTACATTACGAACTGTAGGTAATTTTTGGTCTGTTATTGCACGCTGCGTAGCTCATGACCAATGATCTTACCTGTGGGTAAATGATTCACAAACTGTCTTACTGGTGTAGAGCATAATTCGTTCATATTACTGTAGCCGAACATGTAGCCTACGGCTCATTCGCTGTGACAACCAAACAAGTGTTGTGTCGACTTAAGTACAGAGCGCATTATACTTATTTTTTATTTGCAACACCTTAAACCGTAATTAAAGTGGGTCTGAAAGGGTTAAAATATGTGCTGACTGGGACAGTGACATTTTTCTGAGGTTATTTTCGAAAGTGCTCACTTTATCGTGAACAGCCTGCAGTAAACCTGCGACGGCGATAGCTAGTGTGCCGGCGGACAGCGCAGAACGCGGAAAAGACAACGAAAGGCAGGCGGGCCTCACACGTCAAGTCTCGGGTCTACCGGTTGCCTTGGGTGGGCGGAGGTCGTGCGCAGTCGGCCGCTCACTCATCTGAACGACGTGCAATGCCGTCGACGTCGCACAAGGTCGCCCCTTGGCGGTCCTCCAGCTCCGGTCTGCAAACCTCCCCTCCACTCCGCCCGCCCCCAGGGCACCAGCGAGACCGCCTGCTTGTTACAGGCTCTTTCTTCGCTGTCAAGGTGGATTCGCGGTAATACTGGATTGGACTCGCAGTAGTCTATCGTTAGGCACCTGCGAGATTCGCTTATTATTTTACATCGGCTAAACTTCACAGTATTGTTCGTAAAAGAGACAGCGTTGTTTCTCCATTGGCTGCTGCATAGATGTGAAGTCACTCCCTTTCTGACTGAACTCCATGTGATTCGGCCACACAGTTGTGAAGAGCTCATTTATTGGCGCACGGTTACCCAGGCCGTGTCACATGAATTATGGTCGAATGACAAACGTGTTTCAAGTTTAACGTGACCTCCCCATATAATAACGCGAATTTGGCAGGTCTATATCTATCGTATCCGTCAGTCGTCCGTCCGTCGACCACGTGATCGTCAACCAATCGCAAGACAACTATACGTACATCCTCAAATATTTACTAAGCTTGAACTTTCGGGCGAGTGAAGAGATTTGTGCGGCTCTAAACATCGAGGTATTGAGAGCCGATGATGTTGAAGTGAGGCGAATATGGATCAGCGCCGGAATGAAGGGGCGGGGAAGATCGGGAGATCCCCGAGAAAATCCGCCGACCAGCAGAATCGTCCGGCATGATTCCCACATGCGAAAATCCTAGAGCGAACCCGCCGGGAATGGAACCCGGTTGGCCTAGGTGTGAGGCGAGTAATTCGTGACGTCACCATGGGGGCTTTGTGCAACATGTATGTTAGAAAACCTTCCAGAACGAAGCGCAAAACAAATAAAAGACTGGCGTTCATCTTTTTGAGAGACTCTGAGGAGGAGACTTACTGAGCGACTCGATCAGAACGGATCTCTGTTACTTTAAGAGAGGGAACGGCTGCTAATATGGGTTCATAAAGTTGACTTTTTTCCTACTAGGTGTTGTAATCAGTTAATCACTTTTAAATTTGTAATTACTGAGGGGATTTTGTATTGTAATTTCTGAAATTTAAGGGGTTTTAACATATACTAATGTATTTAACTTTGGGGTTTTGAAAATAAATTTTGTATTTACTTCATCACCGTCGGTGTTCTGATTGTACTTGTTTTCTGGAATTTTTCAAAATATAATTCGTAGAAAATAGGTATTCATCCCTCTGACTTGGTAAACCCAAATCAACATACTCTTTGAACGCTAAGAGGGAGGGGCGGAATGGGGGTCTCTATTTTGTGTTGGAAAATATATTCCAGCTGGTGGAACGTAGAGTCGGAGTTACTGTTTATATGCGTCGGCAAGCTACCGCCACAACCCCTATCGGAGTTTTCACCATTTATTTTTTTAAAAGTTAATTGTGAAAGAAAATTACTCCCCTCTTTTCCATTTCTAACAGTAAGGTAATTTTCTAAAAGTCATAACTAGGGATAGGAAAAATTCGCGACTTCCTTTAAAGACAAGATAGATTTCAACGCGTATACGCTGAAGTCACTTTTGCAAATTGGATCAGAGTTTATTAGACACGCCCTGGACGACTCCGCGCCAATAGCCGACTTGCAAGAAAACAAGAAGAGAATCCCGTACTGTCCAATGTGGGGTAACACTGGGGCAACAGCCAATGAACAAACAGATGAGATCCGACGATACCACGGATTGTGGAGTCTAGCATACAGGTCATTGACCTCGCGAAATCTTCCCATCCCTAGTCATAACTAAGGCAACCTGTTTTGAAAAGATTTCACGACTTCTTGTGCTCCAAAACACTGGAGCTCAGATCTACTTTCGTGATTGGATGATTTTAACTGTCACGCATTGCAGTTGCCTGTCCGCGAATGACGGACACTCAGTGTCGGAGTTACCTAATTCTGATTGGCCCAGTCAGCTAAGGAAGGAGCTGTCTACCGACAATACACGTGACCAATAACCAAAGGAAAACTGTATGCATGTCGTACGAAAAACACGTGGCCTTAGTCATAACGAATTTCGAAGACAAAATTTTGGTGCACTAATGACGAGCTGCGAAGAAGTGAACAACTATTATACTACCATTCTCATCAATTGCGCTACAGTAACACACCAAGCTGGGCCTGAGGTTCATTTTGTTGTCTTTTCCTTCCAGTAAAACGAAATAAACAAAATAAATCGTTAAGAGTCCTCTTTTTCCTCACGTAACTTCTCCGTTTTTTTTTTTTTACGCTCTTCTTCCCAGAATGGCATCCGGCGGCACCTTTACAGCGACACTGTTTACCTGTTGGTTGCCTGAGTAAACAGTGCAGTGACATGGCCAACAAGGACTCCGCCTGTCTCTCTTCATTAGAAGGAAACGGAGAAGTCTGGTAAACGTCCTATGGAACCAAGTGAACGCATTCGCATTCTGTTTGAAGAAAGTCTGCCGCCTAGTCAGACCACACGGGGGGAAGCACGTTTCAAGACACTTTCCGTGTTGCAAACATTACTTCGGCTTCTTTCTAGTATAGCAAAAAATATTTCATTAAAATGAAATGGTAAATAGTTACACATAAATTTCTTAATATGATATTAATAACTTTATTGTACACAGACTACTTTTCTGAACGAGCGGATAGCTGCATGGGTACAACATTATACTGAAGACCATTTCACGATTTAATTTAACCCAATTTCGTTCGAAATAATTTTTTTTTGTAATGGCATTTTAACGTCCACCAGTTTTATGCTGGAAAGCTTAGCAGGGGACGGCTTACAGACTAACTTATAACCTAACTTAACACCCATGCCTTACCCGGGATTTGAACCCCAGATCGGTGGCGCACCAACCGACTGCGCCACGGGAGTCGTTCGTAATAGGGCCCTGCAAAATTCGTGTAATTCTTTTACATCAAGCTGAACTGCACAGTACTGTGCGTAAAGGAGACAGTGTAATTTCTCCGTTGGCTGCTGCATAGATGTGAAGTCACTCCCTTTTTGACTGAACTCCACGTGATTGGGGCACACAATTGTGAATTTTTCAAGTATTGGCGCAGAGTTGCCCAGGGCGTGTCACGTGAAGTATGGTCCAATTACAAACGTATAGCCAAGATACACGTGTTTCAAGTTTAACGTGTCCCCAAATAATAACGCGAATTTTGCAGGTTTCTAGTAATTAAGTACTCAACTTAGCATGCAACACAATTTTACTCACCTGATTCCTTGGCAAAGCTACTATCGCGCGTGTACCCAACTAATGCTTACACTTAATTGTAAAAAATGTATTAGTAAAGTTGGCTATAATAGTAGTGACATAAAAGTCATGTGAAATGGGCGGAGCTCTTGAAAATCACAACTGGACGCACTAGGATAATTATTACAAGTTATTGTAATGCGGCCGCAGGCCAATTTTACTGCTATGAAAATACGGCAACTAAACGAAAATTCTCTTCCCTTTGGAAGCTATAATCATAGTCGACTGATTTTTGCGAAAATAATCCTAAGCAGGCTACGCTTCAACGCCCTGTGTGCACATCTGCAGTTTTCCTTCGGTTGTTTATCGCGCAGCTTGTCTCTGAGAGCGTAGAGTGAATATACGGTAGAGTAATCACTCTACACGTTAAACTTTAAACACGCGTACCTTTGTAATACATATGTCATTGGGCCATGTACCTGACACGCCCTGGGTAACGTTGTGCCAATCATTGAACACTTCACAATCGTGTGCCCCAATCACTTGAGGTTCAGTTAAAAAGGGCGTGGTTTGACATCTATGCAGCAGCCAATGGAAAAACGACGGCGGCTCCGGTACGTACAGTAGTGCGAAGTTCAGTCTGATGCCAAATGATAACGCGAATTTCGCATGTCTCTAGTGATTATGCTACTTGCAAAAATCCTGTCTGTGTTCGAACTCTGGACTGCTTTTCTGCCAATATGAGGTCGGTAGGATTTGACGTTGGAACAATATTTATGTAAACAAGTGCTTTCTGATATTTGTATAGGCCCACTTACTCTAACCAATTTTTAATACAATGAGAGTAAATTATGAACTGGTCAAAGTAACTAATTCATTTGAAAGGGTTCGTTTCTTGAAAATCAAGATATAAACAAACACGTTTATCGATGTTGACCATTTGACTTTGGCATTTGTGTTGGTTTTGATTAGGTCAGTGTTGGGTGTAAGCCGAGGTATCAATCTACCTGGGCTTTTTCCTACGGAAGGAGCCAGAGTAGTGAGTGCAAGAGTTCGTGTGTGGAGAGCGTGTAGGGAGATGCGAGCGTAGCGGGACGACCATGTCATGTAAGAAGGGCAGGGAATGCGATAGGCTGGAGCTCGGTCGCATGACACGCTGCTGTGGAAGCCACAGCTGCTGTGCGTGCGTGCTTGTGTGTGAGGAAAGCAGGTGTTGCGTGGCACACATGCTACGTCGTCGTGTGGAGGAAATCTATATGGGGAGGAGCGGATGGGAAAAGTTTCTCTCCCTCCTCCCCCTCCCCCCCTGTCATCAACAGTGATGCAAGATCTCGTAGTTCCGTACGAAATCGGTGTAATTTGACTGTCCTTTGTATCGTCTTTGTATAATACAGTATTGTTATTACAAAACGCCAGAGGGGCGTAGTAACCAAGTTTGTGAGGGATAAAGGTCTTAACATAAATGAAATGAATAAATTTAATCAATAATTTATTTATAACGTTTTATAATAAACGCAGTTATTATTTACAACATTAAAGAACATAATTCTACTATTAACACTTACTATTCTAAGTGAGCTGTTTTTATATTGATTATCGTCATTTAATTTACACTAGTAATTTACATATATCCAATCCAACTGTATACTTCAATCATTCCAAATGCCTGTCACTCACGGATCCTGTTAAATAGTCCCGTCCGTCAGTCTCGCACGCCAATGTACCGAAGGGGGCCACGGTGTATGAGTGGTTAGCCAGCTCGCCTCTCACTAATGCGAACTGGGTTCAATCCCCGGCCGTGTAACCGGATTTTCGCAAGTGGGAATCGTGCCGGAATATGCCGTTGGTCCGCGGGTTTTCTCGGCGATCTCCTATTTCACCCGTCCTCTCATTCCAACGCTGCTCCATAGGCTGTGTCCGAATTCTCCTGAAGTGCATACTTGTGCGTACCTGTCCCCGTAAGAGATGTCATAAGTGATGTCCGAACTGCAAGTGAAGTATGCGAGTATACAAATGAACGAAGTTGTATACTTCTCGCATACTTTCAAAATATGGGCCGCCATTTTGAGAAGCAATTTGTAGGTTACAATTGATTTCCGACATAATTATTTGATTTGAAGTTTGATAGGGCAACATTACTACTTCGTAGACATAAAATTTTAAACTGAGTAAATAACTATAGCAAATTTCACCTTAAAAAAAGGTCTAAGCGATAAATTCGTATTAGGCTTATGTTCCTAACCTGCAGAAGCTTAGATAAAAAAAATCAATCCAAACCACTGTTACATACATTAATGCAAGACAATAAATGTTAATGTAAATCAAATTTAAATATAATTTAATACTCTATTTAACCCCTAAAACCTTCGGCAATTATCAAATTCTTAGTCGGAATACATGAACATTTAAAGCGATTAACTGGCTAATAACTGGCACCTAAGCCAACAAGACTGCCTGCCCGAATTCATTAAGTTTGGTGCCAAGGGTAAGTGAAGTATGCAAGGATGCAAGTACGCAAGTATATACCTGAATTCGGACACGGCCATACTCACCTGTCCCCGCATCGGCTCTCAAGACCACGATGGTAACAGCCGCCTAAATCTCTTCACTCACTTCCAGTGTTCCGATACTCGCAGTCCGCAGACTTCACCTTCGCTGGGCGCTGTCTCTGCCGTTGTTCCTCTAGCTCCATACAAGTGCCACTTAAATCCGTACATTGCTCCAAACTCCACTATACTAGAGACTGTTCACGATAAAGTGAGCACTTTAGAAACGAACCTTAGAAAAAAAGTAATTGCCCCGGAATGCATACATTTTAATGAGCGCACTGAATGGCATTCGCCCAGTAAAGTTGGTAATGATGGATGGAAAGTAGTTCCATATACTAACGTCCAATAACGAGTATTAGGTTACCATTTGGGATAACTTAAAAAATATTTCTTTCGCTTTCTGTTCTTTAAACGCATCGAAGTGTAAAAATAAGCAGATTTGTGAAGTAATTACACTGTTAATAATTTCACAGTTGCATTTGACCGATGCATGAATAAAATGATATGAGGCCTATGTCAATGTTCATTTTATATAAGGCGGAGAAATACACAACGTGCATACAAGTAGATCTTAAGCAGGGCTTTCAAAATTGCTCATTTAACCGAGAACCACCTATATCAACTCGAGTGCCCACTGCGCTTGCACATGCCAGCTGGCCCGATCCTGCATGTTTTTCACCTCGAGTTGCGCTGAGGGAGGGCAGGGGCGATGACCAGAACATTCTTACAACGATAAACCAAGTAATGAAATTCCCTTAAGGACAGGAAGTGGCACGAATTCCGATAGGCGTTTCGCGGCAGCGGCACACTGTCCGGGTGGCGTGGCGGCATCCTTCGTAAATCTCCGCGCACTCCTCCAGTTACCGGCGATATTGCCGCGCGCCCTTGTAGCACGGAACGGTGCCTCGCACGCCCGTGGAAGGTGGGGCATGCAACACTGCCCCCTCCTCAGGTCTTTCCATCCCGAACACACACTGCAATATCCGGACCTTCGTCGAGTGCAAGTCGCCCCAGAAACTTGACGACAAATCCGAAATACACATCACTGATCTGCTTTGCAATCCTGTAGGGGCTTTGCCAACATTTTCGTAGCTTCAGCAGAGCGCTATTCGCCTCTGAGATTGTACAACCACATCATATGTCCTTCTCGAAATACCAAGCCCGACATTTTCCTGCCATACCACGCCTTCATCCTGTCCCTATTTGTTCTGTGCTGCTGATGAGAAAAGTAACGAATGCACACCAGTCTGTGACGTAATTCGTTAGCGTAATCTGGGGCAACAGCCATGAGCAGATTTTCCACTTTTGTATTCTTAAGTACCTATTCTGTGATTTTACCTCGCCCATTAACATTTGCCTAGTGCTACCGAAAATATTTTTGGCGAGCAACACGCGTTCGTTTCTTAACATGTCACGAGGTAATTAAGAGAAATCTGATATAATTTTATGGTTGATTCAAATTTCTCCACAACAGCTGATATGCAACTTTCTACCTTGACACTGTACGTCGCCAAGGCTATCAAACAAAGGTAATTGGGAAACGCAATTTCCCCACGTGACATAGCAAAAACGCAAACGATACTCGACGGCTATTAACACGCCTAGAAACAGTGTCCATAAACAAGCGATTGACGACTGTGATTTATATCGCCGTGACACTACAACATTACCCCCATTACGACCTGTGGGCCCTGGATGTCAAGGTTCCAGGCCAATGCCAAGGCTTTGCGGGTGTCTTAAGGTTATTTAGAGAGTGAAGTTACTATAGGCTATTTACGGTCAAGTGAGCACTTTTGAAAGCCCTCTCATTTGGAATACTAGTGAATAAATATATTTCAATATAGCCTTAGAACTTAACTCCCGAGTGCGGTGGAATATACACATTGTGTTTATTACTGACATGGCAATATTTATTTAAAAAGGCAGTTAAATGATAAATAATGGTTGAAAGGAAAAAAATAACCAGGGCTTCAAAAGTGCTCACTTTACCGTGAACATCCTATACCTACGCTGTCTTCGCAGCATTATTCCTGTCATATGCGCCCGCATCGGGCTTAGATGTTTCATGACGCCTCACCGCGCAGTGTGAGTAATCCTGAGCGCCGTTGAGGGTGAAATGGGGTGAACATGGAGCAGTGGCGGGATACAAAGGGTGGGTAAATGAGAGCGCTCCGAAAAAACCCGCAAGCCAAAGGCAGCATCCGTCACGTTTCCTACATGTGAGAATCAGGATAAATTCGCAGGGAATTTGGGTAAAATCTTTTTCATTTTGAACGCTGTAATGTGGCTGGCGAATACAGAAGTAAATAAAGAATATTGTGGAAGACATTTTAATTATATGTGAACCAGAAACAGCCAATAATTTATACAGGTATGAAATAGGTCGTGATATAAACAGTATATGTCGAAGCAAACCTATAAAAGAAATTATAATTAGAGACCTGCAATATTCGCGTTATTATTTGGGGGCACGTTAAATTTGAAACACGTGTACCTTTGTAATACTTTAGTCATTGGACCATACTTCATGTGACACGCCCTGGGTAACTCTGCGGCAATAAATGAATACTTCATATTTGTGTGTCCAAATCACGTGTAGTTCAGTCAAAAAGGGAGTAGCTTCATATTTATACAGCAGCCAATGGAGAAACGACGCTGTCTCCTTTACGTATATTACTGTGAAGTTAAGCCTGGTGTAAAATAATAACGCCAATTATGCAGATCCCTAAGTATAGTTTATGTCAAGAGTACACGGAGACGAAATGGCATGGCCGTTTCTTTGAAGTGGGCGTTCCCATTCTCTGATTGGCTGCTCGGGGCTCTGGGAACGGGCCATGTGTCTGATTGGCTACTTCGTGCTGCGAAATATTCCTTATTTGCTTGGCAACCGGCTGGCGTGTAGGTTACCGGGAGCGCATTGGCGGCCAATGACGCCATTTTGCTAGCGCGTGCAGCTGGAGTTCGCGGTTCTTAAGTGTGGTTAAGATGGAAAATCGCGAGGTTATTTATCTTTCACGCACTGTCTAAATGGAGGAGAACTAGTTTCTACGTCATTGGGGACGTTAAACCTAAGAACAGAAGTTCAGGAAAGAACAAGTGACCTCCAAAAACGGTAGACATGAGCAAGAAACACTGGTGTGTGTTGGCCGACTCTTTCATGGTTACTCCTCAAACGTTTGTCGGCGGCTATCATAACTTAACTGTGCATACGCGTTTCCACACTTCAGTATTTAATACAGCACCCCACCCTAACAAGATTACCTGTACCACCCTTGGATAGTATGTGAATGTTTTTAAAGTTTAAATAAACCTAAACTATCGTATAACACTATTTGAATGAGTGTTACACATTTATGAGCCGTTTTCATACCTGAGGAAATCGCGGATTAATTCTAAATACATGTGTTTATATAAATTTAGCCGTTGGTCCACACGGTGTTTTGACACCTCCTGGAGAACGCTGGCCAAATCGTCGCCGTCTACTGTGACGGCAGCAATCAAAGGGCAGTTAATATCGGCATATGTGTACATAAGACTGTAGAGTCTAGCCTACAGGTCTCTAGCTATAGCCATAGCTGTCCACAGACGCTAGCCGAGAAAACTACGCCGTACAGACGAGAAGAGCGTGTCTACCTTTCCGTGAAAACTTACACGCCAAGATTTTCTCATGACGCGCATGGCTGTAATACGGAAATGTAATCGGATAACGACACGGGAAGGGACTACAAATACAACTTAAAAAAAACTTCGAAACAGTAATTTGAAACTACCGGTATTCATTACACCCCTATATCTTAGGCGCATGACTCAACTGCAAGCGACAAACTGTAGTCCTCCTTGTTGAGCAGCAACTATTTCTTATTAAAACTCACGCACCCAATTTTCAAATTCTGAGTACACATTAGGTATTTGTATACTATGCGTAGTTCATTTATACATTCATGCCTCATACCCAGTCACCAGCACTGAGTTGAGAACCCGCGAATCTCTATACACTTCCATTTCGAAGTATGTACCTGTTGTCTTCAGTTTGTACCAGTGAACTTAAAACCCAAGACTTTACCTACAATCAGCCTAGGAAGTAGGTCTATCTGGTGTAGTGACCACTGCCGAACCATTTTTATTTCCCTGTTCACCCTTACCCAGAGCATTGAAATATTTTTGCATAATAAATGCATTAATTCATTTGTGTATTTTCGAACTCGAAAGTGAATGAAAATACATTTTAGTTTACGGAAATAGTGTTACACGCTCGCTGCTTTGCATCCTGAGCGATTGGGTGGAAGCGAAGGACAGCAGTTATATGATAGAAGCGGCAGCACATCACACGATTGTTTTGAAAGAACAGGTGAGCGATAGGCCCGTGGCCGCGTATCTGTTGCAGAAAGCGAGTCGACACAATGATTCTTTCTGCTGCGTGCTCTGCCAGCCCTGGTTGTATCGATTTCTGTGTTTATCTTAAGAATGCTTTGGATTACTGACCTCGTTCTCTCAGCGTGATTCGGGGTGCGTTGAACCTTCCAGATGGCCAGGACGACCGGTATAAAAGTGTGACAGGTCTCCAAGACGAGTAGTTGATGAGTGAATGAATGACTGAGTTCTGAGCGATAGACGACGAGCAGCGACTAGCGGAAGGGAAATCTGAGACTGCGAGTGTCAAGCAGTGAAGGGTGCGACTGGCAGACTGGACTATTGGACTAGATGCGTGAGTTGAAGACATTACAAAATGTGGCAGCAGATAGGCTGAACACGTGTTAATAATGAGTATGAGTTAATTGACTGTAACCAAACAGAGACAATTAAGAAGGACATTAATAAGTGTTGAAATAGACATTAAATATTCCCCTCACTGTTGAATAAAATGAGTAATAGTGGAGACAAATAATGTAATGCTGTAAATTGTAGCTGTTTGAATAAATTATAAATCAAATTTAGTTCTTTTATTTTTATTAAGACCTCCATCCCCACGAACTCAGATAAGCCCCTCAGGCGTCCATGTAACAATGGTATTTTCGCAACTAAAAAATACCTGAAATCAATTAGCTGCACGGATAAAACGGAAAGAAGTACTTATTCAAACCTATTCCTACGAATATAACTATACGCATACAAAATTAAAAAATAAAAGTCAATAACTATGGAATTACTAGATATATTTTACGTCACTTTGTTATGTAAACCATTTTTGGTCACGGTGTCGTGTTTTAGTTCGAATGCGTTTTCTATCTAAAATCATCCAATCCTGCCATAAGTAAATGTGAGCTGATCACCAGATAGGCAGGTAAGTGGGCTTAACGTCTCGTCGACAGCGATGCTATTTAGAGACGGTCTGATCACTAGAGTCAGAAATGAGAACACAACGCCGGTGATGTGTATCGCGTGGTGTATCAAGCCGTGCGCTCTTTACATATAATAAGTTAAAATTTTCGGGTCCCCTGACCTTCACCCCTCCCACTCCCACGTGACTTGTGATATACATGGTGTCAAGTTACATTGTTAAAAATGCTTTGTATTCATGGACAATTCTGACGGAAATGTACATACAGTTCATACGCGAAAACGCGAAACGATATAACGTAATAACGCGAAACGTAATAACGAGAAAGGAGTGGACTCCGTAAATGTAAAGTACAGAACGTCCCCGTATTTTAACTTTAATACGTCTTTAAATTTGCGACCGTAGTGGGAGGAAGTACAGAAAATCCGATGATAGCCAAATCGGGGGATACAGTGTGGCATAGCATCTCCGAATCTATCGTCTACATTAAAAATGCAGTTACACCACTCGATTGCCAAAGCATCAAACAATATGTTACGTTGAGTGAAGACAGCGAAGCATAGCCCGTGATGAGGGAGGGGGGAGGGACGCAATTTTGAGTTCGTTTCGCCGCGTCTCATAACGTTCGCGTAGTATAACTTTTGACTAGGAGAAACTACGATGCTCGTTTAGGTTTCAATCGACAGCTCTCGTCATGATCAAACGATTGCGTGTATAAAGACATTTCCGTTGGATTGGTTACGGTGAAATTGTATGCGTTTAATGTAAAAAATTAAGTAAACTTATCACAATGTCGGCCTATAGTAGTCAAAAAGGCAAGTCGAAATACAGAAATCGTACACGGTTGGAAAGAGCATCTCAAAAGCAATCCAGTGATACCCATAAAATACCCATATGATCGAGTGAAGTGGTGCCGGGAACGTAAAAAAAAAAAAAAAAAAAAAAACACCAAGGCGCCCGAGCGCGTCAAAGTAGACGTATTTACGCAAAAAAAAAAAAAAACGGCCGTGTCCCCAACATAGCTAAACCCAATTTTTTACAGCTTGGAGTTCCAGAACGAACAATGCCGAGTCCACCCGAAGATTTCTTCATCGCTGTAGCCAGAAAATTATCGCTTCTGCGAAAGTTAGGTTATCCAAGCCACAAATATCTTGTCTTTCATAAAGGCTGTTCGCGATAAAGCGAGCTTTTTTAAAATCAATCTTGGAAAAAATCACTGCCCCTACTTGCATATATTTTGACGGGCGCACTCGATTCATGCGCCCAGTAAAGTTGCTCACAACGGACGGAAAGCAGTTCTATATCTTAACGCCGAAAAAAAAAAAAAAAAAATCGTCAGGTAACCATTTGTAATAACTTAAATTATTTCTTTCGCATTCTGTTATTTTTAATGCATCGAAGTGTAAAAATTAGCAGATTAGTAAAATATTTACGTTTATAATAATTTCACAGTTTCGCCTGACCGACGCATGAATTAAGTGATGAGGCCCATGGCAACGATAATTTTACATATCGCGGAAGAATACGCAATGTTCATGCAAGTAGATCTTAAGCAGGGCTTTCAAAAGTGCTCATTTTACCGTTAACAGCTTATACATCAAAATGTAGCATCAGGCACCTGTGACAGTCAGCAATACTTAAAAACACTCAAAATATCACTAGAAACTTGAAAATGTTACATGGGTATGGTTCCTATTACCGTGCTTTATTTACATCCAAGATTGTCTGTCACACGGTAGTTACCTAGTGTCATGAGATCAAAAACATATTTTTCGTATTGACATCTCGCTCTAAAACAACGCAATTTAACATTTTATTTCATTTTTGTGCACAGTAAAGCATCTTCATAACTAAATTAAACATTTTCTTTGTAATTTTTTTTTTTTTGTAAATTCGGAAGTTCGAAAAAAAACTAACCAATTAACAAACCTTTTCTGCGAATTTCCGGAAAGCTGTAATAAATTTAGGAAAGTCTTTTATAGAAAAAGCAATGTGTCCGTAAATTTACGGAGAGTTGTGGAATATTTCTTACCAACACTTTTCCATAAACTGTCGGAATTTTTTTTTTTTAACAGCGTATGCCCTTGATTGTGACTACAGTTTATTAACATCCGAATGTCATTTCATACAGGCGGTCGCGATGGCTAAGCGGTTAGACTGCTCGCCTCCCATCAGGGCAAACCTGGTTCAATTCCCGGCCGGGTCACCCCTGGAATTTCGCAAGTGGGAATCGTATCGGATGATGATGTTAGTCGGCGGCTTTTCTCGGGGATCTCCAGTTCCCCCGCACTTGTATTCCGGTGCTGCTCCATTCTCATTTCATTTCACCCTCGTCGGTTCTCAAGACCTCGTTGTTAAGAACCGCCCAAACCTCTCAACTCATCTTATTTCATACAGGAATGACGCAACGAGTGCTCTGAAATACGTTAATCTCCGAGAGGGGAACCCCGGTGTCTTATCAGCTGAGGCCATCTTATGACATGCTGTCAAGGTTAACATGAGGAGCTACTTACTACTAAAGCGCGAAAAAATGTGGAAATGGGTTTTTCCTCCTGCTCCAATCACTTGGGGAATTATTTTCTGTAGCGATAGTAACCTTTTATGCGAAATATCTACTTTCATTGCTCTTATCGAAATATCCGTTCAGTTTTAGAGTCACAGTGTAATTAATATTTTAAAACATTGTAAGTTTAAATTACAGACTTCTAGTTTTATCGTCAGAAATCCGTATTTTGGTCCTACGGGTTGGATTTGAGCTAAGTAGTAAATTCAGTAACGAAGCGTGCGCACATGTGTGTGAATATGTGTGTGTATGTATGTATGTATATATATGATGGTTCTGAACTACAGCTACAAACGCTGTGATTTGATTCCCTATGCGAAATAGGATAGAAAACACCATTATAAGAACAGTGTCGTACAGAAACTCGTGAGGGAAGTATCCACCTTTGAAAAAATATATTTCAAATTGTTCTTCCGGAAAATAATGCACCCTTACAAACTTTGTCCGTTGTCTCGAACACAGTTCGTCTGAGAATGTTACATCAAGGTAACGTGTTTCCGTGCAGTAATGTATGACTATGACGTCTTTACATAATACCCGATGGTTACATGCACATCGGTAAGATAATAACATACCACTCCGTAGTGTCTCAACGTAAGGGATGATAGTAAGCCACAACTGTTCGCAGTTTTCAGGTCTTGGTTAAAGACAACATTATTCACAGAATGGCTATTTCATTTCAGGTAGGTTTCACTATTTTCCGGTAGAACAAACTCCAGTTACCAGACACCGTGCAGGTGCAGACCTGAAAACACTGCTCTTGCCAAAACTTTGACAAGGCCAGCTGCCCTGCCTGCACTATATCATTGTAGTGTTGCCGGTCTCCAAGCCCCGGATAAAATGTGGGGGGCAATGGTGCGGTGAGTTGAAACACTGTATTGGACTTTGGTAGTTTTGTAATCGATACAAGAGACTAATAAGACAGGCATATAAATACCCTGACCAGTTGAAATCTAGCACCGGTTCGCTCAAGATGTCTGACAACTGGGGAACTGAGCTCTACGACTTGCTGAGTAGAGAGGAGGCGTTTCACGACTCGTCGAGTGATGAGATGTATAACCTAAACATCGACGAGGAGATATCTAGAAGAAGGAAAGCGAACCAGAGGTGGCAGATAGGTCTCCCGCAGGGCCTTCATCACCACTTGGTCTCAGCCCTATACCTTGCAGTGAATATACCATAACTCAGAGCCTAACCTACCAGAGGTGCTCGATGACGAGGAGCAGGCGATCCAAGGGATTGTGGAAGAGGTCCGTGCCTTCAGGGTAGAAGTTGCAGAGGACTCCTGCCTAAAAACATGCGTAGGGAGTGGCATGTCAACTCTCTCATGACCTGGCCTAACTTCGAAGTGTGCGAAAGGAAGTTGGTGATCTACATCTAAACATCAACCAAGACTGAAAACATGTTTATACACTATGAAATATGAAAGTAGAAAAAAAATGGCTTCACATGAGGTAACTAAATTAATAAATATTCTAAGTTCTTACTTGGGTTGGTAAGGACTAGAGTGAAAGTTATGTTTAGTGAAGTGGATGTCGAGTAAAAATGAGAAATTAGTTACAAAAGAAAAAAAAAATTCAGTCTGTTATTTGAGGCGAAAGATAGGTATTCAAAATCCTAAACAAGTGTGTGGGCGCAGATGTCCACTCTAGTGGACAGTGAAAGTGACAACAAGTCTAACATTATGGATAGGTTATGTTAGTGAAGTTAGGTTAAGTTATTTTTTTTGAATTTTTTTCAGAACTTTTATATATGATTAAGGGATGGTGTAAGTCAGTAGGACAGAAGGAGTGTGGGGAAAAAAGTACAAGTCCTAGCATTAGCGGTATGTCTTGCATAGGGGTAGGAAATATTCCACGTTCCCTACATGTAAATGAAAAATGAAATACCTAAAAATATATTAGTAAGTTGAAATTGATAGTAAAATTAGTAATAAAAATAAGTCTGGAATAGTAAAAAAAAAAAAAAAAACATGTATATACACGTAAGTTAAAAACTGAATAGTAAAAAAAGTAATAAAAATTTACTGAAAATAAGTATGGGACAGTCAGAATATATATATATATATATATATATATATATATATATATATATATATATATATATATATATATATATATATATATATATATATGTGTGTGTGTGTGTGTGTGTGTGTGTGTGTGTGTGTGTGTGTGTAAGTTAAAATTAAATAATAAAAAAAATGCTTAAAATGTAAAACTTAAAAATTGTATGTAACTTAAATTTTAATGATATAAATATTCCGAAAAATGCCTTGGATGGCAAAACAAAAATTATTGACATGTTTTTTAAAATAATCACACAAAATATTTCTTCGCCGACGTACACATGCTATATGCTTCCTTTAAACACTTGTATCAGCGAATGTCCCGATAGCCGAGTTGTCTAATGCATTAACATGGTAACCCAAGGTTCGGAAGTTCGATCCCGTACTCCTCCAGATGGTTTTTTGAGCTCTATTTTGAGCCCCTAGCAGCCAACTCTAGAACCAACATCGCAGTAGAACCAAACGACACAAGCGCCCCTAGCAACAGTCGATGTAAACAAAAGAAGTCAAGATTAGCGGGTCCAATATGGCGGCTTATTGGCTACAAAGGTGGTGGCGTACTGGCTACAAATATGGCGGAATCCAAGCTGGCGGTCACGGGACCGGATTGACAGAGAGGAATGTCGGGATGGCGGGATCCAATATGGCGGCTAGACGAGCCACCGAGCCACGTCCTGAAGCCACGTCCGTTGTCCTCGAAACGGCTATATCTATCTACTCGCAACAATACATAGGATCGCGGAGTCTAGCCGACAGCAACAGGTGGTTTAAAACGCGAAATTTTCCTGGCCCTACTCGTAGCTTAAACCTTCGTATCACGCAGTAATCAATCATACAGAACTGGCCGTTCCCGCAGCCAAATCATAGAATGGGTAGGCCCACGTGAAACAGATACACCACGCCATTTCACCTCTATGTACTTATCTACTCCGTGACTTTAAATAATTTTTTTATAGTGGAAATTGCTTCGTTTTGTGCTCAGTTCTGTAATATCACAGGATACACAAGTCTACAGAAGTGAAATGGTGAGGTGGATTTTTTGATATAGGAAAACTCGGTCGTTCATTGGTCGCGCGAGTATGTGAATACGGATCTTGAGTCTGAACGGCTGTTGCGCTTTATTGAAAATTCCCGATTGGTTTGGCTACCGCCTGACAAATTTATCTACAGCAGCTGTTTGGTGAACGACGTTCTGGCTTACTGCTGCCCTGTGAGGCTATTTTTCTGGCCTGTATGGTTAAAATTCGCAATACACGCCTTTAACTTACCTCTGTATTCGTAAGTACTCTGTGCTAATATGGCGATAGTGCATTGTAAAATGAATGGCAAGAGACCTGCACAATTCCAGTTTAATATTTGGGGACGAGTTAAACTTTAAACCCGTGTACCTTTGCACTACGTTTGTCATTGGATAATACTTAATCTGAAACGCCTTGAGTAACTCTGCGCCAATGAATGAACACTTCACAACTGTGAGCCCCAATCACGTGCAGTTTAGTCAGAAGGGCGTGGCTTCACGCCTATGCAGCAGCCAATGGAGAAACGACGCTGGCTCCAGTATAAACATTGCTGTGAAGTTTAGCCTAGTGCCGAACAATAAAGCGAATTTTGCATGTCTCTAGGCATAGCTGTATACAATATATTATGTCTGTACAGTAAGCCTACTGCTATAATTTAAATAAGGAACTGAATTTAGCCATCTCATTTAATTATACCTGTATGTTTACGAGCTTGTCCACTCCAAAGCAGTGGTAATATTAGTCACTAATAGTACCTTTGGTTTGGTACATATGAAAAATCCTAATTCGATTGACTGCGGAATTGCACAGGCAACTGCACTTAACTGTTATTCGCCGCTTATAACCTCATTGTTCCGCGCTGCACGACTGCAACACTGAAGTCCAGATTTAATTGGTGTTCATCATGGTCCCCGTTTTCATGTCAGTGGGCTAACAGGTTTACGTCTCAAACATTGCAGCAGAAGCACAAAACATCGACGGCTTACTCGAGAATCGAACCGGGAAGCATTCGGTCCAAATGTACCGCGCAGCCACATCGGCAAATGATATCGCCGATTATATTCCACTCCAAAAGGCGCATTGCGCGTAGAGGCGGCGAAACATTTGTTGCGCATGCTGACGTCGACCTTCGCACCCACTCCCTTGCTACTCCATCCCAAACACACAAACTAGCTTTGGTTTGACACTTCCCGAATGAGGACCAAAACGTAGGCCAAAAGTCAAAGCTGAGAAGTCGTTGATTGTTAATGTGATAAGCACAATAAATATATAAATTTTGTGACGGTTTATAATTGTTATCGATTTCGTAAGACTTCCTGTTGTACGTAGGAAATTTTTTTGAAGCAGTGACTATACGGGAATATCCGTTAAAAAAGTATGAACATTAATGTGGACTGTGGAGCCACCTGTTAATCGACAAAAGATGAACATGCAAGTTAGACTTCAATATCCTACGAGTACATTTGCACATTTTATTTGGTTATTGGCCACGTGTCTTGTCGAGTCGTACAGGACTCGGCCAACCAATACTGAATGTTAAGGGGGCCTGCATAGCTATCATATGGAATTCATACAGACGTGCAGATTCCGTAATTATTTAAATCAGGCTGAAATTCACAGCACAGTATGTAAAGGAGAGGGCGTCGTTTCTCCATTGGCTGCTGCATGAATATGAAGTCATTCCCTTTTTGACTGAACTGCAAGTGATTGGGACACACAATTGTGAAGTGTTCATTCATTGGTGCAGATTTACCCAGGGCGTGTCACATAAAGTATGGCCTAATGAGAAACGTATAACAACGTTACACGTGTTTCAAGTTTAACGTGTCCCCAAATAATAACGCGAAATTTGCAGGTCTCTAGGAATTCATTACTAGCAGTTGCGTTTATTATAATTAAAAAAACTGTGAAATATTTCAATGCAAATTTATTTCAGGACAAATAAAAGTAGATGTTTTGTTGCCAGTTTATAAATTTGGTTACTGAGTCATATATGTGTCGTTAAAATGTGTCAATGTCAGCAAAAATCGCTGTTCAGTAGTGCTCTGTTTGCGATATTTATTCTTCTGTAAAGCAGTGGCATAAGCTGTATTGACAATACTGTATCCTTACTGAGCAGATTGTTGTATTGAAGACCTGTGGTCACCGCTTAAAATTCTGAGGAAACAGAACACACGAGAAGCGTGATTATTAGAGCCCCAATTATTTCGCGGATTGAGTTGGCAGAAAGCTAGGCTGGACAGCCCTCTATACACTCGAGACATTATCGTTTACTTATTGGTTTCTGTTAAAAAGTGAGGCCTCTGTAAAGGACTGTTAAAACACTCACTCACACAGCTGCTTCCTGCTTATTACTGGCTCTCAGTTAAACGGGGCGTGTCTAAAGAACTGTCGTCCAATCACAACAGCAGGGGAAAACAACAAATGTTTGGAGTGAACCTCGCCTCAAATGAATTCGCGAAATACTCGTGGCTCTAGTGATTATGCTATTTTTAGAGACCTGCAAAATTCGGGTTATTTTCCAGTGACAAGATTGACTCCAGTGCCTTATAAACAAGTGGCCACAGTTCGTGCTTTCATTGGCCGCTGCACTGTAATCAACGTCACGTATCTGCTTGACCTCTTCAAAAGAGATTGATCGCTCCGCCGCTGAACTTATATTATTGGTTCAAGAGTCATCCGATGCGTGCCTGACATATTTTTGGCCATTGGCTGAAGTTGGTCAAACGCATAATAACTTGGAGTTCAGTCTGTCCTTAAATGATAACGCGAATTTTGCAGGTCTCTAGCTATTTCCCATCACTAGAGACCCAGAAATTCATTTGACGGTAAGCTTGACTTAAAACACGTGTAGCTACATTTGATTACTTTCTCTATTGGACCGCAGTTTGTTAGCCATGTCTTGGACGTGTTTGAACCAATAACTAACCAGCAAGAAAAGGAGAACCGAGTCATATACTTCCGACATGGGATAAATTTGGAGCATCATAGAATGAACAGCAATGTGCGAGCCGAGTACACAAAATATTAAGGAGTATCTAGAGACCTGCAAAATTCGCGTTATTATTTGGGGACAAGTTAAACTTTAAACACGTGTACCTTTTCAATACGCTTGTCATAGGATCATACTTAATCTGACACGACCTGGGTAAGTCTGCGTCAAGGAATGAACACTTCACAACTGTGTGCCCCAATCACGTGCAGTTCAGTCAGAAGGGCGTGGCTTCACATCTATGCAGCAGCCAATAGAGAAACGACGTCGACTCCAGTACAGTCAGTACTGTGAAGTTCAGCCTGGTGCTGAATAATAATGCGAATTTTGATGTGTCTAAGTATACCTTGTTGCAAAATGAATCCGTGAAATTTCCGGGACTTTAGTCGTCGCCGTCGCATTGTTTTCTTTTACTGTTGGATATGAGGCATTTTAAAATTTTCTTACTATGGAGAACAGAGGGAGTGGGAGCGGGGACCCACGAAAGTGCTGCGATAACCGGTAGCGGACAGCGACGAGTGAATGTGAGTGAGGAGATTTGGGAGGCTCTTAACAGCGAGATCTTCAGAGCCGATGAGGGTGATTGAGGTGAGTATGGAGCAGCGCCAAAATGTAGGGATGGGGAAAATGGGAGATCCCCGAAGAAACCAGCTGACCAGCGGCGTCATCCGGCACGATTCCCACATGTGAAAATCCGGGAGTTGCCCGGCCGGGGATTGGACCTGGTTCGCCTTGGCGGGAGGCTAGCAGGCTAACCGCTCAGTAGAGA